>JANRMT010062796.1:63376267-63386584 GCA_026402145.1 Polypterus bichir lapradei
GATAGATAGATAGATAGATAGATAGATAGATAAGGAAGGCACTATATAATAATAGATAGATAGATAGATAGATAGATAGATAGATAGATAGATAGATAGATAGATAGATAGATAGATAGATAGATAAGGAAGGCACTATATTATAATAGACAGATAGATAGATAGATAGATAGATAGATAGATAGATAGATAGATAGATAGATAGATAGATAGATAGATAGATAGATGTGAAAGGCACTATATAATAGTGGTAGTTGTGTTTGTTGTCCAGTTTTGCGGTCTGCTCTCTCACAAATGCTCAGAATTGTCCTCCTTTCTCTCTCTTTCCTTCTCGCTATTTAATTTTTATGGGCCCTTTCAGATTTTCCACTTCTGTTTGTAATTATCAACACTGTGCCCAGTAGTATTCCTGGCTCATCTCTTCATCTTGGACTTAATTTCTTTTGATGGAGGAGAGCTCGTTTGCCTCATTACTGTGTATATGCCATCCTTTTCCATTTGCATCAGGCCGAATGTGTTGGCTTGTGTTTCTACAAGTGTCTGTGGCTTTCTGCTTGAATACATTTCAAAACAAGTGCTTTTTTTTTGCAGGTGGTTTTGTCTGCTTGAATTTCATATTTCTCTCTGTCAACCACCACATCCCGGTGAGTTTTTTTGCTTTGAAATCTTCATTATGTAACTCATTTCCTTCCATCTTTTCCCTCATGACCCCAACTGTCCTAGATTTCATCATCCTTCACAGCACTGTCTTCCTGTCTGTTTCAGAAACACCTTGTGTTATTCTTCATTGGTTTTCTTGGAGGCATGGAAAACAAAACATTCTTTTTTCCCTCAGTGGACTTAGTAATGAGGAAAAATAAAATGCTTTGAGAATGTGGCAGCTGATAGTTTGCACCCCTCAGTAACAACAGCTGAATAAAAACATTGGGAAGAAAATAATAAAATGACTGCAGTGAAGGCACCTCGTGAATTCTTTGTTCATTAAAGTTGTCCACATTCTCTCCAGGTTGTACCTTCTCTTTTTTTTTGAAGTGCCTTATCCAAGATTTCACCAATCAGATGCCAAGACAAACTTATAAATACACATTGTAATGAGCTGTAGACTCAGATGCCTTGTTTGTTTCTCATTGTGTTATTCATTGTGTTCTGTTGTGGTGATTTCGATTGACATTTTATAGCAGAGGTAGATCTTGTCACTAGAATGGTTCTTGCCCTTGTAGGGCAATAAATTAGAATATCATCAAAAAGTTCATTTATTTCAGTAATTCAATTCAAAAAGTGAAACTCACATATTATATACAGTAGATTCATTGTGAACAGAATGATATATTTCAGGTGGTTATTTCTTTTCATTTTGCTGATTATGGCTTATGGCTAATGAAAACCCAAAATTCAGTATCTCAGAAAATTAGAATATTGTGAAAAAGGTCAGTATTGTAGACTCATGGTGTCACAGTCCACTCAGTTAATTAAACCAAAACACCTGCAAAGGTGTCCTGAGCCTTTAAATGGTCTCTCAGTCTGGTTCAGTAGGCCACACAATCATGGGGAAGACTGCTGACATGACAGTTATCCAGAAGACAGTCACTGACACCTTTCACAAGGAAGGTAAGCCACAAAAGGTCATTGCTAAAGACGCTGGCTCTTCACAGAGGTCTCTATCCAAGCATATTAATGGAAAGTTGAGTGGAAGGAGAAAACGTGGCAGAAAAAGGTGCACAAGCAACAAGGATGACCACAGACTTCAGCTGGAGTCGGTGCTTCAAGAGCCACCACACACAGACATATCTGGGATGTGGGCGACAACTGTCGCATTCCTTGTGTCAAGCCATTCCTGAACCAGAGACAATGTCAGAAGCATCTTACCTGGGCTAAGGAGAAATGGACTGGACTGTTGCTCAGTGGTCCAAAGTTCTCTTTTTAAATGAAAGTCAATTTTGCATTACATTTGGAGATCAAGGTCCCAGTCTGGAGGAAAAGTGGAGAAGCACAGAATCCAAGTTGCTTGAGGTCCAGCGTGAAGTTTTCACAGTTAGTGATGATTTGGGGAGCCTTTTCATTTTCTGGTGTTGCTCCACTGTGTTTTATCAAGTTCAAAGTCAGCCAGGCCATATACCAGGTAATTTTAGAGCACTTCATGCTTCTCTCTTCTGACAAGCTTTATTGAGGTGCTGATTTAATTTTCCAGCAGGACTTGACACCTGCCCACACTGCCAAAAGTCCCAATACCTGGTTTAATGACTATGGAATCATTGTGCTTGATTGGCCAGCAAACCCGCCTGACCTAAACCCTATAGAGAATCTATGGGGTATTTTCAAGAGAAAGATGAGAGAAACCAGACTCAACACTACAGATGAGCTGAAAGCTTCTATCAAAGCATCCTGGGCTTCCATAACACCTCTGCAGTACCACAGGCCGATCTCCTCCATGCCATGCCACATTGACGCAGTAATTCTTTTCTAAAGGGGGCCTGACCAAGTATTGAGTGCATACATGGACATACTTTTCAGTAGGCCAATATTTCTGTTTTAAAAATATTTTTTTTATTGGTCTTATGTAATATTCTAATTTTCTGAGATACTAAATTTTGAGTTTTCATCACCTGTAGGCCGTAATCAGCAAAAAGAAAAGAAATAAACGCTTGAAATACATCACTCTATGTGTAATGAACCAATATAATATATGAGTGTCACTTTTTGAATTGAATTACTGAAATAAATTCACTTTTCGAAGATATTCACATTTATTGAGATGCACCGGTATTTAAAGGAGGTGCCACTGCAGCGCCACACTAAGGTGTCAGGTGTTTCTCAGCCTTTCTGCTCTTGTAGTGCACTTTTTCCCATGTAAGTGTCTTTGTGAATCGAGTGTGATCATCAAAGCGGGTGGATCTTTTTTAGTGAACAGAGAGTAATTGTCAGAGCTGGGGAGGGAACGACATGAGATGTTGGAGCAGAAAACCACATGCAACACACTGCCATTATAAATAACTAGCCATGTGTGCCCAACTACGTTACGCGTGTTAAAGTTGTCTGTGAAGGGCTCCCTGTTTAAACGCGGCTGCCAGTCGTGAACTGGGCCCTTCATCGCACAGCATTATGATTTTTTATAAGGGAAACAAAATTACAAAAGAAAACCCTTGGATATTGATTCGATAGGAACGGCCTACTTGGAATCACTGTCCGAATAGTAATTATGTGGTGGTGTGGGAGCATTTCTGCTTCTGTCCATTCACAGTCCGTCTCGTTTTCACGATGCTATCGTTTCCTCTCACGATGTCTTCTCAACCTTTCTCCAATCTCACAGGTTGTTTTGTGGCAATCCAAAGAGTAAGGCAATATACACGGAGCAATGGTTATAAAAGGGGGACACATAGGTATCCAGGCTCTTTAAAGCATAAATAGGGATCACTTGACTGACATGTGAGCAAGCCACGGTACAACTGTGAGACACGCAGCACTCTCCGGCTACAACGTAACAATAATAATCTCCGGAACGTGCTGTTACCTTGTCATTCATTTTACTCACTGTCTTTCTTTCATTCATATGTTACGTAGGCAAGTACCTTTAATCTTCGGCAATCTCATTCTCTAACCAGGCCTCAGGAGCTAACCAGCGTAACACTGTGCACCACCCCTTTCATTATTCCGGCACATTGTTGACATCCGTAAGTAACAACAACGTACTAAACTGGAAGGTGGTCTACGCATGCGTGGAATTCACGGACAAACAAAGATCAAGATCTAAATGAAAATCTCTTTAGTTAATTTAAAGCACAACAATTTGTTTAGTTTGAATGTCTGTGTTTTGAGGTGTGACTGGAGTACTACAGTCTTCAGTAGTATAAGCCTGGAGGAGATTCTTAATGCAATGCCTATGTTTTAGCTGTCTCTCTACTGCCATCTAGTGCTGCTTCTTCTAATTCATTCGCGAACAAACAATGATCAAGATCCAAATGAAGATTATATATAGAGATAGTAACTCACGACTCAGCGGTTTATAGTGCTCTTTGTCTTAGTGCTCATCTGTCAGAGCTCTTCCTCTAATCCATAGTCAGGCCTGTAAATTGTGGCAGAGAATCACAAATAAAATTCCAAAGAGACCCCAGTACTACTCCAAAGAAAGAGAAAGCCATATAGAAAACCGACATTTAGGCCACAAGGACTTTTTCCACCTCCCAAGCCCTACAAGGACAGCAGAGATACCATGCGGCTGAAAGCGAAATAAGGGAAAGCAATAGAAAAACAACAACAAACACACGTGCACCAATTTGAAATGAAAACAAGTAACAAATTATGCAAAACATTTATGAAACCACAGTGGAAAAGGTAACTAAGATACAGTGATAAAAATCAGAAAACTGACAAGTGAGTTGGAGTGTCCAGGGTCAGTAAATGAACAAATTTAGTGGGGGGGTCGCATTGGGTTTTTACAGGGCTTGTGTGATTACAATGCAAAGAAAACCCACATATACAGTATATAACAATATGCTTGAGAGAGGAACGGAGAAAACAGAACTTCAGCCTATACAATGCACGTCAGTACTGTTGCTCAGCAAGTCAACAACAACATTTATTTCTATAGCACATTTTCATACAAATGATGTAGCTCAAAGTGCTTTACATGATGAAGAAAGATAAAAAAGACAAAATAAATAAGAAAATAGAATTAGATAACACTAATTAACATAGAATAAAAGTAAGGTCCGATGGCCAGGGAGGACAGAAAAAAACAGAAAAAAAACTCCAGACGGATGGAGAAAAAAGAAAAAAAATCTGCAGGGGTCCCAAGGCCACAAGACCGCCAGGCCCCCTCTAGGCATTGTACCTAACATAAATGACCTTAATCAGTCTTCATGGTATTCAGGATTCACATGGAAGAACTTGATGATGACAGTCATGTGGACTTTTGGCCTTTAATACATCAATGTAGGGACATCACGGTGCTTTGATCAGGTGGTGGTGGCGCAGATCACAACCACAGAAAACCGGAAAAAAAAGAGCAGAGAAAGTAGGGGTGAGTGCGGATTGCACAGCCACCATGAATGATAATGATAATTAAATGCATATATAGAGAATCAGGATTAAACTAAAATGAAGCTTTGAGAAAGCCTTGTTAAAGTAACGTGTTTTTTATCATTTTTTTAAAGTTCTCCACCATATTAGCCTGGCAAATTTCTATCAGTAAGCTATTCCAGATTTTAGGTGCATGACAGCAGAAGGTGCCTCACCACTTCTTTTAAGTTTAGCTCTTGGAATTCTAAGCAAACCCTCATATGAAGATCTGAGGTTACAACTTGGAGTATAAAGTGAGAGGCATTCTGAAATATAAAATGGAGCAGATTATTGAGTGCTTTGTAAACCATAAGCAGTATTTTAAAGTCAATTCTAAATGGCACAGGTAACCAGTGTAGTGACATCAGCACTGGTGTGATGTGCTCGGATTTTCTTTTCCTTGTTAAGATTCTGGCAGCTGCATTCTGCAATCATAATTACTTGATGTCTTTCTGGGTGGTCCTGAGAAGAGTGCATTACAGTAATCTAGCTGACTAAAAACAACAGTGTGAACTAATTTCTCAGCATCTTGCGGTGTTATAAGAGGTCTAACCTTTGCTATATTTCTTAAGTGAAAAAATGCTGTCCTAGTGATCTGATTAATATGTGACTTAAAATTCAGGTCAGAGTCAATAGTTACCTCTAAATTCTTTACTGCCATCTTGACTTTTAATCCTAATGTATCAAGTTTATTTCTAATAACCTCATTATATCCATTTTTGCCAATCACTAAAATTTCTGTTTTCTCCTTATTAAGTTGAGAAAATTACTACTCATCCATTCAGAAACACAAGTAAGACATTGTGGCAGTGAATGAAGAGTGTTGGGGTCGTCAGGTGCTATTGATAAATACAGTTGTGTGTCATCGGCATAGCTGTGGTAGCTCACGTTATGCCCCGAGATAATCTGTCCTAATGGAAGCATGTAGATCGAAAAGAGCATTGGATCCAGGATAGAGCCTTGTGGAACACCATATAGAATATCATGTGTCTTTGAGTTGTGATTACCACAACTAACAAATAATTTTCTCCCTGCCAGGTAGGATTCAAACCAATTTAGGACCCTGCCAGAGAGGCCCACCCATTGACTAAGGCGATTTCTAAGAATATTGTGATCAGGATCAGATCTAAGAGGATGAGAACAAATAAATGGCCTCTGTCTGCATTTACCTGCAAGTCATTTACTACTTTAACGAGTGCAGTTTCTGTACTGTGATTTGTTCTAAAACCTGACTGAAATTTATCAAGAATAGCATGTTTATTGAGGTGGTCATTCAGCTGCATAATGACTGCCTTCTCCAGTCTATCCCAATCAGGGTTAAGCAGCATTGATCATAAGGTGGGCACAATCCAGTTCATCTCAGGGCACACTCACAGCTACCAATTTATATTCTGTATTATTTTTAAATGATTTTGAAAATCTTCTTATAGCATTTTTGCAGTTGTGTGAGGTGTGTGAGCTGGTCAAGCAACACAAATGTGGCCGAGGTCTCTCAGTCAAGAGAAATAAAGTGTGGCCATCTTTTCTGCTTTCTAGGTCTAAATAATAATAGAAATGTCCGTAGGATATGATTTTCAGTGACATTCTATACATTGTTTGTAATGTGTGGTAAGAAGGGAGAGAGGGGCTGTGAATAATAAGGTGATGAGTTGTGAGGTTTCCGTCATAAACACAAAGCTTTATTTTATATTCCGTCAGAGCAGACAGTTGAGGTGACCACATCATATGAATTGCATATCGCTTCCAGAAATGTAGGGGATTACTCATTGTAAAGCAGTGTTCCGTAAGGTAAAGCCCATTTAACTGATTTATGACAGTTGGTAAAAGAACAACAAAAAGAAAATCTGGTGAGACTGACTGCACCAGTTCATCTTTTCTGTGTTATACAACTGGCGCCATCTTGGTAAGGTATTCTGTTTTCATGGCATTGGATCTAGAAGAAGGGCTTTCCACAAGGTTAGTGTTCTTTTTTTCCTGGTCTTCCTGACTACAGACAGAAACAAAAAAAAACAGTTGAGTAATGGTGTCACATTTAAGATCTGCACTCAGCCCACACGTTTGCCAACATTCTTTCAGAAACTAAAGGAGAATGGAGAACATTTAGGCCTTTACTCACTATTGACATATTAATTCTAACAAAGCTTTCTGTTATCTGCTTACACCAATTCAGGATCGCAGACGTCTTGGTAGCACCAAGGACAAGGCCTACAGAAGTCTACAATGCCTTAAGAAAGTGGTCAGACCCGTTTTTCACATTTTATGTTGCAGCCTTATGTTAAAATTAATTAAATTCCTTATTTTCCTCATCAAACAACATTCAGTAGACAAAAATGACAAAGTGACAACAGGTGTTTAGTTTTTTTGCAACTTTATTAAAAATAAAAAAGTGACACAAATATTCAGACCTCTTTACTGAGTACTTAGTTGAAGCCCCTTAGATGCATGTACTTAGTGATTTGCAAAATGTGCTTTACTAATGGCTGCTTAGCGCATACACATTCAGAAATGAAACAGTGCTGTGGCCAATGACGTTAAGGTTGGGGAGTTTTGAGACTGTGTTTTGGACCGATTGGACAAGATGCCTCCCTACTTTATACCAATCATATGCAGTCACAACTCAATTACAATGACTAACAGAATAAGTTCACTTGTCCTTTACTAGGCAATGGCTTATTGAATGCCCTGCACCCTTGCAAAACTGGTAACACACAGACACACAGACTGATGAAACACCTTCTACCCGCTTTGCCACTCCAAAGCAGCACTTAGCAAAAAGTTCTTATCATTGATAGCATTCCTAAAACTTTGGAGAGCATGTCCAGCAGAGGGGTAGAGGTAGTTCCCAGGTTACGGACATCAGACCTACAACTTACAAACCAGGCCACAGCTTCAACGCATGTGCCTCAGTAACTGCCGCTCCGTCATCTTCGGCCTGGGGATGCTGCAAGCGGTGGCTGGAGGGGGGTGATTTCGCTGCTCGCGCAGTGTAGTGTCCCTCGGGCAGCTCCCGCCGGCAAGCGGTGACCCGTGGTCCATAGTCACTGGGGCCACAGCTATCGCTTGTGTGCAGGACGATGGTTCGCTGCCCGCCCACTACGCTGCCGCAGCTACTGCTCCTGACTGGACACAGGCTGGATGGAGCAGAGGGGGGCGTTTCACTGCCCGGCCAGCGCACACGGCTGGTAATGCTGCAAGCGCTGACCCAGTTGTGGCTGAACGGAGGCCATTGAGGGTGAACGGGGTGGCGGGGGTAGCATTGCAGTGTGCCTCGGATGGCTGCCTGTTGAATTGGGGTTGAGAGATTCACTACCCGCCTTTGGCCGCACCGTATTCGTTCTCGGTGGGCGGACGCTGCAGGCAGCATACTGTAGTTGAGGTGACTGTGGTGGGCGAGTGATGAACCCCCCTTGCTGCCCCAAGTCATTCTCAATAGCAGGCCTGCTTGTACCGTTACGCACATAGCAGGAAGATGTCTTGTCAGTACATCAGACGTGTTGACGACGGGTGCCTTCCTGCTGTGATAGCGTGTACAGTGCTGTGCAGAAGAGCTCATCTTAACCTTTTGTCTTCACCCTTCGAGAATGTCTCTGAAACACAAATCTGATGCTAGTGCTGGTGATGCAGTAAAGAAGAGAAAAACCATCGCCATTGAAAATAAAGTAGAAATAATAAAAAGGTCAGAGAGGGGTGAAACTCCATCATTCATTGACAGAGCACTTGGTTACAGTCAGTCAACAATAGCATTTATTAAAATAATGTACCTGTTCTGACTTACATATAAATTCAGCTTAAGTACAAACCTACAGTCCCTATCTTGTACGTAACCCGGGGACTGCCTGTACATGCATCATGGGAACGTGTTCTTTTCAGCAATGCAGCTTGTACTTTGACCCTCCATATATATCCGTTCAGTAGCCATTAAGGAAATATTAAGACAAGAGAAATATATTACAAAAGAAAGGATATATTTAACATGCTTTAACATGGAGCTTTCACTCCTAATCTAATATACATTGAAGTATAATTATACAAGTGTAGCCATTGGGACAGTACAATTGTCTTGCAGTTCTTCAGTGGGGTCTTTGCTGTGCGCCAGTGGACTGCGGAGGTATTTTTCTTGGCAGAGAGTCAACATCACATCTGTGTCAATGAGGCTTCTGGTTTCGAGGCATCCTGAGACCCCTTATATGTGCTCACTTTCCACAGAAAAATACCGTGTATGGATTACTACCAAATTAGCATATTCGGTGAACTATTTGCATGTGCTATGTATGTATTAGGCTCTTCAAGACCCCAATAAAGCACATTCTTTCATTGACTGCAAACACTGCATCTGCTCTAATCATTTAAGGTCCCTGCCTGATTTGTCTTTGCTTCCGTAAGAAAAATTCCCCTTACTCTCTATTGTTTTCTGTTCATTTTCTGATCTTTTAGCATTCACCATACAAAGTGTACCATTAACTGGAATGAAATGACTTATAAGAGAAGAATACGATGAAGAGAGAGAAAGAGAACTGCACAGACTGCATCGACATTCCAAAAATGGCTTGTCGGCAGACTATGCAATGAGAAAGGCAGACAAATGAAGGTCACTGTCCGAAAGAGAAAAGCCGAGCCAAAGATGAAAGCAACCGGAGACAGAAGGAGAGACGTAGAGAGGGATTAAAGTGACTGGTTTGTTAGAAAGATCAGTGCAATTTTTCTTTTCTTCAAAGATCAGTGTTGTGTCTGTAGGATCGACATTTACAAAATAAGTAACCTTTTCATTAAACCACACTGCTTGTTAGCCAGGAGTTACAAGCACTGTGAGAAATGTCATCATCATTACAACCCACTCAGATACAATGACTACAGGTCAGATGAGTCCACATTCACTGCAGCCCACTGCTCTGATCTATACAGGGTGGGTGTGAGGAGGTGCCAGTGTTAGCTATTCCAGAAAAGCCTTCAACCAGTGGTCCAGTCATGACCTGGTTGCCCTCCAGACTGAACACCCAGGAAGACAACTGACTCTGACCTTGCAATGGTAAGAAGATCAGAACGCAAATTCTGACGAGAGTATGCAGGAGAGTCTTCTGGCTATTGCATCGTTCCATTCATTCCGAGATTCCACTGTATCCAGTTTCAGTAGCACTGGGTGCAGCCCACCCTAGTTGGTCCATCAGACAGGAGGCCCATGTGTGTATGCACGATAGATAGATAGATAGATAGATAGATAGATAGATAGATAGATAGATAGATAGATAGATAGATAGATAGATA
>JANRMT010062796.1:63394130-63405639 GCA_026402145.1 Polypterus bichir lapradei
CTTATCCCCCTCATATAATATCCCACTTCATTCTTCTCTTAGAATACCCCTCCCTCACCGTCTCCTAGAAGAAGGATGAGGTAGAATATTTTAGGAGGATGAGGAGGAATATTCTAGCAGAAGGAAAGGTTATTAGTAGTGTAGTAGAGAGCAGGACTTTAGGGACCTTCAGATTTTGACCTGGACAAGCTAAGTGAATAGGATGGTTGAGCTTGCTAGGCTGAATGGTTCTTCTCGCTACAATCGTTCCAATCATTTTAATGATAACCTCTCTGTGATGGACACTGAATAAGCCACTGTTTGGCCTAAAACCTGACCATTTAGTCCTTTGTCTGCTTGGTGTTAAGATACCCAATGAAATTTATAAATTAAAATGCAGACAAAACCTGAAAAGATGAGCAATGAATTGACTCTTTTCATTTTCTGAACCTGCTTCATTCAGTTTCGGGTCACAAGGTATAAAGGACACATGATGCTTCAGCGGCACTTGATTCACAGTGTTTGAGTGACTTTTATTTTGATAAGTATTTGGTTCACATAATTAGTTGTGCAGTTTTTGCCGGGAATAGGAAAGGAAAATGGCGACATATGGGGTTAACAAACAAGCACTTCGCTGAAAAGTGAACAAGGTATTAATTTCTTTGTGTTATATGTAAAACAAAAGTTACGAATGTTTATGTTAAGTTATTTACATGCTTTTTAATTTGTACTTTGCCTTTATAGCTCTTACGGTGTGTTTATGAAACAAGGTCACGGAAACGGTAATAAACATTCATAAACCATCAGTCTGAGAGTTGACCATCATTCAGCCGAGGTCATTACACAAGGGGCTGCAACTCTGCCCAGCAGCTGTGAGCGTGACGTAGAAATGAAATCATACGATAGACACCACTCCATTGCAGGGCCAAGGCACTCTGTGACAATTGAGTGTCCCTAATGAAACTAACTCGCATGTCTTTTTGTTACGTGTGGATGATTACTTTACCAGATCAAATAACCACACACATCTGGGGAGGACATGCAAACTCCATACAGACAGGGGTCGGACTGGGATTTAAATCCTGGAGCTGTGACATAAAAGTGTGAACAACAGCATACCAAAGGATTCCAGGTAGCCAGTTATTTTCTGAATCTGCATTGCCCATTTCAGTAACACAAGGAGCTGGAGGTGTCCCTGTAGCATCACCCAGCCCATCTTGCACTCACGCTAGGTGAACGTTACCAACCTGCATCACTCTTTCAATGAAATCATTAAAATAAAAAAAAAAGTTAAAATCGTGTTACCTGTAAATTTGTGAAAGAAGAAGGTGATGTTCAAGAAGAGGGGATTTATAGTTGTACATATCAGGATGGAACTAACAACCATCTTGTCCTCTCCTTTCTGCAGAAATTAAAATTGATTTGATAAATAAGAACTAAACCAGGCAAGAACTGCGCCTGTGAGCCCAATGTCATTTTCCAACCTATGTAACAGAATAAAGTGGTTAATGGTGTCAAATTCTGCACTCAAACCTAACAACATAATTACTGTGGAATTTCATTCATCAGAGGATATTAGAGTATTGTTTACAACACAGTTTAGTGCCGTCTCTGTACTATGCAGAAGCCAGACTGGAATTTCTTAAATAAATTGTGATGTGTAAGGTGAGACTAAAGCTGTGTTTTAGAGTGAAAAGGTGAGCTTGAAATGAGTCTTTTATCGTTAAATGTATGTTGGTCTACCTCTGACTTTTTCAATGATGGTCAGATAACTGACACTTTAAGGTATCAGGAACTGCGCTAGTCAGTAATGCACTGTTGATGATGCTAGGAGTGGCGTTGCCAGAACATCCATTGAGCTTTTCACCAATTTTGTAGGAATTGGGTCTCTAAGGGGCAGGTAGCAGGTTTAATTTTAGAAGTTAAAATACATCCACACAACACCATCAGAAAAAGAGTGTTCAATGTTTTTCATGAAAACAAGTGTTACAGGGCAAGTTTATAAAAAAAGTGAAGATCTCTAAACTAAGCAGTACATTAAAAGACTAGTTACACTTTTCTTAGCTACTAAGATCCTTGCATATAAATCATATCAATTAAGAGATATTCACTGAATAAGGGAATCTTCAAAAGCTTCTTAAACACAATGATGGACTCAGCAGTTTAGATGAAGATGGCAGCTTGTTCCCTCAGCTTGATTGGAGTACTCAACTCTGGTCCTAGAGGGCCATAATGGCTGCAGGTTTTCATTGCAATAATAATAATAATTAGAAACCAAGCGTAACAGATAATGAAACTTGCTATTTAGTTATATTGCTTGTCAGTGCTTTCATTCTTTCAATACAAATAGTAATAAATAAAACCCTAATGCAGCTGTTTAAACCTAAAATAGGCAAGAAAGGGTTCTGAATTGTAACAAGCAAGTTAAATAAAACTTAGCCCCCAAAAATATTGTTTTAGTAAAAAATAAATGGATTCTAATTAAAAATGCCAGGTCCTTCAGGAGTTGAGCTACACATGAGATGAGTCTGGATTGAGGTATTACCAAGCATTGTTTGATTATACATAAGTGCTGACCTACAGACTACTATAAAGGTAAAACATCACGGACTTGAAATTAATGCATGCTGCTGACAGAACTCCGGAATTAAATTCAGAAGTTAAATATGGTGTCCCACAGGGCTCGGTGCTGGGACCTTTACTGTTTTCAATTTACATGTTTCCATTTGGAATTATCATTATCATTATCAGAAAACACTATAATCATTTTCACTTAGATGACACCCAACTATACCTTTCTTTTAAACCAAATGAAGTTTCCCGTGATAGTGTCCACGATTAAAACGTCTATCTGTCTATCCAATCGGTACAGGTCCTTTTCTCCCTCCTTAGTGTCCAACCTCTCATACAACTCATCATACATCTTTTCTTTAGCCTTCACCCCTCTCTCTTCACCTTGAGCCTTATCTCCTTGTACTCTTATATACTTTCTGCATCTCTCTGACTATCCCACTTCTTCTTTGCCATCCTCTTCCTCTTTATACTCTCCTGTATTTCCTCATTCCACCAACAGGTTTCCTTTTCCTCCTTCCTCTTTCCAGATGTCACACCAATCACCCTTCTTGCTGTCACCTTTACTACATCTGCTGTAGTTTCCCAGCTGTCTGGTAACTCTTCACTGCCACCCAGTGCCTGTTTCACCTCCTCCCTAAGCTCAACCTTGCAGTCTTCTTTTTCCAACTTCCACCGTTTGATCCTTGGCTCTGCCCTCACTCTCTTCCTCTTCTTGATCTCCAACGTCATCCTACAGACCACCATCCTATGCTGCTTAACTACACTTTCCCCTGCCACCACTTTGCAGTCTTCAATCTCCTTCAGATCAACTCTTCTGCATAGGATGTAATCTACCTGTGTGCATCTTCCTCCACTCTTGTACGTCACCCTATGTTCCTCCCTCTTCTTAAAATACATGTTCACCACAGCCATGTCCATTCTTTTGGCAAAATCCACTATCCTCTGACCTTCTTCATTCTTCTCCATGACACCATACCTACACATCACCTCCTTGTCTCCACTGTTCCCTTCACCAACATGTCCATTGAAATCCAGTCCAATCACCATTTTCTGTCCCTTGGGTACACTGTTCATCACTTCATCCAACACACTCCAAAAATCTACTTTCTCACCCATTGCACACCCAACTTGCGATGCATATGCACTAACAACATTCATCATCACACCTCCAATTTCCAGCTTCGTAATCATTACTCTGCCTGACACTCTTTTCACCTCCAAAACACTCTGGACATACTGTTCCTTCAGAATAACTCCTACCCCATTTCTCCTCTCATCCACACCATGGTAGAACAATTTGAATCCACCTCCGATCCACCTGGCCTTACTCCCCTTCCATTTAGTCTCTTGCACACACAATATGTCAACCCTCTTTCTCTCCACCATATCTGCTAACTCTCTCCCCTTACCAGTCATACTGCCAACATTCAAAGTTCCTACCCTCAGTTCCACTCTCTTTACTTTCCTCCTCTCCGCCTGCCTCTGGACACGTCTCCCCCTCTTCTTCTCCTTCTTTTTCTTGTTCCAACAGTAGCCCAATTTCCACCAGCACCCTGTTGGCGGTCGTTGTTAACCCGGGGCTCGACTGATCTGGTATGGAAATTTGTATTGTTGTCCGCATATTGATTTGGCAAAATTTTACACCGGATGCCCTTCCTGACGTAACCCTCCCCATTTTTCTGGGCTTGGGACCGGCATGAAGAAACCCACTGGTTTGTGTGTCCCCTGTGGCTGGGTTTCCTATCTTATGGTCTGTATTTGATCTTCAAGTTTCAAGTGTGCAGAGGAGATCAACCAGGTGTCACTTTTCTTCTCAGTGTCTTTGCTGACAGGACACCTGGTTGATCTCCTCTGCACAGCTTCAAGTGCTGCGATGTCTTTCTTGTAGCGTGCTGACCAGAACTGCATGCAGGACTCAAGATGTGGTTTCACTAGTACATTATATGGTCTCTTGATTTATATTCAAGCTTTAACAATATAACCTAACATTTTATTTGCCTGTTTAATCACTTCTGCACATTGCTTTGTCAACATAAACCCCTAAATCCTTTTCAGAGGTTGCTTTCTGAATGATAGTGTCTCCCATCTTGTATTTTTAATTGATGATACTTTTTCCCAGATATAGCACTTTGCACTTCATTTTCCAAATGTTCATCAAGTCTTCTTGAATTGGTTTTGCTAACTTCCTCCAATTCTTGTGTCATTTCTGAATCTGACAAGAGTACTAACTATGCAAGGCTCAATGTCATTTATATAAATGAGAAAAAGTAGCAGTCCCAGAGGAACTCCACTGATAACCTCTCTCCACATGGTGCATTCTCCTCTTATTTGTGCTCTTTGTGTCCTGCTGGTTAATCAACTTGACATCCAGTTTTTTTAGGTTACCTCTGATGGCTACAGCTTCTAATTTCAGAAATAATCTTTGGTGTGGAACTGTATCAACGGCTTTTTGAAAGTCTAAGAAAATTATATCTTATGCTTTGCTTTTGTCAGCTATTCCGGTTGTCTGTTCAAAAAATCTAAAAGATTGGTTTGGCAAGGCCTTCCTCTCATAAACCCGCTGGCTGTTGTTTAGTATGTTATTTTCATATGTGAAATGCTGCCCCAATTACTTATTTGAAGCCACTAAACTAAGTAAGGATTTAGATTTTTCTAATAGAGTGTATCTAATAATGGATACTGAACTGCATGATCACTGCCATATTTATACTGGAGACGTAGTGACATAATTGGTAGCAATGATCGCATCACACAAACCTAAAGGAAATATCATCAAGAAAATCAAGAAGGTAAAATAAACCAAAAGCATAAAATGATACTGAAACTAAATCTGGTCCGTGTACTTTTTTTTATTTCACTGTAAGTAACAACAACAACGTTCATAAAAGAACTGTGTGACAGATTTGGGGCTCTCTCGCTCCCTTGAACCCTCAGATCACTCGTCCGACACCAGATAAAAGTCCAATATGACTTTATTTTATAATAATAGTGTGCACCAAGCACTCTACACTCCACTATACTCATAAATAAACACAATAATAAATCAGTAATCAATCCTCCTCTCCCAGACACTTAGCCACCCTTCCTCCCAGCTCAGCTCCTCTGTCTGGGATCTCCCACAGTCCTTTATAGTCCACGACCCAGAAGTGCTCCTGAGCCCTCAGTCCATGTGATTATCCAGCACTTCCGGGTCAGGTAAAAACTTCTCTTTTTCTTCAGCCCGGAAGTATATCATTTGTTCCGTTCCCATGACTTGGAAATGCTTCCAGGCTATATGGGAAATATAAATCCCTGGGCCTCCCTGCAGCGACTCCTGGCGGCCCCCTTGGTATCCAGCAGGGTTGTACATTATAATTCCACTGTCCATATTTCCCTGCTGGCATTCGGAGCACCTCTATGCTGCAAGGAGGGCTCCATCTGGCAGCCTGGGGGTATTGGCTGGGGTGAATGGCCGGCCATATCTCACAACTGCTACATCAATGAAGCAAAGTTTCCAAAGCTTGTATGTTTACCTGAAAGATGTGACTCAGTTTCTCTGCTGTCATGTCCTCATCCCGGAGTGTCACTCTTTTACTGTTCCGGTAAACAACGTAATGGTCCATCCTCTGCTGATGCCAGTGTAACTTCAAGGCCATTGGTCGATGTGTTGTGAGGAGGACTGTTTGCACGTGTCATCATAAATTGCGTAGAAGAAGAAGTACTTCCAGTTTCAGACAATGAAAATGCATCTGTTTTATTGTATTTGAGCTATTAAATCTAGAAAAGTATGTGTAATTTTAAGTTTATGACTGCTATTTGTTACCATAGAATTTAAAAATACCTTATTTTCCCTCATTTTATTCTTTAATCAAAAATCAAAATCTGAAAATTCCTTTCATTTTCGTTTTTTCATTTTTGCTTCTAAAATGAAATCTCAAATACGAAAAAGTACGCGGATCAGAACACCAAGGTAGAATTCCATCCATCCATCCATTATCCAACCCGCTATATCCTAACTACAGGGTCACGGGGGTCTGCTGGAGCCAATCCCAGCCAACACAGGGCACAAGGCAGGAAACAAACCCCGGGCAGGGCGCCAGCCCACCGCAGGGCACACACACACACACACACTAGGGACAATTAAGAATCGCCAATGCACCTAACCTGCATGTCTTTGGACTGTGGGAGGAAACTGGAGCACCCGGAGGAAACCCACGCAGACACGGAAGAACATGCAAACTCCACGCAGGGAGGACCCAGAAAGCAAACCCAGGTCTCCTAACTGCGAGGCAGCAGCGCTCAAGGCAAAATTCAATTCTACATAATGAAAAACTCTTTCGAGAATCAATAAAAAACCTAAATGGAATCACAACATTGGGTTTGATATTGTTTATTTATGTTATGTATTTGTAGGTACTATTGTGAAACAAATCTTCATATTAAAACACAAAGCAAAATTAAAAATGATCCCTTTTGTGCTCTTTTATGCTTTGTATTTAGTGGGAAGCCATTTGTGTGCTGATAACAGGATCAGCTCACGCCAGAATTGTATAAGGAAAGGTGGAAGAAGGCAGATGGATAGCGGGAGGATTGCCATATCACTTTTAATATCATTAATATCAATTTTTAATATCAATTTCATTAATCAATATACTTAATGTTGTTGCTTTTTTATTATCTTCTCATTCCAAAATTGTAATTCAGCTTCACACATTTCAGTATAAATAAGAAAAAGAGCTTTTCATGTTTGGTAAATGCTCCTTTTCAACGTGTGCTGCATGTCTTTTGCACGTGAGAGTAAAATGTACTAAAGGATTTATTCGGCACCTGAAGCCCAGAGACTGAAGTGAGAGATGTGAGGGCTTCAAAGGCAGATAAGGTACTGGAATTTGGAATTTTCTCAGTCAGAACATCCTAATTATTTGCTGCATTAAGAGCTACTGGCAGTTACAGAAAATGAATTTTGTTTTGAGGTCAAATCCTCTCTTAGAATAAGAAAGCCCCTGATGTACCATCAAAGTTTAAAATGGTATACATTTTATATTAGTTTGAGATCCCTGAATGAAACAATCCTTCAGATTTCAAGTATTACAGGGGCATCACTCAGTCTTCTTTGAGAATCAGATTTAATTGATACGATTGAACTGTGCGTTTTATAAATACAGCCATGAGCGCTGTGGATGCTTCATCTGACGAACGCAATTTCTTCATGTGCTTTATGTTGCTCTTGGCGAGGGACCTTCCTCCTTAATTATGCATTACAATTTATTTGAGAAATTCCAGTCTGGTTTTCGCACTGGTCATAGTACAGAAACTGCACTAACACGGGTTGTAAATGACATTCTGATATCCTCTGATGAAGGAAACTCCACTGTTATTATGTTATTAGACTTAAGTGCAGCATTTGACACCATTGACCATTCTATTTTACTGCACAGGCTAGAAAATGATGTTGGGCTTACAGGCCACGTGCTCGCTTGGTTCAGTTCTTATTTATCAAATCGATTCCAATATGTACAGAAATGTGCTGACAGTACTCCATCATTATACACAGAAGTTCAATATGGTGTCCCGTAGGGCTCAGTACTGGGACCTTTACTATTTTCACTTTACATGCTTCCACTGGGATCTCTCATTAGGAAACATAATGTTAATTTTCACTCGTATGCAGATGACACCCAGTTATACCTTTCATTTAAATCAAATGAAGTTTCTCCGATGTTGTCTTTAATTAGTTGTGTTAGTGAATTAAAGGAGTGGATGAATGAGAACTACTTGTCTTTAAATACAGATAAACCAGAGATGTTAATTGTTGGAGGGAATGACGCTGATCACAGCAATATTTTGTCGACATTTAACTCAGTTGGAATCCCAATTAATTTTACTGAATCAGCCCACAATCTAGGAGTTATCTTTGATTCTAGCATGTCATTTAAAGCACATATTACAAAGTTGTCCAAAACATGTTTCTTCCATCTTAAAAATGTTAGGAAATTAAGGCGCTTTCTAAATAAACAGGATTGTGAGAAATTAATTCATGCATTTGTCTCTAGTAGGATTGACTACTGTAATGCGGTGTTCACTGGCTGTTCAAACTGTTCTTTATACAGCCTCCAGTTAATCCAAAATGCGGCTGCAAGAATTATTACAAGAACAAGAAAATATGAACACATAACTCCAGTTCTTAAATCCTTACACTGGCTCCCGGTTAAGTTTAGGGCAGATTTCAAAATCCTCCTTTTAACATATAAAGCATTAAATGGCCAAGGTCCAGCTTACTTGTCTGAACTTATCATGACTTACAAACCTGAGCGCACATTAAGATCTCAAGATGCCGGTCTGCTTATGATTCCAAGGATTAATAAAATAACAGTGGGAGGTCGAGCTTTTAGTTACAGGGCCCCTAAACTGTGGAATGGTCTTCCTGCTTCTATAAGAGATGCCCCTTCGGTCCCAGCCTTTAAATCCCGGCTGAAGACTTACTACTTCAGTTTAGCATATCCTGACTAGAGCTGCTGATTAACTGTACATACTGCATCTCTGTTGTTAGTCATTAGCACTAAAACATAAGTAACATGATAAGTATAATTGAATACTAACCCTCACCTATTCTGTTTCTGTTCTCGGTACTCAAATGTGGCAATTGGTGCCACGGCCCACCTGCCAAGTTGTTTGCCTGCCTATGGTAAAGTCATCCCTGGTGGAGGATCACAGGAATCATGGGAAAGAGGGGCCCTTTCATCGGATTGGCTGGCCGAGCAACGTTTCAGCCGTGGAATGGCCAAATGGGGAGGCAGCTTGACGGATGAGGTCTCCAGCACTCTAAAAATATCAAAATCTTATTATATGATATCATCTACTGTTAAATTCTGCTCTGTACTTCTAAAATTTTTATTATTATGCTTTATTAAGGATTTGTTCTGTTCTGTGTATTGTATTGTATTGAACCCCTTCTTTTGACACCCACTGCACGCCCAACCTACCTGGAAAGGGGTCTCTCTTTGAACTGCCTTTCCCGAGGTTTCTTCCATTTTTCCCTACAAGGTTTTTTTGGGAGTTTTTTCCTTGTCTTCTTAGAGAGTCAAGGCTGGGGGGTTGTCAAGAGGCAGGGCCTGTTAAAGCCCATTGTGGCACTTCCTGTGTGATTTTGGGCTATACAAAAATAAACTGTATTGTATTGTATTGTAATTAGACTAAAATATACCCAAAAAATGCCTCATTAGGGAAAGGAACCTATAAAACTCTGGCTAGAGAGGCACTCCCAACAAGGAATCTTTTTAAATGAAGAATTTATTTTAAGAAAGCCAAAGCAGAACAAAAATGGCAAAAAGGCGTACCTAAAACGGCAATCAACAGCAAACAAGTCCAAGTCTAAAATCCAGAAATCAGAAATTAAAAATCAGAAGTAATAAATGTCAATCAATGAACCAATGAAGGATCAGCCTCAGTGTATATAGGCTGAGGGCGGACCTTCAGATGTGACATTAGAGTGACCCCGCCTCCTAAGGTTCCACCCACAAAACACAAGAGACACAGGAGAACATGCCATACATAGAACGCAAATAATAATTCAATAAAACAATGGTTGCAAAAATATAATAAATACATGAAAAATAATACCATATGATACACAAAGAAAAAACAGAAAGAAAAATGACAAATAGCCAGGCAACACACGCTGGCTGACACATGACAGTCACTTCCAACAGCTGTGTTTGTTCACAAGTAGTTCTGACAGCTCAGAGAAGGTGAGAATGGAAATGCTGAGCTCTATAAAGCCGGTAATGGCACTAGGATGAAATTGTAACTTCTCAGTGAGTTCAGATGGTGCTGAAGACTGGAGTAGGCAGAAATACTCTCTGAGCAGGAGTGTGAAAAAGTGGGTCCCTTTTTCAGTATACATTTTCCAAAGATGCTATATTCCACTATCTTACCATATCAGGCTACTATAGGCTATTGATAATGGCAGTGCAGTCATCACCCTAAGTATTCAAATGCCACAATCCTTATGGTGTTACAAAACAATAGCAAGACTTTGTAGAAAACAACACACTATCTTCACAATAACCTCAACCAGCACCTTAGCCAATAATCCATGCCTCTGCTCCTGACAGGCACGACTTTTACCCAATTATGAAGACATAGCAGTTAAAGTCAGACAGGTGAAATGTACACGACAAAGTCAAGGAAAAACAGCGGCAGAAAAGTTTTCTATTTAGGAAAGCATATTAACAGGAATGCCACTAATTATTGTTGTCTGATCTCTGTTTTTATCTTGTTTTGGTTTTGTTAATTTTTTTTTATGTAGCACTTTGAGATTTACTACAAATGTAAAGTGCCTTATAAATAAAATAAATTATTATTATTATTGTTATTATAAATTGCACACGGACTTTATGAACACCCTGTATATAGTCTTTAGAAAAAGCTTACGAAAAGATTAAAGATGTCAAAGATGAATGTCCTAGGTGGCTTGTGATCTAGCGCTTGAAATTGTTCATGAGATGCTTTGCTGACGAGCACATTGCCAGCACCCTCTCCTGACGTTGCTTTTTCCTTTTCTTCTGCTTCTGACATTGTCACTCTTAGACGAGGCATATTTATTATAAGATTTCTGTGGGGGTCCACCAATACGCGATTATTACATACTCCAATTGGCTGGCTGTCAATATGATGAATAAATTCACTCAGACTCTTTAATCTATTTGAATATGTCCATTTTTTCAAGCAATAAAGTTTCTAATGTTTTAACAATCTCCTGTCTCAAGCTGTGAGTTCCAGTCCCATGGCATCTCCTTCTGTTCAAAGGTTGTAAAGTAATCAGATACAGTTTGAACCATAGCATGTCTTCCTTTCCCAAGCTGTAAGCCAATTTAGTTCTGGTGCAGCAGATGTCACTGCGCTTTGACTACTAGATAGATAGATTGATAGATAGATAGATAGATAGATAGATAGATAGATAGATAGATAGATAGAT
>JANRMT010062796.1:63420543-63460538 GCA_026402145.1 Polypterus bichir lapradei
ATAGATAGATAGATAGATAGATAGATAGATAGATAGATAGATAGATACTTTATTAATCCCAAGGGGAAATTCACATAATCCAGCATTAACTTGATTGTATGCAATGTTCGTTTCATCAAGTACAAGTTCTATGCAACCCTGCGAGATTCCAAAATGGGACCTTGGCAGAAGCACATTGACCCCCATCCTACAGGGGGATGAACTGTCCCAGGTGAACAGACTCCCCCAGTCCATCCATTAATCTTTGTCACTGACTGGGACTACAACTAGGAATCAACTGGGCCTTGTTGCTCCTCCATCCTGGTGGTCCTTCCGTCGTGACCTTCTGCCAGGTAACACACTACTCTCCATCCCAGTCAAGACGCCTGTCCATCCATTACAGCATCTACAGGGGTAATGTATTCTGTTATAAACAACAAATAAAAGTGAATCTGATTCTGATTTCTGAAGCCTGCCACCGAAAGAGACTCACCAAGCCTACATGATTAACACGCAACACAGGACATTATTGTACGCCATCAATTTAAAATGGCAGTGCTGTATTCAGAGTATCTTTTGGATACAATTAAAACATTTTGCAGCCTGTACTCATGTTTTAATTTGCACAGGGATCCCCTCTTTGTTAGTCTGGCTGCTCAGTGTTGCTCAGTTCTTTTGGTTACACTTCTCTCTTAATGCTTCAGGATTAGTTCCCTCTCTGATATTTGAAACCATGCAAGTAATTAGACTATCACTTTGAGTCTCCCCAAAAACCTCTTCACATCTTCTGATTTACTTCTTTCAAAAGATGATTCATGGGTTCAGGCTGCCTGTCAGCCACATTTTGCTTTTATGGCTTTTCTTCATTGCCTTAATAACATGACTGACAAAATGAAGGAACATTTGTCAGAGAAAGTAAAAATTTGAAACAGGCTTTTACATTCCTCTATTAAAAAGATAGATAGATAGAATTCTTTATTGTCATTATGCATATACATAACAAAATCTTTTGTTGGTAGGACTCGGCTTCAAGGCAGAATACTTAAAATACACAATACACTATAAATAATAAAATAAACATAATAAGTATAAAAGACAGCAGCAATAAAACATCAAGTCCAGACTTTTCCTGAGGTAGTACGCCTGCAGAGACCAGTGATCTGTGTGCATGGGTCTGCAGGGGAGGAATACGAGTGTCTGTGTTTGATTACAAGGGAACGTGCGTGTGCATGTCTACAAGGGGGCAGGTTAGGGGTAGATGTAGATGTATGAGTGTGCATCAGCAGGGGCAGATGGACTTCACAGCTCTGGGGAAAAAGCTGTCTTTCAGTCTGCTGGTACGTGTTTTTGTGTTTCTGTACCGCTTTCCTGAAGGCAGTGGTACAAACAGTCCATTTCCCAGATGGGTGAGATTCGCAGCTATACATTTGGCCCTCTTCTGCACCCTTCCAGCATATACAGAGTCCAGGTTTAGGAGATGACTTCCCACGATCCCCTGTGCTGTTCTCATCACCTGTGCCTGTCCACCTTCCTGTCCTGTGCTGTGCAGCTGCTGTACCACATTGTCGTACTGTGACAGAGAATGCTTTCTATAGTGGATCTGTAGAGGTTTGTGAGCAGCCAAGAGGAGAATCCAGCACGTCTCATCTTCCTGAGGAAGAAGAGTCTTTCTTGGGCCTTCTTTATCAGGTAAGATGTGTTCAAAGACCAGGCCAGATCCGATGTGATGTGGATACCCAAGAACTTGATATTGTCCACACACATTACAGCCTCCTCATGTATGAATATAGGAGCATGTTCTGTTCTTCTGGACCGCCTATAGTCCACAATTACCTCTTTGGTCTTGCTGGTGTTCAAGATGAGGTTGTTGGCTGAGCACCCTAGTGCTAGGTGTTGTATCTCCTTTCTGTAGTGAGTCTCATCATTGTCTGATATGAGAACCCCCCACGGTCGTATCATCCGCAAACTTCACAACCAAATTTGTGGCATGGATGGCAGAGCAATTGTGCGTAAATAACGTGAAGAGTGCTGGGCTGAGCACACAACCCTGTGGCGTGCCTTTGTTCAGAATCAGTGTGGTTGATGTACAATCTCCAATTCTAACCACCTGAGGCCTGTTGGTGAGAAAGTCCCTGATCCAGAGACACAACGATGTAGACAGACCCAGATTATGAAGCTTTTGTACCATCTTGTCTGGGATTACAGTGTTAAACGCTGAACTAAAATCGATGAATAGCATTCTAACATAAGTGTTAGGGCACTGCAGATGAGTCAGGGCTGTATAAACTACTCAATTGAGACGGCATCCTCTGTCAATCTGTTCCTCCTGTTAGGTTATATTGTAAAAACTTTTGTATATCAATCGAGGGAAGTCAAGATTAGACTACATAATGTACCAGTAAGACCACATCTGGAGTATTGTGTGCATGTCTGGTCACCACACTACAAGACAGACAAAACAGCACTTGGAACTGTGCAGAAGAGAGCAACCAAGTACATCCCTGGCCTTCAGGACAGACTCAGAGAATTAAACCTGTTTAGTCTCGAGCAGAGAAGCCTGCATGGGGATCTAATCCATCATGTACTCAAGGACCTCAGAGAAAATTAAGGGAAAGTGCTTTCAGGGCTGATGCCAGGAAGCACTTCTTTACGCAAAGAGTTGGGGGACTCTGGAACTTAAAGAAGAAACCTTGACAACTTTCAAGAAGAATCTGGATGAGATTTTGTGACAGCATAGCTATAAGCTAAACAAACAGGTTTGATGGATTGAATGGTTTTGTCTCAATTGTTAAAGTTTATAAGTTCTTATGTTTATTTTTTTACTTACAATCTTAGCTTATGATTCATCCTTGGAGCCTCCATGTTATTTCACCAAAGACAGTTTGCAATTTCAGTGTGTCGGTAGATGAAGCCATATGAAATCTCTTGCTCAATCCAAGCCAGACACCTGCTACTGTAGTTTGGTCCTTATTCCACCCATGGTCATGCCTTTCTCGACTTTTTAGCTTTCACTGTACCACTTTAATTTAAAATGTGCACAGACTCTGCCCATGATGACTACTTTCTTGCTTGGCTTATCAAATATCCCCAAATCTGGCCTGCACTCTGTCCTTGGTCACAACTTTCTGGCCTTTCTTGAATCACTCACTGCACTTGGTTTGCAATTCGCCTGACCACAGCCACGATTACTTTTGTGATATAAATAGTCAAGCCAAACAATGATCATCAGGACACAGACTACTGGAACTCTTAATAATGTCACGTTTCTGTCAGGGTAGCTCCCCTGGCTAGTGTTCAAATTCTTCTTTTATGTTATTCTTGGTTCTTTTATTTATGTTAAAATTGTTAATCATTGAGTTTCTATGTGTCTATGAATCTTCTGCTCTGTCCCTTGTTTTTTGTGAGTGGTTGTGATATCCCCGTGTAGTGGGAAAGTTGCCCCAGCCTACACTCTGGACATCTGATAATTTATGAACCGAACAGGATCAGCAGAGAGATGAGACACAGACAAAAACTGAAGGGTGAAAGGTGCAAGTTTATTTATATAAGAGTGCTGTACAACAAAAAATGCAGTAGTGTCAGGCGGGCTTTAAGGCACAGTCCTTCAGCACTGACACTTCTTGAAAAATAACTAAAAACAAAAAAAAAGGGAAAATATGGTGTATTTACAAAAAAAAGTGCACTCCTACAAAAACTACACACACCCCCCCACAATGAAGGTAGTCTTCCTTTATATTAGGCTCAAAAAGCTCCTCCAACAGGAAAAAAAAATAAAGAGAAAAAAAAAAGCACAAGAAAAAAAACAAGTGTTTGCATACAGTGGAACCTCGGGTCACGAATGTCTCTGAACACGTACAAATCGGGTTACGACCAAAAAGTTTGCCAAACTTTTGCATCTGTTCATGACCACACACTCGGGTGACAAACAACCCAGTTACCCTTCCGGTTCGTACGCGCTGATGATTTCCGCACGTATTCAGTCTCTCCCTGTGCATTCGCTGTGAACTCTTTCTGCTCTATTTCGTTTCCCTTCCGGTTCGTACGCGCTGATGATTTTTGCACGTGTTCAGTCTCTCCCTGTACAGTACATTGTTCTCGGTCAGACGTGCATCGCGCAGAGAAAAACTGTAATCTCCTCTCCACCCAGCTTCCTGCTCACCTCCTTCATGCCAGAACTCGACTCATGAAAGGTTAGTTTTCTTGGTTGTTTATGGTTAGTTTTTGTATAAATTAAGGATTTTTCAAATGTTCATTTTTTTCCCTGTGCTTAAAACTCATTAAAAAAAGTGTTTACAGCGAGCGGTTGGTAAGGCTATAGAGTGAACTCTTGCAATGTTAGTTTTCTCTGTTCAAGGTTTTCTCAGTGTTATTCAATGTTGTTACATTTAGTTTACTATTACGCTGTGCATTCTATGGTTTGATTAACTATTTTTGTGCTTAAAAATCTTAAAAAAAATCTATTTACACACAGTTTGTACGGTCTGGAACGGATTAATTGTATTTACATACAGTCCTATGGGGGAAATTACTTCGAGTCACGACCAAATCGGGTTACAACCAGAGTTTTGGAACGAATTACGGTCGTGACCCGAGGTTCCACTGTATACAAAAAGAAAAAAAACAATTGCACCAATCCCAAAATCAAAAACTATCCCAACACCAAATAAATATATATACCTGCACCGAAAATGATCACTAGGAGATATATAACTATATGTACAAAAGAATATAAAAGAATATTTACAAAGCCACCAAAATCACAACTGCTCCTCCAATTGCTCAGCAGTACTTACTCCTACCTCGCATTTTGGTCAACTGACAACCCCTGTTGGCTGGCAACTCCCTAAATATAACTGGCAAGATTGTCCATTCGATCTGCCACCTTGTCTACCCCACGTCCCTCTCCAGGTAGACGTTAGCACGTTCACGGCACGTGCCGCAACACGCCCTGAGCAACTTTGTATTTAAACTCGAACCCCTGCCCGTTGTGCACGTGTAAATCCCCCCTGGATGGTCAATGGCTATGCTGACCTCAAGCACACCAGATGCCGACTCATGAGTTAGTAAATTCAGTTATTTACAATACGGGATCCCCATCTCTGACTCAACCCTGTTTACACAAATAAATGCCGCTTTTTTTCTTTCAGGAGCGCTGCATCTTAAACCGGCTGCGCTGGGCAGGCTGTGAGGACACCGGCGTGTAAAACAAAACATGTGCGGAGGAGCCCGTACTGGCCATTATACCGGCTCCACGTATGCCCAAACACACCGGCACCTCACAGTGCTCACCCGCTAACTCCTCTGCCAACAGAGTGAAGCCACAGACCGCAATACCTCTGACGTCAGACAGGAATGCCGTCCATGCCACGGAACACCCATAGCGTTAGTCATGGAACACCCTTGACAGCGCACCCCATGTAATGACGCGATTATCATAACGTCCTTTCCAAACGTTACTCGCATCATGCCCTCTGCGAGACAGTATTGACATGTTCGTTGCACAGTATGCTGCAGTTGTACAAATTACAACAGTTTCTATTTGGACAAACATAAATGACTTCCAGTCTCATACTTACGCTATCCAACCATTCTAAGCACTTTGTCGATATAATATTTTTTTACTATTTTGAATGGTTGTTCATTATGTTTTCTCCTGAACCGTTACATTATAGTAAAAGTAATAAATCTTATTACCATTTAGTGTTTCAAACAGAATGTACCTCATGAAACTCATCCCTGCTAGACGGCCCTGCGTTCCCGTGGCAGCGCCTTCAACACATAAACAGTAAGCGCACATCCTGCAAATTGGAACAACAAAAAATAAACGAAACTAAATAAAAAAGCTGCTAGTTAATGCTGTAGAAACGCTGTATTGACATAATTTACAAATCTTGCTATTATAAAGTACTCACCATGGTTGACGTGTTCTTCCATTTGAATTTGCAACGTCGATCGGAGATTTAGTGCCTCCACCGTCAACACCCCCTTCGACTGGGGTTGGGGATTGAGGGGCTGTGGGCGTTGGGCTGTGGCTACCTGTCCAGCTGGACAGTAGCAATAATGTAGCTTCACGAGGTCGTTTGTCCTGAAAGCTAATTTTTGTTTGTATGGTTCGCTTCATTTTCACTATTAACTTGGTTATATTAACATTTCACGTGAGGACATATTTTGGTGTGTAACAATGGACCGACAGGAAGGTGGCGGCAAAAGATATTTTCCCAGATTAGCAAAGGAACGGCATGTCCCGCCCTACTCTGCCTCTGACTGGCATAATCCATTTGCCCTAAACAATCGTTAGTTCTCTCAAAACGTAACCAAAACAGACAACAATGGCAGAAAAAATTGACGTGCCTGCAGCACATACAGTACATCCGGAAAGTATTCACAGCGCATCACTTTTTCCACATTTTGTTATGTTACAGCCTTATTCCAAAATGGATTAAATGTATTTTTCTCCAAAGAATTCTACACACAACACCCCATAATGACAACGTGAAAAAAAAGTTTACTTGAGGTTTTTGCAAACTTATTAAAAATAAAAAAACTGAGAAATCACATGTACAGAAGTATTCACAGCCTTTGCTCAATACTTTGTCGATGCACCTTTTTTCAGAGCAGAGCATTCAGTTGCTTTGCTCCCCAGCTCTGGAACTCACTACCATCTGAGCTTACAAATATTGAATCATTTTCACTTTTCAAATCCAAACTTAAAATTCATCTGTTTAAGACTGCTTTTTCTCTTTGACTCTATCTGATTTTAAATTTTGTATTTTAGTTTTGTTTATAATCTGTCTTTTGTCTATTGTTCAGTGTCCTTGAGTATTTAGAAAGGCGCCTAGGAATAAATAAAGTGTATTGTTATTATTATTATTACCGTGGAGACAGTCACCTAATGTGACATAACCAGAGACTCACTCCAACTAGTCAGCAACTCACTGCAACATGATGAAACAGATTTAATTTTGCCTTTACTTAGTAGAATGTAAAGAATACAGTGACAAGAGTCATGATCACCCTCAGGGCTCATCTGAGGTATGTAGTACCACTTGCGTGGAGAGGGGGTGCTGGTGCTAACCATATCCTCTTCTGTTCCCTCCACAGTGCAGAGAAGACGTCCAGTGAGGGTAGCAGACTCCGCCCCTTCTGGTGCCCCGCCTATAAAGCAGAAGGTCGCCGAAAGGAGGCATCACTCTCAGAACAGAGCACACTGCAGGATGGAGCTCCTATCTTATGACTTTGGAAAAGAGAGAACTTCTTAAGCCTAAAATTGCCACTTCATTTAGATTTTCTTTTGCTTTTTATTAAACAGGGATGGCCAGGATGGCACTCCAACATTTACCCGTTGGACTTGTCATTTCTCACGAGACCACATGCGGTATCATAGATCATGCATATTTTGAACCTCACAAATAGAAAAGAAACTCATCTTTCTGATGGCTTGTGCTTCACATACTAAAACAGAATAAAAGAGAGAAAAAGCATCAAGACCATGGCTGAACTCGCTGTACCTGTTAACCTGTTCACACTTCATACAGCGCTGGCTCTGTCAGACAGCTCACCTGGAAGTACAATGCATAGAATGCAGTGGCGAGGAATAAGGAATGCAAGCATTTTGAACCTCACAAAAAGAAGAGAGGCTCATTTGTCTGATGTCTCATGTTTTACATACCATGAGAGAATGGAAAAAAGAAAAAGAGGGCTGCTGAACTTACCACAGCCGTTAACCCTTCATACAGCACGAAAAGGGGCAAGCATGACTGTCATTGACGTTCGGTCAGTAAACTAGACATGCCCAGAGATTTTCATTTCAATTGACATGGTGCGGCATCTGTGGCTGGCTATTCTGACATACCCCACAACTAGAAGTCATGCTATGTGACATCAGCTATAGATGACCTGAAAAGGACATGGTTTTGAATATAGTGAAGGAGGAATGAAAAGAATCTATATTAATTCCTTAGGGGAGAAAAAAATTGTCCATTAGAATAAAACAATTAACACAAGGTACATCTGTGATGGACACATTGAAGTGCCCAGAGATTATTATGAGCACAGAAAAATACCAGGAGATGAGAACAAGAACAAAGACAAAAAAGACACGGTCAGGCAAAACAAGGGTCAAAATTGTAAAACATAAAGGACAAGACAATACTCGAGAGTCAAAGATAAAGCAAAAGTAGAAATCAAAAACTGGGGCCTACTTGGGAAACAAGCTGACTAATGCTAAAGATTGTTTTAAAGTTGTTTCATCCACCAAGGGATATGTAACATTTCAAAACATCAATATGTGCAGAAAAATACAGGTATGTATAAAATGTGTTCTAGTAATAAAGCCATCTTGGCCTGAGAATCTATTCTGCAGACCGGAGTATATTCAGATGTTGAGATGAAAAGGGAAGAGAGGGTAAAATGCGATAGGATTTTGCACTTAAGCAATTAAGTGGATCAGGATTGACAATTGTGAAGTTTCTAGCAATACAATTTTCCACTATTTTCAAATAAGACATTTTGTTACAAGCAACCTATTCAATTTTCCAGACCATCTCAAAGAACCTTTCTGTCAATGATCCTAGGTAATGGTGGGAGAAGGACTTTTTATTTATTTTACTTATTAACATCTCAGAAAAGTAGTGGAAGACAGTCTTGCATAGAATGCACTCTAGCTCCATATTCAAACCTTTCAACAATCACACTTTTCCATTTGTTCAAAATCCTCCAGAATGCAGCTAGGGCAAGATCCATCCTGCAAACTATGCAACTGCATTCCAGCATCCCTGAGCCACATGTTTTGGTGGGAAGCAAATGAACATCATTATGGACAACATTCCTAGAACACCTATCAGACACACTTGGTGTCACAATCACTTAACACCCATTGACAGCTGTGTTTGGTGGACTCCCCGATGGGCTTAAAGTGGAGAAGCAGAACCTGATTATAATAGCCAACACCACACTACTAGCACATAGACTAAGGTTGGCTTTATACTTCACGAGACGCAACATGTGCCCCAGCGGTCAGTACTGCTATGCAAGTGATGCACTGTTTGTACTTGTGTGTGTACTTTACATAAATCTGGAAGATTCCACCTGGTGGCAGTGCGAAATATCATCACGGTGTGAAAGCGTTCAACTTCCCTGAAACATCCATTATGTTTAATGATTACATCCATCAATCCAGGGATGCGCCCATTCTGGCGAGCATCGGGCGTGAGGCAGAAACAATCCCTGGACGGGGCATCAGTTTATCGCAAAGTGACTACAAGCACACACACGCACTAGCATCATTTTAGCATCCCCAAATTCCCAAACCTTAATGTCTTTGGAAGGAAACTGGAGCACAGTGAGGAATCCCACCAGGAAAACGTGCAAACTCCAGGCAGAGAACACCAAGGCAGTGACTTCTTGTGATGCAGCAACGCTACCACTCCGCAATTGTGCCACCCCCACATGTGTAATTATTAACAGCATTTATTATTTAAATGAAGTTAACTTACATGTAAAATGTAACATACATACTTTAACACATTTCATCATGAAAGTGATATCAAGAAAAAATCTAAGGATTCTAAATGTACAGAGAGCTGGAATATCATACATTTAATGAGTTCTGTGTGGCGATTGCTGCTTCCCGCTGCTGTCAGTTCAGGAATTAAACCCCAGAAGCACGTAGCGATTAACAACTGAGTCAGTTTTAAGATGACGTTTATGACTACTTTACGTCTACTTTAATGATAAAATAAACTTCGCGATTAAAGTGGACATTTCGAGATTAAAGCAAAAATTTCCACTTTAATCACAAAATAGACCTTTTCAATGAGTCCTTAATTTTTTTTTTCTGTGGCTCAAATACGCTGTCGTACATTCTGATGCTGTTGTGAAGGCGCAAAGAATAAAATAAGATGATATGTGAGATTTAAAATGTATCTTGTCATTAAGTTGGGGAATATGCGACGCTTGAATATAAAAGTATCGCAAATGCATTTGCATGTAGGCCTTTTGCTTCACCACATCGAGCCATTCATAAAACATTGAAACACGCAAATCGATCCTGTACGATCCTCCAAGTGGCTTTCTGTCACATGTAGACAGTAACCAGAGACTCTGACGTCACATTCCCACTTGATCACACTGCGCCCCCCGACTTTTTGCTGGTACTGCAACTCGCACACTCATTGTGTTAATTTCTGAGGACGTGCTCAGGGGACACATCAACTGAACGCTGGGAACGTGTGGCAGCCATAATGCGTGGCCGTATGTGTTCTGAGCGTGACGCATAAACCGGCCCTTAATCTGCTTAACTGGAAGAATCCCAACTGACGTTCTTTCCTATATGAAATTGTAAAAATTGAATTATCACTTAGAGGATTAGTTTAAAACTTTTTTAAAACATGGCAAGACTTAATTAAAAATGTTTGAATAAGCATACATATTTTTTTCCACTGCTATTGGCTTTCCTCCTTTCTCTGGGGGTTGAATTTTTGTTTTTTTAGATTTTGTTTTTTTTCTTGTTTTCTTTTTTTTTAATTCTCTGATTTTTTTTTTCTAGATTGACTTTGAAGTCATTTGTTGTATAATCTCTGTTGTACTTTCTTGAAATAGAATTAATAAAAAAAAGGATTGACAATTGTACGTGAGAGAAAAAGTCTAGCGGCAGCCAATCTTCACTGGATGCCTTATACATGTGGGGAGGGAAAAGATTACATAAATCTTCAAAAGAAACTGTAGTGTAAATTGCTGTTCCTCAGATCTGTAAGTCAAGGAAGTGAGCAAACTCCAGACAAGTCCTGCTGATTAAGAATGGTCAAAGACACTTCGTCTTGCCTTTAAGTATTTAAGCTGAGTGCTTTATGGTTTGAATAAAAGGGTGGAAGGAGAGCGACTCCTGTCTTTCTTTAAAACTCACCTTGAGACTGTCGGGAGGTCTTGTTGATTGAGATAGAAGCAGTTGTTCCTGGCATGCATTATTATTATTTGTTGTATTTGCTATATTTTAAAATGAATAAAACAGTCATAATGCAACAATCATCTTGATTAATTGTTGTAGAATTTCTTTCCAAACAGTTTTAATCTAAAAGTAATTTATGTCCTCAATTAAGATCCCAATTTACTTAAACATGTTGTTATGCAGTCTCTGTTTGCATCTTGCCAGGTCAGAAATAGAGCACGCAGATGTAATTGACTTTAAATTCAATTTCTGTCTGCAGAGTATGCTGTTATTTTCACTCATGCCTGCTCATCATTAATCGCTTTATTTATTTGAAGTTGTGTATTCCATTACTGGGTCATGAGGGGCTACACAAGGCAGCAACTAAGCATGGGCAGGAATGTTCAGTGGAGTCCCATGCAGACACGAACAGCAGTCATCCATTAAGTTAACAAGCATGTCTTCATTATTTATAAAGTCATTCACAATGGCACAGGAATGATCGATAAACTCCATACACAATCTGTACTTGGAAACTCTGATCCTTGGAATGGCTTGTGAGGCGGCAGTGTGAACCGCTGGGGTGGTTCCTGTCTTTCTACATAACTACATCATCATTTTTGTAGATGAAATACCAAAGTAAGCAACTGTCCGCTGCTAACCATGACAATTTTTGTAATTTCAGAATTTTTATTTCAGTTTTCTCAAGAAACATTTGCTGATGTATTTTTAGTTTTGAAGGCTAGGGGGCATCAGCAAGCCCCATACCCCACACATGAACACACCAGACAGCCCCGGGTTCAAATAAAGGGTGTGTTTATTACAAATACCTTGTAAACACAAAGACAAACACAAGGTTCTTCTTCCTTTCTCTTCCTCTCCCCTCTCTAACACCACTGCACTGCTCTCCTCCGTCAGTCAAGTGTTTCCTTCCTTCCTCCCAGCTCTGACTCATCTGGACAAGGCAGTGCAGTCCATTTTATTGAGGACCCGGGAGTACTTCTGGTGCCAGGGCTTCTCTGTTGGAAGCACTTCCAGGTCATATGGAAGTCCCAAATAGTAAGGATTGTATCTCCCTGCAGTACAGTCTTGTGCACCCCAACACCTCAGCAGGGCTGTATTACCAGACTACAATTCCCAGCATTCCCTGCTGGTGTCCGAATGGGCACAAAAATCGAGGGCTGTTGCCATCTAGCATCCCTGGGGATAAATTGGCCCCCAGAGACAGTCCTTTCCTGTCCTTCCTTTCTATCCTAGACAGGAAAGGTATTGTAGGTACTGTATAACCGGTTGGGAAGCCTGTCCATCCACCTGGGGCTTCCTGTCCAGGCAAGGGAACTGCTTCTCTCATGGATGGGACTCCCATTCATGCGCTTGGGGCTTCTTGTCTGGGTAAGGATTCTTCCCCTCTTTTAGCTGGGATGCCCATCCATCCTGTATGGTAGTTACATTAGTCATAAGTTAAAGCAAAGTGATACTGCTTGGTGCCAGCTTGTCAGAAGAGGATATATTACTTATACTGTCACAATTAACTTTGCTGATCCCTGACAGATACTCTGAGGGCAGAGTGAAGGTGAAAGGGGATGGGAATTAAAAACTCTACGTGTCTCAGAGTGCACGTCTGTCTGAGAGGAGCTGGAGTTCCAGAAACTAAAAGTTGCTTCTAAAGGGTCAGGAGAAGTGCAGAAATGCAAGCTGGCCTTAGTAAGACCTCTCCTTCTAATTACAACCCAGGGAGGGAGACATAAAAAGAGCTAATTGGTGACAGATCACTTTGACTTCAAAATGAAGAAGCACTCTGTCTGAAAGGCTGCTCCAGCTACTCCAATAAAAGAACTTACCCAAAGTCTGAAGTGAGGACTTCAAGCAAAAGAAGACCTTTTGCTAGGATCATTAGACCACAAAGCCTAACAAAGTTAAAAATAAGCATCTGTAATGGAGAATAATATCTAGTATATAATTTAGTAGTCAGTCAGTCAGTCATTGTCCAACCCACTATATCCTAACACAGGGTCACGGGGGTCTGCTGGAGCCAATCCCAGCCAACACAGGGCGCAAGGCAGGAACAAACCCCAGGCAGGTCGCCAGCCCACCGCAGGGCGCTGTGACGATGCAGGTTCTGGCTCCACACTCCCATTACTATTCGGGAGCCCTTCAACCCAAACACCGTCGGTAATGTTACCGATGAGCTAGTCAGTGAAGGCAATAAACATCTAAGCAAGGGGATGGTTGAAATGTGCAAAAGTGCTTTTATTAAAAAAGACAATCATCAAAACAAAAGTGTCCATAAAGTGCAGTGCTGTTCCAGTTCAATAAATAATCCATTAAAAGAAAACGTGCAGGTTAAAATCAATAAGAAAAACAATCCTTTAAAACGAGAGGTAAAATGATCAGGAAGCAATCTTAACACATCAACAACTCTGGTGCTTATTTTCAGTATGCGTCTCACCTGCTTATCCCGTTTGGGCTTAGCTACAGGCAAGACGCTCTCTGCAGCTGCTTTCCTCTACACACACACACACGAGACTGGAGACCTCCCGATCCCTGACTTCGGTTTGGCTCTCATCCCAGTCCCCGAGACTTTCCATCCAATGGCCAGGACGCACACATTGGGGACTCCACCACCAAGTCTCCCAACTTCCGCTGCCTTTCCACGGCCTTCTGCGGCTCGTCGCCTTCCCCTGGTCACTCCCGCTACCTGGTCGCTCAGCGGGAGCAACATCAACTCAAACGCCTGGGTGACGGCCTTACACCCAGCTTCCTTGCAGCTGCCCACGAGCGCTCGATCGCGCGCTCACCACACGCACCGCATGTCTGTCTGTCTCTCTCCTGCACCGCCTGCTTCCTCGCTTCCTGTAACCTCCGTTTTCTTCCTTTGCTTCTCCTCACCTTCCTCTCTAACCGACTCGCGCTTCTTTCTTTATAACGCGAGGGGCCATAGCAAATTAGCCACGGGAGCAATCACGCATGTGGGCAGTCCCTCACCTGTGCACTCGGTGAAAAAAGCCCACACTACAGATTGTCCCGCGGCCCGCTACAGTCCAACGCCCCCTCGCTAAACTGCCACGAGAGCGGGGATTATTTATTTAAAAATGAATGGCCTTTGCTCAGTGAGCTGTGGACCCACTATACCACAGGCGCACACACACACACACACCCAGCACACACTAAGGACAATTTAGGATCACCAATGTACCTAACCTGCATGTCTTTGGACTGTGGGAGGAAACCGTAGCACCCGGAGGAAATCCACGCAGACACGGGGAGGACATGCAAACTCCACCTAGGAAGGACCCGGGAAGCAAACTCAGGTCTCCTTACTGCGAGGCAGCATCGCAACCACTGTGCCACCGTACCACCCTTAATTTAATAGTATTTTTTTAAATTAATGTCTAATAAAATCATATTTTAAACTTTTTAAAAAGACAGGGATGTTAATATCTAATATTATCTAATTTTAAAGGAAAGGAAGCTATTGCAATTTCCTCCCCTAAAGTTTCACTGATAAGGAGAGCACCATGTGTGATGGGGTGGGAGAGAATTGACTAAAGTGGACTAGTTTACAGCTTAATTACCTGTATATCCTTTCTTTCTTATTTGTGTGAAACTACATGTCTGCATCCATTTTAACTGGAGAAAATGCTGACAGGGCTGAACTGAGGAAACACGACCACAAGAAGAGGAGTTCTGTATGTTGAAAGCCCTCACTGTGCTATTTTCCATCCTGATGTGTCTATCTCTCCCTGCAGACATATTCAGTCAGGCCATGCTGCCTGTTTCTGACACTCCATTAAAACGCCAAGGAGGTACTATGAACAGACACCAATCAACATAATAAGACAGAGAGCCAACTGGTAGACTATTAGCAAGTTTTATTATTTTAACCAACACTCACATTTGTACCCTGCTTATATATTGGAAATATTATCTATAATACATAATAAATAAATATTTACCTTTCGCTCCTGCCTTCTTTTAGTGCTCTGTCATGTTGCCTGAGGTCATAGATATAAAAGATAGTATAAAATATAACAGGTATAGCTGGGATCTGGTGTATTTTGTTATGTCTATGTAAAAAAAGAGTATAAATGGGAGAAAAGGGTCACTCTAGAACCCCATCACAATAATCTGCACCTAAGGTATGGCTGGATTTGTAACATTTATTTGGTGTACTCTCTGTCAGTTTACAGAGCAGCCCTTAGTTGCCACAGGATACTGTGATATAGTGGGACTGTGGCATGTTCATTTTTAAATAAATAGCACACTCAGGTTTTTGGGTGGGGCATAAGTAGCATGGTGGAGTGACTCTGGGGGCAGATGTGAGAATGGGTGATCCTGCATTCACGTGAGCACATGAGGGACTGCCCTATTCTCTTGTTAGGACCAGAGTCATGATTGCCACACCTGTGTCCCACAGTAGTTTAAAAGGAAGTCGAAGCATGAGAGCAGTGTAGAACAATGATAGAAAGAAAGTTTAGGATCATGGCGGCGCCGGTCCTGCCGAGGCAAAGACAGGAAGTCAGGAGTGGCCGTGGAAATAGAGTTTTGGCCAGAGCTTGAGGGGTAGAGCACCTTGAAGAGCTGGATGGACCAAGTGCTCATGAAGGCTTCCGTGGATATTGCAGCAAGGCTCAACATGGTGCCACGCAGAATGCCGAAGGATTGGCGGTAAGGGACCTGATTCAGAATTTACTGATTGACTGTGCCTGTCAGGAAGACATCTCCTCATGCTGCCTGGTTTCATTTGGGCTAAGCAGAAGAGATGTTAATATTTAGAGGAGAAGTACCGTGACTTTGATTTTAACCTCAGTTTTAATGCATCATTTATTGTCTGATTGTGGACTTTTTAACCACCACTGATCATTGGTTTTATAGATGGATTATTGATTTATAGACTTGCAGTGCATTTTTGCATCTTTGGGTTTTTGAGCCTATGACTGTTTGTAAATAAAAGCATTTATTCACATTTACTGCTACCCTTGCTGACTGTGTGGGTCCTCATTTACCCAACTTGTCCTTTGTTTCGTTATCAACGGTTCCAGGTTCAGGCAGCCAAAAGACATGTTGATCCAGATTGTCACAGATACCCAGTCAAATATGGTTCAAGTATTATTGCGAAGATGAACATACCAGTTTCCATCAATATGTTTGCTAAAGTTACGTGGCTAACTGAGTAATTCCAACCTCCTTATCTACACACAGCTATAGTGGGACTATAAAAGAACAAGTGGAAATACCAGATAAACTGATTTGTGTTCTCTGTCAATTAAAATGAAATCATGTACTTTGAAATACTTTGTTTAGTAACAATAGGAGTATAGAGGATGCGGTATCCACAGCGCTTCACGGTGTACTCTCACACCTGGACAATAAGAACACCTATGCAAGATTGCTGTTTGTTGACTTCAGCTCAGCATTTAATACAGTCATCACTTCCAAGTTGATCACTAAACTTGTGGATCTTGGTATCAATAATTCTATCTGTAATTGGATCATGGACTTCCTGACCAACAGACCCCAGCATGTCAGGTCTGGCCATAACTGCTCTACTACCATTACACTCAACACTGGCGTTCCACAGGGCTGCGTGTTGAGCCCGTTCCTCTACTCCCTTTTCACTCATGACTGCAGGCCCATGTATGGATCCAATTCCATCATCAAGTTTGCATACGATACCACGGTGATCGGTCTCATCAGTGATAACGATAAGTCTAATTACAGGGAGGAGGTAAAACACTTAGCTGCGTGGTGCGCTGAAAATAACCTGCTCCTGAATACCACCAAAACCAAGGAGCTCATTGTGGACTTCAGGAAGAAGAAGGGAGACACCCACCACCCCATTCACATCAATGGCATGGCTGTCGAACGGGTTTCCAGCTTTAAATTCCTGGGGATACATATCTCGGAGAACCTGTCATGGACAAACAACACCTCCAGCCTGGTCAAGAAGGCCCATCAGCGCCTCTTCTTCTTGAGGATACTGAAGAAGAGCCAACTATCTGCTGTCATACTGGGCAACTTCTACCACTGTGCGATAGAGAGCATCCTAACTAACTGTATTACAACCTGGTATGGGAATTGCTCTGTTGCTGACCACAAGGCACTGCAGCGGGTGGTGAAAACCGCACAACGCATCATAGGGACTCCACTTCAGGTCATTGAGGACGTTTACAAGAAGAGATGTTTACGCCGAGCTTGTTGCATTCTTAAGGACTCCTCTCATCCAGCCAACAAACTCTTCCAGCTCCTCCCCTCCAGAAGGCGCTACAGGAGCCTTCCGACTAAAACCAGCAGGTTTAGGAACAGCTTCTTCCCCACAGCGGTCACACTTCTGAACTCAGTCCCCCGTTGAACCTTCACATCCACACACTTAATCTTCTACACTACTCCTCCTCCCTTCCTTGTACATATCTGTACATACCTGTGCACACACAGCACACTTGTACATTGTACATCATATATCATATATTGTACATTTGTATATATTACAATACTCATAGTATTACAGCACATACATATCACATCTGTATATTGTACATCTGTGTATATATATAATAGTACTTATATTATTATTGCACATACATAACACACCTGTATGTTGTACATCTGTATGTATATATATATATATATATATATATATAGTACTTATAGTATTATAGTATATACAAATACATGTATAGGTACATAAATGTATATTGTAAAATATGTATATTTGCCATCCGCATTTAGAACATTTGTATATCTATTTATATATATCTATATATCTATTCCCATCTTCACTGTGCTCTTAACTGTACATATCGTATTTAACTGTATATATCATATTTAACTGTACATAATATGCACATATTATATTATTGTACTTCTGCTCTTTGCACTTCTGATTAGATGCTAAACTGAATCTCATTGCCCTGTATTTATACATGTGTAATGACAATAAAGTGAATCTAATCTAATCTAATCTAATAATCTTAGTGTTTGAAGTCTTAACCGCTACACTACACTGCCTGTCTATTACTACTAAGCATTTTTTAGTACAGTAAGTCCCCTACATATGAACCTTCAAGTTAAGAACTTTCAAAGATGTGAATGTGCATGCCCAAGAAATTAAAAATTATTTAAATAAGTGAAAAATTAAAAAATGCACCATAACTTCAAATTTCAAGGCAGTGCATAAGGTAAGTCAAGTGCCTGCCACTAGGCAGAGAACAAAACCCGCGCTATTATTGCTTACATTTTCAGTCATGTGCATGATTCTTCTACAAGTGGTTGTGCTTTTGGCTGTATCGCTGCTTATGTTGAGTTAAAACTATCTATTTTAAGCCCGAGATGTCTGGAATTAAGCGTAAAAGCAGCCGTGATGTACTACTAAGAAGTGCCAGGCGATAACGATGGAAACCAAAGTGAAAATAATAGAGAGAGTAGAGGGAGGCAAAAAGATGATCGACATCGCTTCTTCATATAACGTGAACTGTTTAACCATCTGCATGATTCTGAAGAACATGGACAAGACCATGGAACATGGATCATGGAATATCTTTTTCCTATGTGTGGGTCAACTCAGGTTGGATGGCTGTGAGACAAAGTCAGAAAGGCAAGATTGCGTTGGTTTGGACATGTGCAGAGGAGAGATGCTAGATATATTGGGAGAAGGATGCTAAGGATAGAGCTGCCAGGGAAGAGGAAAAGAGAAAGGCCTAAGAGAAGGTTTATGGATGTGGTGAGAGAGGACATGCAACAGAACAGGGTGTAACAGAACAAGGTGCAGAGGACAGAAATATATGGAAGAAGATGATCAGCTGTGGCAACCCCTAACGGGAGCAGCTGAAAGAAGAAGAAGTCAACTGAGATCAGCTGACTGAAAACATGATAATCTGTTGTTAAAATGCTCTCAAAATCAATACAAAAACACTGTATGTAAATAATATGTGGGTAACAATCCTTGCCTGCGTTAACAGAGTTTTGCCACACAGCACAGTTGGGGGGTTGTCAGGGTCTCAAAAAATGACACAATAAAAATATTAACTTTTAAAAGTTATTTGTACTGTGCATACAGTGCAAATATTATGTTTTTGAGAAGAGCTGACGAGAGAGAGCTATGCTAGGTCAGCATACATAGGCTTAATCACTAGCAGTAAACGAATTTACTGTACTGACATCAAATGATGGAAAACATTGGGAATAAAAAATAACTTTCAGCTGTTTGCTATTAAAATGCAATAGAAATCTATAACAAAAATACAAATATGAACTTTTAAAAGCACTTTCTTATGTACAAATAGCTGTGCATGTACATGATTTCTATAGGAGTTGACGGATGGGGACTGCATTGTGTTCATTGGGTGCCTAAGCTAACTTTGTTGGACTTACAAACAAATTGGACCTGTGAACGTGCTCTTGGAACAGAACTCGTTTGCATGTAGGGGACTTACTAGTTGGACATTTTTAAAATAGGACCACAGTAAAACATCTTTCCAGAAGAATAAGATAAACTGCACTCACTTTCTTCCTTCACACAGACATGCTGAAAAGAAAATCTATCAAGAACAGCTCATGTAGTTAGCAATAACCATTATTCGGATTTCTTTAAAAAACAACATGGAAGACTATATAAACTGGTAGCAATTATCTATTTCTTTCACATTACATTACTGTCTGTTTGTACTGAAAATATCAAAAAGTAACATGGAGGAGGCTCAAAAACTCTACTTAAGACAAAAAATCTCATCTGCAGTGGTGAGGTTCTGAGTGTTCCTCTGGCCTGGTGACTGAATGCAGCTTTACAAGTGAATAGTTGATGGTTTGTGAAGCAGATCTTCCTTTGTCACAGCAAGATATATTGTCTCCGCTACATAGTCCACAATCTGATGGTTGAGAGTGGAGATGTTTATATTCCCACTGGATGGCAGGTAGACATGCTGCTTCCTCACCAAGAACTCCACTTCATCATCTGATGGTAAAAAAAAAAAATACATTAATTTGCATCACTTCTACATCATGTGGTATATGGCCGGCCAGTCATCGCGGCCAATACCCCCAGGCCGCCAGATGGAGCCCTCCCTGAAGCTTGGAGGTGCCCCAGCAGGGAATCATGGATATTGGAGTTTTCCTTCACAACCCTGCTGGATACCCTGGGGGCCACCAGAGGACGCTGTAGGGAGACTCAAGGATTGTTTTCATTACAACCCGGAAATGCATCACAGTCACGGGGACAGAAGAAACGACGTACTTCCAGGCTGAAGAAAAGGAGTTTTTTTTATCTGACCCAGATGTGTTACCAGTCACATGGACAGAGACAGAAACACTTCTGGGTCAAGGACTATTAAAAGGACTGTGGGAGATCCCAAGGTTGAGCTGAGTCAGGTGGCAGAGGGACAACGCGTCTGGGAGAGGAGGATTGGTTATTGATTTATTGTAGTAATTATTGTATGAGTATTGTGGAGTGTAGGGCGCTTTGTGCACTGTATTATAATAAAAAGTCAAATTATTGGACTTTTATCTGGTGTCTGGCATCTGGTCTGAGGGTTCAAGGGGATGACAGCGCCCCCTATCTGTTACAATCAATTCTGAAATGTAACTGTCAAATTATAGACTTTATTAGTAGATTTGAAGAAAAATCCCAGTCCTTCAAAAACAAATTTCTGTTCCCAGTTTTTACTTTTTTACTAACAGTGAAAAGATAATGATACTTAATGAGACTACCATTGATCCACCCACTGTTGACATCACTTCCGGCAAACCCTGACGACATCATTTCTGCTACCCAGAATTCCCCTTCCTGCCACATCAGTTCCTGCTCCACCATATTTATAGAGCAGTCTCAATCTGTTAGTCAGTTAGTTGTGAACTCCGCTTCTTTAAAGACATGTTTCTTTTCATTTGCTGATTTTCAGTATATGGGGTGGCCATCCCCAAACCTTTTTCTGTCTGCTGCCTGATTTTTTATCACACTGGCCATTCTTGATAAAGCTTTGAAAAGCTTAAGCCACTTTAAACAGAGTTGCTGTGCAGAAGAATCTGCAGAAATGTAAAAGCTTAATTTGTTGCTTAGCATTTTTTAATTTAAATTCACAAAAAGTATCAAATGTGCAAAAAAATGTTTAATAGTGAGGACCCTGCAGTATCAGACATGTTGAATACTTGGCTTTGAGGAGTCTGTATCTGTGAGAGGTGTTAGATCTTCAGCATCTTGATATCAAACTACCTTATCCCAAAATTCCTTTGGCCCTGAAGTGAAATTGAGAACTTGTCCACATGTGATTTACGGACGCTGTGTCCATCACAAGAGGACTGGAGGAGAAGACACCAGTACTGAATGATACTGGCAGGTGGAAAAACAGACTAGGAGATGCACATTATCAAGAACAGATGACCTAAGAACAATAAGAGTTCATTGGCACCTCTGAGACATTTGGGGTGGTAAGCAAAAAACAAGACTTGGAAGCTCACCTCAAAATAGAGCCCATGTGTAGAGACAAGTAAGATTAGACTGAACAACAAGAAGATGAAATGTTATTGAGAGCCAAGCCTAGATCATCTTTCACCAAAAAAAAAACAAAATCAAAGACAGAGAATAAAGCAAGGATTCTATTGAACCAGAAAATCCACTCTCCAACAACTTTGGGTACCAGGAGGTCTATGGAGCTGACTTTTATGCCTTTGCCCCTTCAATGATGCATGCACTGTAACCTTGGATGTGCCCACAGCTACGCCATAACAACTGCTACAATAAAGATGGTGGCATCCATGTGAAACAGAAACATGCTCCCAACCTCTCTTAACACAACAGAAACCCAAAATACTAAAAACACAAATGAACTCAGTGGATAAAAACTTCTTTAAGAGGAAAAAATAAAAAACAAAAAGAAGTTAAAATAAAGCCAGAGAAAAATTAAATATGAAACCAGACCATGACATTCACAAAGCAGTCATGAAAGTAGATAAGTGAATAATTAACGGGGTTGACACAGACATCTGAGAGGAAATAATAATAATAATAATAATAATAATAATAATAATAATAATAATAAGAAGAAGAAGAAGAAGAAGAAGAAGAAGAAGTTTATTTATATAGCACCTTACCATACATTTACATGCAACTGAAGGTGCTTTCCACAGATTAATCAACAAAAACAAAGATATACTACATTTACTTGGATTATTATCATTATTTAATACTATGATACTGTCTAATAAATGTAATCATACTAAAAACAAAGTCAACCAGGTACTGTATTGTTAAGTAGAATTTAACCACTAAAGTGCAAAACAAACCTTCACTCTTAAAATAAAAAAGGTTTTCTACTTTAAATACATATACGTTAAGATTGACAATAAAAAATCAGATCTAATTAATATATTTCTCTCTCATATAAAAAAACTCCTGTGACGAGACAAGACTTTTTGGAAGATTTTTTCAAGTCCCACGAGATAAGACTTTGGCCATGAGATTTTTTCAAGTCATGCCTGCACTTTTGAACACTAGCTTGTTGTTGTCTTATTTTAAATAAAAGCACAGGAGCACTTCTGTACCTACTCCTTCCTGTATCTGTTATGTCTTCATGTTCATTGAAACAAGAGTGAAGCCACTGCTGCTATATTGTATATGGTTTGAGTTTTTACGGCCAACCACCATATATGAAGAACTACTCACCCCTTAGTCCTGTGCAGCAATACAGCCCAGACTGTTGGGAAAGGTGGTCCCAAGAGCCAGGAATGCTCAGCATCCTTAGTTTCTCCTTCAACATTTCACGCATTAACATTGTCCGCTCTGCTATTGCTCGCAACCCCTCTTTCCTGCAAATAAAATATATCAAGATAAAATTTGATTAATATAGAAAAATAGATTTAATCTAAACATAACTGTTAATATGTTGAGCTATGCAGTTTTAATAGGACAGAGTGGCAACATGGGAAATGCTTTGGTTGCTCATGTCTTTGCGGGCTCAGCTCTTTAAAGAACATTTGACATGCAAGGATGCTCTTGCAAAGGACAGACTCCTGCTCTGGAAATCAGTGACACCCTTGAGGGTATGTAAAAGCCACAATTTACCAAGGAACACTGAATTTGAAATCAAGGAAGGAGTTACATAAATATAACCTTTTCTTGTCCATCAAATGATTTGGTCATAGCTAAGGTGTCCTAATTACCTCAAAGTGCCTATCTTGGTAATTTGTTCCTGATTCTCACAACGTTTTTCTACTGCTGCCTTCAAATACGTAGTTCACTATTCACATTCATGTCTCTGGTGACTCTTCCTATGAACTCAGTAGACAAGATTGGGTGAGTATGGTGGGGGTCATGAGGTCGCTGGAAAGGGGTATGTGGCGCTCCCAATATCTTTGCAAAAGAACAAAGTCTTTAGAGTCCTTGTGCTTTCTGTCTTGCTATATGGTTGCGAGATATAGACATTATCCAGTAACCTGAGATGAAGACTGGACTCCTTTGGTACTGTGTCACTTTGCAGAATCCTTGGGTACCGCTGGTTTGACTTTGTGCCGAATGAACGGTTGCTCATGGAGTCCCGAACGAGGCACATTATCTGCATTGTGAGGGAGCGTCAGGTACGGCACCATGGCCATGTGGCGCAATTCCCCAAGGGTGATCCAGCTCACAGGATCCTCATTGTTGAGGACCCGAGTGGCTGGACTAGGCCAAGGGGATGCCCACATAAAAGATAGAGGGTCATTTCCAGTGGGGGGACTGGACCGCGTGTCTGCCTGGGGAGTTGCCATCCAAGATCCTGAGCTGTTTTGTCGTGTGGTGGGTGCAGTAGCACATACTCCCCAACCTGACCTGACCTGACCTGACTATTTAATGAAAAGAACTTTTCTGGATCAGTTTTATTGTTACATTTGAGAACGCTGAAGACCTGGATTAGGTCCCCACACAGCCTTTTCTGCTCTAGGCTAACCAGGCTAATTCCCTTGGCTTAAGGACTCCTGGTTGTTCCTCTTTGCTATGTCTGGTTTGTTGTGTTTTAACTATCCCCCCACACAGTGCTTCAGGTGAAGTCAGCTTAGTATATTATAGAGTAGAAGGATGTCCAGGACAAGGGCACCACCATGAAGGTCATTAACAACCTTCATGTCAAGAGCTAGCATTGAGCCTGTACAGTAGGTGGGAGAGGAATTGGGGCAAAAGGTTCAACTAACAACCAGAATCTTAACAAAATAAAACATACATATGATAAGAATAAGAGTGACTATGTGTATTTGGCAGCAAGAAGTGATATATGGGCCAAATTAATCCTTCAAAACCACTTAAAGTCTCCAAATCAAAACAGTGGTGGGTCCATGAAAATACATTTTAAAAAATGTTAGTCAGTCACTGGTACATGAGGCTTTTACAAGAGTTTTCCACAACAGGGAAGTCTGTTGCCTTTTTTTCTGGCTGTTGCCCATGTCAGGCCACATCCTTTCTGACCTTTCTCCACAGATCAGTGCCATGTCTCTCTGGGGCTGCCTCTTGTGGTGTCCAGTATAATAATAACCTTAGGTAAAGCATCAGGTTGCATAAACAGGATGTGGCCAGAAGCATCTCCATCTATTACTCTTTTGGATAACTGCTGGAAGTGGCTCTTCATTGGCTGACTGAAGTAGGTCTTCATTTCTGATTGTATTTGGCCAGAATACTCCTTTGATGCGTCTGAGATATTTTGTCTGAAAAACATCTAGTTTTCGGTCCTTGTTGTCTTCCGGGATTCTAAGCTATAATAAGAGCTTGTTTGACTTAAATGTATTGGTGTTACAGTAAAGGCTTTTATTTTTTTCATACAGGTCACAGTGAAGCAAATGCCTGATTGGCTTTGGAGAATCTTGCATTCCTTTCTTTTTCATTATCTCCATTTAAGTTTGATTTTGTAACCTGAAGTACCCACAAAAGCCACAGAGACACAGAAGTCTTTGCAAACCTAAAGAAAAAATCCCACCACAGCAGAAAAAGGGAATTTATAAAACTAATAGATATTCTATATCTATTTACTTTACAGTTTGTGGTGAACTAGCATAGAAAAAGAGAGCAGACTGGGCTTTTCTTTTGGAACTCCTTGTGATGGTCACCAGAGGACCCAAAGTGACTGTGACACCCAAGCTAGAAGTTTAGTTTCTTTTTATTTTTCTTACTTAATAAATATTCTGGTGTGTTTATATATAAGTGTGTGTATATTTATTTATTTGCTTATCTAATTTATGGTTTTATTTATTTAAAGAGCTTCTGTAAAAAGCCAGATTTCCCCTTTGGGATAAATAAAGTGTTATCTATCTATCTATCTATCTATCTATCTATCTATCTATCTATCTATCTATCTATCTATCAATTCTGTAGCTAGTGGTTGCTAACAGAAGACAAGCACATCAGAGAGTGGTTCACACTTTTCTGCACCTAACTGCATTTTTAAATGAAGTTTCTTCACACCGCAGAGGATATTGTACTGTAGTTGCCTGCCTACACTGTGTGGTCAGTTGTATTATGCATCAAAAACATTCATCTCTCCTTTGATTTTCTGGCACAGCTATTCCAGTTCTGGAGCCTTTCCCTGCATCCCTGCAGCATTAGGTACAATTCAGGAGGAGAAGGACATTCTCTCAAAAAGCATACTAAACTTTTCACTCAGTCCTGATTAATTTGGAACAGTTTGTTGAAACACAAAAGCTGAGGTGACACATTGAAAGAGGCTAATACACAAACGACATACAGTAGGCAAAGCAAAGAAAGTGAGTATGAATTATCCATCAAACTGCCCCCAGATTTAAAAACCAACAGAAAGAAGCTCATTCAGCCTACCATGCTTGTCTGGTTAAGCTAATAGCCAAGGTATCCCAATAGCTCTTCCAGATACCACTGAAAAGATTTCAGAGCCTTAGTTTGAACTACAGTACATGATTCATTAGATCATTTCCGATTTCATTAGTTCTTGGATGAAGAAGCACTTTCCCTTAAGCAACAAAAGCATACAATCAGAGAGGTGCATGTATTATTTATCTGTATTTTCAGAATGCCTTTGATAAGGTGAACACAGATGAGCCTGGACAGAATTCAGACTTGGGCAGACTCATAGCAGGTGAACTTTAAAGTAAATAAACGTGGAGTATTACATATGAAAATTAATATTAAATTTGAACACACAATTTGAGGCCTGATATTTGAAAGTGCCCTTTATTGGACAGTACTGCATGCTGGAGTGGACTTTCTACTGTCCTTATCCAGGCAGTGAACAGAGGCGATTAAAAAGGCTGATGGGATGTTAGGTTACATTCCACAATGCATAAAATACAAGTCATGGGAGGTTATGCTTAAGCTGTATAACATATTAGTGATGCCTCACCTGGGGCACTGCATGTAGTTTTACTCTCCATAATACAAAAAGACATGGCATCACTAGAGAGAGCCCTCATTCTAAGAGAACGTGCACAGAGGATACGTCAAAAGAATGCTGGGAACACGTGGCAGCCATGATGTGTGCACTAAAGTGTTCTGAGCGTGAAGTATAAACCGGCCCTCAGACTGCAAGGTAAACATTACAAGAAAGTTTGAAGGATTAGAACCTTTGTAGTTTAAGCAAACAGAGATTAAGAAGAGACATGAGTGATGTTTTCTAAAATTATAAAATGAATTACTGCAGTGGATCCCAGCTGTTACTGTACTGTATTTACAATACAAGTCAGTTTTTCAGCAAGAACACTATGACACAGATGAGCACTTTTGAAGTTTAAATTTTGCACCAACGTTAGAAATTTTTTTCTTTCCACAAAGAACCATACACACTTGGAAAAAATTGCTTAGTAATGTGGTAGTTAGTAGGATATTATGCCCTTCTATATGAGATTTTATGTCAATTTGGAGAAGTTAGATGAATAGGATTGACAAGCCTGCTCTCTTTGTATTATTGTTCTAATTTTCTCCTGGTATTGTCAAGTGAAGCCTCTACATGAATTTTTTTAGCAATTTACAGTCATCGGCTTAATTTAGATAATCTTAGCCAAGCCTGTTGATTCCATTGAATGCTTTATCTAAAGAAGTCCACCTTTAATTGTTTGTGAATTCTTCAGTCCTTCAATCCTTTTAAGATTTCTGAAGCCCTCAATTCAGTCCTGAGGATGCCCTCTTTGTTCAGGACTGAAGAGGTTTGATCTCCTTAGTCTTTTAGAGTGGGACATCAGTGCAGGGAAACATTTGGTTGACCATTAGAGCTAAAATGTATTATTCATAACATTGGGAATTGTTTACCCAAAACTCAAATATCATATTTGTTTCAGGCTGTGGGTGAGATGAACCTGTAATCTTCATTCTGGTCAAATAGTTCTTCAATATTTTACAAAGATTCTATAGGCTTCAATTAGATTAGATTAGATAAACTTTGTTAATCCCACAAGGAACTTCAAAGCCAACAGTCATTCATTCATTTTCCAATCCAACTTTTTATCCTACTGTATATGGTCTGTAAAATAATCTAGTCACAAAGCTGGCAAACCAGCCGAGCCTGGTGCTGGTCCCAAGCCTGGATAAATAGAGGGGGTTAGTGTCAGGAAGGGCATCTGGCTTTAAAATTTTAGCCAGAACCTTAATGATGAAATCAATCCAGTCAGCTTTGGATATGGTCTGTAAAATCAGGCTGTGAACAAAACAAATTTTTAGAAATGTATACCCGCAGATGATTACATTAACAGATTATAACATTACAAATAATTTAAAAATGTATACATATACGCTCCCAGTCACTCGCCACCCTGCCCAACCGCCAGCTGAGACCCATAGGGGCCAGCGGCCTGTCCCGTAAGTGCAGGTCTCCCATGGCGGGGAGCCGACACTTTCCTGTCCAGGGCCTGGTCCTGCAAAACACAACCTGGAAGAAGGGGCAGAGACGTTCCCCTGATGCCACCACTCGGCCTCTCCCTGTCTCATACAGAGGCAACGCTCCCCCCTCTGACTGGTACCCCGGCCCTTGCCACTTCGGCCCCTCTCCAAGACTTCCGTGCCCCCCGGGTTGGAACATCTGACGGGACCGCTCACACCCCTTCTGCTCACCTGACTTCGGGGCTTCCCTCTGCCTCTGCAGAGGGTGTCCATCTCCAGATGTGAGCTCCCTGCCTCATGTCCTTCTTTATCGGAGGAGCCGGCTCTCTTCCTCCGGGTTCTCCTCTTTCTCTGGGATGCCATGACGGCTTGGGTCTCCCTATGGGAAAGGAAGAGACCCCGTGCCGTCTGCATCCTTGCAGAGCGACGTGAGACCAACACTGGCTTGGGGCATAGTTCCCTTGGACACCTGGCATACATCAGCCGGTGTCTTGACTGCCCTATCGCTCTCTCCGCCTTCACCACGCGATCAGCCCTCACCGCTGCATCCACTATCGGAGCCCCCGCTACTTGAATTCGATCAGCCATATCACGGTTCTTTTCGCTCGCTGCGATCTCCCTTTTTTTGTACGGTGCCGGTTCCACTCACCTGCACCGCCGCTCTGCTCTGGCCGGAGAATCCAGTGTCACGCCGTACCGCCCACTGTCTCAGTGGCTTCCCCTCCAGCTCCTTCAATACGTCCCCAACGGCACGTATTACCTGAAACAGCGACTCTGCGGGCTGAAGGCAATCCTACAGCTTGCGCAGAGCCGCCAACAAGCACAGTATGTCAGCTGGCTGCGTGCCGTGGAGCCTTTTCCTTGGCCCAATCGGGTCCCTCCCCGCCTCAGGACGAACATTCGTTGGTCCGCAACACACACCGTCCAATCCCTCACCTGCCTTGGGGAGGGACTTCTGGTTCTCGGCCATCTTCCCCTTCCAGTCCCTGATGCAGTGGCAAGCCTCCGGGCAGCTCCGCAGCTGCCGTGGCTTTCCGAGCTGTAGCAGTTCCTCCTCCACAGCTCTTTCTGGTGCCGCCGTGCTGACGAAGCCCCGTGGGTCGGCACATGTCTGCCACCGATGAGTCCCTGCATGCAACACACAAACATAGTCCGGCTCTCCATGGCCGACTGCCGTTGGGCAGGGAACTTACCTCCCGGATCCCGTCTGTCTGAGGGGATTTCCTCGGCATGGCCTTGCTAGAGGTGATGCCGTCCTGGGCGTCTTCAGTGGCAGCCCGCTCGTAGGAGTCCGCTACACTTCTGCTACGCCGGATGTTGTCTTCCCACATCAGGTGGGGATGGCGCTTCCACAAACTGTTGGCAGTTCCTTGGGTGAGTCGCTCTTGCGGGGTTGTGCGTGTACCGCTACTGTGGTACGTCTGTGGATTCTCCTGCTGCACCGGGCTGTCCACAAAATTATTTTTGTAGATGGATCCCTCCCTTGAACCAGGCAAAGAGTCCCATCTGGGATGCCATTGTGGAAAACAGCCCAGACGCAGATAGGCAGACAGCGAAGGTTCAAAACCACACACATGTTTATTGTACATTATTTACAAGTGCACACAACCCGGTGCCCCAGCACCACACACCCTCAGTCCAGGCCTCTCAACAATGCCTCTCTTCACCACCTCCACTTCTCTCCTCCGAGCTCCGTCCACTTCCACCTGACTCCAGCTATCGAATGGAGAGAGGCGGCCCCTTTTATGACCACCCGGATGTGCTCCAGGTGCTTCTCGATTAACTTCCTGGTGTGGCGGAAGTGCTGGCTGAGCACCCGGAAGCACTCCAGGTGCCCCTGGTAATCCTTCCGCCAGCACTTCCGGGTGTGGCGGAAGTGCTGACATCTAGGGCTTTTCAGGCATCTGGGCGCCCCCTGACGGTGACCACAGGCCCCTATAGGGTTGAGCTTCCATGCTCTGTTCCCGTGGTCCCCATAGCAACAAGAGCGGCTGCCCTCTCGTGGTCCGGAGGTGGCATAGTCCCTCTTCCGGTCCTTTCGGCGTCCCGGCTGGGTGCCACCCCCAGCCGCTCGCCACAACATGTAACCATTTTCTCTTTGTGTGCAAAGTAACAGTTGGTTGGGTTGGATTTTTCAGGTTGGTTTTAAGCATGGCATCGATGAAGAAAATCCATCTTGTGCCGCAGTCATATTCTTGCAAAGTGTAGGTATAGAAGATGACACAAATACACCTGGAACTCCAGGCACCTCACTTACAATGTGACAGCAGCATACTTCCATAAATATTCTGGTTGCCATTAATGAGTTTGAACAACACTGACAAAATTCATATGAGCACTTAATGTGGAATTCACACACTACTGAGGACTGATACAACTATATTCTTCATTCCTGAACAATATTCACAAACTGCAACTGGATATGCGTGCTCAGAGCTGGGGCAAATTACCAATGCCTTGAGCCAGATAAGAATGGATGAACTGAAAAATAATTAAATAAATAAATAAACAAACAGTGGTTTCACACATCACATCTATTAAAACACAAGAAGCAGGCCTATACATTTGAAATGCTTTGTAATAGCATTTTAAGGTTCATATGGCCTTTTATGTGGAGAGACGTGACTTAATAATCACAGACTAAACTGACAATCAGCTACAGGTATTGAAACGTTTGTGAAGTATAAAATGTGCTGACAAACCACAAATCTCTCATTAGGTACATCCTAAAGAATGAGCTATATAAAATACAGACTTGTTATACCTTTCAGGGATTAAAATTGTTCATCTTGACCTTGATTACTAAACAGTACTGTTAGGCTTTCATTCTTTGTATTATTGTGTAAATGGCACTTAGCAGCCTTTACATAACCTACCCAAAGTTTCCTCAGATATTTATTAATTTAAGAGTTGATTAAGAACATGTCAGCTCTTTGGCCCATCTGTAATGAGAAAACAGTAATATGGTACAGCTAACTCATTAGCATTGCTGTTCCTGACAACACACAGAAAACTTAACCACAAGTTACACGTGCTAACTCCTTTGTGCATCTTGTGTGCTTCTTTATCTGTTTTCATTAACTTAACTGGAAAACGATAAAGCAGTCTGAAGACAGTTCATGGTTGCATACTTACATTTGAGCAGTTTTGCAAAGAAAAACTGAAAAAACTACAGTGTGCAGGAGTGCAAAGTTGATAAAGGTTTGTGCACAATGACTCGAGGCTGTCATGGCTGCCATTTACTAAATACGGACTTGGGTAAACACACAATTATTTTGTGCTAAATTTCTGAAATTAATATAGAGCATTGTGACATTAAAGAGTCCTTTTCTGTTGATCAGTGCCAAAAAAGCCAAGTTAAGTCCACTGTAATTTAATTAGAACATTAGAACACTCTAGACAAGATCAGGACATTCAGCCCAGCAAAGCTCACCAGTCCTATCCACTTATTTCTTCCAAAAAAACATCAAGTCGAGTTTTGAAAGTCCCTAATGTCTTACTGTCTACCACACTACTTGGTAGCTTATTCCACATGTCTATTGCTCTTTGTGTAAAGAAAAACTTCCAAATGCTTGTGTTAATATTGTATAGCAATAAAATGTGAAAACTTCCAAGGGGGAGAAAACTTTTTATATGCATGGTAGAATAGTAGTTATTTATGGAGTTACTACCAGTGTGTTTGCCACTGTCCAGCTGACCTACCGGTCTTATAGACTTTGAAAATGTTGTCAGCTCTGATTCCGGAGTGTTTTAAATCATATCCACTAAGCTGTGGCAACACAGAATGGGGCATAGAACTGCTCTGCATCAATGAGAGCCTATCTTAGTATCATTGGACACAATCCTGAAGGCAACAGCGAACAGGGTACCAGCTTACTGCATGGCACACTCATGTAGTCACTAATACAAGTAATACAGGGCCAATTTATACTTCTGGCCAGGTTTATACTTCACACAACGTGATGTGTGCTCCAGCAGACACTCCTGCTACGTAAACAGCATTTTACTGTTTATACTTGTGCACGTACTTTACATAAATCTGGAAGAAAAGATAGTATCACGGTGAGAACAGGTTCAGCTTCGCTGTGTTGTGAATTGCCTGGAACACCTATTAAATTCCAATGACACCTTACCGCAATATCTCTGAAAAGGATGTTTAATGATTAAATCCATCAGTCCAGGGATGTGTCCATTCCAGCTAACACTGGGAACGAGGCAGAAACAATCCCTGGACGGGGGCCTCAGCTCATCGCAAGGTGAATACAAGCACTCACATACACTGGCATCATTTTAGTGTCACCAAATCTGCATATCTTTGCAAGGAAACCGGAGCACACTGAGGAAACCCAGTAGGAAAACAAGTAAACTCCAGGCAGAAAATACCAGCGACGTGATTCCCTGCGAGACAGCAGTGCTACCGCTCTGCCACCGTGTCACCGTTATCAACAGTATTCATTATTTAAATGAAATTAACGACTTATCTGTAAAATGTAACATACATACTTTAATGCATCTCATCATGAAAGTGATATCAAGTATAAATCTAAGGATTCTGAATGTGCAGAGAGTTGGAATATCACACATTTAATGTGTTCTATGTGGTGATCTACTGTTGTTTGCCACTGCTGTCAGTTCAGGAGGAAGCCCCAGAAAAAAAAGACGGCACAAAAGATGTTATGTGAGACGTTTAAAATGTATCGTGTCATTACGATCGGAAACATGCAACACTTGAATATAAAAGCACCACGAATGCATCTGTATGTCAGCATTTTGCTTCACCACATCGAACCATTCATCAACCATCGAAGCGCGCACATCGATCCTGTAGGATCTGCATAGAGGGTTTCTGTCATATGTAGATAGTAAACAGAGACTCTGACGTCACATTCCAACTTTTATCACACTGTGCCCCCCGACTTTTTGCTGGTACTGCAACTCGCACACGTGTCACGTTAATTTCTCAGGACCTGCTCAGAGGACGCATCAAATAATCACTGGGAATGCGTGGCAGCCATGATGCGTGCGTGTCCGCGTTCTGAGCGTGAAGTATAAACGAGCTCTAATAGACCTCACAAGCACCTTCACTCCATGTCTGACAGGATTTTCTTTTGGGTGTTCCAGTTTTTTACCCTCAATCCAAAGACATGCAATGGCATACATGAATACATTTTTCTAAGCAAACATATATATAAAAATAAATTAATGTTTCAAACTTTTCTGCACAGTAACTTTTGCAGTATAAAGTCTAAAACATAGCAATTATTTATTTCATGTTGTCACAACATCGTTTGTTTTGGCACATAGATGCCGCCATTTTATTATGTGATTTTGGACGGTGCTGCGTGTGCGATCCCTTAAATACTGGTACAACAAATCACTTGTATCTTTGACTTGGGTAAAAAACTCAAACAAATGTAGCTTGATTTTTCTGTCTCAAATTTCTGGTTTCTGAACTTTCAGCTTTCCCTCTGACTTTGATTTCTGACTAACGACTAGGGTTTGATGCAACAGGTTTCATCTTCAATAGGATTCTGGTTCTGACTATGTTTCATCTCCTATGGCATATTGTGTAACGATGTACGTAGAATTCACACTAAAATGAGGAAATGTGCATATGCACACACACTTCCCCTTTATAAATCTCAATGTACGTGAAATTTAACACACGTGCACATGCCTACAGCCCCACCCCGACTCCTTCCAGAATTTAGCATAGTTGAATAAGCAAATCAATATAAACAGCCCCTTCTGTTCAGTGTTTTGTTAAAAGACAATAGCAAAAGCTCATGGAAAAAATGACAATTTCACTGAATGTGAAGTGGAGGTAAGGAAAAATATACTAGTTGTTGGCTTAAGCAGTGGTATAAACAACAAAAAGAAATTGATGAAGTGAAACAGCGTAGCGGAGACACTCGAAAGTTCAAGTTCAGAAAGTCACACAGTGCCGAAATAAAAAAGACGTGGTCAGATATCAAAGTCGCCATGAAAAGGTGAGTCACAGCCCACCGTCTGTTTATTCTGTTTCAGACAGTATTACAAAAGCTGACACCCCATGCTGAGGACACAAATCTAGGTGCTGCTGAGCCTAGAATAACTTAATGCGGTGACTGCGCACACACCTTTCTGCCTCAGAAACCACTGGGCGACCATCTGGCTGTGTGCTGATGGACTGTTCTAGAGTCACAAAATGCAATAATGGATGCTGCAAGAGATGTGTCCAATGAACTAAGGAATACAGTATAAGGGTTGTACTATGTGATAAAATTAAATGAATTGGTTAAAACGGCGGTTCTCAACCTGTGGGGCACGCCCCCCCGCCCCCCAGTGCGAAGATGTGAAAAAAAGAAAACAAGAATCGAAAATATGAAAAATACATCTATTGAAACAAAACAAATTAACTTATACTACATTCTGATACTAGAAAAATAAATATAGAGTTAGATTAATGTCGATAAACGTTAAGTAGGTATAATAAAACTTGTAGCGGTGTATCGGCAGCAAAAAATATAGGAATAAATGTAATTAGGGTTTTAAAAAAACGTTAGGGGGGCCCGATTAAAACTGTTATGAAAACTCGGGTCGCAAATACTTAAAGGTTGAGAAACGCTGGGTTAAAAAATAAATGCTGTTTATCTGTTTTTACATTCTGCTAATTATATTCAAACAAAGTTTCAACACTGTCCGAATTGGCTGATCATTTGGTGAGTCAGGGTCCTGTTCATCATAATGCATCTCTTCAGGTATGGGCAAGAAACAATTGTGTGCCACATTATGCACCAGTCTACAAGCTTGAACAGTACAACGAAGTTTCTGTGCACTATAGAGCAGCACATTAATAGAATAAAAATGCTTTCTATTTACACAAGAAAACTCATTCTCTGAAGGTGTCTTTATAGTGTAGCATTGGTGCTAAACGCCACAACAGATGGATTCTCTGCTCTTTACATGGCTCTATGAGTTGACTCGCTATGCTTAAAAGGCCTGCTTGCCTTTTGACACACTAGTTGGAAAAAGCACCTGTGACTGTGTGGAGATATAATTTATACATGCTCTCCTGCTATAGATGATGCAATGCCAGGTCATTCTTTTGGTGACTCATTCCTGGCTGATGTAATTTGTCTAACTGACCACTCCGATTGGATTTGGAAAACCAGACAATGCTACGAATTGCACTTTGATGTTTCACAGTTCAACCACAGTGTATGAAAATCTTATATATCTGGATGATAAGCGGACAATACTATCCTATACTGCTGGCATGGTGTGACTTAGTGATGTGTATGAAACACCCGGTTGGCTAAAAACCCGAGGGTAGACAAAACTTGCAAAGGAGCAGGTAGAGCACAATTCCTCCTTTGTAAAGCTGGTGCCAGTTCAGTACACAGCACCAACAGGATAGCTTTTGGAAATCAAAATCGACTTAGAAGCCAGTCATCATCATCTGTAGATACACGCTACTTCTAATTCTTCCATTGGTGATGTCTTCTAACAACGTTAAAGCAACTATGGTAGTTGGAACAGTTTGGCCAATCCATGCACCATTATATTGTTACAGAATGATTACAATCAAGGGCTTTAAATTTGTAAAAGATATACAATTAATTTTGGAGCATTTGATAAAGCCTGTTTCATGGATGCAAATCTAAAAAACAGAAATAGTAGCATTGTTTTGATGCTGAGTGCCACCCAATTGTAAAATCGAGCAGACACTAGTCTGAGGCTGCTGTAAAATTTGTGCAAGGCTTTATGTTAAGTTTAGTTTTTATACATCTTGAAGTGTGTGTGGAAACGGGTGTATGAAACATTTTTGTGTGTGAGTACTGTTTATACATTGAACAACCTGCTCCTCTTCCAGCCTTCAGGCTGAATACATTCACTCACTCTTTACTTGATCAAATGGTTACTACACTCACAAACATTAATGAACTTTTTCTGGTAATGAACTGAACAAAATACAATAAATTAAAACAAATTCAAAACTATGTATTTATCTTTTCAGAGAGAAAAGTGCATTGATTACTTACCATTCTACCACAAGGGCAGGATTATTAAGTATGATAGTGACCAGCCTTGCCCCCCAACATGGGGGACGAAACCACAATGTTTGGACAACCTTCTCTGCCTGGGATTGAACAGACAAAAAGGTGGGACTGTCCTTGAGCACCAAAATAAGATTTCCAACCCGTTCATCTAAAGAAAGAGAGAGAACAAACAATGAGGCCCAACATATGAGAATACAATTACATTAGAGAAAAAAAACTGACAGAGGGGATGCAAATAAAATCCCAGGAATATTTGTATTATAAACAAACAAGGACTATTGGATGTTTCCTACTGTATGTTTATCTTCTGTATTTATGTATTCTCACACAACAAAATAAAGAGACAACTTAAAGGAATACTCCAGCCAAAAATGAAGACAGGACTCCTGACCAATGAATATGACAGAAAGGCAGGTCGTCAGTTCAAAAGGAGGCTCCTTTGAGGATTTGGTTTCTTGTTTATGTCGTATGCAGGTTACTCTCGAAGTAACTATTAAACAATATTAAATTTGCAATATTGATTTGTACATTTTGAGAATACAAATGGATAACTGACATGTGGATTATGCAATATGAATATCATTCATTTTCTTCTCTCCATTCTGCATGAAAACATGAGATTAACATTTTTTCTTTGCCACCACTACAAACTATATGGGTTACGTAACACATTCAAAATATAATTTTTGGGTGGTGTATTCCTTTAACAATGAAAATTATTAACCAATTTGAGCTTAACATATGTGTGTGTGTATTTGAGTAATGAAGCCTTGCAAAACTCAGGCCTTCATATTACTTCTTATAATGTGGACACTTACAGTGCTCTATTGCAGTTACTTACTATAAAGTCCAAAATTCTGAGAGAAAGATTGTGCACAGATAAGCTCGAAACCGACAGAAACAAAGTAGCGCAGTGAGGCTGCATCTTCATTGGGGTCTCCTGAGCAAAGACCTTGAGACGGCAGGAGAAAGAAAGGGAACAGCCTGTGCCTCTGAGAGAAAGAGAGAAAAATAAATAAATGAACATGTTGACCTCATCATTTCAATTGAAAATGATTTCATCTCTATTTGCATCATGTCTTGACTGTTCAAACTGAGTGTGTCAGTGAGATTTTTATTGATAAAACTAATAGTACGTTTTAGACATTTTAAAAGCTTGTATGCACAATTCAGTTTAGCTCATTCTTATAAAATCCATTTCCACTTATAGACCCAGAGTGCTAATCCAAGTTTTTCTGTACAACACTTCATTAATGATACACTTAGAGGAGTTAAGCAGATGTAGGTAGGGGCAGAGTGGTCATTGGGAGCACCAGGAGATTTCCCGATGGGCCAGCAATGTTTCCAGGCTGGTCAAGCTGCCATGCACAACCTTAAATTCCCAAATTCTCATAAAAATACACATAGAAATCCATAAAGAGATAGTCCCTCCCCAAATGGCACAATTCCACGAGAGTGAGACAAAAACTAACCATCCATCCTTTCATCCATTTTTTAACCCACTCCCCGCATTTTACCATTTCACAATGGAAACTAAAGGTCAAGTAAAAAAGAAAGGTGGTGCTAAGAAAGCAAAAATTGAATGAAAAAAATGGCTCCGGAGGAGGATGCATCGTAATGTATGGAAATATCAGCTTTATTTAGAAAGGTGACAAAAGGTATCATTTGTTAACTTTACAGCATAGCATTAGTTCATGACTTCAGCAGCACTACATTCTTAAAAATAAAGGTGCCATAGTGGTTCTTCAGAGCGATGCCACAGGGAAACCATTTTTGGTTCCCAAAAGACCCATCCACATGAAGGTTCCAGAAAGAACCTTTCTTTATTTAGATCCATAGCAGTACAGTAAATAGCCATGGCTAGATGGTAACAGATCTGTAAAATACCAACAGCTGATGATTTAAAAGAACTCTCGCTGTATACAATAACACAGGCTAAGGTCAGGTTAGTGTTAGTGTCCTGCTAGGTAGCCAACCATACATTAAAGAGCTCAGATTTCTTCTACATATTAGGAAGCTTTTTTAAAGCACAAACCAACTTCATATACAAAGAACCCTTCCATGAATGAAATGGTGCTTTGTAAAGCAATGGTTCTAAGTGGAACCACATAAACCAGTTACACAAGAACCTTAAAATGCCAATAAAGAACCAACATTTTTAAGTGTGTAGGTGATAGCAAAGAACTTGGCTAACTACAACGGCAAATGTGATTGGCTCTACAGTCTGTCATGTTGCCTAAAATGAACTGAGTTTCTAGCATTATTAACACTCTGTGTCTAGCTCAATGGGTCACAGGTTGTTTTCTGAGGGTCACAGGTTGGCATCACTTGCTGACAATTGGCTGTTCCAGCTGCTGCTGACCTCTGAAGCGATCGACAGTGCTGTATTGAGTGCTGTTTCTAACCACGCTCATTTCATGAAGGGGAACCTCTCCCGTGCTCTTCCAAACACACTCTTTTCACCAAGGGCAAGAATTCCCTGATGTTCAGTTGCTTCCTGTGGGTTCACATTGAACTTAAAAAGATAAAACTGGATACAAAGACCATAAAAGGTTAAGAAACGCTGGTCCAGCTGACATTGACATGTGGTGCTTTACATGACAACACAGTTAATATCAGTTCACTAAATAATTTGGCCAACAAGAGTAGCTGTAGTTTACAGCTTCTACCGTGCTTTTGTTAGTAGCTTTAGTCTTCAGAATTTTGGCTATGTGTAGCACATAAATAAAGGGAAAATGTTTACTGAATTTATGATGTAAGTATTAAATACCCAAAATGCTACCTGTTATGAATGCCCAGGGAGAACAGAACGCTGTCTGTGATTTACAGTTCTGCTCCAACTAGCTGTTCTGTAGCAGCCACTGAGAGTCAGCCAAGTGATGCTGATGAGGCAGGGGCAGCAGGTAGGTGCAACATTGTAGGGCCGTGGTGTAATGATTGGGTGTAGGATTGCAGATATTTTCAATATTATAGAAAAATGTAAAGTATTATTATTATAGCAGGGTATGAGGAAATTATCTATGGAAGGATATACAATAATACATTATAACTACACAGTTATCATGTATTATGCAAAGTTATGATTAGCCATGGTACATAGTAGTAGCTGTGGGAAGGGAGGAAGTTAGTTCAACTACAGAATCCTTTTATACTTCCGGGTACATGACAGTGATAACAACAGCTGAGGAGGATAAAGAAAGAGATAACCAGGTAGATGAAAGAAATATTGAGAAGGAAGCTACAACCATAGTCCAAAGATCTTGATCTGTTTTTTCTGCTCTCACCCCTAACAATCCCTAAGACAGAGTGTGTTGTTGACGTGCTAAAAGAGACTGGAATTATCAATCAAGGGTACAAAGCTCAGGCTTCCTTTTTTCTACAAGACAATCTTCTTGACCATGGCAATTTATTGTTTCTGTATCTACATAAGTGCATTGAAAATAATAATATTAATAATAATCTATACTAATAAACGGCAAAGCCCTCACTGACTCACTCACTGACTGACTGACTGACTGACTGACTGACTCATCACTAATTCTCCAACTTCCCGTGTAGGTAGAAGGCTGAAATTTGGCAGGCTCATTCCTTACAGCTTCCTTACAAAAGCTGGGCAGGTTTCATTTCGAAATTCTACGCGTAATGGTCATAACTGGAAGTTGTTTTTCTCCATTTACTGTAATGGAGTTCAACTGGAGGGGCGGAGTTTCGTATGACATCATCACGCCTCTCACATAATCACGCATTACGTAGAAAGCCAGGAAGAGCTACAAAACGCGCTTTAGAAAACATGCATTATATAATTAAGAAGGCAGCGAAACAATTAGAAGCGAGCGAGTGACATATAAAACCATATTCAGTGGCTCACGTGAACTGACGCAGTGCACAGACAAAAAGTAACAGTTCCAAAGAGTGCTGAACAAAAACCGAATTACACTGCTACGCTCAAATAGATAAACCACACGCAGTGGCGCGATAGTAAAGCATTCGCCTGTAGCGCCCACGTCCGAGGTTCGATTCCCGAGAGGGGATGCACTAAGTATGTACGCGCGCTTCTCGATTTATTTTAACCTCGCATCACATTAGTTTGAGACGTATGAAAACGCATGCGGTTAACGCAGAAAGACAGATCACCTATTCACCTATTGAAGCTTCATGAATAATGGATACTTTATTCGCGATCAATGATTGTTTTGGTAAAGCCATACTCAGTGTATTCATTAGATGAACGGTAAAAAAGTAAGAGCGAGGGGAC
>JANRMT010062796.1:63460938-63537315 GCA_026402145.1 Polypterus bichir lapradei
AACACACTACTTCTCCGCTGCGAAGCGCGGGTATTCTGCTAGTTCAATATATTTATATAGAGCTTTTCTTACTACTTAAAGAGCTTTTCATATAGTCGGCCACTTCAACCTCCACTAATGTGTAGCATCCACCTTATGATGCGATGGCAGCCATTTTTGCACCATACATTATCTATTAGGTGGTGAAGTGGTGAGAGAGAGAGATAGCCAATAAGGGACAGGGGATGATTAGGGGGCCAGAATGATTAGGCTGTGGTTGGCAATTAAGCCTGGACATCGGGATACCACTCTACTCTTTACAACAGATGGCCTGGGATCTTTTATGACCACAGAGAGTCAGAACCTCAATTTTATGTCTTATCCGTCATTTTAACAGCACAGTATCTCCTTTATTGCATTGGGGCATTGGGATCCACATTAAGACCACAGGGCTTAATGCAGACTTCAGCAACAGCTCTTCCAGCAGCAACCTAAGCTTTTCGTAGATGGTCTCCCATCCAAGTACTGGTCGGGCCTGAACATGTTAAGCTTCGGGTGGATTACCTACTTTCAAGTGCACGCAATATGACCGAAAAGAGACAACTGATTTAGGAGTTGCATGTCTGTTTTCTTTTGTTGTTAGTTATCATGATGGCCTAGTAACAATACTACCCCTCTCCCCCAGAGTGGGGGTGGGTTGGTCTGTATCATGGGCTGAGAGACAGTTCCACTCCACCCCTTGATATAGGCATACATTATAGAAACAGAAAAGTGTGTAACTATCACTCATTTACATATGTAAGCACATATACCTATTTAAATGAGCAGTAACATATCCATAAACCTAGCTAAAACATAGTAGAAATGGGTCTCATGTAAAGTGGGTAAAGGAGTAATACTGACTGCATTTGAAAATCAACCATTCCATTAACTCACCATCATGACATCAGCAATCTGTTTCCACTGATCCAGTGTAGGGTCGGCTCCAGTGGGGCAGTGCGCAGAGGTGTACAACACAATTATGGATTGTTCTGGCACTGACTACAACAAGAGACCGAGATAGAAAAATAACATTAAAATGAATAAGGAAAGATCAGCCTTGTGACAGACAATGACATCTCTTAAGTACCTCCAAGAACTGCAACATCTCCTCAAGTGCCAGACACCGCTTCTCTGGGTCCCAGTAAGGGTAGGAATGAATATCCTTAATCTTTGTCTCTTGTAGTGTGCTCACCACAGCTTCTGGAAAAATGAACAACACAAAGCCAGCAGAGTAATCAGTTATTCTGTCTTGCTGGACTGTGTATTCTAGCTAAGTTTTACCACTTCACAATGGAGATTTCAGTTGGGTTGGTAAGAGCTCAAAGATCTAACAGAAAATTTGCCTCTACCAGCACATGGCCATGGAAATTCAATGGTAATGTCATAACAATCGCACAAAACGTACCAACTCAAACAAAAACTACAGACCTTGTTAATGTTATTTTTTAAATTAAAATCTAGAAACATAAAATCTTCACCAAGTTAATGGCCAAGCCATAAAGAAAAAACAAACTACATGGGCTTTTGATGATGCTGGTCTTGCTCCATGCTCCTATCTCTCTTTTGAAAGCCTCTTGAACCTGACACCATTGGTAATGTAACCGGATGAGCTGGACAATGAGGACCAAATGAAGCAAGGGGAAGGTGCAAAGTGCAAAAGTGCCTTTATTTAAAACAGTCAAAACCAAACAGTGATCAAAACAGTGCAGTGCAGAATTCCCATAAATAAATAATCCATTAAAACAAGAAGTGGAGAATAAAATCTTAATAAATAATTCCAATTAAAAATGAGGTTAAAATACTGGCTGGAAACAGTCCCTTCTTTAAAAACCAGGTGCTTTCTTCTTTCTACCTGGCGGCTCCCCTAGTTTTCCCATACAGGCCCTGCAACAGGGGAGTTGCCCTATCTGCAGGTGCAGCTGCCTTCTTCTCTGGTCCAATAGCCTTCCGTTCCCCGGCTGCATAGGGCTCCAGCCGGACCGAGACTTGGGTTCCCCAGTGGCCAGTACGCTCACACTGGGGCTCAACTCTCCCAAGCCTCTCTGACTGCTGCTGCCTTCCACCGCGAGTCTTCCACTCTACTGGTCACTCCAGCTCCTCCAAACTGCTCAGCTGGAGTAACCGCTTCATTCTGCCCCACCAATGGCGGCCTAACACTCCTCCTTAGGGGCTCTCCTACCAGCTGCATGCAACCTTCAGGGAGCCTGCTCTCACTTGCTCGCACTGGCTCTCCTTCTCCAGCCTTCTTCTCCCATAACCTCCATCCTTCTCTTTTTTTAGATCTCCTCTCTGCACTCGCCCTTCTCCTATTCATAATGTGGACGTGGCACAGGTGTGGCGATTACCAGCTCCCGGTAGCAATAACGGACACAATACCCATGCACTTCAGTGCGGAAACGCCCATGCCCACATCTTTCCTGGGAACTGCTCTGGCTATACTACAACACCCCCTCTAAGCCACGAGTGCGGCGATTATTTAAAACTGGCCATTCCTTCAGAGCCGCGGACCCGCTATATCACATGGTTCTCCTGCAATACCCCAGAAACACTATATCCAAAGGAGAGTCAAACGTAATAGAATAAACTTGGAAAATTATTCAGTTGGTTGGCTTTTAACAACAAATCAGCAAAGTGGATTTTTTTTTGTTTTAAGTTGAAGGTCATTTCATAAACACATAAAACTGTTAAATTTCCTATTCTAGGCCATCCAATATAAAGTTACCTACAGTATTAAAATAAAAAAGGAGTGTTTAAGTTAATGTGTGACAGTCCTTGAGCTTTACTGATTACGAAGGCGAGACAAACTGAAAGAGCCCATTGCACTAACAATAATGATCTACAGTACGGTTAAGAAGACAGAAGAAGAGTTTTTGAGATTTAAGGGCATTCCTGAGACCTTCATCTTTCTTTATTTTCAGATATTGTATGATGGCCACAGAGTGCTGGTCATGCTTTGGCTCATTTTGTATCCCATTATTATTTGACAGCTAATTAAAGAAAAAGAAACAATTGAGGGATCCGAGTCTTCAAGAACAAGTTAAATCAAATTAATTCAAAAAGAAGTTAATTAGCAGCAAAAACATGTCACTAATTAAGAAAAGGGTTAGAATGAAAACCTGCAGCCACTGCGGCCCTCCAGGATGGTGGTGGGGACCCCTGATCTACACATTCAATAATTCAGTCCATTGCAGGGCAGATTCAGACAGACACTCCCACTCACTCAGAATGGGCCAATTTACTATCACATAGAATAAGGGAGGAAAATCAGAGAACTTGGCAAAAAAAAAACCAGAGACACGAGGAGAATATGCAAAAACAACAAAGTCAGTAACCGGGGCTGAGATTCAAATGCAAGACACTTGAAATATACGACAGCAGTGTTAACCACAGAATACAACACACTTAAACCTGAGCATGTAAAAGACAGGCACAAGAAGGGGTTCTAAGAGTGCATATTAATAAAAATAAAAAGAACAGAAAAGTGTTGAATATTAGTTTTGGATATAAGGAAAAGAACTGTTTCCTAGGAAGCAGATGGCAGGACTACTAGACCAGCAGATAGGAACGAAATTTTGTGAACCAAAGAAACTGTGTCAAGGATGCCCTGGAGATGCGGCTTTAATTAATTGCAATCGCACTGACAGAAATCAAAACAGCTTGTAATGAAAAAATGTTTACTCCATGTTGAAAAAAATGCCTTGTACTTGAGCTTTCATATTTAAATGGAGTCTCGTTCTGCTGGATGCAAGCAGACACTGAAAAGAGGGGAACAGAAGAGAGTAGAGGACAGTAAAGGAGAGGAGATGTAGGCACAAGCATACCTTATAAATTAAACTTAAAGCCTTTGGGTCAACAAAAATGTAACATTTGAGGTGAATCAACCTTCCCCATCTTTTGAGAAACAGCCATGATACCTGCTCAGACAAGCAGAAGGAAAGAGACGTGAAAAGTAATGGTAAGTATGCTCATCAGTGGGGCTGCAGTATTAGTTATGCAGTTGTACTGATTGGGATACCTCGGTGAAGACTTCACATGTATGTTTTAAAAAGTACTTACTGTTGATGAAAATGTATAATGGTGCAAAGTTTGGATTTACTTACGGAACTAAGTGTCTGACGCTTAAAGAACAAACAAATCCACACGTGAATAATTTAATGTAGAAGTAAATACATGATGGATATGATGCGGCAATTAAGATTTCATTAAATCTGCCATTGAAGGCTTCAAGGCACTAAGCATTTCTGATAAATTTTGGAGCATGGCACCATAAATACAAATGAATAAGAGTGCTGTAATTCTAAGGAATGTTGAAACTGTAGGTTTTCTTTTCAACCAACTACTGCTTTTAAGTAAGAACATAAGACATTATGGAGACCATTCTGTCCTTTCAGTTTGTCAGGTCTAGTAGTTTTCTAACCAGACAATAGTCATCAGTTGTGAATGTTGGGGGCTAAAGCCTATCCCAGCAAGCATAGGGCACAAGGCAGGAACAAACCATGGACAGGACAGAAGTCCATCACAGGGCAAGTACATACACATGCCCCCCCACACACGTACACCCACTAGGGCAGTTTAGTGTCGCCAGTTCACCTGACCTGCATATCTTTGGACAGTGGGCGGAAACCCACACAGACAAGGGGAGAATATGCAAACTCCATGCAGAAGGGGACGGGGCGTGAGTTCTGGACTCCCTACTGTGTGGCAGCAGTGATACAATACAATAGAATACAATATAATACAATACAATTTATTTTTTTATAGCCCAAAAACACACAAGTGCCACAATGGGCTTTAACAGGCCCTGCCTTTTGACAGCCCCCCAGCCTTGACTCTCTAAGATACCACCGTATCATGTGCCACCCATATTCAGTTTGTTAGATTTCCTAATATCATCCAAGTATTTACTACAATATAATAAAATGCAACTTAGGTTTGCATAGCACTCTTCAAAAGTGCTTATTAAGGGCTATCAGAGTATCCCTTTCTACCACATGAATACCTACAACACCTTACATGAAGAAGTGCTTCCTGTATTCTGTCTAAAGAGCATTAACTCCCTTAGCCAGTCACAGTAGGACATGTCCTTTAGTTCAAGAATTGACGTCTATCACAATTAAACTGTTATTCCACAGTGTCAGTTTCTAGTCAAATATAACACAGCTTATTTACCTTTTATTAATATCTTTCATTTTATGCACCATTCTTCTGATTCTGGTTGTTAAAATGTCATTTTTATTTGAATTCTTTGAATTAATAAAACTGCTAACTAACAAGCAAACTAAATGACACATTGCTGGTGTTCTTCCTGACTATTCAGGAAAATCAGAAAAAGCCAACTAATGAAATAAGGAGTTTGGTTTAAATGTATTGGTCCCAAAATCCATTGGAATAAAACATGGAGCTATCCATAGATCAAACCAAAAGTTTAATACACAATTGGAACAAATGCAAACTAAACGCCCTGTTTTCAGGACAAAAGACATGTCAAGAAAAAGCTGTTAAGCAATGACAATTAAGGTCTCAGCTTCATCAGGAAGCTTTATGATTTTGGACTTTCATTAATTCACTTCAAATCACATTAAATCAAAACTTCTCATTGCTATATTAGTGAAATATTTGTAGATAAATGTAGAATAGACAAAAAGAGAAAATCAAACCACTCTACCTCAGATAAAAAAAAAATCTCTTCTGGTGTATGAAGTTAACTTACCATCACACTGAGCAGGAACATAGACAACCCAAGGCCGGGAGCCACCTTCATTGTACCAATGCTTTAACAGTTCGGCCCCTACACGAACGGCACCAATTCCACCAAGAGTCTGCACTCCCCCTGTCTTTGGAAAGAAGACATTATTGTCACCAACATGGTGTGATAGCAGAAACGTTTTTCTTATTTCACCAGAATAAACAAACACAGGATGGTAACATAGAAAAACAAAGTAAAGCAAGTTTGAGAAAAGATAAAAATGGTAATATATAGTACTGTGCAGTATATACACAAGAGAGTTTAATAGGCTGCATTCACAGACAATTATTAAAATATCAAAGCCTGATTTAAAATTTCAAAGATGATCTAATCAAAGTTACAATCATATGAAAATATTTGGAACATGTTACAGTCAGGGATTGTCTTTGTCTAATATTCTATTCTACTTCTCTGTTTGGTATTGTGCCTGTGGCACATGCGCACTGCAGTTACTTTACCAACATACTGTGCCTACCCATGGATGGACATGAGAGTAACGGGGACCCTTAGTGTTCAACAGTCGCTGACACATGGCCTCTCCACCTCAGCTTTCTTTGGTGAATGCAGTTGTGGAATTCAGAGTGCATGGGTGAAAGAGCAAAATGTCCGGAGGGAGAGGCTGCACAAGTGGCTTTAGTCATCACAACTGTGACAGCTGTGTACCCTCTAGTGCACCCTGTTACTAAGCACTGGAATAAGAAGGATCACAACATGTATACATGGATATTCTAAGAATGCAATAACTCAACTTTAAGCTCAGCAGCGCCACCACTTTGAGTTTGTCTTCAGGAATGTTAAATGGGAGGGTTTTTTTTCTCTCGTCTGCTGTCAACTGCCAATATCTCAACTTTTATAATACAATACATTCTTTATATTTCAACCAATGAGACCACTATTTCTGTTTAAGTGTTTATTTTTCTTGACTTATGTGTTCAAGTAATTGCTGTAAGATTATGTAGTTTATTGCAACAATATTATACTTTTAAACCTATGCAAGCACTTCAAGTCTCATTAAGGATTAATATATACAGTACTTTTAACTGGAATTTAAAGGTATTAAACTTTACATTATTTTTCTGACACCCCATTGCAAGGTGACTTACAATATTTGAGACGGAATTAGTTACTTTATTTTTGTTTTTCCAGACAGGTGAAGTGACTTGCTCAAAGTTATATGGTGTCAGTAGTGGGATTTGAACTCTTGCTGTTTGAAGCCAGAAACCTTAAGCAGTTCACCACACTGTATACAGGTGTCCCTTCAATGTAAGGTTTTGTATGTACAGTATAATATACTGCTGTGTGTCACCCAGTCGGTGTATATGTTGAGCAGAACCTGTGTTTGCAAAGCTGGTCAATGTGGTATCTTGTCTCCTCTCTACCAAGAGTCCATCTTGATTTCTGTCCAGTTTGTGATTTTCATAGATAGGATGTCAAGGCAGAACTGAGGACTGGAGAGTTTTAAGTTTGGGAATGTAAGGGTTACATCTCTGCCCTTTGTAGATGATGATGTCCTCCTTAGCTTCGTCATTCTGTGATCAACAGAGTGCACTGCAATGGTTTGCATCTGTTTGTGATGCGACTGGAATGGGATTTAGTACCATAAATGAGGTAATGGAGAAAATACCAGTAGACTATCTAAATAAAAAGACTGCTTATGAAGTGAAAAAGAGCTAATGGGTTCGTTAAGAAAGTTTTGAATAAAATGGAAGTATATTGTATAACCCATTTATCCATTTATCTAGTTAAGGGTTGCAGGGCCTGCAGCCACTTCTGGAGTTATCGGTGCAGGGCATGACCCAGGGTAGGGCACCAGTCCATCATAAAACATGCTCCACACAATCATGCCTGGTGAAATGAGAGTCACAAATTAACAGAAATGTTCCCCTCTTCTCCATGTGACTTTCCTGACTGTGCATTCCAGATTTTTCCCATATTCCCAATTACTGCAGGTTATTATAGCAGATACCACTTAATTGCTCCAGTATCCGAGAGTGTGTGTTGTGTATGTGTGTGTGTAAATGTGCCTTACGATGAACTGACATCCCATACAGGGTTGGTCTCTGCCTTTTGCCCAATATTATAGGGGTCAGGCACTCTGTTACTAAGCACTGGAATAAGAACGATCACACCATGGGTAGATGGAGGTGCTAAGAATACAATAACTAAACTTGAAGATTAGCGACACCATCATTTTGAGTTTAAGTGAAGGCTCAGAATCAGCAATGGTATCAAAGACAAGAGAAGTACAGAACGACTTTTGAGCTGTCTTTCATTTTAACTTGAAGGAGAGTCACTGGCATTGAAGTGTGAGAATAAGTATGGTATATCAGAGTGAGAGACGGCTGACAAAGGTATGAAAAAAAGCTTTAAAGATCTGTGATGAGAAGGTCAAGTGGGTGACTTGCGAAAAGGAACAGACGTAACATGACTCAATAGGCATCAAGGAGAAGCAGTGCTGTGGCGCAGGCATGAGGGGAATAAGGCACAGAAATTCAAAATTCGTTAAGTAACGTCACTAAGGCACCGTCCCTTAATGTCAATATCAAGGTCAATAGTGAAGGACTGCTGATTAACATGTATTTTAAAAATCATGGTGTTCTGTCATTCATGTGACACTTTTGTTGTGAAATATATTTTATGCACATTACCATATATTATGGTGCAAAAGCTACTGAAGAAAACTATTCTTTCAGTTAGGTAACCAGATAGTAATTGCTTATGAAAACACCATACAACATTAGAACAAAGTAAAATAAACATTCATGCAATAACAAAGTAATTAGAATTTCTTTTGCTGCCCAATAATCTATTAATATCTTCTGAGCAAAGACGGCTAGAACATCTCAGGGTAGCTTTCCAAACCTCTCCTGGAGGCACTGCAGCCATTCCATGTTTTGTTAAATTTTGCCAACAACCCACCTAATGTAAAAACAAGGTGAACAAGGTGTGCTGGTGGTGTCATTTAACAAATGAATGTATTCGATAGTAATCACAAATATTGGGGTGCATTGAGGTCAGGTCTGGAAAAAGCTAAATTCAAGAGACCAAACGATGGTCTTTAAACTGCCCAAGGTTTCTTCTATTTTTTCCCTACAAGTGTTTTTTGGGAGTTTTTTCTTGTCTTCTTAGAGAGTCAAGGCTGGGGGGCTGTCAAGAGGTAGGACCTGTTAAAGCCCATTGAAGCACTTCTTGTGTGATTTTGGGCTATACAAAAAATAAATTGTATTGCATTGTATTGTCTAAAATGGCTTGACAATGTTTTTTTGGAAGAAATAAGTGGATAGGACTGGTGAGCTTTGTTGGGCTGAATGGCCTGTTCTTGTCTAGAGTGTTCTAATGTTCTAATGAGAGGTGAGAGGACCGTGGGCATGGGCCGTTGACCGTAAATGGTTGAGAGGAGGGCAGGACTTGAAAAAATCTCTTGCCAATAGTCTTGTCTCATCTCAAGATTTTCTTTTATAATAGAGAGACTAGACTAAGATTTTGCAATGCAAGTTAAAGATTTTAGATAGCCAGTGAAATGAGCATTCGCTGGTTGAAATAAGCATAAGCGACAGAAAGTGTCGCACAAATGTCATGTGCCCAGAACAGGTGCAGAACATACAAGCAACATGCCATCGAACTAAAGAACTACAAAATAGAGGCATGAGGTCTCAAATTAAAGTAGTGTTGCTTAAACATAAAAATTATAGCCAAAATATAAACAGCCATACGGGAGTTAAGGACATCAATTTCAACACTAAACAACACACAGGGGAGCCTTTTGGGGGCTTAGGCCACTTCTAGAAATGTTAAAGCCAGTGCATTGCACCCTAAAAAAGAAGCCAATAAGCTTTCTAAAGGCACAGCTAATAACTTGGTTTATCATGAATTTTGAGGTTGCATTTTTTAAATTAGTTTAATTATAAATATGTTTAACTGAGATATCAAAGTTTTCCTTGGAGTGCGTCCTTTGTCTTTAGCATCTCTGTCAAAACCTCTGCAAAAGAAATGAACAAAGAATAATGAACTGAAACCGTGACCCTCACCGGAAAAGGTGGTTTGAGACTCTGAGATAGGAAAGTATGATTATATTTATCAAGTCAAAAATACTATCCAAAATACAAAATCATATCCAAAATAATAATTTTAAAAATCAAAGATTCTAAAGTAAAAGTGCACAAAAAGAGACATAACATTTACTCAACAAAAATTCCCAAATGGGCCAAATACATTTAAAATTTTCTAGAAAATGGCATTAGAGAGGCAGCTAATAACTTACTAATACCACAGCAAAAAGCTGTGGCTAGCTAAAGACTTTCGTAGTTCTCTCACATGACTGCAGCACCTCACTTGACTAAATGAAATGGTGTCCCCTGCTCCTACACAATCAGAATGATATTGACCATATAAAATTGTGGAAAAACTAAAAATACAAAATAAAAAGTTAAAAGGACAAGCATAAGGGATCATGAAAAAAAACAACATGACACAAATAGAGACAAATAATTGATGCATCCCCTGCAGTCATAAAGAAATTTAAAGGAACTGAGCAAGTTAGTAATGGACACTGCAACCAAAGACCCAGAAGGGGTCTACATCTGCTGAATGGTAATTTAAAAGTCACTTCCTTAAGGTGCTTAAAAATCCGGCACAAGCTTCACCCATGTGAGAAAGTCTTAAAGGACATGCTGCAGCTAAAAGGCAACAAGCAGAAGAGATTGGAGTATGTGAAAGATCATAAAACAATGAGAAACAATGAGTGGTAGAAAATCATAGGGAGCAGGGAGTTCAGTTTTTGAATTTTTGGTTCACAAAGAAGTCAGCACATCAAAAGTAGACTTGGCGAGAACGGCACTGTGACGCAGTGGGGTTCGCTTCCCGGGGGGTCCTCCCTGCGTGGAGTTTGCATGTTCTCCCCGTGTCTGCCGGGGTTTCCTCCGGGTACTCTGGTTTCCTCCCACAGTCCAAAGACATGCAGGTTAGGTGGATTGGTGATTCTAAATTGTCTCTAGTGTGTGCTTGGTATGTGTGTGTGTGCGCCCTGCGGTGGACTGGTGCCTTGCCCAGGGTTTGTTTAATGCCTTGCACCCTGTGTTGTCTGGTATTGGCTCCAGCAGACCCCCGTGACCCTGTAGTTAGGATATAGCAGGTTGGATAATGGATGGATATTAATAACTGTTTGCAGTCTCCTGTGCACTACGGTGGAGACTGTTTCATGGTCTGGGGATGCAGTTCAGCCAACAGTGTAGGGGATTTGGTCAAAATCAATTAAAAACTGATTACTGTAAAAAATAAACAGATTTTGATTCATCATGCAGACACTTACTGGAGCAATATAATTTTTAACACAATAACAACCCACATGCACTGTAAACAAAATGAAGACCTACTTGGAGTGGTAGTCTGCAAATGGAACACGAACAGGGCTCAGAGCCCTGACCTCAACATAACTGAAGCCTTTCTCGATCACTTGGGCAGGGATAAGAACAAAAAAGCAGCCAAAGTGAAAAACTGACTTACAAGAAATCATGCAAGATGCCTGGAAGAATCTACCACAGAACAACTTTTCGAACATTATACACCAGTGTACCAGCTGTAGATGCATTGCTTCAGTTTTGCATTCTGATGCAAATGCTAATACCTCAGTATCCATATCACAGAGGATCCAACCTGGTCCAAGCACACTGACACCTTGGTGAAAGAGGCATGATAACATCTTTCCCACTTCAGACGTATATGAGATTTTAGGCTGCCCACCCTCATACTACAGAATCTCTATACATCCAGACAGGACGTTTTATTGCCTGGTTTGGAAACTGCACACAGCAGGACCGCCAGGTTCTGCAGAGAGTGGTGTGGTCAGCAGAACACATCAGTGGGTGTGCACTCTCTAACTTCCAGGACATCTACACAAAGTGACCAGGGCAAAGAAACTGATCTGAGATATCAGCCATACCCAACAATGGCCTCATCTCCATGCTGCATTCAGGGAAACACAGTCCACTGCTGGAAGCCCAGTTCAGAGAGACTGAGGAGTAGCTTCTGTCCACAGTCAATCCACATCCCTAAACGAGGACAGTGCCTAGGGCTACATCAGCATTCTCAAACTCCAGTCCTGGAGGACCGCAGTGGCTGCAGGTTTTCATTCTCACCCTTTTCTTAATTAGTGACTTGTTTTTGCTGCTAATTAACTTCTTTTGGATTAATTTTAATTGACTTGTTTTTAAGATTTGTCCTGCTGAATTTCTTCATTGTTCCTCTGAATTGCTTCATTTCTTTCCTTAAATGGCACCTAAACAGAAATGAAAGGTGAAGTGAGTGAGCCAACAGAAGACCAACTAAGTCAGGGCCTCAAACTCCAAGCAATTTCAGTCCAACCAGTTGCTTAATTAGATGTCGATTCTTGTTATTAATTAAACCCGTTCTTTAATTCTATGACTTGTTGTTGCTCTCATTGTTGAATAGCAGACATTTCAGAAATTGTGGATTTTCTCTTTTCTAAGAGCACTGCTAAAATGTTTTGAGGACCAGAGCAGATCAGCATTCCTGAAACCTTCATCTTTCTTTATTTTCAGATAGTCTATGATGAGCACGGTTTGCTGGTGATGTTTTGGCTCATTTTGTATCTCAGTATTGTTTGGCAGCTAATTAAGGAAAAAGGAAACAATTAATTCAAAAGATGGAAATTAGCAGCAAAAACAGGTCACTAATTAAGAAAAGGGTTAGAATGAAAACCTGCAGCTACTGCAGCCCTCCAGAACCAGAATTTGAGAACCCTGGGTTACATCATGCCCTATTGTTAATACTCTTATATTATTTATTTATTTATCTTTTTTATAGCATTAATATAATGTTGTTATTGTACATACTAATATTTATTGATTTACACAGTTTATTTACTATTTATTATCTTTTTATATTCCTCTAAAGTACTGTGTTGTAATTCAGCAGCTAAGCATTACACTACATATTGTGCTGTGTATAATTGTAAGTGATAAATAAAATACAATTTGTTTTTTTTTTTTAAAAAAAAAACCTTCTTGTTACCTGTCTGTTTGTGTTTGTTCAAATGCTATATATAGTTTTGATCATAAGCAAATAAACAATACCTGACCAGATAATTAGCTTTAAAAGTCATTTTCAAGTGTCCTTAGGGATTTTAAACAGTGCTATATATTTATCTTCTTTACTGAAGGCAAGTGTGAATAAATAATTTGTTGTGATATACAGCAACAAAATAATTTGGTTTTGCTACATTCATTCTGCATTTACCAGTTGAATGACATTACAAAGATATTCAGTTGTCTCATTTTCACATTCTAAAGGAACCAAACGTGGCTTCACTATCTGCCCCTTTCAACACAAACAGTAACCATACTGATTGCAGCAATAAAAGGAGTATTTAAGTGTTCCATTGAAATAACACAAACAAAACAAAAAAATATTAAAGTGACAGTAGGGATGCAGGTCCTATAAGAGACATTACCCGATTTTGCACAATAGCCGGACTACCCTTGCCCAGCGCCAACTCTGTTGCACTCCTTGTGAATTCTGAAAGCCCCAAAGGGGGCAAATATCTTGTTGTCATGGTAGGATCGTTCACCACCTGCAGGGCGACTTTTCTAATCACAGGGTGCACAAAACACTCCCCATCTTCTCCCAGGTACTCTGAAAATAAGAGATTAAGAGAAAATATTTAAAATACTGTGCTAAAAAACAGAATTATTTTGATGAGTCACAGGTTGGAATTCCTTCTTTTATGGGACATTTACAGAAAGTGGTGACTCTGTGACCATAGATGTCAGAGTTGTGATGTTTTATATATATTATTTTCTGTAACCGTTTCCTGTTTTGCAGATGATGTCATTTCTGGTGTCATTTTATGTTTCAAACGGACAGATGGCCACAATATTTAGAAGACTATGCAATTTCGATACCTTGGCTTGATACTTTGCTTGGATGACAATACGTGCCAATATGGCCTGGCTGAAATGGAGGAGACTGCAAGACGCCCATTTACTTGAACGTGAAAACCTATAAAGCAGTCATTCGCCCAGTCATCCTTTATGGATGTGAATGCTGGTGAAACACAAGCAGCTCCTCCACACCTGAAAATGAAGATGCTCCAATGGTCAGTAGGGCTCACATGTCTTGACTGTGTCATGAATAAGGGAGTCTGACAGATGATGGGCGTTGCACCCATTCCTGGGAAGATGCACGGGGCTTGGCTCCGGTGATATGGTCATGCCATACATAGTGCCAATGACTCAGTAGTGGAAACTACACTTCATCCGAGCCCAAATGACCACATGACTGGAGAGCCAGTGGATGGACTGAATTAAGGACGATATGAAGCACATCAGCATTGTCCCAGAGGATGCTCTTGACCATGCCAAGTGGAAACATGTGCCGGACAAAGAGCAAATAATTGTAACATAAGGTATATTTGTCCACTGCATACTGCACATAATTGTATACTGTTATACATACTGCTCAAACAAATTAAGGGAACACTAAAATCATACATCAGTTCTCAATGAATGAAATATTCAAGTGGAAAATCTTTATTGAGTAATACTGTGCAATTTGCTGAAAACAAAATGATGCATCAACGGTCAATGGAAACCAAAATCACTCACCCATTGAGGGCTGAATTCGACATCATACTGAAAATCAAAGTCAAAAATTAAAATCACAGGCTGATCTCAAAGGCTAACAATTAATGTGACTCAGTAGTGAATATTGCCCCCATGTGCCTGTATACACTCCCGACAACATCTGTGGACGCTCCTGTGACGGCAGATGGTGTCCTGGGGAACCTCCTCCCAGACTTGGATGAATGCATCAGTGAGCTCCTGGACAGTCTTTGGCAATACTTAGTGGAGTCGGATGCACCGATGCATAACACACCTGAGGTTGTCAATAGGATTCAGGTCCGTGAACATGTGGGCCAGTCAATGGCATCAATGCCTTTGTCATCCAGAAACTGTCTACACACTCTGGACACATTGTCTTGCACCAGTAGAAACCCAGGGCCTACTGCACCAGTGTGAGGTCTGCCTGTGGCTCTGAGGATTTCATCTAACAGCACCAAACAACAATCAGGGTACCACTGCCTAGCATGTGGAAGTCTGTGTGACCCTCCAAGGATATACCTCCCCAGAACATCACTGACCCACCGCCAAACCGGTCATGCTGGATGATGTTACGGGCTACATAACGTTCACCGCAATGTCCCCAGACTCTGTCACGTCTGTCACTTGTGATCTCATCTGTGAAGAGAGCTGAGTGACAATGGCGGAGCTGCCAATTGTGATATTCTCTGGCGACTTCCAATCGAGCTGTTCAGTGATGGGCAGTGAGCAAAGGTCTCACTATATGACATCAGGCCCTTACTTCACCCTCATGGTGTCTATTTTTGACAGTTTGGTCAGAAACATGCATACCAGTAGCCAGTTGGAGGTCTTTTTTTAGGGTTCTGGCAGTGTTCCCCCTGTTCCTCTTCACACAGAGGAGCAGATAACTGGTCCTGCCACTGGGTTGATGACCTTCTATGGCCCTGTCTCCTGGTATCTCCTCCATGCTCTTGACACTGTGCTGGGAGACACAGCAAACTTTAATGTGATGGCACATATGGATAAGCTGGACTACCTGTTCAACCTGAATTGGCTGCAGGCAACGCCTCATGCTACCAGTAGTGCATATACATTCATCACCTTTGCTATGAAACCCCAAAATAAGATCTGGTCGAACAAATTTGCTTCATAATTTGCATAATTAATTGATGAGGGTTCACCTGTGTGCAGTCAAAGTGTCACATGATGTCTGTATAAAAGACCTGTTCTGAAAGGCCCACTGATTCTGCAACACCACTAAGCAAGCAACATGAAGACAGGTCAGACAACATTTTGGAAAAGTATACATCAGGGATATGTTATGAAAAACTGTTCAACCTTTGAATGTCTCACAGAGCACCAATAAATCCATTATAACAAAATGGAAAGATTACTGCATCACTACAAACCTTACAAGAGTAAGCCACCCATCAAAACGTATAAACCGGCCAAGTAGGGCATTAATAAGAGATGAAAGAAAGATACCAAGGATAACATTGAAGGACCTGCAAAGATCCACAGCGGAGACAGGAGTATCTGTCCATAGAACCACTTTAAGCCGTACACTCCACAGTGTGGGGCTTTATGGAAGAGTGATCAGAAAAAAGCCAATTCTTAAAGAAAAAAATAAAAATAAGAAAAATGTTTGCCAAGAAGCATGTGTCGGACTCCCCAAAAGCATGGAAGGAGGTTCTCTGGTCAGATGAGATTAAAACTGTGCTTTTTGGCCATCATCAGAAATGCCATGTGTGATGCACACTCATTACCCCGAGAACACCATTTCCACATTGAAGCATGGAGGCGGCAGCATCATGATGTGGGGATGTTTTTCATCAGCAGGGACATGAAATCTGGACAGGACTGAAGGAAAGTTGGATGGCACTAAATACAGAGAAATTCTTGAGAAAAACCTGTTTCATTCAGTCTGCCAGAGATTTATGACTGGGATGAAGGTTCAACTTCCAGCAGGTCAATGACCCTAAACATACTGCTAAAGCCACACTGGAATGGTTTATAAAGGGAAACATTTAAACGTCTTGAAATGGCCTAGTCAAAGGGCAGACCTCAATCCAATTGGGAATCTGTGGCTTGACTTGAAGATTGCTGTATACCAACACAACCCATCTAACTTGAATGAGTTGGAGCAGTTTTGCCTTGAAGTATGGGTGAAAAATCCCAATAGCTGGATGTATTAAGCTAATAGTCCCCCAGAGACTCGCAGCTAGAATTGCAGCAAATGGTGGCTGAACAAAGTATTGACTTTAGTTCCAGGTTGTAATGTGACAAAACAGGACAAACACTGAGGCACTGTAGATAGATTACATAAAATGTCTCACAATCTGAGTACTAGCAAGCTACAGTAAATGAATGTTAGGATGTTACAAACGTCTTAACCAAAATGTAGCTGATTGCTTTTTTATATTTTGTTTTTTTTTTCATATTTTTTATGTAACTGTTATTGATGTTATCGTACTCTTTGGTAGTTTAATGCATTCCTTTCTTTGTCTGTTGAATATATCGCTGTCTTTGGAAAGCAATGAAGGTGAAATGCTATTATAAATACAGCGTAAGACAGGGTCCTTATACTTAATTAGAATAGATATTTCATAATGACTCTTTGAAATATGAACTGCAAATAATAAGAACAAGCTTCTTTCTTACTGAGCACCATATATGTACATGAAAAGCAGAGTAAAGGCAAAATATGACAATAAATTCAACCCAAGATGTTAAATAATGCATTATTCACTTAATATAGTCAAGTCAAAATCAATAACCATATGCTGTCTGTGTGTAGTCTGCATGTTCTTCTGGTGTTTAAATGGAGTTTTCTCCTGGGATTTCATTTTCCCATTAGGTTAATTGGTGACTCTAAAGTGGCCCATCAGGTTTGAATGTGAGTATAACTGGCACCCCATGCAAAACTTGTTCCTTCCCTGCGCCTAATGGGATTGGCTCCGGTCCCTCAGTTCAAATGGGTATGGAAATGCATGGATGACAATGTTAAAAAATATACATGATCTTTATACATGAAAATTAAATAAATAAAGTTATCATCCATCCATCCATCCATCCATTATCCAACCCGCTATATCCTAACCACAGGGTCACGGGGGTTTGCTGGAGCCAATACCAGCCAACACAGGGCGCAAGGCAGGAAACAAACCCCGGGCTCGGCGCCAGCCCACCGCACAAAGTTACAATAATTTTCTTCTAATTAGACTATTTCCATGCAAATATATTTGTTAATTACTGCTCAAGAATTTCTTACTTGCATTTCTTAAATGACTTAATAGTAGCAAAGATAATGTATACAATATGTTTTTAAGGTGGAGGGCAAGCTTTCAAAAAATATTTGCACTGCCTTGATCGTTTTACTTCATCCGCCCATATATTTTGAGGAGTTGCTTAACCCAGGATATGGTCTTGGGGCCAAAAGTTATCCAGATAGTGGTTGTTAAAGTCAAGAATAATAATAATGCATTTTGTTTATATAGCGCCTTTCCCATACTCAGAACGTTTATCGCCAAGCACATTCACGCACTGAGCCACGTCACCCGTGCCGTGCGGTACATCCATTACCTTACCGCCTTTACCAGCCCAGACTCGAGGAAAGCTGAGCACATACTGGCAGCATCGGGCGCAAGGCAGGATTCGGCGTTGGACTGTAGTTTACTAATGGACGACTACCGAGACTTACTCTAACTGGGCTAATTTCAATTAATTAGTTGAGTTTTGTGGAGGCGGATGGACTGCCCATCCATTTGTTGAGTAATGCTTTCGCGTTTTTGTTAAAAATTTGAGCTGTTTTGCAAATAACCGTAATTACTGCTGTTTATGGCAGCATTTTGGGTTCCCGCTTTTATTTATTTATTTATTTTTGAAAACTCGTATAAAGAAAGAAATAAGCAAAGCAACAAAATTCGATGGAGATTCGTTTTACCGTCGCCCCAGAGGAACACCTTTCCGGGTTGTCTGTCCATCCCAAAAGCAGCACGAAGTTTGCCATCTTCGCCGGGAATGGCAGTGGGGGTGTCCAGAAACACCGAAAGAACCGACATTGTCTTCTGCTGGATGCTTGATGTTTATATCCGCATAATCTATGACCTTATGACTTAGCCGTTCTGTATCAGTATTAAGTCTGACACCAGAAGCAGCCTCCCCGAGCTCTCTGTTTACAGCCGTAGTTGCTTGGCAACAGCTACCAGGTAGGCAGCGCGCGAGGAAGCTGATCGGGAAGCAGACAGCGGCTGTCGGAAAAGGCCGACGAGCAGCACACGAAATGACCCGATAACTGGCCCATTTCGAGTGTTACAGGTCTGGTGTAAACGTAAGGCATATCACGACAGAGTAACCAGTTGATTTATATGAACGTCTAACCACGGGAACACTGTTGACGTGATCTCGTGTTCGCATCATTCAGCGTGAGTTGAAATGCTTAATACTAGGAGTGAACAAATTGCTGCAAACGTGTAGCATCTAAAACTGCTTAAAAAATTACAACGGAAAACAAAAGACCACAATCGATTGATTAACACTCTAAAACAAGGGTAAGAATCCCAAGAGGGGGGCACCACTACGGCAATCAGAATGAACTGTTTTGATTTCAGCTACAGCAGATCCACTGATTCCCAGCCATCCATCCCTCCTTTCATTTTCCATTTTCCATCCTACATAATCCAGTTCAAGCGTGCAGCCCGTAAAATGATCGTTGTTTTTTGTTCATTTCTGTACAAATTGTACCTTGCCATTTAAAGTTTTTTTTTTATAATAAGTTTTATTTAATTGCACGTTAAAACACTGATGTTCACATATTAAGGCACCGAATGTTAAAACACTGTTAATTAAGCTAAAATGAATAGAACTATCAAAAATAACTAAAAAAGTTTTTCACATTGAGAAAAGGCAAAATTAAGTTGCTTTTTCAGTAATACCATTGAGTCTATAGAGCTGATCTGTAAGGGAAGTAAATTCCATATCTTCTGTGCAGCATATGTTTCCCGAAAATAAGCCCTAGTCAAGATCGTCAGCTGAAAAGTATGGCGCCTAAGGCCAGGTTTATACTTCACGCTATGCGACGGAAACATCCATTAAATTCCGAGGATACCTTGCCAAAATTACTCTGAATAGGATGTTTAATGATTACATCCATCAATTCGGGGATGCGCCCATTCCAGCAGCATCGGCGCAAGACAGAAACAAAATCTCTGGACGGGGCACCAGCTCATCGCAAGTTGAATACAAGCACACACACATACACTGGCGTCATTGTAGCTTCACAAAATCCCCAAACCTTCATGTCTTTGGATGGAAAACTAAGCACACTGTGGAAACCCATCTGGAAAACATGCAAACTCCAGGCAGGGATCACAAGGGACATGACTCCCTGCGAGACAGCAGTGCTACCGCTCTGCCAACGTGCCACCCAATATGTGTAACTATTAACAGTATTCATTATTTAAACAAAGTTAACGATTTATCTGTTAAATGTAACATACATAATGTTTCATCATGAAAGTGATATCAAGTATATTCTAAATGTGCAGAGAGCTGGAATATCGTAAATATAAGGTGTTCTGTGTGGCGATGCTGCTGTCAGGTCAGGAGGAAGCCCCAGAAACGCAGCTGTAGTAGCAAAAAATTCAGGGTTTGAATGTGGAGAGTTATGATGATATTCCAGAAGAAGATGACATGACTGTATTTGGATGAATGTATATTGTTGTACATGAATAAATATAAGATATCCCCCAAAAATAAGCCCTAGTGCATCTTTTGGAGCAAAAATTAATATAAGACCCTGTCTTATTTTCAGGGAAACATGGTAGTGCCTTTAGAAAGTATTCAGACCCCCTTCACTTTTTCACAATTTGCTATGTTATAGCCTCTCATCAAAGCAATACATAATATTCCAGGATGATAAAGTAAAATTAGAATTGTAGAAAATGTTGTAAATAAAAGAATAAATAAAAATAAAAACTGAACTAAAACACAAGTTCACAGACCCTTTAAATAGCACTTAGCTGAAGCCCTTTGGCAGCGAGTACAGACTGGAGTCTCCTTGGTTAATACATCTCAAGCGTCACACACCTGCATTTGGAGATCTTCTGCTATTTCTATCTGCATATCCTAAGCTCTATCAGGTGGGATGGAGACTGTTGGTGGACAGCAATTTTCAGGTCTCTCCAGAGATGTTCCTTTGGGTTCAAGTCTTGGCTCTGGCTGGACAACTTCAAAGACATTCCCAGAGTTTACCCTTAACTACTCATGTGTTGTCTTTGCTTTGTGTTTAGGGTCATTGTCCTGGTGGAAGGAGCACCTTAAGGTCTTCATTAAGGATATCTTTGTACTTTGCTCCATTCATCTTTCCCTCAACACTGACTAGTCTCCCAGTCTTTGCTGCTGAAGAACAACCCCAAAGTATGTTGCTGCCACCCACCATGCTTCACAGGTAATGGATGATGCTTGCTTTCCTTCAGACATGATGCTTAAGACTGAGGCTAAACAGATCCATCTCAGTTTTGTCAGACCAGAGAATCAGTCTAAGAGTCCTTTAGGTGTCTTTTTGCAAACACATGGAGTATTTCATGTGTCTTCTAGCCACTCAGTGGAGTACTGTAGTGGTGGTTGTCCTATTTGGAAGTTTCTCCCATTTCTACACAGGTTCTCTGGAGTTCAGCCAATGTGATCAATGGGTTCTTATTCAACTCACTTACCATGGCCCTTCTACCCCAATTGCTCAGTTTGACCAAGTAGCCAGCTCAAGGAAGTGTCCCAACGTAATCCATTTAATGATTATGGAGGACACTGTGGTCTTGGGAACCTATGCTACAAGATTTTATAGGTTTTATTTATTTATATAGCACATTTGAAACCACCAGAAGTTGACAAAAGTGCTTTACATAGTATAAAAAGGTAACAGTACAAAATAAAAACCTGAGGTACCCCACAATGTTCTGGAGCCTTCTCCAGATATTTGCCTCAAAACAATCCTGGCTCTAAGCTGTAAGCAGTTTCTTCTACATCATGGTTTAGTTCTTTTTCTGATAGTGTCAACTATAGGACCTTCTATAGACAGCTCTGTGTCTTTTTAATCACGTCCAATCAATTGCACTGACCACAGGTTGACTCCAAACAAGCTGTAGAAACATCTCAACAGTGATCAGTACGACGGGGTGCATCCGAGCCAGATTTCAAATGTTATAGCAAAGAATCTGAAAATTTGTGTCGAGATATTTATGTTTTTTATTTTTAATACATTTGCAAAGAATCCCAAATCCTGTTTTCTGTTTGTCAGCCTGCCAGTATTGAGTGTGGTGCTTAATAAGGGAAAAATAATTTAAATGATTTTAGCATAAGGCTGCAACATAGTAAAATGTGAACAAGGTGAAGGAGTCTGAAGACCCTGTATTTCTTAGGCGTCACATTAAGACATTTATTTTATGTGGAAACAATACAGACTGATATCACTGCTTTCTATATCAACACTGTTCTGAGAAGAGATTTGGGGGTAAATGATAGTTTGACTTCACTCAAAATGAATGTGTTATAAAGCTTTAAAAATTATTCTTGGCTTATGTTGCCTTGACACAGCAAACGTGGGTTGACTTTACTCTGACTAAATATTTTTTTTGGCTTTACATACTCATTTCTAGTACAACTGACATAATGTTATTGAATGTCACATTAACTAAAATCGACATTTAAACAGAGCAAACAAATTTCATTGGCCTAGGGCCACCAACTCCAAGTGCACACTCCAGACATTTTAAAAGGTGTGCAGGTCCTCCTCAACATTAGGTTGTTTTTTAACACTTTGCTTTTAGAACAACAACAAAAAAGCCTTAGGCATGAGTTGACTTATTGATATTTTGGAAATATTTTCAGCAGCTTTAGAGCAATTCGTCTTGGAAATAAGGTTTAGTTAGCATAAAGTTAGGCAAGTTCCATTAACATTTGTGAAGAATTCTTGGAATTCGCAGTCCTTTATAATGCACAAGAGATAGTTAAACACTATACTCTACATTTTGCTATTTTTTTAGCTTTTAATATTTGTGCATCTATGCAAGTGGCGGTGGGCCAGCTTGATGCTGATAATCTGGTAAACCTTTTGTACATCCTGCATTACATCTCTTGGTGAGCACAGGATGTTAGGTCATTGGGTAATGGAAAGCATTTTTTTAAATAAATAAATGAAGTAATATAAGTAGACCTTTATTAAATTAAAAGTTGTGTTTTGGATTTCACTTGAGTTAATTGAGAAAGTGTCTCACAATGTGAATGAATGAAGTAATCGTGTTTGAATTATGTTTGGTTTCCATGCAGTAATTGGGTTTAATAAAACTGTCTCTTTCCATACAAAACAATTTACTGTAAGTAAGCCTGTGTGAGTCAAATAACTTATTTTAATTGAATGTACAGTCAACCCTTGTTTATCGTGGTTAATCCGTTCCAGACTCTGCCGCGATAAATGAATTTCCGCGAAGTAGGATTCTTTATTTATAAATCAAATATTTTCGCAGTTAGAGCATAGATAACCTGTTTACGACCTTCTAAATACATTTTCTAACATTATTAGAGCCCTCTAGACATGAAATAACACCCTTTAGTCAAATGTTTAAGCTGTGCTCCATGACAAGACATAGATGACAGTTCCATCTCACAATGAAAAGAATGCAAACATATCTTCCTGTTCAAAGGAGTGTGCGTCAGAAGCAGAGAATGTCAGAGAGAGACAGAGAGAGAGCGAGAAAAGCAAACAATCAAAAATCAACAGGGCTGTTTGGACTTTTAAGTATGCGAGTCACCGCCGGACAAAGCAGCTACAAGGAAGGCAGCAATGTGAAGGTAGTCTTTCAGCATTTTTTAGAGGAGCGTCTGTTTCCTCTAAGCCAGTGTGCTAACACCTCCTTCTGCTCACACCCCCTCCGTCAGGAGCAGAGAATGTCAGAGAGAGAGAGAGAGAGAGACAAGCAAACAATCAAAAATCAATACGTGCTGTTTGGGCTTTCAAGTATGTGAAGCACCACGCGGGAAGCATATCGTATATCATTGAGGAGTTTTATTTAATATGTAATACGTGCTCTGATTGGGCAGCTTCTCAGCCATCTTGCAATATCGTCCCTTGTAAGAAATCAACTGGGCAAAGCAAATGAGGAAGCATGTACCATAAATTAAAAGACCCATTGTCCGCAGAAATCTGCAAACCAGCAAAAAATCTGTGATATATATTTAGATATGCTTACATTTTAAATCCACGATAGAGTGAAGGCACGAAAGTCGAAGCAGGATATAGCGAGGGATCACTGTATTAACTGCAGTTAGAGTAGACTAACCATAGTGAATTATTCAATTCATTTCACACTAGAATTACCAGAGCCTACGAAAAAACTCGTAAATCCGTCCCACCTTAAATCGCTTCTTAAAACCGTTCTCACCTCTCCGCCAGCGTCTTTTGTTAATCTAAATGTGCTGATAAAAGAAAAGCTGCAAGTAGCCGGCTATTCCATCCCCCCACCGACTTAGAACGTGCACAAACTTCTCCCAGCTCATGCCTTGATTGATTTTCTGGGAGTGAAGTGGAGTTTTAGAGTGGAAATAATAGATCGTTGTTTGGAACACGCGCATTTCATGTCTGTTCCGTTTCTACAGTAATCTGTGTAAACACATTGTTAAAACAGAAACGTTTTTTATATTCTAGTAGTAGATGACAAAATGTAGGCATAAACTATATAATGTATGAAGCCTGAAGTCCAAATATCAAACAAATACTTTCACAGAAGGTACAAATCTAACACACACAATTGCGCTTTTATTCAAAAATATAACTGCAGAAACAAAAAGCCACCTTAACATGCAACATTGACACCTGTTTATTATGACTGCCTCCGTGGTGCAATAGAATCAGCTGCTGACTGGGAATCAGAAGGTTGCGAGTTCGATCCTGCACCATTCTGTTTTGAGAAGTAAACTGCTCTTAGTCTTACTATTTTAGAATAAAAACATACATTTGATTTCAGTCTGTAACAGCCGGTGTAATTTATGATACTTGTAAAGGTTAGCTTTGTTTTTTTTTTTAGTCAGTTTTATTATTTCGGCCGCATTCACGAGCCCAAACACACCCCACCCCCGCATCTGACAATGCTGTTTTCACATAGACGCGCTGTAACAGAGGTAAACTCGGCTCCCTTCTACATCGGAGCAAGAATGCACATACCATTGCTTGCATACTAAAGTGTCAGCAGGCACTTTTCGTGGCATTAAACACATTTTTGAGCATGCCCTCTGCACTCTACTTGTGACTTTAGGCTTTAGGAAGTAAGTAAATAAATAAAGGTAAATCGTGTCATAAAATGATTTCTTCAAAACGTCACATATATTTGTCTCTTTCTTTTTTTAAAATGTGCGTTGATCACCGCCAGCATGTTGTAGCACACAGCATCTGGCCACCTGTATGTTCTTGCGTGCACTGAATAAGAGACATATATACAGTCTGACTGAGAGAATCAGACTGAAAAAAAGCAAACATTTAGAAATGCCATACTTTTACAGCTGATCGGACGCTGTTTGTTTTCAAATAATATTGCATTTCTCTCTATGCTGTGGTTTCTATTACACACCTGAAAGAAAGAGACAATATATGTGAAAACATCATCGCACAAATGTTGTTTCTGCAGTTATATTTTTGAATAAAAGCGCAATTGTTGTGTTAGATTTGTACCTTCTGTGAAAGTATTTGTTTGATATTTGGACTTCAGGCTTCATACATTATATAGTTTATGCCTACATTTTGTCATCTACTACTAGAATATAAAAAACGTTTCTGTTTTAACAATGTGTTTACACAGATTACTGTAGAAACGGAACAGACATGAAATGCGCGTGTTCCAAACAACGATCTATTATTTCCACTCTAAAACTCCACTTCACTCCCAGAAAATCAATCAAGGCATGAGCTGGGAGAAGTTTGTGCACGTTCTAAGTCGGTGGGGGGATGGAATAGCCGGCTACTTGCAGCTTTTCTTTTATCAGCACATTTAGATTAACAAAAGATGCTGGCGGAGAGGTGAGAACGGTTTTAAGAAGCGATTTAAGGTGGGACGGATTTACGAGTTTTTTCGTAGGCTCTGGTAATTCTAGTGTTAAACGGTTAAAACATTATTCATTGAATGAACTTACTTTCAGTCCAGTGTATGAGTGAGGCCTGCCTATAAATGAGTGCTCTCAGTCCTGTACAATGTACCAGAATGGAGAAGGAAGGACTGAGGTTATGTAGGATGTTATAGGCCGAGATATTTAAGAATACTGTTTGCCTTTCTCAGGAAATAAATGTTACATATGTCCCAGACCCAAGTCTAATATTCTGTCCCAACTTTACCATGGTTTGAGGTCCCCTAGGCTCAGCAGGTGCCATACCAGAAGCAGTGCTACTATTTCTTGTCTTTTTTAGATTCACATCCATGACGTGGGCCATATCAAGTACACAAAAATGAATTGCATATCATTTACAATTTTAAGACACTTGATTTTAATTATTTAGTAACAATATAATGATGCACAGAATGGCCAGACTATTCCAACTACTAGAGCTGCTTTAGCACTGTTACTCTCTGTGCATCACAGAGAGTATTTTTACCCACTGTATCTGAGTGTGGTACTGGTATCAGTAGCCATTTGGAAAATTTTACAGCAGGTTGTATTGAGAGCACTGAGGATTAGCGGGGTACAGCTTCCAGTCCTGGAAGACATTTATAGCATTCACTGCCTCAGGAAAGTAACCAGCATCTACGTGGATTTCACTCACCCATGCGACTGTCTATCTGAACTTTCTCCCATCCTGCAAACACTTCAGAGACTTTACTGCATGGCCTCAAGGCTCAGAAACAGTTTCATCCCAAGAGCTATAAATACACTCAATCAGTCCACCAAGTGCTCCCGGTAGAACTATTTGTACTTCTAATTACAATTACCGCACTGTAAACTTGCACTACAACTGTAATATTGTAAACCTGAGCCACTTTATGAACCATTTGCACTATCTGCACTATATGTACATGTATATTGTACTTATGCTTTCATATTGTATTATTTTTCATTGTTTTTATCTTATTATTATTATTCTTTATCATTTTATAGGAAATTGGTTTATGGTGGAGTTGCATATTGAATCTCATTGTATCATACAATGACAATAAAGGAATTAAATTCAATAGAAGAGAACGCATATTTACAGATGATGATTCCTGGCTTCTAAGTCGGTTTAGATTTCCAAGAGCTATCCTCTTGGAACTATGTGCGGTTAGAATACATGGATACTTGATATAATTTTTATGATGAAGTGCATTAAAGTATGTATATTACATCCATCCATCCATCCATCCACATTCCAACCCGCTGAATCCGAACACAGGGTCACGGGGGTCTGATGGAGCCAATCCCAGCAAACACAGGGCACAAGGCAGGAAACAATCCCAGGCAGGGTGCCAACCCATCGCAGATGTATATTACATTTTACAGGTAAATTGTTAACTTCATTTTAATAATGTATACTGTTAATTAAACATGAGGGGATATGGTGAATGCATACCACAACACGCTGACAGGAGAGCGCAGGCAGTGATTGCCACACAGTATACATTGCATTCATAATATTACAGCTCTCTGAACATTTTAGAATACCATGATGTACACTTGATATAATTTTCATGATGAAATGCATTAAATCATGCATTAAATATCTGGGGGTACTGTGGCACAGCAGTAGCAAATATTAAGAAGTTTATTGTGTGGCTATTGGTTATGTGGAGAAAGAAAAGGGAAGGACAAGAATTGGGGGCTGGTACGTCTGACAGAGACAGTACAGTAATCCCTCGTTATATCGTGCTTCGACTTTCGCGGCTTCACTCTATCGCGGATTTTAAATGTAAGCATATCTAAATATATATCACGGATTTTTCGCTGGTTCGCGGATTTCTGCGGACAATGGGTCTTTTAATTTATGGTACATGCTTCCTCAGTTTGTTTGCCCAGTTGATTTCATACAAGGGACGCTATTGGCAGATGGCTTAGAAACTACCCAATCAGAGCATGTATTACATATTAACTAAAACTCCTCAATGCTATAAGATATGCATCCCGCGCGGTGTTTGTTTGCTTGTCTCTGCCTCTATCTCACCCTCTCTGACATTCTCTGCGCCTGACGGAGGGAGTGTGAGCAGAGGTGCAGTTTGCACAGAAGCTGTTTGCTTAAAAGATACTGACGCTCCTCTAAAAAATGCCGCTTTATTGCAGTGCTCGGCATATTTAAAAGCACAAAAGCACACGTATTGATTTTTTGATTGTTTGCTTTAATCTGGCGCTCTCTGTGCCTGACGGAGGAGATTTGAGCAGAGGGGCTGTTTCAACAGAGGCTGTTTGCTTAGAAGATACTGACGCTCCTCTGAAAAATGCCGCTTTACTTAAAAGCACACGTATTGATTTTTTGATTGTTTGCTTTTCTTTGCGAGCGCGCGCTCTCTCTCTTAAATTCTCTGCTCCTGATGCAGAGACTCATTTGAAGAAAAGATATATTTGCATTCTTTTAATTGTGAGAAAGAACTGTCATCTCTGTCTTGTCATGGAGCACAGTTTAAACTTTTGACTAAAGGGTGTTATTTCATGTCTAGAGGGCTCTAATAATGTTAACAGTGTGGGAGAGTTTCTAAGGGCTTAAAATATATAAAAATAACCATACAAACATATGGTTTCTACTTCGCGGATTTTCACCTATCGCGGAAGGGGGGTCTGGAACGCAACCCCCGCGATGGAGGAGGGATTACTGTACTGCTAAAATAAAGAAAGCTCATCCAAAAGAACATCCATTAATTTCCCAGTACACCTTACCACAATATGTCTAAAAAGCAATTGCAAAAGCAGCTGTATGTTCAAATTCAAAACATCCACAAATCCAGTGGGCGACTCCACAACGACCTAAAGCAGAAGGGGGCATGGCACTACCCAACTTTTAAATTTACTACTGGATGGCAAATATGCAAGCTATAAAGACCTGGGGCCTCATGTATAATGGTGTGTGTAGAATTTACAATAAAAACATGATGTACACACAAAAAAATCCAGATGCATAAATCTGTGTGTACGCTAACTTCTACATTCTTCCACTATATAAATCCCGGTCAAAGTGAAATATAACGCACAAGCCTGCCGCCCCCACCTTGACTCCTCCCAGAATTAGCCTCTTTGAATATGCAAATCAATATAAATGTCCCTTTAAGTTCAGCGTTCTGTGAAAAGACAATGGCAAAAGCACAGGGAAAAAAGAAAAATTTTAGCAAGTACCAAGAAGAGGCAAGGAAAAACGTACTATTTGTTGGTTTAAGCAGGGGTATAAACAACAAAAGGAAGTTGATCGAGCGACATAGAGTGGTGGAGAAACTCGAAAGTTCAAGTTCAGAAAGTCACACAATGACCAAAATAAAAAAACAAGTGGCCAGATATCAAAGTCGCAGTGAAAAGGCGAGTCATAGCCCACCATCTGAGTGTCATATGGAAGCGTATTAGGGTACAAAGATACAGAGAAAAGAAAAAAAAAAATAGGGACACATTGGAAAAAAAAAGGTTAAAATGTCAACTTTAATTTCGAAATTTCCACTTTAATCACATAGTTTATTTTGTCATAAATTTAATCTTAAATTTGTTTAATTTCCTAGTTTCTCAAATCCCATCGTAACTAAAGTAGCACGTTAAATGCTTCATATTTTATGTGTTCTTCTATGTACTCTATGTGTATGAATCACTAAGTGCTTCTTAAATTAATTAATTTATTTTGGTTTATTTGATAAGTCCTTCATCAAGGATGCAAATCTAAAAAAGAAGGGGACAAAACACAGAAACAGTATCACTGCTTTGACGTTAGGTGCCACCCATTTGTAAAACCGAGCAGAAACTTGTATATGCATGGTCTGAGGCCGTCATGAAAATGTGCATGACTTTACCCATAGCTTAGTGAAAGTGTGCATGGAAACAGGCGTATACAACATTTTTGTGTATGTGCACCACTTATACACGTGGCCCTTTAGTCTGGTTTCCTCATAACTAAATGTTGGCAGAAGTGAAGATTAATAATATTCAGCACAACACTGTGGCCTGTACATTTAATAAATCTCACACTCATATAAATAACCTGTTTATGAAATATGATCCCTTCATATACAACTTCTTTTTATTATTTAACAGTGCTCACTTTTCTTTTTTGATTTCTACTTCTCTCCTTTGGTTTCATTATTGTGCTGCATAAATCTGTAAGAATGCATTTCTTGGGCTAAGCCAGGATAAATATCAACAAGGTTCCTTGTTTACCTGGATTTTTTGGAGATGAGTTGATTAATCTCATATTTTGACATTGACTATATTATACCAAGACAGCATTATCATATAATTATAAAAAGTAATAATATATCCTGGCATTTACAGACCCCACTTCCACTGAACCTTGGACACAACTGAGTACCACAGCTGCTAATCTGCTTAAGCTTGGATTTGCTTTGGAATTGCTACTCTTCATGGCCTGCTACACTCTAAACTTCAGCACGCCTGCAGAAAAGACAACAGTCATAACCATCGACAGCACCTCAGTTAAATGCAGTGTTTATTTCTGATGACTTTTATCTCAGGCCTCCCAAAAAGGTCTCACTATGCATTTTTATGCTTAAAGACTCTTTAATACAAAATATAAAATTACCATTTGTGTTGTGATTTGTTCTTGCAGCTGTTCTGGTGGTTATTTTGTTGTCATTGAGGCTTTAGGGTGGTATGGTAAATGCAACAAACTTTCTATTATGCAATTCACGGCTCTGAACCTGCTCATATGGAGGAGCCAGCATTCCCTGCTGGACACATTAAAAGAGTGACTGCCCCTGATCCCAGAAGCAATTCTGAAGCTTAGGTTAAGAATGAGTTTAAAACTACTCTAATTGCAGAATAGACCGAAGAAAGTAGGATGAAGGCTCGCTCAAAGGAATGTGACAAAAGGCACGTGAGGCTTCTGTTTCATTTCAGCAGTAAACAGTCTGTCATATATATTGAAGCAAACCATTTGTACAATGCACCTAAGTACTGACAGCTTTTTTTGATAAACGGTTTATTATTCACTTCACTCTGTTGTGTTTTCCTCTGCTTTGTATCATTTATGAAGTTATATTACGAAGCTCTACTTCTGTAGGGCAGCACAGTGATTCAGTGGTACATCTGCTGCCTTTCAACAATGAAACCATGGTTTGTGATTTGGGTTCTCCTTACGTGGAGTCTGCATGTTCTATGGGTTTCCTCCCACAATCCAAAAACATACAAGTTAGGTGAACAGGTGTTGCTAAATTGGTCATTGTGTGTGTTTGTATGCGAGTGTGTTCACTGGTGTCCCCACCCTGTGCCAGATGCTTGCTGGGATAAGCTCCCGCTTCCCCAAAACAAGGCATAGGATAAGTAGGTTTGAAAAAATGAATGGAGGGACTAATTCTGTCCAGTATTAAATTAAGTGAGATACTTCATACACAAAACAAACACATTTAGATTCTACAAAAGAACAGTGCCAGTCTCTCACATATCCATAACAAAGCTGGTTAGGTCAGTTTTAAATGCAATTTTTGAAAGACATGTGCTCACTTCATCTCAGATGCACTTCATGTGCATGGTGATGGTTGGAGGGCATAACAGAAACAAGTCTCAATAGATGCAAACTTGAACACCACCTGAATTATTTATTGAAACACCAAAAATGAAATTAAAATGATTATTGGGGAAATAACTAACAAAACAGTTAGGCAGGCTGAAAAGATTAAAGAATCTAAAAAATTAATTTTGAAACTAACTTAAGAAAACCATTATTTGGTACAGAAATACTGAACAAGCATTGAACAGACAATATAGTTGTACTTTTCTATTTAAGAGCAGTTTGCAAAACACATAACATATTGGGTTTATTATGACTGACAAATTCAACACAATAAAGTACCATGGTAATATCCATCCATTATCCAACCTGCTATATCCTAACTACAGGGTCACGGGGGTCTGCTGGGGCCAATCCCAGCCAACACATGATGCAAGGCATGAAACAAACCCCGGGCAGGGCGCCAGCCCACCGCAGGGCACACACACCCACACACCAAGCACACACTAGGGACTAACCTGCATGTCTTTGGACTGTGGAAGGAAACCGAAGCACCTGGAGGAAACCCAGGCAGACACAGGGAGAACATGCAAACTCCACACAGGGAGGACCTGGGAAGCAAACCCAGGTCTCCTAACTGCGAGGCAGCAGCTCTACCACTTTGCCACCGTACTGTCATACCATGGTAATATATCTTATATAAATACAATACTTCAGTGACAAATATTTTCTGGTAGGAGATATGCAAAATATTACCACATATAAATTAAAACACATCAGTTCAAAAAATGAGAAGCAGAAAACGTCATCTGTAAATATAAAAAATGGACCATTTGGAGATGAATTTTTGATCTTGCATGCAAAAGAATAAAACAGCATGAAATCATAAACTGCACCGTAACAAGCAAAAAAGTTCTTAAATGTGTTAATTCTAAATGCAAATTTTGCACAGTTTGCACCATGCAAGCAAGCAGGTATGCTTTTTGGTGGATAAATGAAGAAAGGCACTTGGTATTTTGTTCAACACTATACATTTAAACCATAAAAAATTTTACATTTTCACCATAATGATAACCGAACACAAATGAAACACAACAAAACAAGTTCAGATTTGTTATTATGTCTTCTTTAAAGCTCAAACTTGTTCAGTCCTGGCTTTCCCAACTATACTTTAAGTAGTTGGTGGTGAACTGTGAAGATAAAAGAGGAGGAGAGCACATGATTATATTACTTTGATTCAAAATTGACATTGTGAATATTCACTATATTTCCCTTTTGTTAAAAAACAAAAACCCTTAAGTTCTTAGCCTTTGAAGTTAAAGAAATTAATTTAGATATATAATAAATTTGTTAACACACACACACACAATATATAAATATAAAAAACTACAGATGGATACGTAACAAATGACTTATGGGGACTAAAGTTCCTCATCATTTTTCCTAATGCACTTCTCATTTGGCATGTGTGCTAAGGAGAGATTTTATTTTCTCCCCACTGACATTTATTTTTTTCATCTTTAAGAATCTGCAGTGATAGGCAGGGCTGCTTCTGAACAAAACTGCTTTCATATTTCCCAATCTTCCACTTCCATATGACAGACTATAAGAATAATCCAAATCTCAAAGACTGTGATAAAACTGATGCAGTCAATATTTTATTTTGTTACTCAGAGGCACATACATATATCTGGATACAATACAAAACAATACAATTTGTGTACTATTATGAATCATATGATTCCAACTGTATTACAAGAATGGTGGTTAATATTTAACCAGAATGAAGATTTATATAGACTGATAGAACTTTATTTGTCCCCTGGGGAAATTTTGCTTTTTACAGATACTCTTTACATACATAAATGAATAAATAAATACATAAAGACTTGCATCTTCCAGTTATTTCAACCTGTATGTTAGACTGAATACTGAACAAAGGTATATCAATATGGCTGCCTAATTGTATTACTTGCCTAAAACAAGACATAAATGGAAGTTATAATTCACATGGTGAAATTCTAAAACATTCATTCAAATCTGATATGAGCTTTTTTGGAAATAAGGCAGTTTCAGCAGAGTGGGCATTAGTCTGCACACATAAACACAATCAAAAGAACACTACAACAATTCAGTTGTCAAAAAGCCTAACAGAAGGTTACTGAACTATGAGAGAGCTCCAAAATACCTGGAGAAAGTACTAATGAATGCAAGGGTAGATTGCAGACTCGGGTGTTATGATAATAAATGTAGTAGCTTATAACTGCAAAGGCAGAGAGTGAGTAAAACTAAAGAGATACCCAATCTTGCCCACCTTAATAGAAACTGGAGGGTCCTGAATGTTCAAGAGATTCTTCTTCCTCTGCTTCTTCAGAGTCATCTACTAAAGATCATCAGTGAGGAGAATTAATAGTAGAGTGAAGAGAAAAAACAAATGCAGTTTCAGTGTTTGTGGAAAACATTTCATAGTGAGCACTGGTTAACATAACATAAATAGTTGTTCATCCTCTTGACAATTTCTAGTTGATATCTTAAAATGGACAAGCAACTGCATGCTATTTAAATCATCATTTAGAAGATCTGCACAGTGAAACACAGTGTGTTATTATAAGCATACTTCCTTATAGAATATGTATCTACTGTAGACTTCACAGTTAATTTTAAATGGAGCAGAGGCAATGCACAATTTCAGTTAAATTTGAACTATTCAATAATAGTTCAAATTTGAATTTACTTGATATCTGAAAATGAATGAAATAGCCCCATCTTACAAATGTGCCATTCTAAATGATTTTGCGGCAAAGTATTACATATAATAGGTTAGTGAAAATGACAAAATATTGACTCTCAATTCCCAAGTATAACACTCTAAAAAATAAATTTGAGTTCAGCCTCTTTTACTATAACATAAAGTTTAATTGGGTTTTGGAGTTCCATAAACACAAATGTAACTAACCTATATAAGCATATAATGTGTTCTGGTTCAAATGTTTCTGCCTATTGTCTTGGTAGCATTAACTGTCAACCTCTTGAAAAGATTTTAGAAATTACAACAAATGGTTATGGTTAGAAAAAAATACCTCTAATCACTATTTTGTCATATCCAGTAGAGCTCCACGTTTTGTTTTTTTTTTAAATTTGGTTTAGTATTTCAATTTTTTTGCCATTTTACGTTCCAACTAATTTATTCCAAGTAATTACATTATATATTTTCCTGCCTGTGAGTTTATATTATCAGAAATTCATTATACCATATAATTAACTTCTTTCTCTTAATTGTTGTATGACATTTCAAAATATGTGTGATGATACTGACTGCCTTAATAAAATATCAACCGGTAGTTAGTTTCTGAAGAAAATAGTTACATATTCTTGAAAAGTTAATACGATGCAGGGCAACAACATGCTCTGTCATTAAATGTCATGCTTTATTATTGCCTACCAAAGAACTTAATCCACATGCTTTTCTTGCAGCAAAAATATAAAGTTTTGGAATTCATGATTATTTACAATTAAATGCTTTAATAGGACACCAAACAAACAAATTGGATGTTAATTGGAATATTATGTTGAATTAAAAAATACACACTATATATATGTTCTTAATGCAGTGGTAGAAGCTTGTTTATTTAGCACACAGAATTCCATAACAAAGCAGTACTTACTGATTATGTGCTGTCCATAAATGTTGACGGGACCTCCCCCAGAACGCAAATTAAAGGTCACTGGAAGATTCACCTCAAGGCCATATAAACTAACCTGGAAGAATTATATAGAATAAAAAATAAAAAAAAATTTGCAAAAAGCTGCTTGGGCAGGGGATGGATGGTTCTATAGAGTGCACTGGCCTGACTGGTGACAGAGGACTCTTGCAACTTTTAGAAGGGTTGGCTGTGGTACTGTGGCAGACTGGTAGGTGAGGCTCTAGATGTAACTTTAAAGACAGAATGCTTTTTTTCTTACTCCATCTTAATTTTGACAGAGAGGCAGGTCAATATAGTTAAGATCTGTCTAAGGCCATATTTCACCTATAAAGACAACTTATACTTCCTTCCTACACTATGCTTCCATTGTAATATTAAAAGGGATACAAAATGGCTCACCATCGGCATTACTGACGGTTTTAGTGAAGCAATAGGAATTGGTGTATTTTTTGCAGTTATCATAGACTGCACCTCCACTACATGGAGTTCATCTTTTGCAGCAGCATCCAGGCATATCTAAATTAAATTAAAAAATACATGTGTGTAAATCTCACTGAAATACAAATATGCAAATGTTTAATATCAATACACTACAAGTTCTTTCAAAGCATCACTCACCGTCTTGATAAAAAGCTGATGTTCCAACAAGTCATTTACTTCAAACACAAACTGTCTCTGGTTCCCTGTCAGAATACAACCTAAAGAAAGACACACAGAAAGCATTAGGTTAGGAGTTTTAAATCATGAATGGACCAATGAGGGAAAAGGGCTTTAAGAAATTCATAGAAAACATTAATATTCTATTAGATATCTATACACTATAAACTGAGCTTTTCAAATCTAAAAATTAGACAGTTAAATCATGCAGATGACAAGGGCTGACAATGATAAATAAATACTGTAAATCAATCAATCAATCAATCCTTGGGTGAAGATTCTGGTAAAAAAAAAAAAGCAATCAGTTCAATTTATATACAGTTAAGTCCAAAATTTGGATGGCAGAAATCCAGACTCCCAGAGAATCACACTCTTTGAAAACTCAAAAAGATTAATTTTTCTCTGCTTTTGTGTATGAGAGCGCACAGATATGGATGATCACTATAGATACATGGCAGCAACAATCGATTACACGGATCTTACGGATGCAAAGAAATGACAAAGTTGTAAACAAGGTGATATAAGAACATACTTAAAGAAAACAATAGAAGCATATATCAATCAAAAAAGTTTTCCATCAACAAGCAGTACTGTAGATGCTACAAAGGTCATGGGAATAAATGTATTCATTTTGAAAAATGAAGCACTCTGTTATTTGTTAATAAATAAACCAACAAAATGTTCCCATTCATCTCTTCTGCATTCTTCTTTAATTTTTGAATGTTAAAAGTAATGGAAAAAAACCTGAAAAAAAAAATGAAAATCCTGACTGACCAAATCCCTGAGCAGTCCCGATTTTAATACTTTTACTTTAATGTTATTTTTTACTAGTTTAGAAGAAAATGAAAGTTTTAACAAAATTAAAGACATTTATTGAGTTAATCGTAATTCAGCTTTCTTAAGAAACATCCTTTTGCAATGCTTTAATAAAGGAATGTAGGAAATGCTTTTCACAAATATTAATATGGTTATTTGAAAACAAATATTAACCTTTTAAAAGATAAAATCAGTTTCAAATGTTTCACTGCACAGTGCATATTTTATTAGACCACTTGTACAAAGCACTTTCACATGACAAGCAAAAACCTCAGAATTAAATTTAAACAGAGCATTGTTTTTTAAATAAAATTAAGACATAAAGGAATAACTTGGAATTCTTCAATCTAAACTATTTTACCATGCATTTGAACCCAACAGATCAACAAATATGTTTGTGTTATTTGCTGCTATTTACTCTCTTTGTAATTTTGATGCCAAACTGCACTTAAAGTAAAGTACTGTATCTTAACACCGTTTAAATCTTTTCTTGATAAAGAAAAAGCATGATACATTTCTATGATAGGGCATATATACCATAATGAGCAGGTTTACAATCAACTTGCTATTTTCAATTTTCCAATCTGATTGAAGCAAACATAACAAAATATGCCCCTTTCCGACATCATGTCAAAATACACGCATGTTATTCAGTTGGGCTCAAATATGACTTTTCCACATTGGGAAAAACAAAAAAATATTTCTGCAGGATAGCATTTAGAAAAATTAAATAAAGCTGATGCAAACACAAATACATTGTTAACAGGTCATCCAAAAAAGCAACACAATCACATTTAGAGATGTATAATGTATAATCATGCTGGATTTAATAAATAAAAACAAAAATCACTGTGAGCGAACAATCTTAAGGATATTTAGCTGCAAAAGCTCAGATGTAATCAGAAGATCAAGTACTATTCTTTAAGCTGCCACACAAAGAACTCAAACTCCAATAAGCATCAATGGATATACTGCACATGACACACCATATGGTATTGACAATATGCCTTATAAAAAAATCAAAAGATACAATATTATAGGGCTTTTTAGTATGCAAATTGGAGTCTTATTTACAGAATTAAAAATGTGTTTGGTGTGGAAGTGGTAGCCTACCAAAATTAGCACAAAAAGAACCTGACGCTATTGTTAGCTGTGACAACTCACCGATTTAAAAGACTGGCTGATTTCCTGCAAAAGCTCATTTTTGGATGAAGGGAGCAGAGGTTTATACTCACTGAACCATTAATCATTATTTTCACTGAAATAGTACGTAAAAGATAAATCTAAATTTGTTCAGGCTTTTTGCAGTGGTGTTTGGTATAGTATGCAAGCATGACTCCTGGGCAAACTGTATATATAATTTGAAAGTGTTAAACATTTCTCCATAATGCAGTATTTGCACAAAATTAAACATTTTATTTACTTATTTAAGTGTTTAGTGTGGTGGCCACACAGCACAAGGATCCTGTGTTTGGACTTTGAATATTTGAGCCAAGATGGGTTTTACTTGAAATATTCTGATTTTCCTCCCCAATTCCAAAGATGCATTTGATAGTTTAGTCAGTGACTTTGAAGAGACATTCTTTGCAAAGTTATGTGCATACATTTCAATATATGAGCATATTTTACAGAAGGTATCTCAGGAATTTGGAGGCTAGTTGTACAATGAGAGAGAGGCACATATGGGACTGCTTTTATTATTAAAATGGAGGAATTCAGAACATACAGGACTCAACATATCCCAAACACTGAATTCACCTGAATCAATTGCTAGGTATATGTCACAAAAAGAGTGCAACAGAAGTGCAGTGTTCTTAAGCATCCCTACTTCAGGGCTTCCCTCACTACTGAAAATTGTGGGAGGGCTTGAGGGCTGATGCATATATTTTGCGATCCAACATAACCAAACTGAGTTGGTTTATTCAATGCCTGTGAGTTTTTCATTTCCCAAAATATCCATAACATTGAGATACATACACAGTGCATTAAATGACTCTGAACTAGTTTGAAAATTCTGAAGCAATCTTGCTCCAGCATCTGCTTTTAGCAACTGCTGTCCTTAAATGAAACTCAAAGTAAGTTGTTCTGAGACATTGCCTGTAAACAATAACATGATTGCCCCTCTTCCCCAAAGCAAATCATTCCCACAATTCTCACCTCCTTTCAGTAACAATGCAAAGATCACAATCATATGCACTCAAATTATCTGTTAAATTGAGAAAACAATTCTTTGGGCCTATGCTTTTGATGATTTTATGATACATACCAAACATGGGCACAAACAGTAATGTATGTTATGACAAATTAATACAACACAAACTGACATTTTAATAAAAGTATTTTATGAGTCAATCAATATTTAATTGTATTCTTAAAAAGGTACTCTTACTTACAAACTGATCATGCTATACACTTTTACAAACAGTACAATAGAAAAAAAAACATGTTGTTGAACAAAGTAAATGCAACATTTTAGAATTCTTATGATATTCTAAATTAAAGAGAAGGGGAAAAACAACATATTTGTCTGAAAACAGAGGGCCCTGCAAATATAAGTTGCGCAGTAGGCTAATCCAATACATTAAGGTGCAACCAATTTTATTTTTGTCCTACCAATATGCACATTGTACTGTAGCATTCTTTCACAATTCAAATTCTATTTTTAAAGTCTTATAATTCACTTAACTACCTTCCTATCAGTGTTACATCAAAAAGTAACTGAGGAATTTGTACATTTAAAAAAAAAAAAACATACAACTTACCCCACATAACACAGACTGGCTTCTTTGTGAGTGAGGAAAGGGAGGAAACGTCAAAACAATCCATCTGGAAGTTAAGAAAATATTAACTTTAGAAAACCCTAATTTGTATGTATAGAAAACTGTAAATTAACTAATCATCCCAATCTACAAACAGAAAATTAACAGCATATCCAGAACAACTATGGATTTAACAGTGGCAGCTCCATAGCTTTACAAGAGTTGCACAATGGACTTTATGTCAGCTTGTCTATCTGACAAATCATGCAACACCTTGAACAAGGAGGACGGCAACAAATCCATGCTATATACTGTATATTTTATATATATATCTATATGGCAAGAATAGCTTTCTTTGCATTAAAAGTCTTTGAGTGATTGCAAGTGTGACTTTTTTCAATGATTATTGTGTAGTCTGGGTATTAACATTCAATAATGTCAATAACAATGTTTAGAAACAACTGTATGACGTGAAAAGTATACACTGGAGAAAACCATGGCTCTGGAGCTGAAACTGTGCCATGGAGCAAGATAAGCAATGAGTGAAGTATACAGTTAGTCTTCTTTTAAAATGGTTGTATCTCATAAAAATATTTTGCTTTTATCCTTCCTAAAATGACATGAATACTGTACACTGTTTTACAATATTTGTGCAATCTCAAGACACAGTTCAATAATTAATAGCATTCTTGCCTTGAAAATTGGATGTATTTAGTTAGTTTTATAGCTTTTATTTTCACACTGGGACCCCAGCGCCATTAACTTCTATTATAAATGCAAGTCCAGGCTAAGTATTTTTTTAATTCATAAAAGTTGCTTCACTTTTTCTTTAAAGTGGCTGTAGCTATGTTATTGTCTGAGCACAGTTTTAGCTTTGGTAGCAGGTGCAAGATGCATTGTATATATACACTTTTTGACATTAACAACAGAGTTTCTGGTTTACTTAATATATTTTATTTTATGCTTCAATTGCACTATTCAATCTTAATGATTTTAATAAAGTTTGGTAAGCACTATAGAATTCAATTGCAAATAATGCCTATTGATTATTCTTTTAAATTTGTCCTACTACTTTATTTTTCAAAGACATATTGTCTGATCCAAATTGGAAAAAACAGACTCAGTCTTAAAGACACCACTGTTTATTCATAGTGGTGTAACTATCTTCCATCACTTGTGAGAGAAGAAGTACTTTTAACTGATCATTAAAATTATTAAATTGCTAAACAAATTAATGTTCTGCTAATGCACACCAGCATCCATTTCTACCACTTTGTCTTCAATACACTATTAAGTTTTGATAGAAATAGTGTAATATTAAAACTACAAAAGGAATTCAAGCACCTGAAAACACCAGATATAAAATGAATACATACTAAGCAATATACTAAATATACATTAAACACATTTTTCTTCGTAATGAAAGCAAGCATTTCACATACTTTAGATCAAAAATCAAAATGTAATATTCTGTCAATTAAAAATATATTCTCAATATATTTCCATTTTTGCTTAAGAGAGCATCATTTATCCATCCAGCCATTATCCAACCCGCTATATCCTAACACAGGGTCACGGGGGTCTGCTGGAGACAATCACAGCCAACACAGGGCACAAGGCAGGAATAAACCCTGGGCAGGGCACCAGCCCACCACAGGGAACACACACACACACACACACACACACACACACCCCAAGCACGCACTAGAAACAATTTAGGATCACCAATGCACCTAACTTGCATGTCTTTGGACTGTGGGAGGAAACTGGAGCATCATTTAAGTTTTGAGTATTACTTTCCTATACTGACTCTGTTTTTTCTGCTACATAATTTGCTAATTAAGATCACTGAAAGATAGACTTTAGAATACCATGCATTTCATGTGCACGTTCCAGCTTAAGATACCAATAATAAACATTGTCAGTGTGCATCATATTATAATGCTATCATCAACATTATTTCTGATATGATTACAAACAATTGTTGACAAAACAAATACCAGTTCTTAAGTTTAAAGCTTATAATGTACTAAACACAAGGCTGAAATCACAAAAATAAGCCAACTTGGTTAAAATGGAGGCAAGGTAAATAATAATAATAATAAAAAAAACCACACACATACACACACACACACACAATAGTATGCCATATAGTCCAGATGTGCTTATACACTAGCATTTTACCAATATGGCAAATTCAACCTGCTTCCAGCCTACAGCCTGTGACGGTGTGGGGTGGCTCCATACTCCCATTCTTGTTTGGTACCTTCATGAACCTGACACCATCGATAGTGTAACCAGAGCTTAGCAGATGAGGACAAGACACACACAAAGCAATGGGATGGAGAAAAAGTGCTCTAGTTCTTTTATTAAAAGTAATAAAAAAAAAAAAGTGTCTAAAAAGTGCAGTGCATCCAGATGTTCAATAAACAATCCAAAAAAAGTGAAAGTGGAGGTTAAAATTAAAATAAATAAATCCATTAGAAACAAGGTTAAAAACCATCTGGCAGGAAACTGTCCTTTTTCTTTTTGATCTTGTGCTCCTCTTTTTACAGCCCAGGGAGCGGCTGTAGGTACGATCGCCTAATTGCCGCCTCGGGCTGATAATGAGACAATCAGACTGTCTGCATGTACCAGCAAGGCAACACACGGTCAGCTGACCGCCTCGCACCAAACCAGAGACGAGTCATTTTATCATATAATTGCTCGCACCTGCTCTACTCTCCAGCGCACCCAATTATTTATATAAAACATTGTTTTCCTGAACCGCGGATCGGTCATGCCACACAACCATGCCAAATGAAATGAAGAATAAATTATTTTTTATAATAAGGTATCAAAAAAAATTAAGTGGTGCTGGTCTTTGAATTTGGGACATATATCTGCTAAATAGTAATTATTCATTTTGGTTTGCAAAATACTTTGTAAATTTTAAGAGGTGTGATAATTTGAATCAAATGTTTTTCATAGTCCATGCAGTTAAATATAACAGACATTAAATGCTAAAATTAAGAGTTTCCATTTTCAAAGCCTTCAATTGCTACATTAAAAATTACCGGAAAGTATTCACAGTGCATCACTTTTTCCACATTTTGTTATGTTACAGTCTTATTCCAAAATAGATTAAATTAATTTTTTCCTCAGAATTCTACACACAACACCCCATAATGATAAAGTGAAAAAAGTTTACTTGAGATTTTTGCAAATTTATTAAAAATAAAAAAAACTGAGAATGTACATAAGTATTCACAGCCTTTGCCATGAAGCTCCAAATTGAACTCAGGTGCATCCTGTTTCCCCTGATGATCCTTGAGATGTTTCTGCAGCTTAATTGGAGTCCACCTGTGGTAAATTCAGTTGATTGGACATGATTTGGAAAGGCACACACCTGTCTATATAAGGTCCCACAGTTGACAGTTCATGTCAGAGCACAAACCAAGCATGAAGTCAAAGGAATGGTCTGTAGACCTCCAAGACAGGATTGTCTCGAGGCACAAATCTGGGGAAGGTTACAGAAAAATTTCTGCTGCTTTGAAGGTCCCAATGAGCACAGTGGCCTCCACCATCCGTAAGTGGAAGAAGTTTGAAACCACCAGGACTCTTCCTAGAGCTGGCCGGCCATCTAAACTGAGTGATTGTGGGAGAAGGGCCTTAGTCAGGGAGGTGACCAAGAACCCGATGTTCACTCTATCAGAGCTCCTCTGTGGAGAGAGGGCAACCTTCCAGAAGGACAACCATCTCTGTAGCAATCCACCAATCAGGCCTGTATGGTAGAGTGGCCAGACAGAAGCCACTCCTTAGTAAAAGGCACATGGCAGCTCGCCTGGAGTTTGCCAAAAGGCACCAGAAGGACTCTCAGACCATGAGAAACAAAATTCTCTGGTCTGATGAGACAAAGATTGAACTCTTTGGTGTGAATGCCAGGCGTCACGTTTGGAGGAAACCAGGCACCACTCATCACCAGGCCAATACCAGTGAAGCATGGTGGTGGCATCATCATGCTGTGGGGATGTTTTTCAGCGGCAGGAGCTGGGAGAGCAGTCAGGATAAAGGGAAAGATAACTGCAGCAATGTACGGAGACGTCCTGGATGAAAACCTGCCCCAGAGCGCTCTTGACCTCAGACTGGGGCGACGGTTCATCTTTCAGCAGGACAACGACCCTAGCACACAGCCAAGATATCAAAGGAGTGGCTTCAGGACAACTCTGTGAATGTCCTTGAGTGGCCCAGCCAGAGCCCAGACTTGAATCCGATTGAACATCTCTGGAGAGATCTTAAAATGGCTGTGCCCTGACGCTTCCCATCCAACCTGATGGAGCTTGAGAGGTGCTGCAAAGAGGAATGGGCGAAACTGGCCAAGGATAAGTGTGCCAAGCTTGTGGCATCATATTTAAAAAGACTTGAGGCTGTAATTGCTGCCAAAGGTGCATCAACAAAGTATTGAGCAAAGGCTGTGAATACTTATGTACATGTGATTTCTCAGTTTTTTTTAATTTTTAATACATTTGCAAAAACTTCAAGTAAGCTTTTTTCATGTAGTCATTATGGGGTGTTGTGTGTAGAATTCTGAGGGAAAAAAAAAAATTAATCCATTTTGGAATAAGGCTGTAACATAACTAAATGTGGAAAAAGTGATGCGCTGTGAATACTTTCCGGATGCACTGTATGACCCCATAAAACAAAGTCTACATGAATCATACTTTGCTCTTTTGTAACACATCAGACCGTAGCGTAGGATGTTGTACAAATTATAGTATAATTTATAATTTTACAAAGCTTCATGGATAGTAACAGTGACTAAAGGGACTGTGACAAATCTTGAACAGAATGTTTTATAATTTAGCTCCTATCTACCATGTCAGTATTAAATAAATGCAAGACATTGGTTGTAGGACATTAAATAAAATATTTTGCTATTCTACTCACAACCTGTTTCTGGTAAGTTTAGCTGCAGGTAAATGCAGCACCTAAGTGTAAGGATATTCAAGCTTCAGTTGGGCCCAAGTACAACATAATTCATGTATCTATGAAGGGCGTAATACTAAAGATTTGACAAATCTGAATCTCGCATTTATATCCCCAAGCAGCATAAAGCTATGCAACATATGGAATTTAATGCAGTGAATATACAGATAGCAATCTGTTCAAAGAATGTGGCTGATGCAAAACTGTTTATAACTGTATTAATGCATTAATTGTTGTTTTGTATTTCTGGTCTTTATGGCAAAGTGGCCAGATGACACCTAAAAACCTGCTTGCAGTTTGCAAAATGGCACCTAAACAACTCTCAGACTATACTTCGCTGGTCCAATGAAACTAAGATTGAACTGTTCAGCCTCTCATCAGTGCAATTACTTCATACCAATTAGAAATACCATTTCAATGGTGAAGTACGGTGAGGGAAGCATCATGTCTTGGGGGTTGTTTTTCAGTGGCAGGGAATGGAAGACTAGTCAGGATTGAAGGAAAGCGAAATGAAGCAAAGTATAGAGGTATACTTAATGAAAGCCTGCTACAGAAGGCTCTAGACCTATAGTCAAATAGGACAATGACCCAAAGTACACAGCAAAGACAACACAGAAGTCACTTGGGAATGTTCTTGAGTGGCCCCACCAGAGCCCAGAATTGAACCCAATTAAACATTTCTGGAGAGACATGAAAATAGCCGTCCACCGACAGTCTTCACCTACCTTAACAGAGCTTGAGAGGACCTGTAGAGATAAATGGCAGAAAATGCCCAAATGCAAGTGTGCAAAGCTTATCAGATGATACACAGGAAGACACCACAGACAACACTGTAATCAGTGCTGCTTAAATAGACTGCAAATACCAATAGCCCATTGGGCAAGATTATTTTTAAAAGGGAGCTATAAATTCATCAAGTGTCTTTTTGTTTCAACACTTCACTGCAACTGGATTACAATTACAGCCATTGGATTACAATTTTCTCAGGATTTATGCCCTTGTTATGTGCCCACTTTTTTGTGTGATTTCATCCATCTTCCAAAAATCTTCACTTAAATTTACATTATGGTAGGATAAAACTTTACACTGCTTTCAAAACACTGTTCACATGGGATTTAATTTTATAGCTATACCACCATCTGTGAAACTGGACTATATAGTGAGCACTTATCATTTTGTTGGACTTTTTTTGCATCTGTAATAATGATCACTTTAATAATTTACTGCCATAAATATACACAAAAATGTATTACAAGTTTCATTTTGTAAAACACAAAACTGTAGAACTATTCACTTTGTCTCGGGGATGCCGCACATCTTTGTCTCGGCAGCCAAGCTCACACACATGATTTGCTTGTGCAGTGATTGTTCTATCTCACATTTCTCATAACTTCTTAAATTTTATTTAGTGCAATAAACTTGGAATACTTTATAATAATGGTCCCAAAATATATTTTCAGATTTCTCATTTGTGGGGGTCCTTTGTCCACTAACCCCGAGAAGCACACAAGAGATAACTGTACTAGGTTTTAACAATTACAGTTCAGTGAGTTGTGAACATGTTTTGCAGTTTAGACAATGAAAGTGATAATGATTGCAATACCAGTTAAAAAAAAAAAAAAAAAAAAACCCGCTAAAATAGGTTTAGCATCTGTGTTACTTTAATGGGAATGGAGCTGCCAGTCAAACAGAATTTCAAATTTGACTGTACTCAATTTTATCATTACATAAAGAAAAGAAAGGCTCCTAAAGGCTGCAGGGTGATCGGAGAAGTACTACTGGAAAATGAAACACAATGAATAAAAACAGTGCACAGATTTTGTTTTTCATAATACATATTTCATAGGTTCAATTATATTACATACCATTTTAAAATCCTGCACTTCTGGTTCTTACCTAAAATGAAAATTACACAAAATAATCTTAAAAAATGTAAATATACAACAAAGTGATATAAGAGTAAAAATGGAAACTAAAAAGAGTAAAATTATAGTTTGCATTTACTAATATTTTAGTTTGGCCTACAAGAAATAGTACTGAAATATTTTTGGACTGCATGATTTTTGAACAGTAAATGGGAAATAAAAAGAAAGCTGTTTGAATGTAATGTTAAGGTATATGTCCTTCTTTATTTAATTACTAGCTGTCCCCAGCAGCTCTGCCTATGAGGTAGTGAAACAGGACAAACTTTAAAAATCAATAAAAAAAAAACAAATTCAATTCTGGCCAAGCGAAAGGTAGGTACACTCCAATGTCAAACGTTGGCACTTTATCTGATCGCATTCAGCTCCAACGGGAGAAAGCCTACTGTATAGGTAGAAAAGCATGTGGCTGTAATATCTCTGGCAATCAGCAACTACCCTTTAAAATACACGTAGCTCTGATCTCTCTGTCAAAAACATCAAACGTTACTCCTTAACGATTTGTAGATGATAATGACTGTTGAACAAACAGGTATTGCTAGCTAAGCAGAGGCAAGGTACGCTCCAACACGTGGCGAGAGGTAGAGCGATTCAAATGGAGGCTGTCGCATGAGTGAAGAGGGCCTCACCCTGCAGCTGCTCTCTCAGATTCGCGCAAATAAATCGGTACTGCAAGCGAACTATGAAACTTAGTGCGATGATTGAAGTTGCAAAATCAACTGGAATGTTCAATTATAGAAAAAAAACACAGATCTAAATCCATTAAGTAGTTCTCTCGTGAAAAGACGGATGTTGGATTTTATATAATAAATTAAAAAAAAAAACAACTAACACTTTGTGCACTTATAACTATTACACCAAAAATGTTTTTTGACAACTTCCTTCTTTAAATGCCAAATGTTTGCAAATATTTATTTTACTGTGTGAGAACAAGGAGCAAAAAAAATGGCAAAAGTATAATGTGATGGTAGCAGAACCGTCACCGGGTCTTTTGTTGGTGTGCGAAGCTGGAAGAACCAGCAATAGCCACTATTTAGCTAAATAAATTACAGTAAACAGTTGACAGGTGCAGTGCAATGCAGATTCATAATGTGAAGATTCCCCATAAGACACTTAATGATAGCACATCATTCCAGTAAACATCAGATTTTTTGATTTTAGATAATGCCTTCACTTACCAGCTAGCTGGAGTCATCTTCTTAAGCGGACTAGCTGCATTAGTGGTCTGTTGACTGTCAGTTTTCATTCTATGCATGCATGGCTGCGTACTCCCTTTATGGTGCTAAAAGCTGGCAAGCAGCTGATTTTGCAACGCTCAGGAAAAACGAAACGGGAAAGGGAAAAAGCAATCTCAATATGGGTATGGTAATAGTTTTACTCCGTGTATTTCAAGTCTTGTTGTTTAACAGTTTAGATGTACTGTAATCCCCGGGGATGTGTAAAATGTATGTAAGATGGTGTATATGTAGGAATAAAGTAAGTATAAGGAGGTGTTCCTCCCCCTTGTCTGTATGATAGAAGCCCATTGCCTTTAAGTGACTGGGTAGGAAATACTTAAAAGGCTCAGTGCTATTAGTAAGGTGGGAGTGTTGAGGATAGGTGTCACTACTGTATTGTGCTTACTGCAAAGGTTCATTTTTTCCTCATGCTCAAGGTTGTCTTAAAGGTATTTTTTCCAACCTTTTTAAGCCAGTAAGTCTCCTAGATTTGGGGGAGAGTTTCAGCTGCTACAGAGCCATTGGACCAGTTATTCGACCTTTTTCTTTCTACCATTTTATTATTTTTTTGGCAGCTTTTTTTGTGCATTTTATGAGCCCTTGCCTATAATTACTATGCATGAATGTTTTCAGTAATTTATTGAATTTGTCCTGTTTGCTGGATGTGACTATTTTGTTCTGCTGGATTGTTAAATTTTATTTTTTTGTTGTGGATTTTGTCCTTTACCTCACCCACAAATACTGGTTTATCTTTTTTTTTTTTTTTTTGCAATAAGCATTGGTGACTTTGATTTCATGATAGTTTGTACTTTATCTGGATTTTGGGGTACCTTGAATGCCGTCCGGCTTTGAGTGTTTCGTGACATATAAGTGAATAATATATAAATATATTATGGGAAAAACAAATTCAAGAGCTAATACAGTATTAGATATTGATGAGGTTTTATTGCAGGTCAGAAAAAAATGTTTTTCTTGTGTTTATTATTCAGTTAGTTCTTCTACTATAAATACCAGTCAATATACAATATATATTTACAATTTTGTGTTTTAATAAAATAACACGATTATATATTTGTTATTACTTTAATATTTTAAGTCTAGAAACGATGTTTCCTGGCTTGACTCTGTTTTACGTTTGCTCTGTGGCCAAGGATCTGCGCCGGCAATATGAAGGTTTGCTGGTTCGAATCCCGTAAATACCTGAAGTGACTTTACTCTGTTGGGCCCTTGAGCGAGGCCCTTAACCTGCAATTGCTCCGTCCCGGGTATAACGTTAACTTGCATCCAGCCCTGAAAGCAGGTCCTCGAACTTGCAGGGAAAACTCGGGGGTTGGCACTCCAGCTACCGTAAAAAAAAAAAAAAAACACCTCACACTGTTCCATTCCATTCGAACTCGTGTGGTGCAGAGGTGTCACCCGCTACATGACTGCAGTTGGGTCCTAATCTGGGATTCTGAGGTAGTTCGTCAAGTGGTGGGTGCAGCAACGCGCTCTATAAGTTTATTCTCCCAACCTCGTCATGAAACTCTGATAACAACATACACAATCACAAAGTGTTACAATATAAAAATATTACATAAGAACAACAATCGAACATTATAATATTAGAAATAATCACGCACAACTTATATATGAAAACCGATGGGAAACATACACACAAAAGCAGGCCTCTGGTGATCTCGCACAATCGGGATCAAGCCTGTTGAATTTCAACCACGCTAACCCACTTATGATTGCTGTGCTGAATTTTCCAATGGCGTCGCAATCCTTAACTTTTTTTGAATGATTCACGGTGATGTCGACCAACACGGATTCAGCCTCTAATTTGCACGTCTTCCTGAACCCAAGCGGGCTTTCCTCCTTCATCCCCCAAGATTTGTGATGCAAGAACGAATGAGACCTGTGATAGGCTGCTGCTCTTCAAGAGTTGTTAACCGTAGCTTGTCCAGTGCAAACGAAATAAGTTCAGGCATCCCGAGACCTAGATAAGCATATTAGAAAATTGACGAATGGGGTTTAAAATCCAACATGGACACCAATTCGTGTCTTTTGAAGAATGACGGGCGGGCAGACAGGCACCGAGAGGCACCGAGACGCGCGCAGTCAGTAAGCGCGCCATTGCAGCGTCCTCAACACCGATATCTGCTAACCAAACATCAGATTCAAAGTTTTCATTTTAAAGTACAGTTCATTTCAGAGCTTAACCGCGCTGGCAAATATATGTAGATAAACTGGAATGTTATAAAGTAAGCGTTAAACTGAAGAAACGCAGCCACTGGAGTGGATGCTAACTTGCGTTCCCAAACGCACATTCCAGCTTTACGAATTTAAAACTGCCAGTTTTCTGCGTCTGTTATCATACAAATGACGCCTTTAATAATGTTTACAAAGGTATGTTTCAACTTATTTTTTTAAACTTTATTTTTATATAATAGCAGTCTTCTGGAGAAAACGCCTCTTATTTAGGTTGGGCAGGAAGAAGCTGCGACTCATGTAATTTTAGTATCAACACAATATTCACCTGCAATCTTAAATGAAATAATTACGATAAAACGTGTCCGTGATACGTTTGAACGATTCAATATCTCGTGTTTATAAATATATATATAAATATAAATATATATATACACACATTTTTCCACTAAACGCCGAAAATTGGGCCACTGTTTTTTTCGAAACATTAAAGGTCACACGAAATAAAAGTTAGGACCATGGCAATAACATTAAAACAATATTTATCACAATGCGTCAACATTATAGAAATTACAACTTTAATATATTACGGTAATTAAATACATACAAGCCTAACTACCACCGTAGCCCAATCACGAACGTCTTTGCAAATACAAGATGTGTGTATACTTGAAAATCTTTCAGTTTTTATAACGCTTCACGTGAAATACCTTATGTGAAGATATACCACTTTTTGTAGCAGTTCTGCCTCTGGTAGGATTTAAAAAATAAATAAATATAATTCCGAGTTCCAGAATATCTACTTACCTGTTGCGGTGGCAGCTGGTTTGGTGTAGACGCGCAGTCTGCAGTTTCTCCAGTTAAAACTGACCCGCCCGCACTCTCGACTCGGTGCATCAAAACGTCACGTTAACAACGAACAGTCGCAATAAAAAAAAGCAATACTGTATTCAGAAAACAAAGAAAGGTAAAGGTCTAGTGCGTTTTATCAAACGTAAATGTTTTTTTTTCTTTTCAAATTAGTGGTTTTAGTGCCCCAAATTAATTTACTTTAAATTCCGTTTATTTTAATGCATTTTTTTTTTCCAAAGCAGAATATTCCAAAAAGAAAACTGAATAACTTGAATTTTGAATTGGAACTTGGGTACAAAGAGCTATGAATAAGAACACATCCTTGCAGTGAGAAGGTCTGACCTGCCCTTTGGCTCAACTGATGCATTTGTATGAGGGGCAGACCTGAGTTCACCTACCAAGTCCAGGTGGTTGCCATATACAGTATGAGTTGGAATTATAGACTAAAATAGCCCAATAGTATCCCAGTTGTAATTGCTAGTAGCAGTATATCAAATACATAGATGTTCTATACCAGAGCACAGTTTTGCATAAAGGTGAGAATGTAGTTCTCTCCTAAAGCTTGTACATGTTGAATGTTGTTTAGCACAATCATGTTTTCTTAGTCCTCTTATCCAGGACAGGGTTTCAGGGCAGCTGGAGCCAATCCAGGTAACCAAAGAGCACAAGGCAGGATCAATACCTGGACAGGACACTAGTCCATCGCAGAAAAACACACGCACACTAGGGCCAATTAGAACAGCAGAAAAAAAGGTTATTTTCACATTGAAAAGAAAAGATGATGTTTCAGCTGTATAGCCATCATCAGGTGTACAACTGGGAAAAAAAAAGTGACAGCTATCATATTCAGTATAGGAGGTGAAATAAAGGCAGGGCAGATGAAAGGAGGGACAATTTGAAAAACACTTCACCTAACCAGCATGTCTTTGAACTATGGAAGGAAACCCACATAGACACAAGGACAACATAGAAATTCTGTGTTGGGGTATGTACCCAGTTCTACTTGTTGCAAGGCAGTAGGCTGACTCTGCTACTATTCAGCCCTTTGTTTAGCACAAGCAGGTAAGAATGTCACTGTGCTCTGTATATAGACAATAATTGACCCTATCAGCATACTAAAATTATAACCCTGATTACTGCTGACCTTTATTGAGGTTCCAACTGTCACTTAAAATTACTATTTACTGAAAGTCGTTAAGTTTTAAAATAGTTCATCATACAGTGTTGCATGTTTTATTTTTCAATTAAAATTGAAGGTTTTCCTGCAGTTTGACACTAACAAATATTATATATATTTTATATATAAAAGTCTATGTGTGGAAGTGTGTGTGTCTGTCTGTCCGGACTGGAAATGCGAGGGCACAGCATGCAAAGAGAACCTTGCTTAGCCGCTAATGCACAGCTGATGCTATTGATTGATTGAAGTGTCAGAATCCATGGTTTCTAGGAGCCCGGGCTTTTTACAGCACAGGCTTACACAATAAGTGTGTATATACTGTGTGTGTGTATATATATATATATATATATATATATATATATATATATATATATATAATTTACATTATTATTGTTCAGTTTTAGTTTATTGTGTCCATAAGATGTTTTGATTATTTTAAAAGTGTTTAATGTTAATCTCTGCTGACTTTAACCTGCAGCTACACCGACACACTATACTGCCCCATTGAGTGAGGTTTAGACATCGGTTACCTGCTTGATTAATGATCCAAACCCATACCACCAAATTGGGGACTGCAAGCAACATTTTAGTGTATTTGTTCTTTTTTCTTTTTTGCAATTTCAACCCTAAAAAGCATAACACTAAGAAAATTGATCTTGACTTCCAACTAAAGGATCCTGAGCCACGTCATAGATTAAGTTCATATGCTAATCAACGGGCCACTTAGGTTTCCTAATAGCTTGCCTACATACGCAGATGTATTAGATTTGACTACATCAAAATAAACAACATCACAAACATCAGTTTTAAAACAAGTTTTTGAAATTTTATAACCCCTAGTTAAGCTACTGTATAAAAATGTAAAAGAAAAATGTTATGTACTGTAAATAAGATAGTATTGTATAATAAATACTGCATATGAGAGTATTGCTGCAGCAGTTGAGTAGTATAGAAATTAAGCTGTAATGAACATATGAAGAAATAAAAATAAACCCATGGAAATAGTTTATAGGGTTACATCTGATAAATATATAGTGAGAAATGAAACTTAACACAATAAACGTAAATGTTTTCCAAATAGCTTGAACGGTTTGTCAGGGCAGGGGAATCTTGAGGAAATCTGGTTGTCAGTTTGGAGGTTATGTCATCATACAGTGCACAAGACAATATACAGATAATAGATATATTTTAAATAGTGTATGGTATTAAATTAATTTTTATGTGGACCAGTAAAACACCCGAAGTAGGCAGTGAATGTTACCTTTAAAGTACAGGTGTACCAAAGCTCTAGCAAATTAAATAAAAATAGCCTTCTTTGTACACAGTAATTAAATAAAACTACCCTACTATGTATTGTTGGAGATGACTGGGGTGGCGACCCGGCTGGGATGCCCAGGAAGACCAGAAGAGGGCTTACGTCCTTCCCAGATCACGTGGGGGTGACCACCCTGGTTCCTTAGGGGGCCACAGGTACAGAGCTTTGAAGCTCTACTCTGTAGGGGCCCATGGTCACCACCAGGGGGCGCCCCTGTGCCTAAAGAGACCTGGACCCCGGCACTTCCGCCACACCTGGAAGTGCCAGGGGGAAGACAAGCAGGGACACCCAGAGTGTTTCCGGGTACACAGCCGGCACTTCTGCCACCCTGGGGAGTGCCGGTAGAAGATTGCCAGGAAGCACCTGGAGCACATCCGGGTGCATATAAAACGGGCTGCCTCCCTCCATCTGATGCCTGGAGTCGGGAGGAGAAAGAGAAAAGGTCTGGGAGGAGACGAGGAGGCAGCCTGAAGAGAGAGAAAGGCATTGGTGCTGTGGCCAGGACTTTGGAGGTTTTGAGGTGCACTGACACTTGTAAATATGTTCAATAAACGTGTGTTGAGTGGCGTCAACGTGTCTGCCTGTCTGTGTCCGGGCTGGCTTCCACAATGGCATCCCAGATGGGACTCTCTGCCTGGTTCAAGGCAGGGACCCAGTAAAAATAATTTTGTGGATGGCCTGGCGCAGCAGGTGGGCAGGGGGCGGTGTGCACCCAGCCCCATTGGAGAGACTTACCCCATGGACTGCCACCGGTCCACAGAAGGCTTGGTTTTCCATGGTGTGGTAGAACAACGACGGGCAATACTGGAGTGAAGAGGGTTCCTATGAGCGTGCTGCCGCTGAAGGCGCCCGGAACAGGTGCACACCGTCTAGAAAGGCCATGCTGAGGCAGCTGCCTCGGACAGACGGGACTCAGGAGGTAAAATCCCTGCTTGCCGGCAGCCGGCCCTGGGGGCCCGAGCGTGTTTTGTGTTTTGCAGGCAGGGGCTGCCTGGGTCTGCGTCGATGACAGGCGTGTGCTGATCTGCGGGGCTTTAAAGATGCGGCAGCAGCAGCAGCAGGAGCTGCTGAGAAGGAGACGCTGCAACTCAAAGAGCCAGCATGCCGCCGCACCAGGAGGAAAGGAGCCAAAATGGCCATGGACCGGAAGTCCCTCCCCATGACCGGCACTGGATTGGACGGTGTGTCTTGTGTGCCCGCCAATGATTGGATGGAGGCAGGACCAAGGAATGTCCGTCTCGTGCCGGGGAGCAACCCGCTTGGGCCAGAGGAAGAGTCCCACAGGAAGTCACCGGTGTGTGTTGCTGATGGACAGGTAAGCTCACCGTCAGCTAACTTCCTGTCCTTACCGGCTGCTCTGTGTGAGCTGGAGGCCTGCCTTCAGCCCGCAGAGCAGCAGCTTTCGCAGGTGCTGTGTGCCCTCTGTGCGGAGATGTAGAAGCTGGAGGGGAAGGTGGTCGCGTCACTACAGATGCTGCATACATCGGCAGAATCGCGCAACGCTGGATCTTTTGGCCAGAGAGGTACTGCGGGGAATGTGAGCAATGCCGACCCCGTAAAGCATAAGGGAGATCCCACCGAAAGGGCCCGTGATATATGTGAACGGAACCAAGTAGAGGGCTCTCCAACAGTGGACGCGGCGGTGAGTGCTGTGCGCGAGGTGAGTGGAGGAAGCTCGAAGTGGCTGGCAGGACGAGGGCTGATGAGTGCCCTGGGTCCTAGCGCCCTACACCCCGAGCCCGCTGCGCTCTCCTATCGCTCTGTATGGATCTGAGCATTTGCCATGCACAGACCTAGACCATCACAGCATCCAAGAGGAAAAGGTGGAATCAAGGGGAGAATGCCAGTTCCTCCGATAAGGGAGGACATGAGGCAGGGCGCTCACGTCTGGTTGCTGGCCGCCCTCTGCAGGAGCAGAGGGAACCCGTAAAGTCAGCGGAGAGAACAAGAATGCAGGCGGTCCTGTCTGTTGAAGCAACAGGAGGGACATGGAACCCACGGAGGGGGTGCCGAACAGGCAAGTTCCGGGGTGCCGGTCGGAGGGGGGAGCGTTGCCAGTGCGTGGCACGGTGGGACGCCAGGAGAGGGTGTCCAGGCAGGGGCTCTGCACCCTGTTTTCTGTGTGTTGCAAGACCGGACCCTGGACGAGCAGTAGGACCCGCTTTGTTGGGGACCTGCCCTCATCGGACGGGCCGTTTGACCAGAGGACTCTTCGCTGGCGAGGGGGTGCTACCACAGCTGGCGGAGGCTACGGAGGTGCGAGTGGCTCCAACCAAAGGGGCACGAAAAACCTCGGAGGGGGTGCCGAAGGAGTAGGCCCAGGGGTGCCGGTAGGAGGGGGGAGCGCTGCTTGTGCGAGGCACGGGAGGACGCCAGGTGGTTGCGTCCAGGCGGTGTCTCTGCCCCTATTTCTGTTTGGATGACAGGACCGGACCCTGGCGCCTCACGAGTAGGGCCCACTTCGGGGGTAAGCTGCCCTCACAGGACGTGCCGCTCCACCCAACGGGTCTTCACTGGCGGTGGGGCACTGTCGGAGGTGACTGGGGTGGTGACCCGGCCGGGACGCCCAGGAAGACCAGAAGAGGGCTTACGTCCTCCCCATACCACGTGGGGTCGACCACCCTGGTTCCTTTGGGGGGCCACGGGTACAGAGCTTTGAAGCTCTACCCTGTAGGGGCCCGTGGTCACCGCCAGGGGGTGCCCCTGTGCCTAAAGAGCCCTGGACCCCGGCACTTCTAGGTGTAGAGAGAAAGGCATTGGTGTTGTGGCCAGGACTTTGGGGGTTTTGAGGTGCACTGACACTTGTAAATATTCTAATTAAAGTGTACCTTTTGTTTTACACTATAATGGAAATGCAGTATACTCAGACTTCTTAAATGTCCAGGATAGGTTAACTGTTGCTTTAAATTAGTGGTTGTGAATGTGTTTGGCTGATTGCTAACTTTTACCTTATTCTACCAGGATAGGCTCTGAGTGTTTGTGATATTAAACCTAGATTAAGAAAATGATTGATAAATTTGTAGGTATTCTCTACTTATTAGGTAATGTGTGTTTTACGCATTCAGAATATGTATGTCACATTAAGGAGAGATGATGTACAGTACGACTATAATAAGAAATAGGTTGTAGAATATACTGAGACACAGGATGTACAGTAGAAAGAAACAATACAATATAGTATGTTTCAAAATGGTTTAGGGATATGGGTAATGGGTGGTACAGAGAAAAACAAACAAAACAAAGTTGGGAGCGGCAAGCGTGAAGGAAGGTAGAAAAAGAGTGCCCCATTGTGCAAGAGTGAGAAAAGCTATCACGGTGGCAGTTACAGGTAATAAGTGCATTTTCTTAGAGGGGTAAGAAGATTACCTGTTAGTGCACTGAAAAAAATGTTACTTCTGATGCCATTTTAGGCAATGAATAGGCCATTAGTTTACAGAACTCCTGAGCAATAAATGAGTGAAGAGGTATGTCTTTAGTTCAAAACATTCATGTCATTTTAGCATGCTTGTTTTGCACAAGACAATTTTAAGGATATACTTTTATTTAACATCATTTTAACCAAAACAAAAGTGTTTGAGATGTTACATTGCATATGAATGGGTATCTGATATTTTGATTATGCAATATAAATAATTTGAGATTTTTAATGATTCATGTTTTATTGATTTCTGTTGATGTCATTTTTCTCTTCTTCAGGCCTAATTTGGATTTTTGTTATATGCATTCATCATGAAAACATGAGTTTAAGCATTTTCCCCAGCAATTACTACAAACAACATGGGGTAAGTAAATATGTATTTTCCTCCTGAAGCTGCATGTAAATTGTGATTTATCGTTTTCCTTATTTTCATTAGAATTCACATGTAACTTAACATTGCTTGAATTTCAGCATGGGACTATGGAAATCCTATCTATTAATTTAAAAATACCACATGGTTTACCTTAAAGAGGTCAAGTCTTGCTGCATTTTTCAAGACCAAAGAAAACAATACTCACAACTTTCATCATTAAACCTTTTACCAGTGTATTAAAATGGTTTAGAAGTAATAAAAAAAAAATCTGATTCATTCCTGATTTGAAAATGTGGTGATGTGACTGATCAGCTGTCAGTTAACAATTGTTTTAACTTGTAGTTGTCACACATATGAATGAAAGAGTTTAACTACTGGCAAGATTAATTGCCTCTTAATATAACACCATACATAACCATAATAAATGGCTTGCCATTTATCTTCTGAATATAATGAGCATGGTAACTACAGTGTATCCAACCATCCATCTATTTTACAATCAACTTATCCAGTTGAGCCTCCCGATGATCAGGTGCCTGCCCTAGATGCACTAGGCATGAGACACGGAGCATAAAACAGGACACCATCCTCACATATTTTAGTCTACAACAAATGAGCTGCTTCATGTGTTCATTCTAAAATAAAATTGATTTGTTAGTGCTTAAAAACATCTACATTGACCAGACATTTATGTGGCTCAGATTGTAGCACAAGGCAGATGTCTAATGTTTCAATATATAATTAGTTAATGGAAACATATAATTTTGGAGATGCACAGTTACTGAACTAGCTGGGATGCTAAAAGAGAATACGTAATTACTTAAAACATCTACAATAACCATGTTTATGTTATTCCTTGTGATTTTTGAAATCAAGGTAATGCTTGTTAGTGTAAAAAGTAAAATATAGCAAATGTTTGAAAGCAGAAACAATACGTATGCAAGTAAATGTGTAACAGCATCCAGTCTGAATTAAGTATTGCTGTCTAGTTCATATCAAGAAAAATGTGCCTCGGTTAAGCCACCTCAAACCACTCCAAAGTGAAGTTTTGCTAGTACAGTATGTCACATTACAGAGCTGAGTAAACCCTTTACTAATAGCAAGTCAGCACAACATTAATTAAAAAGTAATATGAACAGCCTCAGCTACAATTCTAACATGTGTAGTGAATGCAAAAATAGTGAGCCTTAAGCCTTTGTCAACAATGGAGCTTTCTTTAATGGTAGGTAGAAATTCTAGATTATGGGTCCCCTATAGCAAAATGTTATATTTTCTACATTTTTTTTTTAATTTGCCCTATTGTTTTAAGCAGGCCTTTTTGAGGTCATAGTACATGTATTGGAGTATAGACATTAAGACGTCCTGTAAGGTAAGGAGGCCTATCCAAACTGTGTGATTATCAAAAAGAAGATTTAAAAATTTGTGCTGAACTAGATTGTAAAAGAAAGACGTAATTAAAGAACTTGAGTTGAAATAGTCATATGTTTTATTTCCAGTTATTTCTGTGGTTTGAGTTAATTTAGTAGTAAATTAAGTATATGAACATCTGATAAAACATAATTGACAGTTCTGTTTGAAATCAAACAGGTAGCTTTCGAATATCAAGGCAACTTAAAAAAAATTACAAAGGACCTCAATCTGACAAACACTACAGCAAATGTTTATATCGGAATAATTTCTGTAACTTGATGATAAAAATAGTATGTTCATTGTTTTTGATTATAAAGTAGTTAGAGGAAAAATCAGCTATGTCTTAAAACTGGAAAAAAAAACATTTTTTTAATACTGTTAAAATAACTATAGAAGAGAAAAGCAGTTAAAAGTAAAGATTGAAAGTACACAGAACATTTTCCTTCTTTGTGATATGAAACATATGCCCACTGTCCAGAGCTGCTACTGTATTTTAGTAGATGGTAGTCAGCTTTTCTGTTGTAATCTACGCCCCCAACCTCCGTATGAGAGACCTGTAATATTTTAATTTCTTCTGTTCTAGTTATTCCTATATTTTCCACAAGGTGTCACTCTTTGCTAATCCACAAGGCTTAGTCTGCCTTTTGTCTTTGGCATTTGAAAGGGATAGAAGACAACTTGTGTTGGATTAATAAACTAAAATCACTACTGAAAACATTCGTTATCTTGATCATAGTCACCTATATAGTCTAATGCAGATGTATCAGCCAGCTAGTACAGGTGACCATGACAATGAGTTGTGTTTGTTGAACATCTCTTGCCTTATTTTCATACATATTTTTTTTATTCCCTGTAAATTCTCATTCCAAGACTAAGTTTAGTTACTTGGTTGAAGTAGCACAATAGCAATGCATCAAGAATAAAATGGAAATCGATGTACATTAGATGTGGTGAGTCACTATGATAACCAATAGTAATGGACTAGACATGAGTAATATGAATAGATTCACTAGGAGTTTTAACAAATAGTTTACCAGACTGAGTGTTCAGCTTTGTTTTTAAGTGCTGAGAGTGACAGACCTATTATATTGCTAGGGTCCTCTAGTTAAAATTTCTAGAGTTTGCACTAAATGTATGTAGGTTTTTAATCTTTGTAATGTAATCACATCAAATTTTGTTAGTATTGCTAACTGTACTATATCATATTTGCAGTATATTGATTTTGTCATTTGTTCTCTAGTACTACAATGAATTTATCTTTGCAAATCTTTCTTTTACATATAAAACCTCCAAAAGCATAATATTGTTCTGCATCATTTTGCAACCATTTATTATAGTCCAAGTAGCTTATTTAAAGTCTTTCTTGATAAGGTTAAGGTACATTAAATATACATTCACATATTATAATGCACAAAAAGTTGTTTTTTCCTGAAAGTTATAACTTATGCAGGTTATAATTGTTTCCTTTCAAAAAGATTCATACATATTTATTGAGTGAGAAATTAAGGTTTATTTTTGGCTTTATTTTTAATAAAACCTTCTGTAGGTTGTGACAGATAGGGGGCGCTGTTGTCCCCTTGAACTCTCAGATCAGATGCCAGGCACCAGATAAAAGTCCAATACTTATTTTAATTCGGACAATAATGTGCACAAAGCACCCTCCACTATATTCATAAACAATAATCAATAACAATCACAATAATCAAATCCTCCTCTTCCATACGTGTTGTTCCCAACTCAGCATGCCCGTCTGGGATTTCCCAGAGTCCTTTATAGTCCTTGACCCGGGAGTGCTTCTGAGCCCTCAGTCCATGTGATTATCCAGCACTTCCGGGTCAGGTAAAAACTCCTCTTCTTCAACCCGGAAGCACGTCATTTCCTCTGTCCATGTGACTGTGACGTACTTCCGGGTTGTATGGAAAATACTCCTTGTTCCTCCCTGCAGCGTCGTCTAGCGGCTCCCATGGTATCCAGCAGGGCTGTGGATAAAAATTCCATTGTCCAGGATTCCCTGCTGGCCTTCAGGGCACCTCCATGCTGCAGGGAGGGCTCCATCTGGCGGCCTGGGAGTATTGGCCGGGATGAACGACCGGCCATATGCCACAAGGTATAACTGGTTTTGCTACCCTACCCTTTGTGAAAAATCATTATTGTACTGTCCATTTAAAATCTGTTCATCTGCATGTTTTACAGTCTGTAGTAGGGCTGGGGGATACATCGAATGTATTAGATGCATTGCAGCTTATTTTATGCGGGATGTAATAAATATATATCGTGCACAACAAGTACAAATTGTGGCATCATTTTTTTAAAGACTCTCTTTGGTGTTTTGCTTCTCTCCCTCTCACAGGCACAAAATGGAAAAAAAACTCCCATATATATGTCACACACACTTGGATTGCTAATCCAGACCAGTCTCCTGTACAAATGCATGTAATGCGTATATTGTAGGTGAGATGTGATGTTTTTTTGTTTCTGGGGGTGAAAGGGTCTGGAGAGAGAGAAAGAAGTGATGTGCAAACGTGAGATTTTCATTGAGTTTGAATGATGGAAGTGGACAAATTGGCTCAGAAAAAAGTGGTTCGATATCGGAAGGAATAGGTCAAATAAACATGGATTATCTGCAAAATATGCAGCAAAACCATTGCAACCATACACAGCAGTACCCACAAGTTTGTCCCACTATTTGAAATGCCACCACTCTACCAAAAGAAGAATCCTTGAAACTCTGCTTATCTTACACACAAAATAAAATGCCAACGTAACCAGGACAGAAGCAAATGACTCTTGACTTCTTCATTTTCCAGATTAATGACATATGACAAAACAAGTCCAAAATGGAAAGAATCCATGACTGCAGTGAATCAACTACATTGCTAAAGTCATAGCCCCAGTTAGTGTAGTAGAAAAGCCTGGATTCAAAAATCTTAAGACACTTGATCCAAAATATAAATTGCCTGGTTGCAAATATTTTTGTAGAGAAAGCTCTACCAGAGTTATATATTTCAGTGAGAGAAAGCTGGCCGACAAACTAACAAATGTGACCTTCTTCTCCACACCTACTGTTTTGTGTTCCAGCAGAACATGTCAGCCAATATCTGAGTGGTCTTGTACATTACTTTGACAACTGGAAGTTGAAGTGTTCATGCCTTGAAATTAGCTTTTTCTTGGAAGGTCATATAGGTGAGAAAATCACATCAGGCTTGCAAGATATTCTTAAGTCATGGAACTTAATAGAAGCTCATCAAGTATGTGTCACCACTGATAAAAAGACTAATATAATTAAAGCTGTGAGCCTGAATATGTGGACAAGACTGCAGTGTTTTGGTCATCGACTGCTCCTTGCAATTGGAGAGTTCTTGTTTCCCCCCAGTGGGAAAATAATAATCATTTTTATTATCAGCAATGTCATAAAAACCTTCTTGCATTTAAAAACTGTGTTCCAGAGTGTGCACGTGTGTAGTATGCATTTATTACAAAATTATAAAGCATATATTGCCAGAAAACAATTTAGTTAAAGTGGATTTAAAATCTGACTGAGATCAGTAAGAAATATATAAAAAGTAATTGCCAGAATTAATTTTGTTGTTAGGCTGGGTAACTGAATTGTTGGATTTCTTTACACTTATTATAGCATTTCAAATGTTCATTTTTATTCTTAGAGAGAACCATTAATGACCGCCGTATAGAGTGTGCTGTTGCTGTTTGCTAGAAGACTGTGAGCAGCTTCTTATTCAGTTGGAAGAGAAGGAGAGACCTTACCACAGTATGGAACTAGCTAAATATCCTTGCATATCAGCTGACCAGCAGCTCTCCCATCAAGTGGGGTAGAGAATGATTGAGTGGCTGCGAGAGCAGAAGCAGGAGCAGGCCATTTCTCAAGTCTTGGCCTTTTTAAAAAAAAAAAAACACAGCACATTGTTCTGCCCTGGCAAGACCTGGAAGTCCTTGAGTCAGTGCAAAAGGCTCTAAAACCCCTCATGGAATTCACTGACACTGTATCAGGTGAGAACTACATCTTAGTGTCCTATGTCAAGACTTTGCATCATTTATTCCACTCCAGCATCTTGGCATTGCAAGAGGATGATTCTGCACTTACCCATTCTCCACCCTGGAGTACCCAAGGGAGAAATGTGATGACCCTGCCACCAGTGACATGCTGGATTTGGCATTGTTGGTGGATTAAAGATTCAAAACAACATATATTGCAGAAGGAAAGGTGCAGGAAGTTAAGTGCAGAACCATTTTGGAGTTAAGGCAATGCTATCTACAGTATCAGAACTGTAGCCGCCAAAAAGAAAACCCCTGGAAGCTTCTTCTCCTAAAGGGCAACAACATCCTCTGCCACACCATCTCTAAAAGAGCCCATTAAAACAGAGTTGTATGCCTACTTGGCAGTATATTGGCATTGATACTGAATTGGATCAACTGCTTAATGGAAGGACCATGAAGAAATGTTCCCAAGCCTGAAAAATGTGGTAAAAAAAGTACCTGTGTGTACCCGAAACCAATTCCCATCAAAAAGGGATATTAAGTGCCAGTGGGAATATAGTTACTTGCCACCGGGCATCTCTCAAGCCTTAAGCCATTGATAGGCTTGTTTTATGGCACAATATCTGTAGACAACCTATTGGTACTGACTGATTGTCACAGACGTGCAGGACACCATACACAAAATAATTGTTGAAAAGCTTCATAATATGTTCTGTTTAATGTAACGTGATGTGACTGTTATTGTTCTGCAGAGTGGTTTATCACAGTGAAATGACCTGTTGTCACAAACATTATACACAAAAAGAGCACTTTAATTTGTGTTGTTTTTGAAATGTTTCATGTTGTGTGCAATTACCAGGTTTGAATAAATACTGTTTTGTTAAATTTAACTTGGTTGTGATTTCCCCCTGTTTTGCATACAAGTTAAAAGCGGTTCCAGTAGAAACCAGTGAAGAATATAAACAAGCATAAATTAATGCAGATGTACAGTATGTTGCAGCCTGCATGGACTACTAGAATCATCTTATCCATGTGATTTGTATGAATCTAAGGGTTAAATAAATCATTCATTAAGTGCTTTAGAGGAGATTTCTTAATGTTGAGATATATATTGTGTATTGTGAAATAGCCTAAAAAATATCACAAAATTATTTATAGGCTATATCACCAAACCCAGTCAGTGGTGGTATACTCTTTTTACTGGTCTTAGTCTTTTATTAGGCATAATTAAAAGTTCTGTGTTTTTGAAATACAGTCATGTGCTTATTGTAAACATAATCCATACTATTAAGTGAAGGCATTCTGGGCTTCAGTCTTGTGTTTTGAAAGGAGCTTTTGCCTAGTGCCTCACAATATATTCAAGCAGTGACATTTGTAATTCATTCATCATGGTCTACAAACAAAATTTCTTATTCTGATAAACTTTGCATTTCAATGCACTACCAATAAAGACTTTAATTTTCAAAGCCACTTATATTGATTGCAACATGAAAAGAAGAAATAAAACTATTTCTGTTAAGATTTTAAATCTTAACGACTCAACAAATTAGTATATATGCTCCAGTTTGCATTGATATACTAATTTAATATATTTTGTTTAATTAGTATTTATGATAAAGGAACCGTTTGATTGTGTTCTGGTTTTATTGTGATAGTGCATCTAGGTTAATGTCCTAAATTATTTTTTTGCATATTTTATTTTATGCTACAAGGATGCAAGAAACTAAAGCCTATCCTGGGCAGAAGCTTTTGCAAACTATTTACCATCCTTGGAGGAGACACCAGTCCATCAAGAGACAAGCATACAAAATCACTCACGTCTGACTAATTTTACATTTAATAAGTCAAACTTCATTTTATGTAATGCTATTAATGACAGGACCAAAATGTGCTTTACAAGGCAAGACACAATATCAAATCTAAAAATATTATGGAACTCCCACATGTACTAGTTATAAGAAATGTATATTTAGGAGGAATCAGGATGACCTTGAAAGTATACCTGAATAATTTTATGTATCAAGTGTCAAACATTCCAGTACCTGTGTTAAATTACAAACCTGTTATAAAACTATTTTAAAACACAAGATAACAAAATTACAGTTACAGAACCAAATAATAAAAAAGGATACCAAGTAATAAAACAGGGTAAATTGAAAATTTTTAAGTAGAACTTTGAAGGCTAGCAGACCAGCTTAATAACTTGAAGTGAAATGACTAATAGTATATTCACTTTATATAACAAGGTCAGTGGTACTCCTATATAAAGTGAAGGACCAGAGATGGGTTTTCAGTCTCACTTTGAACATTGAGACAGATATAGTTGCACAAATAATAGGAAGATATTTTATAGGGAGGAGAAACTGTAAAGATAATTGAGCGTTTGCCAGGAGTTACGAAATGGAGTTTTGAAATAGGAAGGAGACCAGCATTAAAAGTTCTCAGTTGTCTGATAAGCATGTATGGATAAGCAGCACAGACACGTTTCTTTTTGTTTTGTTTTCTTTTTTTTATTGAATCTATTAGAAGCAAGTAACATTCCATACGAGCAAGTTGAACTTAACAAAACTAAATTCAGTTCAATCCCCACCCAAGAGAAAAAGAGGAAAGCCAAAAGATGAAATAAAACATTTAAGAGCAGAAAAGAGGGAAGAGAATCCTTTTCCCCAATACAAATGCTTATTCTAGAATGTTAAAGATTACATTCTGGCAGTATTTTAAAAAAAGTTTTGAATAGATCCTCTAAGTGAGAATTTGATATTTCCAATTTCAAATAGTGTATAACATCAATTACCCACTGACTTAAAATAGATGGGCTAGGATTCTTCCAGATGAGCAAGATTAGTTTGCTAGTAGTGAAGTAAATGCAATTACAGTTTGTTTGTCCTACTCCACTTTAAGCCTATCTGGAAGTCCACCAAACACAACTTTTAATGGGTTAGGAGTACAGTATTTGTGACACCTAGGCTGTCTAATAGGCATTTAAAAATTTTGGTCTAGAATGATGTTAATTTGGTGCTCGTCCAAAACATGTGGCCTAGTGAAGCTGGAGCTTGATTGCAACGTGTGCAGGTTGGATCTTGCCCTGGAAACATTTTGGACAATTTATACGAGATAGATGTGCTCGATATAAGATTTTAAGTTGAATATTTGTATGCTTTGAGAATGTGGAGCTAGAGTGAATTCTGTGTATGGCAGCCTTCCACTCCTTTTCTGAAATGTTGAGTAAGAGATCCTTTTCCCACTGTACGCTGGTATCTTTGAAAGGAAGTGACTTTAAATTTTTTTATATATTATAGAAATGCTTTCTGAGTCTTCAAGACTAATCAATATTTCTTCTGGAATAGAAATAGGTGGGAAGTGAGAAAAATTGGGCAGATTTTGTTTAGTGAAGTTTCTAATTTGGAAATAGTGAAAACATCGTGTTAATGGGAAGCTAAATTTGGAGTGTAATTGTTTGTGGAATGCAAAGATATTATCTATATACACATCTCTAAATGATGTAATCCTGTATGTTTTCCAAACATTAAAAACTGTTTAAGTTTGAGAAGGTGGAAAAAGGTGGTTATTATGTGGAGGTGCCTCAGATAAAAGCTTCTCTATTTTGAAGTGCTTCCTACATTGGTTCCATATTCTGAGTGAATGAATGACAATTGGGTTGTTTACTGATTGATAATTTGTATTTACTAGGGTACAAAGCATGGAATATGAAGATGTACTGCATCATTTCATTTCTGTTGTGGACCAGGCTTGTGTCTGTACACCACATAGATAGGTTTCTGGAGAAATGGAACAAATAGTGTTATAAGTGTTTAAGTGGGATTAGATAATATGGCCATATATTGAATGAAATATTTAACACAGATCCAGTGTTCATAAGCCAAATGAGATGTGGTGCCTACATTTTGTTTTGATCATGATTCTGGCAGTACCTTTCTGAATCTGTTGTACTGTGTTTGTTCTTCTTGAGGGACAAACATTAAAAGCATATATAAAATTGTCCATTTGTGAAGTATTATTGCATGGCAGTGTCTTTGAACATCATATCTAAGGTTAAACTCTAATTATTTTTTGCATATGACAATCTGACATTTTCATAGTAGCAGTGACAGAGGATACAAAACTAGGCTACTGTTTACCTTTTAGTTTTTGGACTGTGTTAGAAATCCCACAGCACCATGGGGGAAATGTGCTGTGTCATCAAAGTATATTTTTCAGAAATGAAACCAAAATGTGTGATTGAAAGCTGACTCATTGTAACACAGTCCCATTCTCTCATTAACATGTCTTTATATAATCATTTATGATTTCATTATACTTTTATTACAAATGTTTTTGTGTAAGATATGTTACAGTGATGAGTAAATTATTTGGAATTACCTTTTTCTTTTAATTTGAAAATAATAGGTATATGAAGTCATTATTTTCATGTGTACAAAGTATGATCAAATTCTTATTTGTGGTAAACAACATGCAACACGTCGCCATTCTCTGGCACCAAGGTTAGTGAGTATGCCTTGCCTTGTAACTTTCGTCATATTTACCTGAAAAATCTCAGAGCATATAATGCTATTGTTTGTAAGGTGATATTTCAGGTATTAAAGTAAAGAGAAAAGTAGTTTATCTGTGATATTGAAACATAAACTGAAAAACCAATAAAACCGAAAATTAAAATGTTTTCTTGATAAGATGATTTAAAGATAGTTTAAACAAACGGTCTACTTAATCTTTTTTACAAACCTGAGATATATACTATACTAAAATCTTTTTGTGCTTCAGAATTTTGGGCTCTGATGCAGACATCAAAACTGCATTCCCACCTGTCACATAGTTATCAACAGTAGTCATAATAGTACTAACATCAGGACTTTTATTTTCAGAATTTGTTGTTGATTTTTATTGTAAGATAAAATTTAAAACCCAAGTATGATGTTGTCTAAAACTGAAGGATAAACACCTCTGTTTTGAGTTCTTTATTTACAGAAAAAACAGTTTTGCCTCATTTCATAAACTAGTTTGAACTCTTTCTCCTCTTTTTCTATTAACATGGTTACAGTGAGTTAGAGCATATCCTGATAGCATTATTCTCTAGGTAGACAAAAACCCTGGAAAGCTTACCACTCCACCACATGGTACACTAATGCATATACACACAATAAATTATGGCTTAAAAAATGAATGTCTTAAAGTCATAAGACATACCAGATGTGTTTAAAGTCTCAATAAGCAGGCATGTAAAGAGTATAAGATTTACTCATTGAAATTCTTATCATGCCCCTTCTAAAATCGCTTGGTGAGTGAATTGCTGACTACTACTGAAAGCACAACAGTTAAAGATACCATCAGGGAGAGGAAGTATTACAATCAGCCAGCAGCATTCTTGTAGAGGGAAGAAATTATTCCCTTTATCAGAGTCACAATCTTTGTTTTGATTTTTGCCCTCAAAACAATCAGAGTTAAAAAATGTTTGTGACTTGACCTCAGTTACTGCTGCTTTGATTCAGAGTAATGCTGAATAACTGAAACAACCACTGTTTCATCAAGGAGTGACATTTACCCATAAAATGATTTCTGAAATTCAGGATTACATTGCCATGTTTTTGATTATGTGTGAAGTTAGATTTAAAAAAATGTCATTGGATTAAAAAGTTAGAGATATGATTATCTACCAGATTTTATTTTGTGACAGTCTTCTCTTTGTCTTCTGTTTGTCTTCTCTTATTGTGTGCTCTTTTATACTTTTCTTTTGCACTTTCCTGCTGTTAGAAGGTTAGCTATACTTCTTTATTTTGTTGACATACTGAAAAAAAAGGCAAATCTTTTTAAAACATGTTAAATTTAGCATAACCATTCATGTACCTGCTTGCATTATATCTAAGGTTTGTTGTTTTCAAATTAACTGACATGTTTAGATGAGATATTAAACGGCTTGAAAAGGTGATACGCAAATCTGATTTTTGTTCTGAAAAGAGATTTTTTTGCCTTTAAGATAGTGTGGAAAATTTTCTGATTCCTGTATTTAAAGTCAATTTGACTGACCAGTTTTTACCTCTTGTCTTTATTATTTTCTTAGACACCCAGAGCAGAACCTTTCTTAAATTCTCAAAAAGGTATAGAATATTATGTTTACTTTAGGGTATCTTCCATCTATTTATGTATTTTTCTAATGCCCTTTTAACCAGTGCTGGTTCGCTGTAGATTAAAACAGTTTTAGTGGTTGCAAGTCAGAGGCAAATTCTAAGTGGAATGTGAGCCCATTGTTGAGCATAAATGCACACACTTGCTCTGGATTGTTTTAAATTTGCCAGTCAATTCCAAAGCACTCTTAAAAGGTAATGTAAACCCTTCCCCAATTCCCACCATCCCCCCATTATAAAAAAAAATGAGTACACTCCAGGTGGGAATTGAGGAATCCAAGTGTGTGAGCCATGTCTTCTGCACTACTGTGCCAAACAGTGCTCTCAGAATAATGTTTAATTACTTTTTTTAACTTGCTTTGCTTTCTTCAGTAAGTTTCTAAAGAACAATATTTGTAAATTAGTGAACACTTCATCCATTTCAATAGTACGCTTTACATAGGCAAAATAAAAAATACTGCACAAGTTAAGTTTTATTAGATATTTTTTGGTAAAAACAAATGGGAATGTTTACTTAAGGGTTTTGCTTTCAGTATATTTTTAATGTGTACAGAGACCTGGAATTGAAAGCTTTATAGGATAAGCACTATTCAGTTTCCCTGTAATCTTCATTTGATATATCAAGTTTCATGTTTTGCACACTAACATTGTACTCTACAAAGCAGGTACAAACTGGTGTAAAAACTTTATGTAGCTGTAGAAGTAGGTGTAAATAGGACATTGATTAACTGCAAGGCATAATGGCTGGAATACTCCTTTTCTCTCCTTCACACATTGTACATTCTTTGGGTTTTCCACATCATAAATTTGTAGAAGAGAACTTTGCATGAAAATTTTTTTTTTGTATTTTTATTTAATGCATTCTATAAGGTTATCCTACCTTTATGTATATTTCATTAGTTTGCAGTAACCATTTAATTGTTTGAGTCTGAGGTGCACTTTATGTTAATAGGTGTCTTTCACCTTGTTATGTATTTTCTTCTGCTTTCCTGTTTTTAAATGTAGGTTACAGTATTTCACTGTTTTTCACAATTAGAAATTTCACTGTTGAGTTCCAGGCAGCCAGACATTCTGTGCTGTAATTGAATAATTTGAATGTAGTTTGTCTGTGAATTTGCGCTTTACAATTCAAAAATGCTTTGTCTCATTCTTGTAGACTGTAATATGGCCATTTTTTGGGACTAAAATTGTGTGGTTCTTGAAAGCATTGCTCCAGCAAACTAAGGATTATTTTTGTAAGTAAAACTGGAAGCTTTTTTCGCTTTTACTAATTTTGTAATTGTATGGTGTATCCATTAAAAATTGTAGAATATAATTCAATTATCCATAGCTTTCTTCAGTTTTGTTGTTGCTAAGAAACAAAATATGAAATATATTGAAATAATAAATAGAAATTCATAATTTGGTATGCTATTATTTGTTTAGTTTCCCAGAGATTTTTTTTATCTTGAGAGAAACAATTCAAATCAGAAACTCAAATAGTAAGTGCCAAAACAACAGTAGGCTTCATAGATATAACTCCATGCAGTATTGGAAATTAAAGTTAAAACTATCATATGTAATAATGTACAACTTTAATTTAAGTTTGTAAAATGACAACAAAAGATCAGAAGCAATGCATCTATGAACAAACGGTAAACTGTGAGCTGGAATGTAAAAGGTCTCAATCACGAACTAAACAGGAAGAAAGTATTCTCAAACCTAACAGATCTAAATGCCAAGATAGTATTTTTACAGGACACTCACTTAATCAACAAGGATCAGTTTTGGTTGCAAAGTGACTGGACTGGCCAAATATTCCACTCTATCTATACAAAGAAAACTAGAGGTGTGGGAATTTTAATTCAGTATCAGATCCTGAAGGACAGTATGTGATGGGTAATTTATTTAATTGTAAAGTGATTTTGATAAATATCTATGCACCCAATGTGGATGACAGAGACTTCATCCAAAACGTATTTGCATCAGTTCCTAACTTGAACACTCTCAAAATTATAATGGTTGGAGACTTTAATTGTGTTTTAAATTCAGACCTGGATAGGTCTTCAGCTACAGGGGTGAAAACATCTAACACTGCAAAATAATCACACAGTTTTTATTTGATCATAACTTATCAGTCCCATGGAGATTACTAAATCCATACTTAAGAGCATATTCCTTCTTCTCACCAGTACATCACTGTTGCTCAAGAATTGATTATTTCTTTATAGATAACAATTTCCTGCCTATTATCATAACTTGCAAATATGACGCTATTGTTATCTCTGACCATGTCCTTCTGATCATGAAGCTCACATCACTATATCCCACATACTCATCTCATAGCTGGCGTCTTAACCCCTTGTCATTAGCTGATGAGAACTGAACAGAATTTATATTCAAGCAAACTGATACTCAGGGAAACTCTGAAGGCATTTTTAATAGGACAGATTATCTCACATCTTCCCCACAAAAATAAATCGGAAAACAAGAAGGCCTCAGAGTTTATCAGTGAAATTACCAGAACAGATTAAGAACACACCAGGTCTCCAAATGAAGCACTTTTGCATTCAGAACTCAACCTCTTGACAACAAAAGAAACAGAACAACTCATTTTAAAATTTCGACATCATTACTATTTACACGGAGAGAAGGCTAACAAGATCTTAGCGCAACAAATCCATAAGCAGGAAGTTTGCAATGCAATATCAGCAATCACCAACACAGACCGAGATAGAATCATTGGCCATGAAAATATAATGCACACATTTAGAGACAACTGTAAATCCTTATATTCCACTCAGTTTAAAGAACACAAGACACAATCTGATGCATTTTTTTGATACCACAGCAAGATACTCTAAGTGTAGAGGAATTGGATAAACCTCTGACACTATCAGAGTTATTAGACGCTATAAACTCACTTTAAAGTGGAAAAGCACCAGGTCCTGATGGCTACCCTGTTGAATTTTATTTAAAAGAAATTCAGTTAAGTTAGCTCCCCTTTTATTAGCAACATTTATAGAAGCCAGAGACAAAAAAATCTCCCTCAAACCTTTCACCAAGCATTAATTACCATTTTTCCTAAGAAAAATAAGGACTTATTACAACTTGCATCATACAGACCAATCTCACTTCTGAATAATGATGTTAAGATACTCTCTAAAGCCCTAGCTAGAAGGATTGAGAAAGTGTTCGCTTCAATAATATCACAAGACCAAACTGGATTTATTAAAGGTAGACATTTGGCTTTCAATCTTTGACATCTATTTAATGTAATATATTCACCCATAAAGTCTAATACTCTGGTGATCATATGATGTTTGGATGCAGAGAAAGCATTTGATATGGTTGAATGGATTACCTGTTCACCACTTTGCATAAATTTGGGTGTGGCCGAGCATATGCGTATGGATCAAACTACTGTATATCAGTCCAGAAGCTTCAGTTTGTATTAGCAACATTATTTCAGAATACTTCAAACTAGAATGCGGTAATAGACAAGGATGCCCCTTGTCACCCCTACTATTTGAAATCACACTTGAGCCACTGGCTGTTCACTTTCGAAATGCATCAGAGATAAAGGGGGATTTTCAGAGGACTTAAACAGAAAATGTCATTTTATGCAGATGATATGGTAGTGTATATATCAGACCCACATAATTCTGTGCCTACAGTCCTAAATGTACTAGAAGAATTTCAAAAGATATCTGGATTCAAAATTAATTTGAATAAAAATGTGCTTCTCCCAGTGAATTCTGAAGCACACAACAACATTAGATTGGACAGCTTCCCTTTTATCGCTACAGATTAGTTATAATACCTAGAGGTAAACATCAAAATTAAATATAAAGCTCTTTTTCAAGAAAATTTTGCTGTTTGCATGGATACATTAACAAGATGTGCATAGATGGTCTACCCTCCATCTTTCTTTAGCAGGGTTAATTAACATTGTCAAAAGATGAATATCCTCCCTGAGCTTTGGTTCCTATTTCAAAACATCACCATATACATTAACAAATCTTTTTTTAAGAAATTAGATTCAATCATAACCTCATGTATTTGGAAGTCGAAAAACCCACGCATTCAAAAGGCGACCCTTCAACAACCTAAATCAGAAGGTGGCATGGCTGTACCTAATTTTCATCTTTATTATTTATAAAACCCTGGAGTTTGACACACATAGATGAGCACACACTAGCTTGCTCTACAATAGAAATGAAATCCTGCAGTACTTCTTTATATTCCTTGCTTTGTATACCAGTAAATACAAGGTATCGTCAATATACTAACAGCCCAATGTTCCTTCATTCACTCAGAATATGGAACCAATGTAGGAAGAACTTCAATTTAGAGAATATTTTATTTGTGGCAACTTTACATGATAGCCACCTTTTTCAACCCTCTCGAACTTACATAGCTTGTAATGTTTGGAAAACGAATGGGATTAAATAATTAAGAGATTTGTACATAAATAATGTTTTCGCAACCTATGAGCTCCAAATTTAGTCTCCCATCAACACAATTTTTCCACTATCTCCAAAGTAGATATTTTGCTAAACAAAGTCTGCCTAATTTTTTTTTTCACCTCCCACCTATTTCTATTACAGAAGAGATACTGTTCAGTCTTGGGGACTCGGACAGCATTTCCACAATATTTAAAAACATTTTAAAGTCCCTTCCTTTTAAAGATCCCAGAGTACAGTAGGAAAAGAATGTCTTACTCAACATTTCAGAAATGGAGTGGAAGGCAGCCACGCACAGAATTCACTCTAGCTCCATATGTGCAAAGCATTCAATTATTCAACTTAAAATCTTTTATTGAGCATATCTATCTCGCTTAAAATTGTCCAAAATATTTCCGGGGCAAGATCCAATCTGCAAACATTGCATTCGTGCTCCAGCTTCACTAGGCCACATGTTTTGGGCATGTACCCATTATTCTGGACAAAAATTTTTAAAGGCCTATCAGACAGCCTAGGTGTCACAATCACTCCTAACCCATTAACAACTGTGTTTGGTGTACTCCCACACTGGCTTAAAGTGGAGAAGGACAAATAAACTGTAATTGCCTTTACTTCACTGCTAGCACGTAGACTTGTCTTGCTCAACTGGAAGAATCCTAACCCACCTCTTTTAAGTCAGTGGTTAACTGATGTTATATAATATTTGAAATATGAAAAAATCAAATTCTCACCTAGATGATCTATTCAAAACCTTTCTAAAACCTGGCAGTAATAATATTTTAGAATAAGTAGGCTATTTATATTCTCTTCCACTCCCAATAGTTTTACTCTAGCCATTGGCCTTCCTCTCTTTCTCATGGGTGGATGCTGTTAAGTTTGACTTGATTGTATGGAATGTTATATGCTGTTAATAAATTCAGTAAAAGACAAAAAAAGAAACCCAAATAGGTTATTATAGAAGGTCTCTTTGCCTTCATTAACATTTTTTACTTTAAAGTGTACATTGTAAAAGGCTCTTTTCCTGTCAAGGTCCCTGCATATGTTAAATCCTGCTGTTCAGAATGCTTTTATACTGCCATATGTTAGATGGATTCTTTGCATCAAGAGAAACACTCTCATTAACTCATTATTTCAAACATTCTTAAGATAACCATTCTTGTATTTAGTTGAGAATGCTAACTGGGCTGTTGATTTTTTAATCAAAAGAAATACATCAATACATTTCTGTGATTGTGCTACTTTTCACAGACCACTACTCAGTCTGTGTCCAGGCTGATAGTTTGTGTGTGTTGTATTTCCAGGTCCTATTTGGAAAGTATGACTTCACAGGGCAAGAGAAAATTATGAGGCCAGGGAAGAAGGATTCTTGGTAAATGACTTGTTATCTTAGAGAACAAAACTTTCTAGTAGAGTGTTCTTTGGTTTGTAAGGTGTAGCCACTTTTAATCTTGTTTGAACTGATATGCTACTTAAGGTCATAACCTTTTTACTTGTTTCTAGAAATGCCTAAATATGTGCATGCCAAAGTTATGAGTAATGGAGGAAAATGTTACTTTCTTTAGGTTACTAGATGATCTTAGCACTGTGAGGCGATGGAGGCAGATACTATATTATGAAGGGAAATATAGCTTTTCAGGAGCCAGCAAGATTTTTAAAAATGATCTGTTGAGCCTCAAACAGAAAGCAGAAGCATCCATTGCTTACCAGGAGAAATAGTGGAAAAGAAGTATTGATGTTGAGACAGAAATTATAACATGTAAAATAAGTTCATACAACACTTTGATTTTTATGGTTTCTGGTTTATTCCATTTGTGAGTACATACATTCATATGAAAAAGTTTGGGAACCCCTCTTAATTCTTTGGATTTTTGTTTATCATTGGCTTAGCTTTCAAAGTAGCAACTTCTTATTAATATATGACATGCCTTATGGAAACAGTAGTATTTCAGCAGTGACATTAAGTTTATTAGATTAACAGAAAATTTGCAATATGCATCATAACAAAATTAGATGCATTATTTTGGGCACCCCAACAGAGATATTACATCAATACTTATTTGAGCCTCCTTTTGCAAATATAACAGCCTCTAGACGCCTCCTGTAGCCTTTGATGAGTGTCTGGATTCTGGATGGAGGTGTTTTTGACAATTCTTCCATCCAATATCTCTCCAGTTCAGTTAAATTTGATGGCTGCCAAGCATGGACAGCCTGCTTCAAATCATCCCATAGATTTTCAATGATTATTCAGGTCAGGGGACTGTGACGGCTATTCCAGAACATTGTACTTCTCCCTTTGCACGAATGCCTTTGTAGATTTTGAACTGTGTTTTGGGTCATTGTCTTGTTGGAATATCTAACCCCTGCGTAACTTCAACTTTATGACTGATGCTTGAACATTATCCTGAAGTATTTGTTGATATTGGGTTGAATTCATCCGACCCTCGACTTTAACAAGGGCCTCAGTCCCTGAACTAGCCACATAGCCCCACAGCATGATGGAACCTCCACCAAATTTGACAGTAGGTAGCAGGTGTTTTTCTTGGAATGCTGTGTTCTTCTTCCGCCATGCAAAGCGCTTTTTGTTATGGCCAAATAACTCATTTTTTGTTCCAAAATGAACCTGGCATGTCTAAATGAGCATTTGTATACAACAAGCAACTCTGTTTGTGGTGTGAGTGCAGAATCACCCTGCCATACAGATGTTCTTTGTGCAAATTGCGCTGAATTGTAGAATGATGTACAGATACACCATCTACAGGAAGATGTTTTTGCAGGTCTTTGGAAGTGATCTGTGGGTTGTCTGTAACCATCCTCACAATCCTGTGCGTATGCTGCTCCTGTATTTTTCTTTGCCTGCCAGACCTGGGTTTAACAGCAACTGTGCCTGTGGCCTTCCATTTCCTGATTACATTCCTTACAGCTGAAACTGACAGTTTAGACCTCTAAGATAGCTTTTTGTAGCCTTGCCCTAAACCATGATACTGAATGATCTTTGTTTTCAGATCTTTTGAGAGTTGCTTTGAGGATCCCATGCTGTCACTCTTCAGAGGAGAGTCAAAGGGAAGCACAACTTGCAATTGACCACCTTAAATACCTTTTCTCATGATTGGACACAATTGTCTATGAAGTTTAAGGCTTAACGAGCAAATCCAACCAATTTGGTGTTGCAAGTGATCAGTATTGAGCAGTTACATGCATTCAAATCAGTACAATTACAAGGGTACCCAAATTTTTTCACAGCCAGTTTTTCACATTTGATTTAATTTCGTACAACTAAATACTGCTTCACTAAAAATCTTTGTTCGGAAAACACCCCAGTGTATATATATATATATGTAGATATGTATGTATATGTATATATATGTTTATATGTGTGTGTGTGTATGTATGTATGTGTGTATGTATATGTATGTGTGTATATGTAGATATGTATATATATATGTATATATATGTGGATGTATGTGTGTGTATATATATATATATATATATATATATATATATATATATACTCAATTAAAGGATTATTAGGAACACCTGTTCAATTTCTCATTAATGCAATTATCTAATCAACCAATCACATGGCAGTTGCTTCAATGCATTTAGGGGTGTGGTCCTGGTCAAGACAATCTCCTGAACTCCAAACTGAATGTCAGAATGGGAAAGAAAGGTGATTTAAGCAATTTTGAGCGTGGCATGGTTGTTGGTGCCAGACGGGCTGGTCTGAGTATTTCACAATCTGCTCAGTTACTGGGATTTTCACGCACAACCATTTCTAGGGTTTACAAAGAATGGTGTGAAAAGGGAAAAACATCCAGTATGCGACAGTCCTGTGGGCGAAAATGCCTTGTTGATGCTAGAGGTCAGAGGAGAATGGGCAGACTGATTCAAGCTGATAGAAGAGCAACTTTGACTGAAATAACCACTCGTTACATCCGAGGTATGCAGCAAAGCATTTGTGAAGCCACAACACGCACAACCTTGAGGCAGATGGGCTACAACA
>JANRMT010062796.1:63552315-63619851 GCA_026402145.1 Polypterus bichir lapradei
ATATATATATATATATATATATATATATATATATATATATATGACAGCAACACTCATCACTCACAACAGTGACAAAACAATTATATTGACAATCATGTTACGTTATTTTCAAAATGTTTCCTTTTCTTTTTCATTGCTTCTTTAACACACTACTTCTCCGCTGCGAAGTGCGGGTATTTTGCTAGTATATATATATATATGTTGTGGCAGATTGGGGCGCTGTCTTCTCCTTGAACCCTCAGGTCAAATGTCAGACACCAGGTAAAAGCCCAAAGTTTGGATTTATTATTATAATAATGTGCACAAAGCGCGCTTCTCTCCACAATTCTCATATAAACCAATAATCACTAATAAACAATAATCCTCCACTCCCAGACGCGTTGCCACCCTTCCACCCAGCTCAGCTCGTTGTCTGGCAGTTCCCAGAGTCCTTTTATAGTTCCTGACCCGGAAGTGTTTCCCATCCTTCAGTATAAATAAAGATGGATTGAGTGATTAACACTGGACAGTAGCAAAAAACAGTGAAAAACATCCATCCATCCATTATCCAACCCGCTACATCCCAACTACAGGGTCACGGGGGTCTGCCGGAGCCAATCCCAGCCAACACAGGGGAAAAAAGAAAAAAAAATGTCATGTTACTCGTGTTGCATAATTAACATTCTTATACAGTTTCTTGCTGAAAATGTAGAAAACAAATACATTTTTGCTAAATGTTCAATAGTTACTTTCTGATTTATCAGCCTGTATGTCAAAAGGAAATTCAAAGACTTGCAGGAGGGTCTTTTTGAAGTGCAGATGGGACTTGTCCAATGAAATATGAGGAAAAGCTGGTCGTCAGAAGTCCTTTCCGTGACTCTTTGAGTTTACTGTTTAAATTGCCCCTAATAATTCAGAAAGTAACTATTTAACTATATTTTAGTTAAATTGTAACTGCCTCTTTCAACCTGTAATCTGCATAAGAAACTTAGACAAAATCACTTGTGATTACTCAAACACATTGAGATGCAGTTAATCAATTTTTCTTTACCAGATATTCTTTTTTTTTTTGCTCCTAGAGGCAAGTAGATGTACTGTTCTGCGCCTGTGTCTCTTTTATGTAAATTAAGGCACCCTGAATCTTTACTTGGTTTACAAATGAAACTACAGAATATACAAAATATTGCATTGCTTTTCCAAAAAAAATCTCGTTAAAGGTCTTTAAAAGGTAGATTTTGTACAATAACAAAACTAAAATTAGAAATAGGGCAGTTAATTTTCATCATCTAGAATTAATAAAGGAAGGCTTACTGTGATAAATTCTTAACAAATTTAACATAAAATTGAAGAAAATCAGTGATCTAAGATTGAATTTAAGGGTACCAGAGAGCTGCTAAAAATCTATTGTTATTACAACGGTAGATAACAGAGTAGTGCAGTCATTTAGAAAAAAAACTGTTCCAAAATATATTATCAAGAGTTCTGTTTAGAAAGAATAATGATTTCTGTTTTATTAATGACAATGCATATACTTTTCATAAATAAGAAAAGGCTGCTCAAATAAGTAATGTTAAAAACATTTGTGAAAATCCACAGTTTTATACAGATTAATTGGTGTAATACAATACCAAAACTAGTACAGTAAGAGGAAACACATAGAATCATTTGTTTATGTCCTTGAATAAGATATTTTTTCATACATTCAAATTATACTTGAATACTAACATTTGATCAGGTAGCCCTATTTATTATTTATATTTTATCAAGATCTTTTATATATTAGAAAGAGCAGAGACCAAAGCATTTATCATTACTTTTAATATCATCTAGTTCTAAAAAATGTCCCCATATCATAACAGATACGAAATTAGAGGTTATTGTCACATATACTGCAAGAACATAGTGAAATTCTTGGGCCACATTTGCAGTGATGTATAAATAAACACAGTAAAAAATAAAAGTAGGAGAAGATTATTAAAAAAAGAAAGTATATAAATGAATAACATACATAAACACAGTAAATCTTCTTTCTGGTGTTCCCATTTAGGGGTCGCCACAGTAGATCATTAGTCTCCATCTATTCCTGTCTTTTACATCATTATCGCCACATCAACTGCCTTCATGTCATCTCTCACCACATCCATAAACCTCCTCTTTGGCGTTCCTCTTTTCTTACCTGCCGGTTCCATCCTCAACATTCTTTTCCATGATGTACCCCTCATTTCTCCTCTGCATGTTTCCAAATAAATAAACAAATAAATTCAGTAAATAGTATCGCATAAAATGTAACCTACAGTTAAATATCATATAAAACAGCTTCTGGGTATGGTACACAGTGCAGATCAGGTAGGATCAGGTTACTGGAAGTTCAGAGATTTTATAACCTCGGGGAAAGAGTTGTTTCTGAAGCAGGTGGAGTGAGTGGTGAGGCTTCGGTAGTGCTTCCCAACAGGTACAAGTGAAAATAGGATGAGCTGGGAGGCTGTCATAATATACGATGGATTCAGCTCTCCTCAGGCAACTGGTGGAGTAGATGGCATGAAGCTGTTTAAGGTCAACCCCAATTATGTTAGATGCTGTACAGACAATCCTTTTGAGAAGTTTGTGATTCTGGCAAGTGAGGTTACCAAATCATTCCACGATGCATCCAGTCAAGATACTTTCCATAGTTAAGTGGTAAAAGTTAAGTAGTGTTTTGGTTCTCAACCCAAAGCTCTTTAGCCTCATCAGGAAAGTATTCAAGTATTAAGGTCATTTTGATAGACCACAAAAGGCAGTTGGTTAAATGGACACTGAGGAACCTGAAGCTGCTGTCTGGACAGGGGAGCCATTGATGTGAGTGGAGCATGACTGCTTTTGTTCTTTCTGAAGTCAGCAATGATTTCCTTTGTTTTGTTGATATTCAGGGAGAGGTTGTTGATTTGGCACCATACAGTCATGTCTTTTACCTCCCTCATGTACACAGCCTCAATTGTCCTTAATTTTAATCTTATGCTTCACGGGTTTAAGCAAATTTTACATCATTCTATACACGCTGTGCCTAGAGCTCCCACTTTTGATCTCAATACTCTTGATTGAGATACCTTATTAAAAGGTTTCTTAAAATAAACCTCTGCAACTTACACATGTAAGAAATTTAGAAATATCTGTATTTTTCCTGTAGCTTTAAATGCCTAACACTCTTTTGTTCTTATCATTTGTTTTGCTTTTTTTCTCTGTCTCATTTGTTTCCTTAATTGTATTCTAATAATGATAATTAACAAGTAAGAATGAAAGTCACCATGACAATTATGAAAATCTTGAAAATCTATTTAAGTAAACACTAATTTAACCCCATGTAAAATACATATTGTATATTCCAATAATGAACTGTCTCCAAAGCATTGAAACTGGGAAAGATTTATAAATAATATTGATAATACTGTAATATATGTATGTAAAAGCAATAGGAATGATAGCAGGAAATGCAAAGTAAACCTGTTTTGTTTTTTCTTTAAGGAAAATAATTTTTAAGAAGCTCCTTTTAAAAATAATTAAGTTGTCTGATACCTGTACTTGTTATCAGTCTAAAGGCACCAATAACTGGTGCCCGTTTTCCTGGGAGTATACCTTTTTTATTATGTAAAATAAATGAGCATAGTGATTTGTTTAATGCAGTGTGATTGTATAATCTTTGCTTTCCAACATTAAAACTTCCAGTGACAATCTAATAAGTCTAACTGTTATAAAGTTTGTGAATGCTGACAATCTCTCACTTCCTCGCTTCCAAAGTATAAACATACCAATATATTTATTGTAGAACTACAATTTTTACCATGACTTTGTAAACTAAACTGCTTGCTATCTCATACACTGTAATTTATAACATGAGCAAATTTTATCACAACCTCAAAGAACATTTTTTTATATCAAGTTATCCTAAATGGTGATGAATTATATTGTGCTTTTGAAAATATATACAATATATTTACACGTGAACAGCATAAACTGTTGCTTGCACTTGTTTTGAAATGTTTATTGACTTAAATAATGACACATGACAAAAAGCAACTAGTTTTACATGCAAACCATAGTTTTCTGTGTGCAAAAAAAGAGCCCTAGATGTACTTTGTTACAATTGTTTGGTAAAAGCAAATTATGTTTTTTAAATATACACTTAAAACATCCAGTTTCAAGATAATGAATAATATTTACTGACATGGTTTTACACAGTTCTAATGTGTGATTTCTAGGTCAGCTTATATACCACATGCAGGTATTTTTCACATTAAGAGGAGAAATTAACATTTTTAAATGAATAGGATAATAAAAACAATTTTTTTTTTTTTTTTTTTTTTTACAATTTGTAACCAAGAGAAAAGTGCATATTAAGCTTGAATACATTCCCATTTATATTTAATGTATTTTTTTTTACTAAACATAAAAATAAAACAGCACTATTTTATGCAATATGCATTTAATTATAGACATATAACCATCTGAAATAAATTTTATTTTTCACTTATATACAAGATGTTGCTATATTTACATAATACTTTTTACATTGTTAAATGGAACTTTGAGTTTCATCATTTGAATCAACATTAAAATATAATTCATCTTACACAGACGTTATACAACTGTGGACATCACTTTGTAAATACCATCCCACAACTACCTACCCCTAATACAATTCAAAAACTGCAGTTAATTTTCATTGTCTGACATTAAACAAACACCATTACTTATTAATGCAATATGTATTTTTCATTAAAAGTGAAGAGGTAGACCAGGGGGCTCATGTATAAACAGTGCATATGCACAAAAATGTTGCTTACAAACGTTTCCACGCTCATATCGCGATGTATAAAGCCTAAACTTGGTGTAAAGCCACGCACATTCCCATGGTAGCTCATACCCTGTCGTACGCAAGTTCTGCGTTAGGTTTTGTAGACTGGCGGCACCCAGTGTCAAAGCAGTGCTACTGTTCCTGTGTGGTTACCCTCTCTTTTTCAGATTCACATTCCTGACGCGGCTTTACAAATACACTGAAATTAACCACATATTGTTTATCAGTTTAATGCATCTGATTGTAATTAACATGTAACAATATAATGGTCCACAGAATGGTCAAACTATTCTAAATACAATAGCTGCTTTAGCGTTGTTATTCTCACTGCACCTCTTACTTCTTCTTTCAGCTGCTCCCATTAGGGGTTGCCACAGCGAATCATCTTTTTCCATATTACTCTCACTGCACCACTCTCAGTATTTATATCACTGTATCTAAGTGTGAATCACAGCTGTACAGCAGCTGATCAGAAAGAGAATTATCGGTATACAGCATCAAGCACACGCTGCCTCAGCCATGCTGTCTATTGAACTGCACTCATACGGCAAACGCTTCAGAGCCTTTCCTCGCGGTTCAGATACAGTTTCATCCCATGAACTATAAGCACACTCAATCAGTTCATCAAGTGCTCCTTGTAGAACTGTTTGTACTTATAAGTACAATCACCTCACTGTAAACCTGTGATACAGTTATAATATTGCACAACCTGAGCCACTTTATAAAACGACATATGATGACGATATAATTTTTAAGATGAAGTGCAGCAAAATATGTTTGTTATATTATATAGATAAAACTTTAACTTAATTTAAATAATCTATATTGTTAATAGTTAAACATGTGAGGACACGGTGCCGCAGTGCTAGCGAGCCGCTGGCGCTCCGTTCACGGATTGTTCCTGCCTCGCACTGTATATTTGCTGGGGTTGGCGCAACACTGGATGGATAGATGGATAAAATAATTAAAACACATACTACAAAGATATTTCAATGTTCCTTAAAAATTTTGAAGAATCGGCGTTCTAAGCTTACAGATGTCTTAACGTCTATTACAGAGCTGATTGTATGGCGACTGGGTATTTGGAGAAAGAAAAGTAAGGACAGGAATTTGAGGTTAGTACGTTTGAAAGAGACAGTACTGCTACAACAAAGTATTTCATCGAAAGCCGCACATGGCGCAGCAAGCATCTTGCGTGAGACATGAACAATCACTGCGCCACCGTGTTCCCATGTTTAATAACATGCTTTAACTCCTATCATCATCAAAATTATATCACGTATACATCTCAGTATTTTAGTTATTCAGAGAGCTGTAATATCACGAATGTAATGGATTCTGTGTCCTGCCAGAGGAAGAGAAAGCCCAGAAGCACGTAGTGATTCACACACAAAGAGCACATAGAAGATCAAATACAAAACAAAACATTTAACATGCTACTTTAGTTACGATGGGATTTGAGAAACCAGTAAATTAAACTATTTAAAGATGAAGTTTATGATGTTCTACTTTAATGACATAATGACATAATGAATAAACTACGTGATTAAAGTGGAAATTCGAGATTAAAGTTGACATTTCGTGCTTTTTTCCTACTGTGTGCCTTTTTTATTTTCTCTGTACCCTAATAAGCTTTCATATGACACTCAGACAGTGGGCTACAACTCGCCTTTTCACAGCGACTTTTATATCTGACAACTTTTTTATTTTGGCACTGTGTGACTTTGTGAACTTGAGCCTTCGAGTTTCTCCGACACGCTATGTCACTCGATCAACTTTCTTTTGTTGTTTATACCACTGTTTAAACCAACAAATAGTACGTTTTTCCTTGCCTCCACTTGGTATTCACTGAAATTCTATTTTCCCTCATGCTTTTGCCATTGCCTTTTCACAGAACACTGAGCTTAAAGGCTATTTATATTGATTTACATATTCAAAGAGGCGTAATTCTGGGAGGAGCTAGGGTGGGGAAGCAGGCGCGTGCACGTGCGTTACTTTTCATGCTGATCGGGATTTATGTAGCGGAAGAACGTGGAAGTTGGCGAACACACAGATTTATGCATCTGGATTTTTCTGTGTGTACGCACATTCCCACTTTTGTGCTTACGCCATGTTATGGTGTGAGTTCTACGCACGGCATTATACATGAGGACCCAGGTTTTTACAGACATAATCCTAAAGGAACACTGAAACTACAACTGTATTTTTTTTGGCTTCATTCAAGTTTTAAGCTATAATCTGCTCATGCCTGAATAGTACATTTATTCCAATAGCTGGTTTCTGTTACTTGTATGTCCAAGTTCTTGTAAGATTTGTATTTTTTTTTTTTAAAAAACTTTAACTAAAGAAAATGCCTTATATTCAATACTAGCAAAATACCCGCGATTCACAGCGGAGAAGTAGTGTGTTAAAGAAGTTATGAAAAAGAAATGGAAATATTTTAAAAATAACGTAACATGATTGTCAATGTAATTGTTTTGTGACTGTTATGAGTGTTGCTGTCATCAAGGATTTGATTATTATTTCTTTCAATCAGCTTCGTATTTGGAGGATGTGTTGTGTTCAAGTTACATTCCGTGTTTGTCTAGTCCATCCCTGACCATGTCATCTTCGTTGTCAACCATTGTAAAGATAACAGGTTTCATTCATCGAAGTGATCACTACCCAAATCGGTACCCGTGAATCTGAGATGTTTAACAGGCATTCCCGGTATTAAGTTGTGGATTTGCCTGTGAATATTTAGCGTCAGCGTGTCTATGAACGTAATTTAAACTTAAGCTTTACACCTTGCTTTCCTATTGATATGTCTACAAAGGCTTGTTCAGCGTCAGAGGTTGTTCTTTTCCTAATGCATCAATAAGCAGCTCATCTTCCTCTTTATCTGAGACATCACACACTGCATGCACGGGTTAACTGTAATTATCTTGCCAATATTTCAACCCATCACTTTTGTTCCATTGAGGGTAATAATTAATTAAAATAATAAACACACTATGGAGCCTTTCTGGTGTGATAAATTAAGAGTGGAAAGAAGTTGTCCAATGAGGTTGTTGAATGATTGGAATTTCTTTAGAAAAAATTTGACACAAAAAAAAAAAAATCTAATTTGTGTGTTTCACTAAAGTAATTTTCTTTACTATTTCTGACAAGTACCAACTACTTTATTTATTTGCTTTTTTTGTACTTGAATGCACTATACTTACAGTATAATATCATTCAAATATTATTAGAATGTTTTCCTAACTTTACAAAAATAAATACAAAATAAATCATTTGCAATGTAAAATCTTAAATAGAAGGTTCAAATCTTTTTTTTTTTTTTTTTTTTTTGGTGTTGAACTTAACAATTGGTTACTTCCCCACCAGTGAAGCCTAAGACTTTTTCACCTGAAACTGAAAATAAATCATTTAGAACTAAGGTTTATTACCATTCCAGCATGATACAATCTGTAGTAATGTTGTTATTTTTTCTGAAATGGACTGACAATTCCTTTATATAAAATAAAAACTAATTTTCATATTAAGAAAATGATTTCATTGTTAGAAATAGGAACAATTGGTTTTATATAAAAATTTAGATGATGTTTTTGCATTTTACTTAAATGTTAAAATCTATATCAGTGTTCCTTCAAGTGTGTGCATCTACTTATAGAAGATAAGGAAGATTAAAAATGACCTGCATATTTTTTAAAACACTGTATAATGCAAGTCAATATCCTTTATTTTTGCAGGAGTTGCACTTATCTCATTGTTGTATTTATGGAACAGGACTTGCTGAGATTAGAGTAATGTAGGAGTTATAACCAAAAAACTTTCCCTCCGCTCACTAGGCAGTAGAAGTAAATTGAGAATATTAATCATTTGTGCTTTCAGTCATGTAAGTTAAGTGGATTTTCATGAAATTCTTTCTGATTTGTTAAATAAAGGGGTTTATAAGTAGTTTTTAGCTTAATCAGGTTTGCTGATCTCGAAGTGAAATAAAGACTAGAAATGTGTGGAGGTATTTGTGCGATCAGTTTGAAATCATTTAAATTAAATTTCAACATATTATGTTGCACAGAATATGTGTTTGTTAGATTATTGATGGCTCCCTTGACTTCCTCTTGCAATATTATAATTTCTCTAGAGAGTACTCCACTTATGCTGGTATTAAGTACATCACCATATTTCTTTTTCTTATAAAATAAACATGGCAAAATTATTAAATGGTTATTTTTTTTCAGACAAGGAGAATGTAAACTATATTTTGTATGCTTTATTTGTTATGCCATCACAGATATTTGGCCATGCTTTTCAAGACTTGTATTCTTTTGGGTTTTATTCCAACTTAATTGACATATCCCTATATTATGCATACATTTAATTGATTAATTTCATTTGGAGGTAAATTTAAAATTTATTTAGGGTAGGTATTAGTTTGTTGTTGTTTAAAACCTAATTATAATGAAAACACTTGAAGACACTTGATAACTCTGTGAGCTTTGCAATGTGAATGCAAGAGGGTGAAGATACTGTACATCAGTGTGAATTTTAACAATTGTTTAGATTAACAAAAAGAAAATCTCTGCTGTAAAGCTATAATATGATAAGCATACAGTATTGCATTCTTAGAAACACACATTCTAACTCAAAATAAAATATAGATAATTAAAATTTTTTCAACTATGAAAATAAGAGCAGGTAGCTCTTTTGAAATTGTGCGATACAGCTACATTTCTTACTTAACAGCATTCACGTGCAACCATCTTCTTAAAGAATTCAAGCTGTACATTCAGAGGCCGAAATGTTTGAGTTTAGGGTAAGAAGCATGGAATATGATTTTGAATACCTTTATAATATACCTTTTCTTCATTCTTTTTCTTCTTAGCCTGAACAATAAAAAGGTTAGTATTTTTTCTATACATGTCGTCTTTTCTCAAAATGTGTTTTTGACAGCTGTTTATAAATAAGACTTCTGTTTCTTGACTGAAGTGAAGAAAGACGTGACCTATAAGGTGCAGCATTTCTTTTCTGTCCTATGTTTTCATTTTTGGTCTTCCCTACTATAGGTTGCTTCTTTACGTGAAAAAGATAGAGTATGTAATTAAACAGTCCCAATGTGTCCACTTGTTTTTACATCTGCCCAATGTTATCCAGTCATAGCAGTCCATTTTGTGTTGACCATTGTCTCCCTGTAAATAAAACAAACAAATCATTAATGTTTACTTTAAATAAGGTGATTAGCCAGAGTATTTCATACTTCAAAGGATGGAAATGTTAACATCGGGGCATCATCTTCATTTTTTTAATCGTTAAACCTTTTATTTATCATTACATCAGCAGTAACATTAATATATATTTCTTGTAACATGAAATGTTTGTAGATAAGCTATTAGTGCAGTTTCAGAGAATGACTCATTCATTATGGTTGCTTATTTTAAGATAAATATATATTTTCTTTAGCATTTCAAAAAGGTACATGAACCTGAAAAGTGAATTGTAGCTAAAAATAAAAAGTAAAATTCAGAATTTACCATATTTATCAGTGAGTAGATCACACAATTGATTTGGCAGTCTAGTGTAGTGTTGAAGCTGTACTCTTGTAGCTTTCCCCAAATGTGGACACATAAAGAAGTGTCCAGAATATGAAAACACTTTATTTTGTTAAATAAATGAAATATGCAGAAAATGATAAGCCCAGGAAGCAAATAAAATATAAAACATCGTATTTGCAGCCTTTTTAAACATATCTATACAGACTAACAGGTGGGATGGCTTGTATTCTTGCCATCCACAGAAATACCACAAAAACTTTGTTTTTTTGCCCCTTTTCTCTTTCTAGACACAGTTCCGTCTTTGGCCTTTGCTAGATAAAAACTTATTTCCCCACATCTACACTCCACTCTCCTGTAAATGCCTAATCCCTAGAATTACTTTCCAGATTTAGCAGCAGTCTTCCTTTTGCTACAGAGAGCTCAGGCTAGTGTTCCTTCTTAGTATCCTTGAATCCAACCTTTATTTAGTCAGCAGAGTCAATACACAGTAGCTGCTAGACCTTTAAAAAAGAGCAACATTGGTCCTTTTGGAACTGTGGGCACTTTAGAAGAAAGTAGCTTTTGTCAGTCCTGGCATTCTCTTTCCAAGGATATTTTCTTTCCTGTTTGAGGATCAAACCTTATAAAATAGCATAACGTAAGCCCTCTAATGCCTTAGGATGGGCATTCTCTCACACTGACATGATAGTATATCTCAGCAGTGTTGTTTCTCATTTTCCTCTCCTGTTTTGTGCTGTTTTACATATTCCTGTCCCAGCCCAATATCACTCTTTTTGAGTTGCTATTCTCCTGACTACTGGGACAATTAGTTATTAAGCAGCTGATGTTCTCTTTTTTTCCCCCTTCAGGTTGTCAGATGATCATGTACAATAAAAATCCACACCCCCACACACCCCAGACATTTTATTAGGTACATTTATTCAACTGCTTTATAACACACATATCTAATCAGCCAATCACATGGAAGCAACTCAACACATTTAGACATTATAAAGACAACCTGCTGAAGTTCAAACCAAGCATTAGAGTGGGGAAGAAAGGTGATTCAAGTGACTTTGACCATGGAATGGTTGTTGGTGCCAGTCGGGCTAGTCTTAGTATTTTTAGAAATTTCTGATTAGCTGGGATTTTCACACTGAACCATCTGTAGGGTTTTCAGCAAATGGCCCAAATAAAGAGAAAATATCCAGTGAGTGGTAATTCTCCAGGCGGAAATGCCTTGATGATGCTTGAGGTCAGGGGGAATGGCCAGACTGATTCAAGCTGATGGAAATGCAACAGTACATCAAATAATCACTTGTTACAATCGAAGTATGAAGAAGAACATCTCTAAATGCAGAACATGTTGAAACTTGAAGCAGATGGGATACAGCAGAAGGAGACCACACTGGGTGCCTCTCCTTTCAGCTAAGAACAGGCAAATGAGGTTGCAGTCCGCACAGGCTTACCAAAATTGGACAATAGAAAACTGGAAAAACATTGCCTGGTCTGAGGAGTCTTGATTTCTGCTGCAACATTCAGATGGTCATGTTAGAATTTGGCATCAACAAAATGAAAGCAAGGATCCATCCTGCCTTGTATCAATGGTTCAGACTGGTAGTGGTGGTGTAATGGCTACATGGCGTTGTGAAAAGGGGTGTTGAACACACTACAAGGAGACTCCTCCAAAACCCCTCTTAGAATATCATTTAAATGGAATAGATTTTTTTTTTTTTTTTTTTAAATAAACATCCTCTTTGCTTGATTAATGGCTGGCTTGCTGCTGCTGCCATGCTGCGTGATCTGTATCTCGTGTGGCGCTTCAAACGTTTAAAAGCCTGTACAGCAGCTGTCCTTTTGTCCCACTGCCTTGTCTCTCTTCTCCTCCAGACATCCTCAAACACTGTTCGATCTCTTTACGCTGTTCCGTTATTTCACCGAGTAATATTTTTCGTTTGTTTGCGCTAATGCGATCTTTACTATTATTTTTTTGAGACTTTGAAATTTTCCTACTTCCATTATCTCTAACCTGCTCTGCAAGTGTATTGAGCCAACATTTTTGAATTCTTTACGACGTTCTACTTTGACTTTTTCTGGCCCCGGCCGTGATTAAATCTCTTGGCACAGAGTCTAGTCTTGCAGGACGGGCTGATTATTACTTTCCTTATTTTCAGAACTTGAACATAGATTATTTTTGTTCTTTTGTGCTTTCTTTTTTGCATTCTTTTCTCTCCAACGCTTTTGGGTTTCTTTACGACACATTGCTCTTTCTTCGCTTAGTCGTCGATGTGTTATCTAGAACGTATAAAATGTTTAAGAACTGAGAGCAAAGGAAGTGTGTCTGCCAAAAGCATTCCAACAATTGAGAGGTTAGATGACCGTGGTCTTGTTTGAATATGGTTGTAAGTAGGCAGTGACTTGCAAAAGTCACCGTCTCACAGGACTTGCTTCCAAAAGTTGTAAGTATGACGTGACTTGACTGTCTCGCGGGACGTGAAAGTGTTTCTCTGTCTTTCTTCAAAAGATCTGTCTTCAAAAGATCACGTCTCATCACAGGAAAAAAAGTCTTGTCTCATCCCAAGTTTTTTTTTATAATAGAGAGAGATATATATAAGGCATAACATTCAGATGAGTTCAGGAACTTAGTTAACAGATTTGATTGTTGGAGCATTTAAAATCTTTTTAGTTACTTCATCAGAGTCAGTTGTCACTGTTTTTTTTATAAAATGTTTGTAATAATGATTAACATTCAAAAATAACAGTAATAATAGAATGCAATTTCATTTCTTAGACTACAGTAAATACATGTTTTATACTAGTACTATACTCTCATGTAGTTAGAAATGTAGGCGAAATAGACCTGTGGTGGTTCAATAGCTTTCATAGACAGAAAATTCAGCTGATGTAAAAATAGTATTGATTGATATCCTATTGTTAGTTGTTGGTTGGGGAGGGTTAATAACTAATTGTAGATCAAATTTTTGAACATAACATTTTTAAAAGAAGTACCTAATGGAGAGTTAAAATCTCTGTTGATATCTCTGTTAAATTTGTTGGCTGCTACCAGTCATGATGGAGAGCAGGTCTAGAGCTTTGCTGACAAATTATGTTGTCAGAAATATCATTGTTATGTGGTTGTTTTTAGTGTAACATACTGTATAGTAAATGTCACTCTGTGCTTACAGAATGATGTTTATATTATTTCTTTCCTCTAACATTTATTTCTAGATAAGTGACTGTTAGCTTTTTTCTTTTTTTTCTTTTACCGTTAACTTACCTTAAGCAGCAGGGGATGTGAGCTGCTGTACAAACGGCTTGCATGCACATGCCTCTCCTGCCACTTGACTAACTTGTATGTGCATCCGCTTTGCCGTCAGGAACTGCTGTTAGACGAGTAAAAGAGGAAAATATACAAAATGTACCATTTGAAGTGACCTCTTTCAAGGTAAATTTTAAATATTAAACTCATCCGTAATTGTAGTCACACTGAATATTTCTGTTTTAAGATAGAGGAGTTCAGAAATTTACCAGTAGTTTTAAATAAAAGATTTAGAAATTTCAAAAATCTGTGCAGCATGCTGTATTCAAAGTATCTTAAAAATGTAACACCCCTAACAAATTTCCTTGAAGAATATCTGTGGCAAATTTCAACAAAATCAAAAAAAGTGTATGCGGACACAAGGCAATTAATTAGGCCAGTAAGGTTAATATGAATCACGTGCAAATTGATGGAACAATCATTAAGAAAAGGTTGGAGCGACAAATAACAAGAACAAGGGCTTAAACGGCGAAGATACTGTTTCACTAATATGCTGAAATTCCACAAAGAAGCAATAAAAGCATATGATCAGAGAGTCACATATGATATCTTAATTTTCAGAAATCTTTCGATTCTGACAAAAGGAAAGTGGTCAAACTTAAAGAAATAGGAATTCAAGGCAGATATTGTGTAGATTAATGCAAAAGTGGCTTAAATCCTGAAAGTGAGGGGTTATGGTATCAGTCATTCTTTTTAAATTGAGCTGTTAAAACTGGTGTCCCTCTGAGAGCTATACTGGGATTGCTACTTTAAATTTGGTGTCATTGCAGAGTGTCTAAAACATTAAAGTACACCTTAAAACTTTGGAGTCATAATGGACTCACCATTGTTCACATCCAGACAGTGTACAGTGTGTATGAATATACTGTATAATATAACATTTGCACTCACTGATAATTATTAGGACTACTACACTAATACTGGGTAGGGCCTTATTTTGTTCTCAAAACAGCCTCAGATCTTCATGGCATGGATTCCACAAAATGTTGGAAACATTTCTTTCCAGTTCCGTTCCATGTTGACATGATTGCATCACACAATTTCTGCAGACATGTCAACTGCATATTCATGCTACAAATCTCCCACTCTACTATATCCCACAGGTGTTATATTGGTTTCAGATCTGGTGACTGGGAAGGCCACCGGAGAACACTTTACTCATTGTCACATTCACTAAACCAGTTTGATATGACTTTTGCTTTGTGTTGTTTTGCATTATCCTACTGAATTAGCATTAGAAGATGGGGAAATTATGTCCGTGAAGGTATGCACATTGTCAGCAACAGCTTGGACTGTTGACACAAAGCAGGAGGACTGTAAGGATTCATGTGGTTTGCTCCAGAAGTTGAGATTCATCAGACCGTGCTATATTTTCCTTTTTTCGATTTTCCAGTTTTGGTTAGCCTATGCCCACTGGAGCCTCAGCTTTCTGTTGTTGGCTGAGAGGAATCTGACCTCTGCTGTTGTAGCCCATCTTCCTCAAAGTTCAACGTGTTGTGCATTCTGAAATGATTTCTGCTCGCCGTAGTTGTAAACATTAGTTATTGGATTTACTGTAGCCTTTCTGTCAGCTCAGCCTGGTCTGGATGTATTAATCACTGAGATGACATTTTTTCCCCACTCTGGTGTTTGAGGTGAACATTAACTTACACTCCAGACCTGTATCTGCATGATTTTATCTATTGTGCTGCGGCATGATGGGCTGATTAGAGAATTCCATGGATAAGATGTTGTAAAAGTGTTCCTAATTTTTGCTTAATGAGCTGTTATTAGATAAGCGAGTGTGGGACATGCTTTCTGAGAATGGATTGATTAGAAATTCAGGGAAAATGTTGAATTTAACATCTAAACTAACACGGTTTCTCTTTGCATTAAAGTGGAGTAGAACTATAACGAGGACCCATGATGTCACAGTCAAAGCCACAATCTTCCTGCCTCTTCATTCTCCACTAGCTAAAATACCACCTGATGCCACAAATCTTTGTCATTATTGACCAGAGCTGTAGGAGACATGAAAGCAAATCTGCCACGTCACGAGTGATGTCAAGTATTCTTTTGCCTTTGTATTTTTTATGCACGATATCCCAGACATTAAACAAGGAACACTAATTAGTGCCCCAACTGTTCTTTTGTCTTTATGCAATAACTTTATAATGTGCATACACATTGTGTATATCTGTGTATAGAGACAGGTTGTGTTTATCTAATACAATATATACAGTATATATATATAATATGAGATATTTGTGAGTGTAATGTCTGGGCCTTAGATTGTGCTTAGGAGTAGCTGAGTTTGTGCGAAGTTCACATTACTTTTTGGTAAACTTGGAAAAAAGATGTTATAGTCACAGAAACATGGAAGGAACATGCATATAGTATTTTGTAAATTTAATTAATACTGTCAATTGTAAGGTGGGCAAATGATGTACTGTAATATTATATACTAGTGCTATAAAACACAACCTTTTTCAGACAGCAGATCACTTTTGCATTAACATTGTACATATAGTATTTTCTTTTCCCTTATGTCTCATGCAGTCACTGAGGGAAAGTATTTAAAACAGGTAAAAGCCATGAGTACTTTAGCATAAAAAGATGGCTTTACTTGGTTTCTTGCATGCAGTGGCCAACAGAAGGAAGTTTTGTTTCTATTTAAATCCTACACAAGATGCAAACTACAACTGGGGATGGCTCTGTTTTGAGAAACACATTACACACAGTATTTCTTCTTATTCTACCCAAAATAATAACTCCAGTTGTAGAATTTTTATGAAGATAACATTTTAGTTTCAAATGTTTAATTTTAAATGTTCATTCTGTAATATCAGTGTAAAAGCCACATTCAGAATATATATTTTTGTTAATGTTCTTTTACATTTTAGGATTCACCAATGGACTGGTTTAATAAGAAAAATATTAATACATTTTGAGTTTTTTGAATTGCTACCATATGTCTGTTCTTTTACCTACCCTTCTCATTCTGTTTCACTTCTCCCTAGAGCTAACCGTGCTCATAAAATGTTTCCATACTGATAAAGAACATGCATCGTAACTATTGACCATAATACTTTACTTTAAAAGAGGACAGTTTATAAACCTTTTTGACTTTTTACAGATTATATGTATTTGTTTTGCTTTATATAAACCAATAGAAAAAATGATTAGAATTGATGAAAACCAAATAATGTCAAATAAGCATTAATATATCTTTTTAACAAGTATTAAAGATGTATTTTTTAAAAGTTGGATTTCAAATTATTTTGAAAACATATCTAATGACGAACACCTATATTGATAGTTTCTGGAGAATCACATGACAAAAGTAAACCAAGAAACAGACACTCCTATGAAGACCTAATTCTCCTTTGTAATCTGAAATGCAGATACAATAGCTTGTTGACAAATACAGAAAGAGCTTTTAATGTTCTAATTTAATTTTGAAAATGTGATGTAGAGATGACAGAAGTGTTTCAAATTTCACTTTAGTTTATTATTGTTCCATCAGTTTGCCCCTCAAAGGAATTGCATCACTAAATGTCATTTGTTTAAGTTTTCATGGGATGACAAACAAGCAACAGAGCTGTTTATTTTTAATTTTTTTTTTTTTTTAGCAATGTACTTTAATCACAGCTGCCTGACAAATACTTTTTTGAGGCTTGATTGATCACTTACAGCACCAGTTATTCATAGATAACAAATAAGTGCATGGCTCTCTCTTTAACATGAACAAATTGGTTTTTCAACACATCTGAGGTGTTAGAGTTGTATGTATAACAATTTGTTGTATTTTATTCTTCAAGTATTGTGAATGTATATAATCGAGCAGGAAGTAAACTTTTAACAAATATTGTCTAAGAGATGCATGCTGTGGAACTAATCGAAATTCATCTTTATTCCCTTAATAACTTCTAGAATAGATTAGATGCCTGTTTTAAGAGGTTATAAGGGTTTGGAATTGAGGATTCATTGTCTTTGGTCTAGAGCTCATGATAAAGATAGATCTGTGCAAGTTAGCCACAAATATTTGTGTGAACAGCACTAGACTCTTAAGAGGGTATTTTTTAAAATGCTCCCTGGTGGGGTGTCATTGCAGTCATTATAACCAAGGAACACAGAAAGGGCAAAGGTGGTTGGTTACCCTGCAAATAAAAAAAGCTTACTACTGTACCTGGTAGACAAGAACCTGAAGACGTTTCCTCATTTTGTTCATCCTATGCTGTATACCTGAATATATACAGTACATGTAATTATTTTCTTCCCATGATTAGGTGATTACAAAGTCAGTGGAGCTTAATGTATGTCTCAGCAGGACTTTGGTGCAAGACAGAAACCAAACCTGGATAAAGTTATCCCAGTTCATCACAAGGCTTAATGAAATTAATGAGCATTGCCAGTTAGCACATCCTCAGAATGTGAGAGAAAACCCAACTGGATGTCAAATGATTAAGCTTTGTATGGAACCATATCCTTGTCATAGAAGTTGTAACAACAGTTCTAAACAATGTACTTAAGTGTGTTTGACTAAAAGATCTGTGCATAAAGTGGCCAGTAAAGTAAAATTTGGAGATGTCCCATTTCATAGTATCTGGAGTCTGCCACATGCTATACTAATCTGAAATGCAGAGTAAAATGACTTTAAATGACTATTGAAGTATTTAATCTTTTTATAATTTGTTATATTTTCTCACTACATAACCAAACTAAACCTAATTACAGCATTTATATATATATATACTAGGGGGTTTGCCTCCTGCTCGCTTCCCTTGCTAACCCACGCGCCAGCCACTTCACATCTCTGCAGCTCGTGTTGTGAAGAGGGGGGCTGAACACACCTCAAGGAGATGCAATCGCTCCTCCGAAACCACCTCTTAAACAGTGATACAATGGGAAACAAATAGTTTTTTTTTTTTACCTCCTCTCTGCTCGATCAGCTGCTGCTTGCTGTCTTGCTGTTGCTGCCATGCTGTATGATCTGCATCTCGCATGGCGCTTTGAACGTTTAAAAGCCTGTACAGCAGCTGTCCTACTCTTTGTCTTTTTTATCTTTGTCTTTTTTTAGCACTGGGCATGGTTAAATCTCTTGGCACAAAGTCTTGTCTCTTGGGACGTGAGTTCTTGATATTTTTTAGTTTGTAATTTAAAAACGGAATAAAAATCTGAAAATCTAACAGTATCAAATTAAAGTTCGATAAATTCTGAAAAGAATACCAAGTATATATATATATATATATATATATAATATACACATTATATATATATATATGTAGGTTTTAAGATAAGCCAGATTTAAAGCGCGACTAAAAAGTCACATAAAATCTTTATACTTTTAGGCTTAGGATTTTATATATATATAGAGTATATATATATATATATATATATATTCCATCCATTATCCAACCCGCTACATCCTAACTATGGGGTCACGGGGGTCTGCTGGAGCCAATCCCAACCAACACAGGGCGCAAGGCAGGAAACAAACCCCAGGCAGGGCGCCAGCCCACCGCAGGGCACACACACCCACAAACCAAGCACACACTAGGGACAATTTTGGATCACCAATGTACCTAACCGGCATGTCTTTGGACTGTGGGAGGAAACCGGAACACCGGGAGGAAACCCACGCAGACACGGGTAGAACATGCAAACTCCAAGCAGGGACCACCCGGGAAGCGAATCCAGTTTTTATTTTTAGTTTTGTCATGTTTCTCTGTGTCTGATACATAAAACAAAGTGCATACAGTGTATTTGGAATGCTGATATAGACATTTACTAATGCATATTTTATTTATATAGCTTCTTTTCCATGCTCAAGGTGCTTAAAAAAATGATACAAATAGTTTGTGCATAGAACAATAAACAAATACACATAGGATATATAAAAGCATTAAACAGAATAAAAGAAAGAATAAACCAGAGTATAATGATAAATTCAATACTAAAAGAACAAATCATGTATTTTATGATATGCTACACACACAAATTATCCTGAGCATTTGGACAGAAAGGCAAACTGAAAGAAGGGCAGAGAGTTAAGTTAAGGTAGGAGAGTTTTAAGTTGTTTTTAAAAAGAATGAATGGTGTCAGCTGATCTAATTAATTTCAGGAGGTCATTACAAAGTCTGGGCACTATACAGGTGTGTTTAAACACATACAGTGCACAACCTAAACTAACTGTATATAATTTCAGTTTTCAAACATGAAAATTGAGATTCAGAGTGAATCTCCTTGATTCCTAAAATTAAGCAATGTAGAAAACAAATTACTTGTTAGAATAACAGAAAAACTACAGGAATTGAGCATTTATTTATTTTTTGTTTTATTATGTAATGTGTCACTGTTTCTTTCCAAAATTGTTGTTTTTTTCTGTTGTACATATTCCTTAAATACCAAAAGGATGATACTATCAGCTTTGCTTGCTGAAACAGGAATATGTAAATAAAATGTGCATTAAATTCTCTTTGTAACACAAAGGCTAAGCTTTTTAATCGTATTGTCATCTATTTAAGAGTTTGTTTGAAACTGTGATAATCTCCTTTTTAATATATATTTTACAATATTTCAGAGTTGAAGCTTTGAAATGTTTCAGTTTTACAGTATATGCTGTTGGTATTTTTTCTTGATAAGGCTTCTAATTTGTCATATTAGAATGTTCCTTACTATACTACATGCCTTGTCGTCTTCCAGTCAACATTGCTTAAAAGCACACAAAAAAATCCTAGAATATACTGTATTTTACATTTTTGTTATCTTTTTGTTATATGAAGACACTAGATTCTTTGGTTATCTTTTGATACAGCTTTTATATAAAGAGGCCACCAAAAACTAATGAAAAAATATCAAGCATTGGTGTACATATACATCCTAAATACCTTGACTATTAGCAAATCCTGTACTGACATTATACAGCTGAAGAGTACAGGCAGACAGCTGACCCTTTTTTGTCATTTCTTCCAATGCACCCGTGTGATCAAAGAATTTTGTGCAAACCTTAACCCCATAACTTTGTGTAGGCTAATATTGTCTCCGCTAAGACCACAACAGAAGACAAACCGCCAAAGTGCAGAAATGGGGATGTACAAGGCAGTTTAAGTAAATTCTGCTGACATAAGGTATGAGTGTGGTGGTGGTGTTTTTTTTCCCTTGAATACATTTTTGTTTTGTTTATAAGCAAAGTGTTTGAGGTAGATTTAATTAAGGGTGGAATCCTGGAACATCACTGAGACGATTTCCAAACAGTCCTTGGTATGAAATGTTTTATTTAACACAACATTCCTCTCAGTTCAATTCAGGATTGCTGCCAGAGGTAGGTGGGAACCAATTGGTCACAGGGCCCCCTCATATACACATCCACACTCCTCTTTCCAGCCACATTTTAATGTCACCAACATACCTTACTATCCGTATTGTTCATCTTTGGAATGTGGGAAGAAAACAGAATAGCTGGAGAAACAATCCACATAAACATTAGCAGAACACGCAACCTGCAAATATTGCAATATGCGCCACCTATGTTTAATTTAGTTTTGAATTGGCTTGCAGAAGGTTATGCTGCTTTATCATATTTTTGTACAACATCTATAAATTGAATTGGGGATATGAGACTGCACAGTGGTTTCATCTGTTACTACACAGCACCAGAATGATTTGTTCAAATGAACAGACTGTTTGTGAGTAATTCACATTTATCTGCCATGTATTCTTGGGGTACTCTACTTTCTTCCCCTGTTCCTAAGATACAACTTGTAAGTTAGGTTGAATGGAAACTCTAAATTGGCCCGGTATGACTGATTGTGACTATTTGCACATATAGCTATTCTTTTCAATAGGTTGATGTCCTGTCTAGCTGTTGGTTCTTGTCTTGCACATAATGCTGCTAGGTTATTATTTATTATACCTCCCTGCAGCCAGGTGACTGTCTAAGGTTTATAGTAAGTTGATAAATAATTTGTAGATCTGGAATGTTACAGTTCAAAGGAGTAGATGGTACTAGTAGTTGATGTGGTATTGAGTGATTTTAAGATTGCTTTATTTTTTATATAGTATGTTACATTTAGTAAGTAAGTATGGTACCATTTTCCTCTTTAGATTCTTTTATATAGAAGGTTATAATAGACAATAGTTTAATCTATAATAACAGTACACAGAATGTTATGGTGTGAAAGTGAAAATAAAAATGCCAAATACCAAAGGTTTTAGTATGGATAATAGTTAATGTCAGGATTTGGCTATGTGCTTTACATTAGCCAATCCTTTTCTGTTATTATGTAATGTTAATTATGCTGCAGTCACATGATGAGCATTGTACATTTTGCCCTTTTGAAAGGCTCTTGTCTAGTGCTTCCAAGTGCTGTGGGTTGTGGTTTCTTTCAGCTTTTATTTTAAACTTTCCTTGCCTCTCTTGGTTTTGATATTTTGTCTGCCACTTTTAGATACCTTTGGTTGTTCTTGGATGTTTTTGTTCTGACCTCCCACTTGCTGTTGTCATTTATTTTTGGATTATGAATATGTATATTGAAACATCTTTTATTTCACACTACCATGACTGTTTTGGTGTTGGTTCTGCCTGATCTGTATTCTACTCTTGGTGTGTGCATCTGGTCATGCTTCACAGAACAAAAACACTATGGTATAGGCACACATCTCTTGTTTTTTTCCTCCAGGAGGACCAATGCTTAGAAGTTATGCTACAGGTGCCCAAGCGGTGCTTACCTAAAAATTAATAGTTCATTTTATCATTTGAATGTCTGCGCAAACCCTAAAAGCTGCACAAAAAGGAGTTAAATGATATTTGAGAACTTGAAAGGGTTTCTTTCCTCATGTAGTCCTTCATTGTCAGATGTTAGTGTCTACCTGAAATTAACTTTTTCTTAAGTAACAAATAACACATAATACAGCTGATAAAAAGATAAGGAACAAAACAGACTCAAACAAGTGGGAGCAGAACTCTTAAAAACTTTATTTTTTAAGAAAACAGATTAAATAAGATGTGCAAAATTCACAAGCTTAGATAAAAATATTGTTTGCAATTTTAGGAAATAGACATCAAACAAAATTCTAGCAAATTTCAACCACATTTCCTAGTCCTGTTTTATAAGAGGAAAATAGAAGCAATAGAGTATATAATATAGCGTATAAGAACAACATCAAGATGCCCTTCCTAACATCAACCTTCTTTAGTCACCTTTTACAACAAGTTAGAAGAACAGTGGCTTTGTTCTAATCATAGGTGACAAAGTTACTTGTGCTATCAGGAAATATAAGAATATATGTTTCTTACCTTTACATTGGGTATGATTAAAGTATAGTGGCTTGAACCTTTTCTAATGTTTTTATTAAATTAAGAAACTATAAAGAGTTATATTTGCTTTTACATTATCCAAATATCATATTTCAAAGACATCTTTGATTATATACCTTGGTAGTAGATGAATTTAATATTTGACAATCAAAGTCAGTAACAGATTCAGTTAACCTTAGTTAAAGCAGAGAACAAGGAGTTAGTGGTATGGGTGGCCTTAAAGGTCAGGACATTTTCATCTAGCCTCTACAGGCCACCAGGTAAATCCCATAAGATGATTTTGGGGTCCTGTTGCCTAAAACAAAGGGTATTGAATAGGAATAGTTCTCGTTGTCGGAACTGGTCATGGAGCCAATGTTCACTAGAGGACAGTACAGACTGTTGTCTTTGGGAATTTTTAAGCCACCTGCTGTCCTCTAAAATGCAGATTCTGATGGCACAGATTTTGAGCATCAGCTTTAGGTTTAAATAATACCTTTCTTAATGGGTATAGTGAACACAGAATGAAGGCAGCATTGAAACTGTAATGAACTGAAACAACACAATGAAAAGAGTAAGAGCTACTATATCAGAATGTAAGACAAACAGAAGTTAATTAAGGTAATACTGTGTTTTGAATTGGTAAATTCAGAAATGTTTTGGCTAGGAATCAGTTTTTTCAGGTTTGGGGCTTCCTGTTGCAATGACTGTATGTCTGCATATAAGATATTTTATTCTAAAGTGAAACTAGTTCAGCAGAATATTTTGAAAGCTTATCAAAAACAGATGAATAAAAAAGCACATTAAACTGAATTAAATCACACAGTCCTTTTTAAATTGTAGGTTATGAGCCAAATGACCTCTGATATGTCCTCTGCTCAATGAAGTGCCCCCTCCCTAATGAGAAAACACAACATTGACCAAAGATGAATGTCTAAAATATCATTATGACATGAGCTTCTTGACATTTCTTTATCTCACTAGTGAGCATTTTTCCCCAGAATTGCTCTCTTGATCATATTAGTTAAAAAAAAAATCACAAATACTCATTAATGTTGCTGTTTTAACCAGATATGAGGGTATTACAGATATTTGTTAGAAACATAAGGAGACCTTACAGATCTTACTGTAATGTAATGTTTAGTTATCAATTTTTAGTAATTAGTATGGACTGCAAACTGTATATTATGAAGATCTACAACTTACAAGGTATTTTTTTGCATGCTTTAGTAATATTATTTGGGGTTTAGAAGAGGGTATTTGGCTTAATAACTCGTAGGCTGCTTTACTGCCTCATTGTGCTTGTGCTGGAAAATGGGTACATAGTTTGCAGCCACAGGGTTACCTTTTGTGTGTGGTCTGCATATATCTGTACCTGTGATAGTTTCCTACCATAGTAGCAGTATGCTATTAAGTAACATTAATAACACTTTGTTAAGATAACTGGCAAATGTAACCTGTACTGGCAAATCATTAGGAGTTGGTTTTTGTCTTAAGGCAATTCCTAGAAAGTTAGGCTTCAGCTTCCCAGTGACCTGTACTGAAGAAAGCGGGTCCATAAATGAATTTAAAGATGGCCTTTATTTTATTATCATAACTTTAAATCAAGAAAAAATAAAAGTGTGTTTTTAATGATGGACCCTTTCTTTACAACTTAATGTGTAAATATCACAATTTGAAAGAGCCAAGAGAGTTTCATACAGTGAAATAGGTATCTTGATATGTGGACCAGGTTGTTTGAACTACAGATATTTGATCACCAGGTCATTTATCAAGACTTTCAAGTGTATATTTTTCTTTCAGGCAAGTTCATTCTGAAAGAATGTCTATTTCTTCAATTGTCTAAATAACCTAGTAATTAATAAAATGCCTTTCTGTCATATTGACTGGCCCAAGGCACTACTGGTAATTTTTTACACTGAAGTCATTTTTAGAAAATCACAGCCAAAACAAAGTAAAATGACAGTGAAAAGTGCAAATAGACAATAACTACAATGCAACACACCACATCTGCTTTGAAAACATTGTGATCTTTGAAGATCAAAACTCTGTGGCACTCTTTTTAAAACAATGGAATCTACAGTATACCCAACCTCCTTTATAGTTTCAGTAATATTGCCTGTCAGTTGAAACTGTGATTACAGCTAATTATTTCCATCTGTTGTAAAGAGCTGGTCCTTTATTAGATTAAAAACCTCTGACTGAAAAGGATATCCACTGTGATAAGGTATGAGGCTGGCAATTGCATTATAAACTTCTGCATTAGTCTACTAAATGGCAGATTATTGATTACTTTGAATAAATAAATAAAATAATTGTCATGCTTGCAACAATTTACTTTTAGCAATTTTATAAACAAGACAGTAGTTTAATTTCTGAGAAGGCTTACAAAGTTAATTAAAAAATATTGAATAGATCTATATTATTGTATGAAGAAACTGTTTTAGAAGTAAACATATGTAGTAAAATTCCATTCTACTACAGGTCTATTATAATATTGTGATCCAATTTTAGAAAAGTATTATAAATCCCATTTTCATTTATCAAGTAATAAAAGTTGAGCTCAATTGTATTGTGTTGCTTTTAATGAAATGAAATACAGTTTGTTTCACAGAAATTATACCAGACAAAAAGAGTTATTTAAGAGTTTTTTTTTTCTTTCTTTATTCAAATCTCACTTGTCAAATGCAATGTAACTTTAACAGCAAAGGGAGACAATTGAGGAAGGAAGCAAACCTCTGAGTGATACTTGGCAATGAAATGACATACTGTATGTGTCAAGGGCACTGAAAAAAGGGGATTTGCATGAAAACACCATATGTAGAGTAGGACATAAGTTATTGGAATATGACAGTTGCACAGGATGAATTTATATGCATTAGATTTGTAAAACTGATTAGTTTTCTTCAGTGTGTTCTGTAACAAATGTTAAGACATTTTAATCATTTAATAGTAATAACCTTTCATTTGACATTTTATGTGAACATAACTGAAAATAAGCAAAATAAATATTTACCAAATTGATAAATGTGCTATACGAGTGCTGATTTACTTGAAACTGAATCTAAAGCAATACATTTTCATCATTTTCTAGTTATGACTACATATATCATTTTAGCCTCAAGTCATCTGGAAAGCATTTCAATGCAGGAATTATTAACAATTAAGCAGCTGGCATACTGCATGTATTTGAGTTTTTTGTAAAGAATGGATTGCATGCTCATGACTCATGATTCTGCAAATGTATTGAAGCTAAAGCAATCGGTTTGTTCATTTCACATGTTAAATTAACACTTCATCTAATACATGTAAACAACATGTATAGATGATAAAAGAGTACCCGTTAAGTATTTGATATAAAGTATTGTAATAATTTTAAGTGTCTTTCATTTTCAGCTCAAATTATACTATCTACCACAGATTATGACTGACAGAATTTAGAAGCATTGCTTTTAGAAATAAATGTTATTTTATAAATGGCATTTGTGTCTGTGGTTGCAACCTTTACTTAATTTATAGATCCTTTAATATCAACAGGTAATGCAAGTAAATCAGGCTTCTTTTAATTAGTGACAGAGTTTAAAAAAATACTACAGTATTTTAATGAAACTTTGGCAATATACCTTGGAATATGTTTAAAATTGTATATTAAACATCTTCCTCTAATTATCAAATAAATCATGATAATATTACAAAGATGTATTTTTTCCAGCCTGATGGTGCTTTATTTTTCTTTTTATTTCTTCAGCTAAGATTTGCCACAAGAGAGATTTCTAATTACTTTGTGTATTTAGTATCTATGAGTGAATGTCACATTCCAGTCCTGTCCAATGTCTGCACCCTTCGCCATGTTTAGAAATGATAGTAAACAACTTTTTTTAACCCAAATAATAAATAGATATTTTTACACTAAGCTAAGCAGATCAATTAACTTGGACTTTCTAGGGCTTAAAAAGAGAGACTTTAAGCCTCATATATAAGCTTAACTACTATACCTTTTCATTGCCTTATATTCTGTATTATACCGTGACCCTGTCCAAATGGTAAAATAAGGGCAGAAGTTAAAAAAAATAAAAAATAAAAATACACATCTAAAAAATATTGTAGGTTACCAGTTTTGATTGATAGAGGTTGTAAGGAAGTAAACTGCCTATCAGTTAAATATTTGGGAATGTTCTTTCATTCTTCTTTATGCATTACAGGGTCTACAAATTTGTACTGCACTTACTTTTTTGTTTTACCATTTTATGCAGTTATACTATTATTAATTGCAAATTATACAGCATGTTTGTGCGTTAAGAAACACATTGCATTGACCATGCACCACAACAGAATAGGTCTTTGTTTTTCCCCATTGAATTAGATCAGTAATATGCTGAAAGGAGAAGACACCCTGTAATGATTGATGGTAGAAGTAGGATTAAACTGTTGTTCCATGAAATCAATGAATGAATCTGTGATCCAGCTCTTTTCAATGAAACAAACTAAATGACTCAAAACTCTTTGTTAAACACTGCACATGCCGTCAATTGCAGTATTAATAGATGATAGCAAGAAGGGCATGTGCAGTGAATATGCTCAAATACACTATTAAAGAAGGCTGCACAAGCACAGCAAAAGTTTCTGAACTTTGACCACTCAAAGGAAAGGCTTTGTTAGAATGCAGCATTGAAACTGCCTCAGAAAGAAAAGTTTTGAGGGAAAGAAAATCCAGTTATGACTTATTTGGTTTCCATTGTTTCTTGTTCAGTCCTAACAATGTGAAGAAAGATGTATGATAAATTCCATGTATCAGTTCTGCTAATGTCTGACTCTCCTGCTGACTCCTTTTATAATTTACTTTTCTTGCAAAATCAGTTTGTTCTCTGCAGCTTTCAACCTGTTCTGTGTTTTGAGTTATACAACAGATACAGAAATATAAATGTATATCACACTTTAGAAGTTCAAATTCTTTTCACTGAGCTCTAAAACATGTGAACCTAAGTTTGAAGTTTCAACTACATTGCAACACTTCCAACGGAAAAATACACACAGAAAATATATAGTATACTAACTGGCAATTTTGTTTTAGCTACACTAGCCATTCCCACACAGTTGACTGCTTAATAAGTGACAGTGTCATATGTATGGTAATGCTTTTAACAACAGAAGAACTGACAGTTGATTCATTGACTTATCATGAAAGTCATGTGTGAAAATAATGTGTGTTGATTCACCTTTTAAATATCAAGGTTCACCATTTAGTGTACACATGCCTGTGTCTCTAGCTGCAATTCCAAGTTGCAATCTAATGTATTTTGTAAGCATAAAAGAGGATCTATTTTTAATAAAATCTTATCTTAATTTTGATATTTTTTTGACATTTCTGGTATTTCCATGCACTTGTCAGAAATTTGTCAAAAAGGTCATAAGGGTCAAACAATAGTTGCCAAGGAGTAGCACATGACAGTTCAATTTTTTGTCCATAGTTGTTCTTACGCAAAGACATTTAAAAAGAGTATCCTTGCCAAATAATGCTACATTACAGAATTATTTTAAGTATATATTATAGAATTGAATTTTAGAGTGCTTTTGATTATTTATTTAAACTGTATCCTCACAACAATAAGTGTTTTCTCTTTTGTCACTTATTTAAAATCCATGAATTGTCTGAAATTTGGCATGTGCTGTTACTGCAATGAATGTTTTTATTTTGATGCTAAGTTAAACAGATCAGTTAAAAGAGTGTTGTATTTTATTGTCCTTTTGTTCTATTTTGTTCCAAGACATATTATATTGTATCATATCACATTGCATCATATCATGAAAAATTCCAGGGAAAATTGATATTGTATTATTTCCTCATGTACCAATATTGTATTTTGTCATTAGCAAGCCAGAATTTTATACCGCTAATATGAATATCTTATATGTGTTGTTGTGTAGATTGATTGATAATGTATCTAATGGACAGTATGGTGCATTTTTTGTTGATTTTGTATTGCTGTCATTAGGCTTTGGAAAACATGCAAGTAAGTATATCCTTGTACTGGTATATGTACACATAACAATAGTTTTGCACTTTGATTAGAAAGTGGAGGATCGAGGAAACAAACATTTGCTTAATCATACTTAAGAATTTCTTCTTCTGATTATTCATAGGATTGGAGGACCAGTACTGGTGACAAAACTATATGTCCAATGATCTATTCTGAGATAATTTAACAATGCGTATCACTCTAGTAACATTTCAAGAACCTTCAGATAGCTGAATATTGTTTCTTAATCAGGTATGTAATAATCAGTGTATCTGTCTGTGTCTTGTATGTTTCATGAGGATAATGTATTGTGGTTCAAGGTTAAGATAATCTTGTAATGCAGTGGCTTGTCCAGACTCCAGATTTCAGCCCAGGCAAGTATTTTTTGGAATGGGTTGGGGGATGCTGTTCAGTTTAGGCTAGCATCCCAGTGCTGCAGTCTTCAACTTTATGAGCTATGAGAAATTCAAGCTATTCTAAAGTTAAATACCAAAACAATTTAGATATGACTAAGAATGTGACTACTTAATGTATCATCTATGTTCATGATTGCAAAACAGATCCCTAACTGATGTTGACATAAATATGCTGACCTCATTTGTAAATCGCTTTGGATAAGAGAATCTGCTAATTGAATAAATGTAAAAGAGGGAACACATCACATCTTAAATCAAACATCATTTATAGATATAAAAATATCTGTACTAAAATGTAACTCTTTATACAGATTTCCTGTTATTGATGTTTACATACTACTTACATTTCTTTGGAGGCCCACTTTAGAAGAATACATGAAAATATTGTAATTTGAAATAAAGAGACCAAAGAATGCTGGAAAACAAGAATTTATATGACATGTTTTCTGCCAGGCAGTGTCAATGCTTGACACAGTTAGCCTGGCTTAATTGACATTTTTACTGTTACTTCCATTGTGTATAGTTATGACTGATATATTTCTCTGACTTATCATTTTATGTTTTACTAGAACCATAAAGTTTAATAGTTCCTCCTTCTGATACAGTTAACTTTACAGACAATGTTTGGCTTGTTTCTCTTTTACTTACAGATTTATTTATTTGAACTGAGTGAAAACAACAGAATGCATAAAGATGTTCCTGAGAGCAAATAAACTGTTTTTGAAAATAGTTCTTTATTTCGATAAAGTACATACATTTATATAGTGCAATCACATTTGTTTTATAAATCTTTTCATACAAGTGCTTGGAAATACTGTAATTTCTTTCATTTCTTCATATGTGGGTGCATCAGTTATTTCCTAATTTAGTAAAACATCAACCAGAAATGCAAGTATACTAGAAAGATAAAAATCCCTTAGTTGCAATTTATCCTAATCTTGTAAATTATCTTGGATAAAGGTATCGATCAAATATACAAAACATGTAGCTTAAGAAAGTTCCATATAGTACATTCAGATGCACCTGAATGTCTTTATTTAAGAAACGTTTAATAATTGCTGACAATCCCTTGGATACATCACTTTAACAACAGTTGAAACAATAGAACTAAGGTTTAGTCCATCCATCCATCCATCCTCTTCCGCTTATCCGAGGTCGGGTCACGGGGACAGCAGCTTGAGCAGAGAGGCCCAGACTTCCCTCTCCCTGGCCACTTCTTCTAGGTCTTCCGGGAGAATCCCAAGGCATTCCCAGGCCAGCCGGGAGACATAGTACCGTGTGTCCTGGGTCTTCCCCGGGGCCTCCTCCCGGTTGGACTACCCAGAACACCTCACCAGGAAGGCGTCCAGGAGGCATCCAGATCAGATGCCCGAGCCACCTCATCTGACTCCTCTTGATGCGGAGGAGCAGCAGCTCTACTCTGAGCCCCTCCCGGATGACTGAGCTTCTCACCTATCTTTAAGGGAAAGCCCAGACACCCTACGGAGGAAACTCATTTCAGCCGCTTGTATTTGCGATCTCGTTCTTTCGGTCACTACCCATAGCTCATGACTATAGGTGAGGGTAGGAATGTAGATCGACTGGTAAACTGAGAGCTTTGCCTTACAGCTTAGCTCCTTTTTCACCACGACAGACCGATGCAGAGCCCACATCACTGCAGACGCCACACCGATTCGCCTGTCCACCTCACGCTCCATTCTTCCCTCACTCGTCGACAAGACCCCGAGATACTTGAACTCCTTCACTTGGGGCATGATCTCTCCCCCAACCCTGAGAGGGCACTCCACCCTTTTCCGGCTGAGGACCATGGTCTTGGATTTGGAGGTGCTGATTCCCATCCCAGCCGCTTCACACTCAGCTGGGAACCAATTCAGAGAGAGCTGAAGATCATGGCCTGATGAAGCAAACAGGACAACATCATCTGCAAAAAGCAGTGACCCAATCCTGAGTCCACCAAACCGGACCTCTTAAACACCCTGGCTGCGCCTAGAAATTCTGTCCATAAAAGTTATGAACAGAATCGGTGACAAAGGGCAGCCCTGGCGGAGTCCAACTCTCACTGGAAACAGGCTCGACCAGTTGTACAGGGACCGAACAGCCCTTATCAGGGGGTCTGGTACCCCATACTCCTGGAGCGCCCCCCACAGGATTCCAAGGTTTAGTCACCAACACCAAAGTCATGTGATGTCCATGATAGGGCCATTGATATCATATGCAAATTTCTTTATTATGTTGAGGGTGTTGTCCATCTTGATTGCTTGCCTGAATGGCACATGTAACCAACCAGTGACATGCTGATTTGTTTTTCTATATGCAGCAGTCAGTTGGAAAAAAGTGACAAGCACAGCTGTCTGACATACAATTTTTGCTTTAGGATCTTACCCTTCTCATTCTACATGGGTTTGCAAGACAGCTCTGCAAAACAGTGGATCTAAAGAGATGATGCCACACTTATCCTATTTCCAGGGATGCTCCTCAATCTGAAGGAATCCTTTTGTGGTATGTGGAAGAAAGTAGGAGTGCATAAGCAAGACACTGTTTTTGAAGAGCATTGTGAAATCATAAAATGTTTTCAGGAAAATCTGGTGTAAAAGGAAAACACTCTTCTCTCTAAATTTTAAAAGACTTGTGAAAAAAGTGAAAACTCTAGGGAGATATTAAAGGAGCCATTCATACAGTTGAAGAAAGAATAGCAATCTAATGCATGTTGTTTTCTTAACTTAATTAGTGTATATTTCAAAATGTACAATTAATTACTAAATTAGACTTTTAGCTCAACATAAAGCAACATAACAGTATTTCCACAGGAATCCTACTAATAGTGAAGCACACAATGTATTCATTCCACTGCTTTTAAATTGTGGATGGCACATACATGGGTCACCTGTATGATGTATGTGTTAATAAACTATGTAGAAGTTATAAATGAATGTTGTAAGATTCTGAAAGAATATGTGGCAGACCAGTATTGCATAAATACATGTTGGAAGAAATGTCATGGGCCAAGCTTCTTTTTTTTTATTGATATTGAATTTTTTTCCTATTATCTGTTATACGTGTGAACAAAATATAACATTATTTTAACAGAGATGAAAAAATGGGTATAGGGTCCATTGTTCACATAGTGGTAATGTTTATAATACAAAATCCTTATATTGTTTATCCCACATTCCAAAGACTTTATATAATTCTTTTTAAGTTTATGTTAGTATAAGGGTTTCATGTGGTGAATAGGTGTTGTACAGGTTCCCAATGATGGATGGATGTTGTGCTTCAAAAGAAATGGACTAGGTTATCATATTACCCAAAAGGAGCTTAGTATGGACCAAACTATAGTGATGATCATCCTTAATTGGCAAATCTTGCCTTTGTCAAACAGATGCAAAGGTTTGAAAGTTTGTAAATTATCACATTTCTGTAATTTTCCACATTTTACAATACTGTAACTTTTCAATTCCCTTTATAATACAAGCAGATGTATCTCATGTTGGGTAGATAAATATTATCATACAGATTTCTTGATATTGGGCATCTTCACCTCTAAATTTTTAATTGTGCAATTGTGAACTAGAGGAATGGCCTAATTTGTTGGAGGATAAGAAACACTGTTTTGTAATTTTTACTGAGCAGAAGAACCTCATTTACCTAAAAACTGTTAAATGTTAAAATACAATATAAGATTAATGGGTACTATTCTTTAGATTTTTCCATTTTCTAATAAATCTAGAAACCTGCAATAATGCTCAGGTAAAATTGTAAAGAATGTTGCTCCATCACACTAATCTAAAGATTCCGAATCTGAGCCAGACACTGATTTATTTCTTCCAACTGAATACCTTTTAGCTGAAATGGAAGTAAACAAAGGTTTCCCGAAAGTGGTAATCCAATCTCAGGAAAGACTAACCTTTTCAGCTAGTGTTCATGAAGGTTTTTTATTTAGCAACATCCAAGTTTTTCAGGGTTTTTTTGCTTGATTCCCAGGTATAATCAAAATTGATGTAATTACATGGTAGTTGTTAGTGGCCCACTGTAAGATACAATATAAATGATTATGTCAAGTCTTGTAAAATGTATAATAGAGCCAAATTGTCCACCATTGCATCCCCATATGCTCCATGTAGCTATCCATGCAAAGAAACTTTCATGGATTTTATTATAAAAGTCTAAAGAAGTATAATGTTTGTCAAACTCTGGTGACAGGTCAAAAACAATGGAGTAGTTTTAAAATTCCTTTATACAGTACAAGACAAGTTCACTCCAAAATTTAGAATCAGTAAGGAATTAGAAGAGAAACTCTCTAGTGGATAAACAAGGGTCTAAAACAGAAGTTGCAAAGAGGGCAAAAATATTTTAATGCATATGTGAAAGATAACTATAGCACTAACTGTAAAACCTATGGGCACCAGAGAGCAATGGTTAAAAAGGATATTCAGAAATCTAAAAGCCAGTTAGATAGTAAAACAGTAGCAAAACGCAAAAGGTGGCTCACAGAGGTTTGTTCAATATTTTAGTAGTAAAAGAATGGACAAGTGTGAGATGAAGTGACAGCAGCTAATTAATGATAATTATGAATTCAAATATAAAGTGTAATAATGAATGATGTACATTTGCATTTTTCTTAAATTTCATGTGTGAAATAGTTGGTAACATCCCATTAGTTATTGAGATTATTAAGGAGGTACTCAGTGATCTGGAAATTGATGAGAAGGAGAGATGTACATCTTAGACTAAAAAGGCTGAATAAGCAAATAAATTGTTGGGACCAGACAATATATTAGAAGTTCAGTGAACACATATATAGACCCTTTACTCATATTTTTGAAAAATTACTGTACACCAGATAAATAACTATAGATTGGAAGCTAGCAAATGTTGTCCTAATATATAAAAAAAATGTGATCAGGCCCTATCCCAGTATCTTTAGGCCAATATTCCTAACATGTATCACAGGTAAATTACCGTATATACTTGCATATAAGTTGGGTCTTGAAACCCAAAAAATCGGTCATTAAAATCAGACCCCGACTTATACGCCCGTTCAAAAGTACGACACTTATTTATTTATTTATTTTTTACATCTTCTTGCTTCCTCCAATCACGCACCAGTTTCTCAGACACATCGAATTTTGTTATAGCAGTGCAGTTACCAATTTCTTTCACCACTTCAAAGACTTTTAATTTAAAATCAGCTTCATATTTTCTTCTGATCGAACACTCCATTGTAGGTTAGGGATGCTCTTATGATAAAGATGTATGAGGGTGTGAGATACAAAAAACATAAAACAGTGCAAATGTCGCTTCGGAATATTTCGGGTATTACTGTGTGGCTGCGTAGGCACAATGCATAGAAAAAAAAGGCAGCATATCATAATCTCTTCCGCATTTGACTTATACAACTGACATTATATAATATGGGAAATTACACGGTAAAATCAAGCCCTGACTTATCCACGGGAGAACTTAAACTCGAGTATATACGGTAATAGAAACAATTATATAAGAAAACCACGTGGCAAAAGTAAGTTGATTAATGAACAGTTAGCAAAGATTGAGAAGGGGGAGAATGTGCTTTAGTAATGTGCTGTAATTCTATGAGGAAGTAACAAAAACATGATAGTAATGTGCATGTGACATAATTGATCTTGATTTTCATGAAGTTCTTGATAAGATTCCAGATGAGAAAGTTGTAATCAAATGAAAAGAAAACGGAGGTTAATGTGCAATGTGTATATAGGTCTAAAGTTGGTTTAAACAGAGCAAAAGGTTTTAGTATGAGGAACATTTTTAGAGTTAGGTGATATTAAAATTGATGTCCCTCAGGGAGCAGTGCTGGGTCTCAACTCTTTCTAATATATACTGCATGTAAATAATCTTGCTGAGAATATAAATAAATAGCTGGTTAAGTCAGCTGATGCAACTAAACTAGCTACAATGACAAATAATCTTTCTATATAATACGCTACCGTGGCTGTTCATTTGTCTGTCCAGGGTTTTAAATCACCTGTAGCTCGCAAACCGTTTCACCTATTGACTTGAAATTTGATACACATATATTACGTGACGTCTACAATACACTTTCGGGGTGATGATTTTTATTACTCTTTTTATTTTTATTTTATTGTAGAATCAACTCACGGCAGCACGTAGCAGGGTGGCAGTGCGGCGCATGCATATGGGCACCGTTCTCATTCCCTACCACCTTCGCTAATCATTCTTGAGGCAGATTGAAGACTTAAGTGCCAGCATAAGTGAAAAATTAAAGAAAATGTACTAAGTAATTGCAACACAAAAACTAACTTAATCAGTCTTAACGTGAAAAGATGCCGACAGGGTGCCGCTGGGGTGATGAAAAGAAGAGCTGCTCAGCAAGCTGCAAGCACATCAACCTCTGAGCAAACGAATGCTAAACAGAGAAAGAGTATGAAAACTATGAATGCTCAAGTCAAGTGTATTCACTGCACGTTATTATGCAGTGCACTGTTACTGGTAATAAATAATAATAATAATAAGTTGCATTTATAGAGCGCCTTTCGCAAGCCCAAGGTCACTTTACATACATAGAAGAGGATAGTTTCACCTGTAATATTGTTTGTAGTTTTGATCTCAATATTACAATAAAGCCATAGCAGTGCTAGTAAAAGTCCAGAGAAATGTGACTGGACTGATTATAGGACTGCAATGTATGAGATTTAAGGAAAGAAGTAAAGCATTGAACCCCTTCATTTTAAGCAAGCAGAGAGAAGTGATGTGTTTTAAGTGTTTAAAATTAGGAAAGAAACTAGTACAGTGGTCCACAGCACTTCAGGAATATCTTTGTTTACTTTAACTCTTTCTGAGCTCAGTCCCAGAAATTCCCCCAGGGGTACTGTGGTATTTTTGACAGTAAGTATATTTCATCCTATCCTCAATTTTATATTCTATGATTCAGTAAACATTCACCTTTCCAGTTATGTCAGATATGATTGGCGCTATAATAGGGATGGGCAATATAGACTTAAATTGATACTGTGATTGTTTTGAACTAAACTGAAATTTGACATTTCTCAATATGTACTCAAAACAACTTAAAGATTGAAAATCCGCACCAGATATACTATAAACCTGGTATATGTTCCTCACATAAATATTAATCATTAGTAAAGGAAGCAAAAAATATATAACAATTTCATGATTAGCCATGCCTCAAAGAAAATTCTCATGTTACATTTTTTTCAGTTGTTTTTATTATATGTCTCCTTTACTTAATTTTGAATTTCCATTGTGTGTACTGCATTCAATATCTTGCTGGCATCAATGTCTGTCAATCAGAAAACATTGCTATTTCTCTCTCTCTGTCTCAACTATTTAAAAAGAGATAAAGCTCTTAACTCATTACTTTGCAAATCACAGATTGTAATACTTGCATATTTGTATTTTATAAATATATTTTTATGATTTACATCATTTGTAATGATTTCTGATTATGTATTTGCATATACTGTGTGTGCCTTCATTCTTCAGTCTGATACATAACAATTAAACTACATGAAATGATGAATAAAATTAAATATGTTTATTGTGCTTTTGACAGCTCAGTTAAAACAGTTTTGAAAAAGTTAGGAACCAATTCTTTAAAAAAAATTGCAAAACACATCTAACAATTAAGAGAGCCTGTAATAAAATAATTTGCATTTATCTACAATGGCACATAAAAGAAACAACATATACCAAACATTGCCACATACCATGTTTAAAGATGAGAATGATGGAAAGGTAATATATGTGAATTTCCCCTTGGGATTAATAAAGTATCTATCTATCTATCAAACATTGCAAAGTGCTAACTGCCTCAACAAATATAAACTCAATATGAAAATAAAATCATCATTAATGCAGTTTACTACCATAACTGATGCACAAACTTTGAAAAAAGAAACACTACAAAGGATGCTGTTTTCTTTCCTGCTAATAATGTTTTAGTAGTGGAGAATGTGTGAAGGGAAGGGAAGATGTTTTACACACTTTGTTGTCAATTACTCTGAGTTACTGGCTAGTGTAGTTATTTGACACTGACAAAGTACAAGTGTTTTCTGGTCGCTGATCAAGTAGGCAAAAGTGTACTTTGAAATACGGTAGTCACTGCAGTTCTCAAACCACCTGACCCCTTGCTGTTTGTCTGCTCATATGCTATGCAGCACAACAGCAAACATTTTGTGGAACTTAGCTTAGCAGGACCCCTTTTGCCAGGGTGGCAGAAGAGCACATTGCAGGTGCTGCACGTTCCATGATGGCCTTTTCATATGTGGCAATATGTTTTATCTGTAGATGCTGTACTGCTTGAACTGTCATCCTGAAAAAATTAAACCATGTTGTTGTTATTTGCAAAGAGCAGTGCTAACCCTACCTTTTCCAAATGCTTCCTCTTCTGATCCTCACTCTATTATTTTCATGCTCAACACTGCCAGGGTACATGGATGGAGCTGATATAGATAGGTATGTTTGGAAAGAGCACTGAAGACTGAGTGGATTTTATCTAATGTTCAGAAGTAGTTGTGGAAAATTAAATGAAAGTGCCACATGTCCTTTGATTAAGTAGAAATTCATTTTTAATTCATATCATGCACGGTATAAAATAGCATTAGGCTGAATTAACTTGAGAATAAACTTTAATAGGGATAATAATTTGCAAAGAGAAAAAACTGAAATATATCTTTATATTTTAATTGTAAAAACAATGCAGATAGAGAGAATGAATAAAACAACATTTAAACTGGCTTGGGAGACTCTGGTACTGTCTTAGACCATTTATAAAATAAGCTGCTGTCAGCTGTAGCCTCTGCTAAGTATTGTTTGAAAAAATGTGAATGCTTCCCTTCAAATTATGATGTAGAGCATGAGGTGTGATTTTCCAGAAGTTTGGTGTGACAGCGCCAACATTTAGTTGCACTTACACCATTGTAAAAAAAATAATAACACATAACGTAACATAGAAACTTGCTCTTCCAGCTTATTTTAAGTCATTTTTTGTTTCATGTTTCTCTTATAAAACAAATCTGTACAAGCCAAACATCTCAACCATCTAATTCCACTCCACATGTGTTAGTGGATGAACAAGAACATGATATTTAGAAAATATTGGATTTCAATTTTAAATACTCACAAACATTCCTCCATTGTCACCTCTCTTTTGTTCAATTTGGATGTTACTATTCCCTGTTCTCCCCATCTTTTCTATTGAAAGATTTTTTCATTGTACTCTTTCTCATTTAGCTGGGTGGAGTGGTGGCTTTGAGGACAGGGATCTGCACCGGCAATCAGAAGGCTGTTGGTTTGAATTCCGTAAGCACCAGAAGTGACTCTACTCTGTTGGGCCCTTTAGAAAGGCCCTTAACCTGCAATTGTTTCATCCTGGGTATGATGTTAATCTGCATCCAGCCCTGCAAACTGGTCCTCCAATTTACAGGGAAAACTTGGGGGGCTGATGGCAGGATTGGCACTCCAGCCACCCTAAAAAAAACTCCGTTGTGGTGCTGATGTGTCGCCCGCTGCACTCGGGTCCCCATCCAGGTGGTTTGTCGTGTGGTGGGTATAGCAATGCACAATCAGCGCATGCTCCCAACCTCTCTTTCTTTTTCATCTCTTTGTAAGAAGGTGATTTAATTAAACTCTACAGCTGCTAAGATCCTCCTTGCAAAGTACTGGAAAATCATGGGCAGTGATCATTAAGACCTGTTTATTTAAAATTAACCAGGATTTTTACGGTGGTATGGTATCAGCACAGGGCTTTTTTTTTTCTTAAGATGTTGATCTGAAATCTTTGAATGGGGTGTAAGGGCTATGGACAAAAAAAGACAGTGTTTGGATATACTGTAGTCCATAAGATTATTCCTGGGTCCTTGTTGGAGATGTTCCCTACCTTTGATTACTGCAAAGATTTCAAAAGCACTTCTCATTAAAGCCTGATGGGTGCATTTGGAGCCTGTCCCTTAGGAATGGAACTCTTTCGGGAATTTGTTAAAATTTATGTTGGTCCCTTATATTTAATTTTTTGTAAAAGTTGTTAACAACTTTTATTATTATGTTTGTGACATCATTGCACCACCATTTAGTTTACTGCTTTTCAGTAGGCACCTGCATTTTCTACATTGTTTTTCATGGCCCATATTGTTTATAGTGACCACACCTGTTTCTGGTCATGTGAACTAATGGTACACTGCATATGATGTCATCATGTTGCCACTGTAAAAGAGAGGAGCTCACTTAACAAAGTGTTTGAACTTCAGATAATAACAAAGGAAAGACCTCATGATAGGCTAGCTCTAAAATTTTAAACAGGTTTAGTCAGTCATTTTCCAACCTGCTATAATCCTAGCACAGGGTCACGGGGGTCAGCTGGAGCCAGTCCCAGCCAGCACAGGGTGCAAGGCAGGAACAAATCCCGGGCAGAGCGTCAGCCCATCGCAGGACACACACACACACCAAGCACACATTAGGGACAATTTAGGATCTCCATTGCACCTTACCTGCATGTCTTTGGACTGTGGGAGGAAACCCACGCAGACACGGGGAAAACATGCAAACTTCATGCAGGGAGGACCCAGGAAGCTAACCCAGGTCTCCTTGCTGTGAGGCAGCAGCGCTACCACTGCGCCACCGTGCCACCCTTAAATAGGTTTAGTTTGTTTATAATAATTGCATGATTTTTTTAACCTAGATTTGTACCTGTACTGTTTCTCTTGATTCAGTGTTGCAACCTCAGCCATGTTCTCTACAGCTCATTTTATTCTCAAGTCCATGTGGTCCAAAATGAATCTAACATACTGTAGCGACGGACAGTAATGATGTCGCAGGAGGCTGTGCGGCGCTGCAGCTAAAATTAAACTGTTAATTGTGATTTATTTTATGTTGGATGTCAAACAGTTCTTGTGTTTAATGTTGGGGTTATAGCATTTGGCAACAGGAGTGTTTTATATTAAATTCTGAATGTAGCGGGTTGTGGTTGGTTGTGGGATGGAGTTGGCCTACTACCACTAACCAATGCTTCCTGGTGTATGAGTCTGGGTATCGGGACTAAAAAGGAAGGCAGAAGTTGAATATTGCCGTTTTGTAGTGATCGCGTTTCTTGAATATACAACTCCATCAGTATTAAAAGAAAAAGTGTTTTTATACATTGAGTGTGTCTGTTTGTCACACTGTATTTTATTAAATGTTGAAAAAAAACTTTTTTTTTTAATGTGTGCAGTGCAAGTACCATTTTCTCATACTTTAATTATTAAGATTTTAAGATAGTTCAAATAGTCTTTAAACTTTAAACTAAAAATCCCCCCACATAAAATATACATTATAAAGAACCATTATAATACACTAAAATGTTTATTTTTTTAAACCGTGAAATGTAAATTGGTCTAGTCGTTGTTATAACTTCAAGCAAATTCACTTTTTTAAAAGAATCACTTAATTTTTGCGATTAATGTAGCCTGTTTAACACATTTTTAAAAATGTCGCATCCAGGGCAACGATGCAAACGCCTAAGGCAATGCTTTGGTCAAGACGGAATTTTCATGTATTTTCTTTTTTTTTTAACATTACGAAACAATAATACAGTACTGATCAGAATGGAGATGCAGAGGGCCATGTGGCTGGACAGCTACTGATCATTGTGCTTTCAGAAGGCGCAGTGTATTATACAAACGAAACATCTCAGCGAGAAAATAAAGTCCCGGGGGAAAAGGGTGGAAGGAGCGCGAGAGACGGGTTTGAGTGTGGAGGGTGCTGCGGCTTGGTGAGGACGGTAAGGAGCAGTGCGATGTGCGCGAACAGTACGGAGTGACCGAGTGAATGGGGGATAAGCGAGAATGAAAGAGCGGCGTGCTTCTCGGCCATAACACTGAAGCGGAAGATATTATAGAGGGCATAGACGAGTCTGAGTGCGAATAAAGTTAAGGCGATCAGAGAGCTGCTTTTATGTCGGCTTCTCCAGATGGTCCCATCCTCCTTAGACAGGCTTCGACCACCTAAGGAGTGTGTCTCTCACGAGTCTGGATCAAGAGGCATTCCACTGTTATTTCCAATGCATACCAGTTGGAAAGCACTCGTGTAAGAGTATAATTATTAAGTTGTTGATGGTGAAGAGCAATTGAAGATAGTGTTTACGGAGTTGTAAGAGATGCTTATTTTTTCAATTAAATCAGACTTCACGGTGCATTCAAAGTCAACAGTCGTTTCGATTGTTTACTTTTTACTTTGACACGTCTTTGTCTCATGCTATGCCACTTTGATAATTAATACGTTTTCTTTTTGCCTTTATCAACTTGCCTTTTAAGAAGGCATTCAAATTCAGGTTGTACATGCTCAAGTTGTTTTTTGTTAAAAGTTCAGTTTCATTGTTTTAAGTGTACACTATGCCATTTATTTTTTTATTCCTTTGAGTTGATTCTATATTAAATTTGTGATTCAATGTATATTTACTTCATGATTTAAGGATTAATTTTATAATTACATGGTTTAATGTTAGATTAGATTAATCTTTACTTTTCAAAGGTAGTATATAAATGCAGTACTGGATGTGTATGAAATTCTTTGGGTTCTCACTTAACCTTTTTATATTATTGTTTCGTAATTTAAAAAAAAATACATGAAGATGCCACCGTGACCAAAGTACTGCCTGACGCAATCACCTTGTTGCCGGCCCTGGATATGCCTTAATGACAAAAAATAACTCTTTATAAATATCTCAGATCTCAGTTTAAATTAAATGAATGATATAATATGGTGAAAAGGAAAAAAGTACACTTCAAGAGGTTTAAATTTAAAGTTTAGGTTAGCAAAAAACTGGGGGAAAAAAGGGATCTTTCAGAATATTACAAATGGGCCTTCCTCAGGGACCAACTAACAGGTTACAACCTACAGATGTTTCTGCAGCAGTTAAATTAAGCCTTGCAAGTTGAATTAAACAATTTGCACAGCTGTATCAACTTCTTTTGATTACTTAACCCCCCCAAGTAATCTAAGTAAGTAAACCCTTTAAGTAATTTTGTATTAATTCTTTAAAAAGTGACTCTCTTCATTTACCAACTTCTGAATATCATTATACAGTAAGTGACCTTTAACTGCAACTAGCAGGAAGGTTTCTCTGGTTTCTATAAATATCAATAATGGGATGATGTGCACATTCCCAGAAACAGGTCTTCATTAATTTTTAATTAACTCATTTCATTAATTAGTAGTTTACCACACAGATTTGCAGCGGTATATAAATTAATGAGGAGAGCCTTGTTTTTTAATTGTACTCTGCATCAGCACATTTCATATAAAAATATGTTAAGGTGTCCAACATTTGATTTTCTTTACACAAAATTATGATTTAGCAGTAAAATATTTCAAGCCAATGTAGTATTTTAAAAATACAATGAAAGAATCATATCTTGTTGAAAAAAATGTACATTCTTCTTTTCCAGTTGTGTCTATTGGAACAAATTGTGTGCAAATTTGTAGACAATATATGTGACACTAATGGTTTGGTTTAGTGATTAAGGCATTGGACTTTCAACCCTGAGGCTGCCACATCAGATCTTGCTGAGGGACCCACTACATAACCTACCTGTGCTACAACTGAAAAATAAAATATAAGCTCTTGTAATGTATGAATTTAAAAGTTGACTGTCTACTGGAGAAATATTTTACAATTTTAACAACTGTGCTGTTTCATTCAGATTGAGTTATTTGTTTTTGAGTTAATGTGCCCACTGACTCATATTCTGTCATACGGACAAAAAACAACCTTCCTCCGAAAGCTTTTTCAAGGATGCCCAAAGTCTATGAAAACTTTGGCCCCATCATAATTTGTTCCCTTTATATACACTAAGTGGTTAGTTTATTGACACATCTGCTCATCTTCCTATATAATACGCTACCGTGGCTGTTCGTTTGTCTGTCCAGGATTTTAAATCACCTGTAGCTCGCAAACCATTTTACCTATTGACTTGAAATTTGGTACACATATATTACGTGATGTCTACTATCCGCTTTAGGGGTGATGATTTTTATTACTCTTTTTATTTTATTTTATTTTATTGTAGAATCAACTCTCGGCAGCGGCCAGCAGGGTGGCCGTGCGGCGCATGCGTATGGGCGCTGTTCTCATTCCCTACCACCTTTGCTAATCATTCTTGAGACAGATTGAAGATTTAAGTGCCAGCTTAAGTGAAAAATGAAAGAAAATGTACTTAAAAATTGCAACACAAAAAATAACTTAATCAGTTTTAACGCGAAAAGATGCCGACGAAAGAAGAGAAGCAGCGGGCTGCTAGGGTGGAGAAAAGAAGAGCTGCCCAGGAAGCAGCAAGCGCATCAACCTCTGAGCAAACGAATGCTAAACGTACAGAGAAAGAGGATGAAAACTGGGAATGCTCTCGTCAAGTGTAACGTGCAGTGCACCGTTACTGGTTAATACATATGACCTTTTCCATTTAACAGCCAAGCATGCTTTTTCAAATCAGTATATATAGCATGCAGAGATACTTAAAGTTTAATTGTTATAGTGTGCAGGAAATGTAAACAATTATTTGTATGTCACTTTATCCTTTAAACAGTTAAGCAGATATGTATTTGACTTTTATTGTATTGACATACTACTCACACAATAATTTAGCTGTCATGCATAGTGCTGCATAATGCAACTGCCTGAATTAGTCAAACTCCAGTAAGCGTTCAGGGAATGTTTAGTTTTTATGTAATAACCGAGGAGAAAGAGGACTTGTTATTTTTATGGGCTTCCTACTGTCCCAGAATTGCTTTCTGGTTATGTAAGCATGGCAACGAGACCTTCCATGCTCCAATAGGGAGCCGGGGTATGAGAAACTGGAGTGAGAGCAGCTTTGGAGATTTGTAACTGGAGTTAAACTATTTGTTGGCAAAGGGGACTCTGAATGCATAATAAGTAGTGTACAGAGAACCTGTCATAAAAAGCAAGCCTGAGGTATTCGGTGGTGAGAAGCAGGTTATTTTAGTTTAAGATAATTAAGCCAGTCTGGTAAAATTGTTTGGTAAAGATACTTCAGTGTTTGATTCCTCAAGGTGGCATAAATTCCTACAGCTTAGGTCTGATATTTAATGATGCTTCTCTTGTAAAGAATTTTCTTACAGTATTCAATGTTTACATTTTCCAGTAACATGCCAGATTTCTAGCATATGGGCCATTTTAAATTCATTAATTTATTAAAGGTTCAACAACCATGCATTTATGGGAGAATTTTAATCAATCCTGTAATATTATCCTTGCCATTACCAGTGGTATGTGAGAATAGTACTCTGTTAATCAAGAGCAAGCAGCTGTCCATGAGTGACCATGAGCATCCGGTAAGAATGATTCTTCGCTCAATAAGTAATCAAAATTGGTTAAGACTGGGTAAGACACAAGTACAATAGAACAAGGTTTTAGAAACAAATGGCGATAGACTTGGATGGAGTAAAAGGTATAAGTAGATAATGTGTTGAAGGACAATACCTTTTCACATTTTCTCACAAGTTAAATGAACCTGTTGCTTGTTTTAGCACTGTATCAAAAGCTGCAGTACAGCAAGCAGGAAAAAGGTACTTAGATCAAATGCAGAAGACAGCTATTCATTCATTCTAATTTATATCAAGAATACCAGAAACTAAAGCCATCACAGCTACCTCTGTGTTTATGCCAGACTGCATACACAACAAAAAATACATTTATTTAGGAACATGTTCTGTCATTCACAATAACTCAACCACTGATTGACTTGTGCAAAAAGCTGTCAGAGGACCAAATGCACTTGCAAGCTCCAATATTTCATGCACACAAGCCAGCCATTTAATGACACATGGTATTGTTCCAGAGTTTAAGGATTGTTTAGAATACAAGCTTAATTTGTGTTATTCCACTTTGAATTGTTTTTTCTTGCTGTGAAGTAACAATGAAGCATTTAAAGTTGTTCATTCTTTACAAATTTATTTAACATGAAAGTGTAGCAGTTTTTCTTTTCATTTCCGTTACTGCACTAAGTTAATGTTCATTTATTGTAGCAAAAGAAAACACTTGAAATTTTGTCATTGGATGTGTTAATTTAAAAGTTTGCATTGTTTATTTTATGTAAAACAGAGGCTTTGCAGAAATGCATTATCATGTTTTTTGGTTATTGTAGCTTTTGTAACAACCCTTGGTCGAAACGTTCAAGTTCGTAACTTTTTCTTTCTTTTACCCCTTTGGAGCTTGACTTTGTTTGTTAATAAACCTTGTTTTGTGAAAATTGACCAGTGGTTTGTAGCTATTCTGGTAATGGCTCAGGTCTAGCATATTTATATACTTTATTATAACATTTCTATAAAAGTATTTTTAGCTTGTACTGTGAATAGAAGACGCAATATGAGCTATGAAACAATGCCCTTTGAAATGCAAAAATCCAGAGAGAAACTAAAATATAAATAAATAAATAAAAATAAGATTAGACCTGAAGGCCAAGTTGACTTTCATATAGCCAAGAAAATTCCAAAATCTAGTTACCAAGGAAAAGAGTAAGAAGGGAAATATTTAAAGCTGTATAATTTTTAACTACTTTTTGTAAATAGCAATTGAATAAGTTGAGCCTGTTGTTTGTTGGTGCTGATATAGTGCCTTTACAGCTGTAACATTCAAGAGGTTATCAGCATTAAAAATCATGCTGAGTGCTATTTTTTTCCTCTGTTCTGAGTATTTTGTCCTGTGCCACCAGTTTTCTTGAGTGTGTTGGATGTGTTTGTTGGTTACCATTAGGCTGGATTGTAAAGTAACTTATTTTTCTGAGAGTATGTGCTTAATACAACATAAAGTTGCATTAAATTACATTACCATGGGCAAGAGGCACAATCTAAGAGACTTTGACCTTGTTATGATTGATAGTGTATAGTATCTCAGAAACAGCAGCCCTTCTGGAATTTTGATGCCCTGTGTTTATGGAGAATACTGCAATAAGTTTTAAAAAAAAAAAAAAAAAGGACAACTTTTGTCAGAGACAGTTCCAGGTGTTCCATCACCTTGTTAATGGGGAGAATGTCCAGACTTTTTCAAGCTAACAGTAAGAGAACAAATACACAGATATCAGCATTTTAAAATTGTGGTGTACAAAAGAGTATTTATAGATTCACAACATTTTGTACTGAAAGTGGATGGGCTACAGTAATGGAGTGGGGAATTTCTGCTTTCTCACACATTAGGTCTCTTTAATACCATCATCTTAATGTCAATGTGTACTTTGCTAATCATATGCATCCCATTATGGCAGTAATAAATAACCCTTTTTTTTAAATGGATACTCCTAGAAAGGGTAGCTGCCGTGCCATAGACCTTGCAACTTTTCAAACTAATTCCACAAACAAGATAATTACCATAGTTTGGTAATTCTGTACTTTCCAAGAATACCTCCAGGAGGTTGAGAGTGTGTCACTTAACTGAGCCTGCCCTCTTACTTAGCTTGTTGATTCATTGGTCCTTGCTTAAAGTGATGTTATCGGGAAAACACGTCACAGCACAGAAGATTGCACTGGCCATTACAGAGTTGTAAAATATGTAAATGGTGTCACTACACCATTAAAGGAATACAGTCTCTTATGAAAGAAGTCTGCTCCAGCTTTCTTATATAGTTCTTCTTTGTTATGACATCAGCACAGCCTGTCATTGATGTGGATCCCCAGGCACTTGTAACAGTGCACCACCTCCACTTGCACTCTCTGAATAGAGACCATATGAGGACCAACAAACAATTCCCTGCTTTTGCTGAAGTTAGGTTGCAGGTAATTCTGTTATCTAGGTGCCAATGAAAAAGATTTGCCACCTGACCACTATGCTCTGTCTCATCCCCATTGTCAATACACCCAATTACTGCAGACTTATCCAAGAATTTCTGCAAGTGACATGACCTGGTGTTGTATTTATAGCCCAAGGTGTGCAGGGTAAATAGAAGAAGAGACATGACTGTTCATTGTAGTGCTGTAGAGTTGCTCACTTCCACATTAGAGGCACATTCCTCAAGCCTTACAAACTGCACTGTGCCTGATGCATAGTCCATTATCCAGTAAGCCATAAGCTCATCCATCTGCATATACCTGAAATTATACCTTAACCAAAGTGGTAATGAAGTCACTAGAAAAAAGAAAAAAACATAATCTTCAGAGTGCTGCCAGCTTTGTCCAGATGGGAACAAGCATTGTGGAGCACACAGATAATTGCAACCTCCACTCTAATCTTTGTCCAGTAGGCCAACTGCAGTGGGTCCAAATGGTGTCTCGCAAGATTACTCATATAGTCCTGGACTAGCCTGTCGAAGGTATTGAGTGTAAAGTGATATGATATAGAATGTAAGCATTCATCTGTAATCAGTAGGTGAAGATGCACGTTGGAACTGGAACATTACAGGGTGTTTTCCACAATTATATCGCTTTCTGGAGCCTTAGTGACAGAGTGAACAGGTAGCCGAGGATACACACAGGGCTGGTCAGCAAAGGCCTTAAGAAGTCAAGGACTGACACTAACTGTTCCAATGGCTTTACCTGTATGTTGGCAGAAGATGGTGGAGGAAAAAAGGAAAAATCAATTCAAAAATTGGTTCAGGGCATTAGCTTTGTTCACATTCCCTTTTGAGTTCAGTAATTATGTCCAATCCATTCCAAATGTCTTTCATGTTATTCATAGTGCTTTTTTTTTTTTTTAGCTTTGGAAACTTCCCTCCCATCACTCACCACACTGTATGTTATTTATAGCCTCTTTGTCACCAGATTTGAATGCTCTCTTCTTTTCATTCAAGGTACTTTTTAGTTCTTTAGTAATACAGGGTTTATTGTTTGTAAAGCTGCACACTGTTTTTGAGGTTACAACAGTGTCAACACAGAAGCTAATATACTCAGTGATGCAGTGACTGAATCTCTCAGTAATGCTACTCTGTGACTTACACGTCATTTGTAAGTAATTCAGAGCCATTTCAGTCTCAAGGCTCTACTACTTCCTTACTATCCTGGTGGCAACAGATTGCCGCCTAATTTCAGCCATGTACACAGGATTAAGATGGATCAGTCAGTTGGCAGATATGCCCAGGGGATGCTTTAGATTTACAAGTATACTAATACTATTTGTCAGATTTTGATAGTTCACACCTCACCAACTGTAAACTTAATAGATGTCATAGTCTATTCTTTGCAAGGGTCTAATAAATGTTATTAATTTGAAGGAAGTTTCATGTTAACATTCAATGTTATTTATATAACACCCTTCGGAAACGTGGGGTTGCTATAAATGCACATATACAAAATAATTGTGAACAAGTATATGGTAAAAAAGTTTTTATATAATACAAAATATAAGATATTTGCACAAACTAAATATGCAAAAAATAATGATCAATGAAATAAATAAAACCTATGTTGAAGCAGTTATAAATTACCCCTAATTAACTGTGATGGGTCTGTTAATCCGAATTAATTAATTAAGACTAGGGGGCTTCGCCCCCTGCTCACTTCACTCGCCAACTCCCCCGGCCTGTGCTACACACCAGCCACTTCGCATTATGGCCGCTCATGTATGTGGATTTCACTTTCACCAAACAAAAAATCTTTTAATTCCCGCAGATACGCCTCTTCATTGGGAAGAAACACTACTTTTCCCTGATGTCAACACAAATTAAATGATCTACAAGTCTCCGACTTAAACTTTAAACCGAACAATATATTCGATCTCTTTTCGCTGTTCCATTATTTTACCGACTAATAATTTTAAATAGTTTGTTTGCGCTAATGTGATCTTTACTATCATTTTTTGAGACTTTTGAATTTTAGTACTTTCATTATCTCTAACCTGCTGTGCATGTGTATCGCACCAACGTTTTTGAATTCTTTACGACATTCTACTTTGTCATCTACTCTTTGTCTTTTATTTCTGGCCATGGGCGTGGTTAAATCTCTTGGCACAAAGTCTCATCTCGCGGGGCATGAAAGTATCTCTCGGAAAAAGTCACATCTCAGCCCAGGCTAAAAAATCTCATCTCGTCCCAGGATTTTTTTATTATAATAGAGAGACTAAAGTACTGTTCTCAAAGGAGCACATATTCTTTAAAAGAGTGTATATTTAGAAAGGAATGGAAGTATTCCATCGATTGAAGTGGGACAAGACTTTTTAAAGTCTTGCATTTTATTAATAAGAATAGCTGTATTACCCAGCTTCATCTGTGAAATTTTTTTAATCAGTGGGCTTCAGTTATAGTGCTGTTGGTCAACTTTGTATTTGTTTTACCACAGACTAATATTATTAGTTCACTTGCGCTGTTTACAGTTGAACATGCTACATACTGTACAGTCTTTGGTGGTGGTGACATGAAAGACATTGCATCAACACTCTGTATTAAAGGACATCACCAAATTAGGTTATTTGGTAATGTTACAAAGGTGGTTTAAAGTTGATTTATTCAAAGCTAAAAACTGCTCTAAATCTCATCTCTCTGTTTGCATCAAAGCCTAAAAATTACTTTTACTCACTCAAAAGCACAGTCCTGTTCTCTCATTATCACATTCTCCACATCTCTTTCGGCTACGGTATTAAAAAAAAATCACACTTCATTTTGTTTAGTCATGCCTTGACTTCATTGGCTAATTTGTATTGTGTGTTTGTTTTTATTTTTTTTTGTTTGTTTGTTTAACTTCAAAAAGCACTGATCATTGTTTGCTATTACAAACGTAATGGTCATAATGAAGATATGCAGATGAACAACAGTTTTGGCTTTTCAAAATTACAAGAATATGCACTGCTAAAAAACTCAATTCATATCAGTTTTATTGTCACATATAGTAGACACAGTAAAGTGAAGTGCATGTATGGCCAAATGCATCATGCAGCCACTATCCGGCTGCAGGAATCTCGCTTCCTAAATGTTGTTGACTATAGTATCACAATAGGTAATGATAAGCAAAACAGTTGAATTTCCTTTTGAATACGTTATATACGTCAAAGTTTTCAATTCTGAAACTTACTAAAACCAGGTATTTGGTTTTGGGAATTTTTAGGGGTTTTTTTGTATATTAAGAATGAAAGGAGGGAAGCTCTTTAAGAGTTTGGCAGTGCTGCGCAGACTGGTTTTCGCAACACATTTCTTAGAAAAACGTCCGGATTAAAATAAATGGGGAAAGGTCTCTGTTGTAAATGCAGAATTTCTAAACACATTTCAAGATGAATCAAAATGGCATACTCTAAGATAAACACTGTAATTCAGTGAGACAATAAAATTGTTACCCCAAAGTGTATTTAATAGTTACTACTTTTAATGGCATGCCATGCTTGTCAATGCTCTTATTTAATTGTAGTCCCATGTCAGCATTTTCCACAAAGTTGCAGATAAGATGAAGGGGAGTAAATATATTTTAAATACCTTTCTTACTGGATCAGTTGCGTAAAAATGGACTATGCGCACAGCCACAGTGCCTGGCAAGCAGTTGAACTTTATAGCACACTTGGTGAACGCAGCTACTTTGAGCTTCGCCAAACTTTGCTCCTTTCACATCTCTCCTGCAGATGGCCTTCATCTGCATAAACCAGCATGCCAAATTTATCTGTGTGATCAATGTGAGCACTTGTGGTGAAAAAGGGGCATGATGCATTGGGAAGTCCTACTAGCTGGAACATTGTTAATGACAAATATGAACAAATAAAAAAAAAACACTTGTCAATTTCAAAAGTGAGTGAGTCAGTCAGTCAGTCTGTCAGTCAACTTTGCATTTTATACTTGCATAGATGTGTGACTTCACAGAAAGTCGGTGCAACTCTCTTAAAATAGAAATAGTTTTTGCCAGAGTCTGTTATTTATGTTTTTTTGTACATATTCTACTGTAATTCAGTTTGGACAAAAGTCATATGAAAAGTACTATAGCCTGATGAAAGCCTTTATTTCATATATATCATCCTTTTAGGAGAAACAAAAAAAGTGTAAAAACCCCTAAAAAATTACCTTTAAAGAGGAACGTGGTATCTGAGTTACTTGTGTGAAAGCTCATATTTTCAAAAATTTCAATCTTAATTAATCCTGTTTCTGTTAATGCTTTAATGCTTAGCATTGTAGTCATACTAAAATAGACTAAAACCAGGCATTATAGCACAGATAAAGATATAGCAGGGATATTGATACAAAATACAAAGTTTTCAAAAGATTTTTTTTTTAAGTTGCTTATATTAAAAAATTGTTGTCCCAGATTTCAGCTCTTCTAGGTTAATGGGCCGTTCAGCTAACTATGAAATGCGCCATGGCCCTGCTAAATAATACTAATTTCAACAGAATAGTACAGAAGTGTCCATTACCTGTAATATCATCTATTCTACCGTAACCAGCAAAACAACAATGAGACCAAGGTCCACTGTCAAAAACAGAAAGACAATGAGAATGACTTAAGGCTGTCAGTTAAAGTATTTGCTACAATTGTTGTTGAGCAATATGAATAGCTCTTTAGCTAAAGGCTAATCATGGGAATTCCCAGGAGGCCTGCATCTGACATTGCAGTGTATGGTTGTTAAAAAGGTCTATAGGGTGAGCAGGAAAAAATAGATGTTTGAATGTGTAGAAAAATTACATTTAAGGAGTTACTTTTTATCAAATGTAACATCTGCTTTTTGGATGAATTTAGATTAAAAAAACAGGACAATTGAAATAGGATTGTTCAGTATTCCATAACTATTTGCCAAATTAACATCCATTTGAAGTACTGCTATATTTTGAAATAAAGAAAACCAACTTCTACCCATTCAATCAGTACCCATTTCATCTCAAATGAGAGTTACAAAATCATTTCTAGAGTACTGACTAAGGCTGTAATTTCTTGCTGCAGCGTGTCAGAAGGTGCTTGTTTGAAACCCCATTTGAGGTTTTTTTTTTTTAATATAATTTTACTTGGGGTCTGGGGAAGAGAGGTATACTTGATTATGTATAAGTCCTATGTGCCTGGCAAATATTCATCTTCCTCTCTTGCATTCTCTGATTTATTTTCGGATAATTGCATATCTTTTGTGGTAGAAAGTAGTGCAAACAAATTAACTTCCACTTATTATATCTGAACTGCAGCCAGACTTAAATGCATTAATGTCCAAAACGAACTCTGTCTGTTAACAACCTATAGTGAAACTTCTCTTATTGAGACTGTTAGTCTAATGAAAAAAATTAAATTGAACTGCTGGTGAAAGAACAAGAAATGAGCAAGAACAAAGGAATTATAAAGCCAAGGAAGTAAGATAATGGACAGTATTTACAGTATTGAAAATACAAGTACATGGGGAAGGCAAACGTACAAAACCTAAAACAAATACCATTCCAGTGAGTGAAAGCTATAATTTTACAGTAGTATTACAGAATGTTTATGCAGGCTACAAAATCTGGAAAGTATGAAATACTTTATTTAGTGGTAAATTTTCAAATTTGGAAGACTATGCTAAACAGAGTCTAATTTTAGAAAACCGTGAAAGCCTTCCATTCAGTGTAATGAAAACAAAACTGGCTTTAGCCACAGAAATACATTGTCATCTGCCAGATACAAACATTGTAAATTGCCAGGTTACAGGTGGTTAATTTATGTTTTGTTGTCATATTTTTGCTTATGTGTTGTGCTGTCTTATCTGCCTGTTGAGTATTGTTCCAACATCACTTTTTCTTCTCTTAATTGCTTGCCTGTAACTATCCTGCTTCATGTTGTGCTAACCTTTTTCAGATTATCATAGAGCTAGCAGTGAGGAGCAAACACTTGCAAACTTAACAATAAGATTGCAACATTAGTTTCTTTTTTTGGAGGTTACCAAAGATGACTTAAAGGGTTTACACAACAAGCAGTTTTCATGCTGTATTTTCCTGGTAAATGTTTTGGTAACACTTGTATAGCATGTAGAATCCTGTGCCCTAATTGCACATTGTGTCATTATATTAAACTAGCATTGAAAGGCACGCTATGTTCTTTTTTTTTTAAGAGCATGTGTATATGTTTGTGTAGGGATTAGAAAATTAGCAATGAATACAGAATAAAATAGCCTATTTTTAGAGACAGCAGACCCCTTCAAAATAGAGTAACCAACTACATATCTTTAGTTGTTGTGAAAACCCTGTACTCCCACCTTCTAAATTCATCAAACTTTTTAAAATTAGTTTGTGTTTAAGAAATCCATAATTTTCTTTATTTGGTGAAAGAGAAATTGGCAATGGAGAGCTTGCTATTTGTTGGCAGTCAAGTTAAACTTTACATTGTATTCACATTATTTAATTTTGTTATTTACCAGTAATACATAACTCCGAAACATAATACAGTAGAACTGTTATAAAATAGGTAATTAATTATGGTTAATCTGTGAACAAAAATACATATTGGTAACAAAAAACAAATGGAGAGTTATTCAATTTAAGAAATACTCCCTGGGTGAAAACTGAGTTGGGCTCTTCATAAGTAAATTGAGAATTGTCCTTACTAGGTCGTACCATTTCTAGGGTTATTCTTGTTTTTATTATGCCTCATCCTCCAGAGTTGAGCTCCCATGATCCTGACCCCTGGCCGTGCTGGAAACCAAGGGGGCTGCCCTCTTTTGGTCTGAAGGGGAAACTGTCCTGGATATACTCTTTTCCCCTGGTCCTTCCATCCTCAGGGTATCCCAGCCGGGCAAGGGCTCTGGCTGTCCACCACAGTTCATAGACCTAAGCACTTGGCAATACTGCCTGCGTGTTTGAAATAAAAGTATGGGAATATTGTTCTATTTTTCTTATATTAGATTGCAGTCTGTATATGTCAACAGCATGTATTTACAATAATTGATGTTTTATTTTTCATTATTCTAATACTGCAGATAGTATACCAAGTCTGTGATTGGACATTTGATATGAGTAATGCAGACGTATCAGATAATGAAGTGCCAACTACTGTACTTTGTTATTTAAGTACATTTTTCAGTTATTTGTACTTTACTTGAGTAAATTTCATTAAGGACAACTCTAGCTTTTACGTCACTACATTTTTAGGTCAAATAGCATACTTTTTGCTTCATTCAATTTTCCAGCAAGTTCTTGTTACTCGTTACACAGACTAAACTATTTTACATTCATATAAGAGACCTATCAGGTGTGTTGTCAGCGTAGGTTATAGTTCAGCATTGCTCAGACACAGCAAATAGAATGCCATGTATCATTCAGAAATAAAAGGGCAATAGTGCTTGTTGCATTGGTCATTTGGTAGGTTGTTCCCATGATTCCCCAGGTTCTGTTGAGAAACAGAACCTGAATAGCCGCTTTCCTCTACAGTTGTATTTGAAAATAGCACCTAAAGAAATCTTTGCTTTTAAAAATTCATCTTCATATTTAAAGAAACATGTTGAAGTAGACCTTTTTTCAACTCTTCTTAAGCTATCTTACTGTTTATGGTTACCCTGAAGTCCCAAAGGGCTGTGTCTTTTTAATCTTGTGTAAATAAGAGTTTACGGCACAAGTAATATTTTGTGCCCACAAGCTATACTATCAGGGCTGGCTCTGGCTAGGTGGTTACCTATATCAAAAATCACAGTCTTCAAAATTGTCAATAATAATAATTCTCAAAAAGGTGTAGCATAGGACACATAGCAGGAAAGCAGCTCTTAAATTCAGTGCTATAGGCTGATGTAATTTAAATTAACTTGCAATCATCCCCCAACTGGGCTTACATTAAAACTTACATTAAATTTAACAAATATCGTTCTCTGTTGTCCATCATCATTTATGTCATTCATTCTTAGCATGCTAACCTAGTTCCCCATAGTCTGTATCTCACAGGAGAGATTTTCTGAGGTTGTTCATTGATTAGATAGTTACATTGGATCATTTGCATCCGTTATTGAAGATGGAATAAATAAGAATCATGGGTAAATGTTCAAGGATAATCATTATGCTTCAGTTTTATTTATATTTGAATTCTGTCATATTAAGCTTGTCGATTTCTTTAACCTGAAGAAATGTATGTTTTTGTAGCTACCTTGGTAAGATTTTACCATAACTGTTATCATCACTGTAAGATACCTGGCAGGCTAGTGGTTTAAATAGAGAGTTACAGAAATTTAACATATTTAAAGTAATTTGATTACAATACACAAATGTGTGTGTTTGATTTTTTTTTTCCCTTGGAGAGCCTTTAAATTCAACGAATAAATAAAGCTTGCCAATACAGCCCAATTTCTATGTGTTTTCTGAAATGGCTTCACTCAAGCATGATTGTTTATCTGAGACCATCTTGAAAAGAGATGTTGTAAGAAATCAAATCTCCCCTTTGACATTTGCAAATTGTAAATTTGTTGTTTTCCTAATTATCCATATTTCACTTTCTCCAGTCCTGTCTCATGTCTCCAGGCTTCTACTGTATCTTGATGATTCCGCTCAAAGCAAAGGGAGTATCAGGGTGCCATTTACAGCTTCGCCAAGGACAGCAAAAATTCTAAAGCTGGCCCTGTATACAGTAAATTGTCAAAATAATATCCATATATTGTATGCTCAAGATATTGCAGTGGATTTTTACAAGCCCCGTTACTGAGTATAAAAGTCGCCGGTTAACTGAAAAAGAAAGATTTGGGATTCCAGTGAGATCTCGTGCCCATTGAGGGGTGAAGGGAGTAACACCAGGGTCTTGCTGTCCCTTATTATGTGCTAGCTTAATATAAGGGGTGTCGACTTTCCTAGAGGCAGAGATAAGTATTTTTGTTGCTGCACTGATGAGCCACAATGACTAAGGAAAACATAGGTGGCTTATTAAGTGAATATTCTAGTTTTGTGTGCAACAGTAAAATTTGATTAGTAGCATACAATATTTTGTCTTGATAAATTATTGGATAATTACAGCACATCTGTTATTCTATCTTCAGCTAAATTGCAAAGTATATGACATGTTTTTTGAGCTGTCCTTTTTATTAAAACTTTTATTAGTTTGTGATTCAGGAGAAACCATTTAAATTTAGCAGAATTGACCCATGTCCACAGCATTCTTCAGCAGAACATTTATTCTGTTGTATTGAAGTTGAATTATTGTAGCATAATATTAATACAAGTTGGTTTAATGCTATTCTTGAGCATTTTTTGTATTCTTTTTTGTGTTTCACTTATTTTTACTTTTCAGCTTCAGGTTTATAGTCGGTTCTGATCTGCGTGTTTCATGCTGGCTTGAGAGAATAGTGTAATCTGCAATACACCTGGTAGAACCCAATAAAATCTGTGAAAAGTCCATTTATGCTCTTCAAGATATAAATTTAGTATGATTTCTTTCTTGTATGACAAAGACCCCTCATTATTAATTTGGTTATGTGTAAAGCTTTACCCCTGTACTCGTACATTAAGATATTAGGAAACATGGCAGCAATAATCCAGTACACAGTATGTACAGTTATAATACTAGTGTTATGCCACATACTGTATATCTAAAGTTTGAACATTAGAACACTCTAGACGAGAACAGGCCATTCAGCCCAATAAAGCTTGCCAGCCCTATCCACTTATTTCTTCCAAGAAAACATCAAGTCGAGTTTTGAAAGTCCCTAACGTCTTACTGTCTACCGCATTACTTGGTAGCTTATTCCAAGTGTCTATCATTCTTTGTGTAAAGAAAAGCTGCCTAATGTTTGTGCAAAATTTACCCTTAACAAGTTTCCAATTGTGTCCCTGTGTTCTTGATGAACTCATTTTAAAATAACAGTCTTGATCCACTGTACTAATTCCCTTCATAATTTTAAACACTTCAATCATGTCACCTCTTAATCTTCTTTTGCTTAAACTGTAAGGGTTCAGCTCTTTTAATCTTTCCTCATAATTCAACCCCTGTAGCCATGGAATCAGCCTAGTCGCTCTTCTCTGGACCTTTTCTAACACTGCTATGTCCTTTTTATAGCCTGAGACCAAAACTGCACACAGTACTCAAGATGAGGCCTCACCAGTACATTAGAAAGGTTGAGCAGAACCTCCTGTGACTTGTACTCCACACATCGTGCTATATATCCTAACATTCTGTTAGCCTTCTTAATGGCTTCTGAACACTATCGGGAAGCCGATAGCTTAGAGTCCACTATGACTCCTAAATCCTTCTCATAAAGTATACTCTCGATTTTCCAACCGGCCATTGTGTATTCAAACCTAGCATTTTTACTTCCTATGTGTAATACTTTACATTTACTGACATTAAATTTCATCTGCCACAAATCTGCCCAAACCTTTATGCTATCCAAGTCCTTCTGTAATGATATAACGGATTCCAAATTATCTACTAGTCCACCTATCTTGGTATCATCTGCAAACTTAACCAGCTTGTTACTTATATTCGTATCTAAATCATTTATATATATATATATTAAAAATAGCAGCGGCCCTATCACTGACCCCTGTGTAACACCACTCTTAACATCGGCCAGTTCTGATGAGGTTCCTCGCACCATCACCCTCTGCTTCCTGTGTCTGAGCCAATTCTGTACCCATCTAAAAACATCACCCTGAACTCCCAGTTCTTTTAATTTGATGCCCAACCTCTCATGTGGCACCTTATCAAATGCTTTCTGAAAGTCCAGATAAATAATATCATAAGCTCCACTTTGATCATATCCTTTTGTTGCCTCCTCATAGAATTCCAGCATGTTAGTAAAACACAACCTTCCTCTTCTGAACCCATGCTGACTGTTCAGAGTAACTCCTGTCCTTGCCAGATGTTGCTCAATCTTATCCTTAATAATTCCTTCCATTAATTTTCCTGTGATGAATGTTAAGCTTACTGGCCTATAGTTGCTTGGATCTGCCCTGTCACCCTTTTTATATAATGGGATGATATTTGCCATTTTCCAGTCCTTCGGAATCTCTCCGGTGCGCAGTGACTTCCTAAAAATATGTGTCAAGGGTTTATATATGTACTCACTACATATAAGAACACGAGGATAAATATTATCTGGTCCTGGTGATTTGTTTGATTCATCTTATTTAATCTAAGCAGCACTTCTCCCTCTACAATTTCCAAATCCCTCAGTACCTCCTTAGTAGTCGCATTTACCTCTGGAAGGCTGTCCACTTGCTCACTTGTAAACACCTCAGAAAAATGTAAGTTTAGGGCATCTGCTATTTCACTGTCTGTGTCTTTTAATTTCCCCCTTACTATTTCTGATGCACTTGACTTCCTCCTTGACTGTTCTTTTACTACTAAAATACTGAAAGAATCTCTTAGGGTCTTCTTTCGCCTTATCTGCTATATTCCTCTCCAATTGTGTTTTAGCCTCCCTGATATCCATCTTAATGGTTGCCTTCATGTTCTCATATGCTCTACGATTCACTTTGCAGTCATTAGTCTTATATGCCTTATAAAGCAGTTTTTTTCCTTTGCAATTTCTTTTTTAAATCTTTATTAATCCACTGTGGAGTTTTTTTAGTTTCCTATTAATTCCAAATTTAGGTATGTAAATACAATTAAAGAAATTTAGTAAGCTTTACACTTTTTTTTCAATAATTCCATAAAGGATTCAAGCTACAAGAAGTATTTCAAACATCTTAAACGTGTATCGAAAATCCCGTACAGTGTTCTTTAAACTCCCAGGTTTGCTTATTCTTTGTTACTTGGTATTGCATAGGCATATTTTTATATTTTTCTTTTTTCTTTCTTCATCTTGTAAAGCACTTTGAGCTACTTCATTTGCATGAAAACATGCTATATAAATAAATGTTGTTGTTGTTGCTTAGTTATCTTATTGTGTCAAATCCAGGTCATGAATAGTTGATGTGGCTGATGACTTTGATTTTAGTTTTTAATTAGAATCTCATTTCTCTTTTTCATTGATATCCTGGATTTTAATATTTTGTAAGTAAGAAGTATGTTTACAGATTTAAAAATTGTATATAATGTCTCAGTTATTCCCAATTTATTTTCTGCTCATTACATTTTTGACTTATTATGGTAATTTAATTTATCACTTGCTATTTTGTGTTTTATAAGGTAACTAATTTACAAAGCACAGACAAAAAGCACAAATGAAAAGGCACTATATAGTCACTTGTAATTAACCAATTACAAGGAGACAAACTACAGCCTATTTTTGAGAATCAATAAATTGCAGAGCTCATGAGTATACTTTGACAGAACTACTCTATAGAAGCAAAAAATGACAGGCAAAACTAAACGAGTTGTGACAGTCTGGGTTGGCTTCATACTGCTTTGTTGCATCCAGGAGCCTCTTGAATTCAAAACCGTCGATAGTCATGAACCTAGATGAGCTGGGCAAATGAGGACACACTCTTACAGCAAAGGGTAGGTACAAAAGTGTCAAAATTGAAATTAATCAAAAGCAAACACAGCTCAAGGAGTGCTGTGCATCTTCTCATAAATCAATAAATAATCCATTAAAAAACAACAAAATCCATGTGGAGGTTAAAATGCACTAGATAATTCCATGAAAGTGAAGTTTAAAAATCATGTCATGAGACTGTTCCTTTAAAAATGCACAAGCCCTGGTGCCTTCTAAAATCTGATGCCTTCTAAATGTTTCTAAAACAAAACTTTGAAAATAATGCAGCAGACCATTTTGACAACACTTTTCATAGACTGTCCATATAGCACAGTGCTCTACACTACATTCCTCACAACTACTTTAGGCATAAAGTGTAGAAGTTTAAAATTACCAGGTCAATGTAAACATTATGATAAAAATAGAAAAACACCAGATCATACTAGAAGGACAGTACACTGAAAATCCAGGTCAATTCTTTTGTTACGTACATTGGCCTGATAACTGCTTTCAGACAAGATGCAGCCAAGTAACGGCAAGGTTTGTTTTATTGTGAATTACAAGTATTGTAAAAGTTAACATTAAGTAATATTTTACGTGATGTAATTTTCTTTGGCCAAGCTGCTTTTCCATGTCAGACCAGCAAACACTGTTTCTTTGCTCAATATGACAGAGTGCCAAGATATGACAAAACAGGAAAATTAATATGTGTTATAATTTCTTTAGATATTTCTGTTGAGTTTTAAATACACCTTTAGGGAGCCAAAAAAATATTATTATATTAGGCAAAACAAATGTTTTTCTCATATGTATGTAATGTCACACGCTCTGGTGACGGTAATTCTTTGCCACTCCAGGGGCTGGCACTCCCACTGCAAACTGGAAGACTAATGGCTTTCCTGCCACTGACATCACTTTTGGTGTCCATCTACCTGGACCTGCCTCTTCCTACCGGAAGAACCTCCATCTTTAGCAGTTGAAACCAGACTCTCATCTGAAAAGATGTATCTTAATGCTCTTACCTGCATTTTTTTTTTTCTCTTTTGTGAGATTCTAATTGTACAGCATTTGCCTACTGGTGCCAAAACACTTTTTACTGTTTCTGCTTGTTTATTACAATGCAGATTTGACATTTATTTGTATAATGAATTATTGTGCAATATTAGTGTTTGCTGGGTTACCCAGTTGACATATACAATATGTGCAGGAGGTCAGTGAGCACTAAGCGGGCACAATGTAGTTCCAGGCAAAAGCCATATGTAAAGAGAACACATACTTGAGGAATAAAAACCCATTCCAATGACAATGGCTGGGCAATGTAACTTAATAGCAAGTATGTGGCTGCCAGAAGTTATTTTTTTTTAAACAGCAGAGTGAATAAGTGCCTTTGGAAAGCTGCATGCTATCAGCCATATACTCAAAGCTATAAAATTGTTCCAGTGGAGAAAAGTGACTAAATGTGGTATGGTAGAAGAAGGACAACAAAGGTGCATATATGGGTAGCCTCAAGGTGCAAAAAAAAGTCATAACCAGAAGAACTATTTATTAGAGAATTGAATTGCTAGTATAATCAAATATTAGGAGTCATAGAAAAATGATGGTATGTGAGAGGAACTATTGTTTGTTTGCAGACAAGGTTTGTTTTAACACAAACAATATTCTTGTATATTATAGCCAATGAATGGGGGTTTTTATGCATCTGACTTCTCAAATTTTTCATCTCACCTTGTATGTCTTGCTTGAATAACAGATTTTTGGTTGTTTGAACCACTATTTTACTTTCAGTTCTGAACCAGGCTGGCACATAGAGATGCATCAGGTTGTACTCATATTGCACATTTCTTTTGACAGTGACTTTGAGAAACATACTTCCATCTGGTTCTGATAAAAAAAAAATCACTTTCATTAGTGGTTTGTGTCATTTGTTCTCAGATTTTTTGGTTATGATTTTATTGTCCAGTTAAATGGGTCTTTACTTGATGTATTCATTTATTATTTACTCATTACTGTATTATCTTTTTATTCTTTAAGGAAAAATGTATTGTCAAGACTGATGAAGCTTCATTTAGGCCAGTGTTATTCCCATTAACTAAAACTAAATATGTTGTTAACAAAAACAACAATTATGTCATTAACTAAAACTAAAATGAAAGTGAAAAATTTTCAGGAAACCAGAACCAAAAGAAAAAGAGCAAATAAAATCAAAAATAAATAGTTTTTGTATTTTTAAAGTTGATTTTCAACATACTTGTCTTTGTGTGCAATGTACATGTGAGCAAGCAGTTGGTGGCATATTTATTAATATTATTTGGAATCACTCAGTAATAAATTTGGTTAGTAACAAGCATTGATTCGTGTATATGTGCAATTACCATTCGCTGCTGGCACCTGAATCTGTAGATTTTATTGGTCATTTCATCTTTCAGTCAGTTTTCCCTTCTAGAACTGACAGCGAATACCAAAGCCTCATCACTTGTGAATGACTTACTCAGTGGATTTCATTGGCCACAATTGAAAGTCAATCAAAGAGAGCCCTTTGTCAGCGAATGGCAGAGAAGTTTCACTAAACATAAAATAAAATGGCACCTAAATTCAAACATTGTGCCCATATACAATGGAAGATACAGTTAAAACAGTTTGAAAATTAAAGAGATAGAGGATTTTTCAAGATCAAATAGCCACCCCCATGCTTCAAATTCAGTCAATAGGAGAGGAGACTTTGTCCAGACTGCAGTAGTGCACAGCTGGTATTTCAAGGCCCTATTTTGTCCTTTAAGGAATGTCTTTCTTACTGCCCCTCACCGTGTGAAACCTGCACATAAAGTCTCCTCTTCACAATAGAAACTGAGACTTGCTTTTTTGAGCATTGTTAAGCTGTGCTTGAAGCTATTGTGCTGTGAGATGCCTATCACACAAGCTAGTGACTCTCAAAATCTGGATTGGGTTGTGACTTTGGGTCTGCCAGATCTCTTCTTATCAGAGTTTCTTCCAGTTTCCAATTGCCTTTGGATTGCGTAGGACACCATTGTACTCACTGACACTTTGATTTTTTTTTTTTTTTGTGCGGTTTCTCTTAATGAAAGGCCTAAATTTCTAAGGATAATGATGCTCTGTCTCATTTCATTTGTTAATTGCCATTTTCTTGCCATTATCACTGGAATATTGTTCAAGTGTTACTTCGGAGGGTGTAATAATAATAATAATACATTTTATTTATATAGCGCCTTTCCCATGCTCAAGGCACTTACAGAATATAAGAAAGAACGGCAGGGTATACAGTATATAGCATAGTACAAAGCAAATAAACAAATAAGGAAGATTAAGATAGTAAATTCAGAGAAAGCCTAACAGACAACAGAATTGATGGTCTCGCACACACACACAGGTTACATGAGCATCTTGACAGAGAGGTAAACTGAGAGAAGGGTAATAAAGTCAAGTAGAGCTAAAAGCCTTCCTGAACAGATGAGTTTTGAGTTATTTTTTAAAAGAATTCATGGAGTCAGCTGACCTGATTAATTTCGGTAGGTCATTCCAGAGTCTGGGCGCTATACAGCTGAAGGCCCTGTCACCCATGGAGTGTAGATTAGTGTGGGGCACAACAAGATTGCAAGAATCAGAGGACCTTAGTGAGCGGGCAGGCACATGTTGATGGAGAAGGTCACTGATGTAGTTTGGTGCGAGGTTATTTAAGGCTTTGTAGGTTATTAGTAGGATTTTATATTCGATTCTGTAAGACACAGGGAGCCAGTGAAGACGGAGCAGGATGGGTGTGATGTGCTCGCTGTTGCTGGTTCGAGTAAGGACTCTTGCAGCCGAGTTTTGAATAAGCTGGAGCTGTGATATAAGATTAGAAGGGGCACCTGCCAACAGCGAGTTACAATAATCGATGCGGGATGTGATAAAAGCATGGACAAGTTTCTCAGCATTAGAAAAGGAGAGGAAGGAGCGAACACGGGATATGTTACGGAGGTGAAAATAAGAAAGTTTCTTAATGTGATTTATGTGGGCGATGTAAGAAAGGGAGGAATCAAAAATGACACCAAGATTCTTTGCAGTAGAGGCAGGTCTGATGAGATCACCACCAAGATAGATTGGGAAGGAGCTCATTTTATTAAGTTGCATTTTAGTCCTAATTTGCAGGAGTTCAGTTTTGTTGCAGTTTAATTTTAAAGAGTTCTGCTCCATCCAGGTTTTGATTTCAATAAAGCAGGTTGTGAGCTGAGAAAGCTCTGATGAAGTTCCACTTTTAACATTGAAGTAGAGTTGAGTATCGTCTGCATAAAAATGATAGCCCAGTCCATAGCTACGAATAATATGGCCAAGAGGAAGCATATAAATAGAGAAGAGAAGAGGGCCGAGGACAGAGCCCTGAGGAACTCCTTGTGTGACTGGCGCCAAGCTGGATCTGCTGTTGCCAAGACTAACAAACTCTTGCCTATCAGTCAGATAGGACTTGAACCACTGGAGGGCAGTGCCAGAGATACCCAGCATGTTCTCCATTCTGGACAGTAGAATGTCATGTCTGACCTGAGTGTCAAATGCTGCACTGAGGTCTAATAGAATTAATATGCTGGTTTGTCCAGAGTCTGCTGCCATAAGCAGATCATTGGTTACCCGTAGCAGAGCAGTTTCACAGCTGTGCTACACCCTGAAACCAGACTGAAAGGGTTCCATCAAATTATTAGACGTTAAATAATTGGTGAGCTGGGAAGCTACTACACGCTCAAGAGCTTTTGACAGGAAAGGTAAGTGGGAAATAGGCTGGAAATTGTTAAGATTGTCAGCATCAAGACCAGACTTTTTTAACATTGGGGTTACAGAAGCGATTTTAAAAGTGAACGGCACAGAGCCAGTGTTAAGGGAGGAGTTTATTATTGTTGTAACAGTCGGGATTATGGCATGAAGGCAGGATTTAAGTAGTGTGCTGGGGATGGGGTCCAGTACACAAGTAGTCAGTCTCATCTTACAAAGCAGGTCATTAAGAAAAGCAGATGTGACTGGTGAGAACTTAGAGAAGGAGCTGGATGGGGTGGGAAAACAGGGAAAGATATAAACAGATGATGTATTTATGTTAGTTGAATTATTTAGATCTTTAATTTTGTTACGGAAAAAGTGGAGGAAATCACAGACTTCAGTAGAAGAGGTAGTTGGGCCAGATGTAGGTTCGAGTAGTTTATTAACTACAGAAAACAAAACCCTTGGGTTATTGTGGCCACTTTCTATTATTCTGCCATAGTGGGTGTTCTTAGCAGCAGTTAGTGCTTCTCTGTAAGCTCTTTGGTGGTCAGAGAATGCCTGGATGTGCACGGTGAGGCCAGTCTTACGTGACATTCTCTCAAGGCGTCGGCCAGCTGCTTTCATAGATCGCAATTCTGAGTTATACCAAGGAGCTGAACGTTTAAAGGAAACCTCCTTATGTTTTAAAGGAGCTGTTTTATCTAATGCTGAATGAAGGGCTAAGTTATAGTGATCCGCAAGACTATCTAGTGTTGACGGAATAGGTACAGACAGTAAAAGATCAGAAATGGATCCAGAAAGGATAGAGCGACAGATATTTTTAAGGCTGTGACTGTGTAGTAACACAGTCTGCTTCAACTCTGCTTTAAGATACTCGAAGGGTTTTTAAGTAATCAAAAGAAGCTAGGACACATGTGAAAATTGTTTGCTTCAACTTGCAAGGCTTAATTTACTTTAATAATTTTGATTACTTTAATTTAATTTACTATAATTGCTGCAGAACAGCTGTAGGTTGTAACCTATTAGTCCCTGGAGAAGGCCCATTTGTAATACTGTGATATTTCCCTTTTTTTCAGTTTTTGTTAACCTAAACTTTAAATGCAAAGTTCTGGCAGTTTACTGCTTATATTTTCGACATTTTAGGTCATTCATTGCATTTCAGCTGATTAGATTTGAAGAAAAACGGAGGTGTTCTAAAACTTTTGAGTGGTAGTATATAGTCCACTTCATTTCTGAGCATGTTTGGCTTAGTAGAATATGCTTCATATGGCATTCTATTAAGGAAATCCAGTCATATGTTCTGTATGCGTTCAGGCTATGTTGTTACTCTAATACTAGTTCTTCCTTTTCTAAATATTTGATTCAGTGCTTCAGAACTAATGGGATTCTAAAAGTGTACATTTATAAGAAACAATAAAATGTAGTGTTTTTAAGTTTATCCTTTAATAATGAACAATATTTCAATCAATTTGAGTATTTTGCTAAATGGAGCATGTTGTAATGAATGATGCCCTTCTGGAGGTGCTGTTGTAAAGTTTTAAATATTTCAAAATGTATTTTATCTATGACTCACTCACTCACTCACTCACTCACTCACTCACTGACTCATCACTAATTCTCCAACTTCCCGTGTGGGTGGAAGACTGAAATTTGGCAGGTTCATTCCTTACAGTTTCCTTACAAAAGTTGGGCAGGTTTCATTTCGAAATTCTACGTGTAATGGTCATAACTGGAAGCTGTTCTTCTCCATTTACTGTAATGGAGCTGAGCTCGAAAGCCGTGGGGACGGAGTTTCGTGTGACATCATCACGCCTCCCATGTAATCACGCAGTACGTAGAAAACCAGGAAGAGCTTCAAAAAGCGCTGAAGAAAACATGCATTATATAATTGAGAAGGCAGCGAAACAATAAGAAGCGAGCGAGTGACATATACAACCATATTCAAGAGTGCTGCTACTACAGAAACAAAGCACGGTGTAAACCTAAACTTTAAATTAAGTTCATAGACAGGCTGCCGCTGGCGTTTGTAATTTAGTGCCTGCCCATATAAGGCCGTCCGTCAGCAGCAATCCAATAGAAACACTGCCGCTAAATATTCACGGGTGAAGGACTGTGCGTATGCAGAGGAAGATGAGATGGTCAGGGTGGTGTTTGGCACAAACTCAGCGAAACTGCGAGAGAAAGTTTTAAGTGCCGGGACTTAGGTAACATTAAATACAGCCATGGACATAGCACGACATGGCACCAGCACAGCTGGGAAACTTCGATGCATGTACACCGAGTGGCTCACGTGAACTGACGCAGTGCACAGACAAAAAGCAGCAGTTCCAAAGAGCGCTGAACAAAAACCGAATTAAACAATTGAAAAGGCAGCAAAAAAATATGAAGCGTCTGATACATACAAGCATATTCATAAGTGCAGCTACTGTGGAAACAAAGCACACGGTGGAAAAAGTGAATGTCCCGCTAAAGGAAGACAGTGTAAAAAAAAACCCGTGCATGCAGTGTGTCAGGTCTCAGATAAAGAAGAAGACGAGCTGTTTATTGATGCAGTAAGAAACGAATCGATGAATGAAACCTGTTATCTTTACAACGATTGACAAACAAGGAATGTAACTTGAACACAACACATCCTACAAATACGAACCTGATTGAAAGAAATAATGATAATCAAATCCTTGATGACAGCAACACTCAATAACACTCTCAAAACAATTACTGTATATTGACAATCATGTTACGTTATTTTTAAAATGTTCCCTTTTCTTTTTCATAACTTCTTTAACACACTACTTCTCCGCTGCGATACGCGGGTATATATATATGTATATATATACCCCGATCTACATACTCGAATAATGGATACTTTATTCGCCATCAATGATTGTTTTGGTAAAGCCATACTCAGTGTATTCATTAGATGAACGGTAAAAAAGTAAGAGTGAGGGGAGGGTGACTTATTTAGGCACGCAGGCAAAACCACAATAGCATGCGGGCTCGATGTACTGTAGTGCGCGTCAACTCGATCTGAATTGCGTGATCACATTCGAAGAAATATATCTTTTCAAGTTCTATTTAGTCCATATGTGTCAAACTCAAGGGCCGCGGGCCACATCCGGCCCGGCGTATAATTATATCTGGCCCGCGAGATCATTTTATATACTGTATTATTGTTATTAATGGCCCGGGTATGTGAAGCGCTGGTA
>JANRMT010062796.1:63624851-63659310 GCA_026402145.1 Polypterus bichir lapradei
TATATATATATATATATATATATATATGACAGCAACACTCATCACTCACAACAGTGACAAAACAATTACATTGACAATCATGTTACGTTATTTTTAAAATGTTTCCTTTTCTTTTTCATTACTTCTTTAACACACTACTTCTCTGCTGCGAAGCGCGGTATTTTGCTAGTTATGCATAAATCTAACCACCTATCCATTTTCAAACCCTTTTATTCACTTCAGGATTGTATGGACAATAGCCAGTCCTGGCAGCATTGAGTGCAAGGCAGTAACCAACCCTGGATGGGTCACCAGTCCCTCATCCATATACTGTACTGTACTTTTACTCATTCAACACTGGGTCTATTTAGAGTGTAGTAATCTTGTGATCTGTATTATAATAACAATCAGTGACTTGTTTCTCAATATGTATGGCACTGGTCAAACTTTATTTTACCTTTCTAATTGTTAGAATATTATTTCCAAAATTATTTTGTGGATATGGTGCATGCTGCCTAGATTCTTGCAAATATGAAAACACCTTTCCTTATATTAAAATTCAGCAAAATATTTTTAAAAGATATTTAAAACATTTAAACTATACAACAATTTGCTGTTACTGTGTGCTGATTCTTTCTGTCAGGTGTGACCAAGTCTTGGAGGGCCACAGTGGCTGCATGCTCTTATTGCAGCCACTTTAATATTTAGTAACCAATTACTGCTGCTAATCCAATGTACCTCTTTTGCTTTAATTTTAGTTGACTTGCTTTTTAAAATTCAGATTCCTTAATTTCCATTGTACAATATCAATTTCAAATTAATGTCTGAAAAGAGCGAAGTGAAAGCTTGAGAAATATTAATCTGCTCTGGCTCACAAAACATTTTCACTATGCCCCATAAAAAAGAATATCAGCAGTTTTGCAAATGTCTGTTGAGACAGAATCAGAACTCTAACAAGTCTTAGAATTAATTTGTGTGTTTCATGAACAGCAAGAATTGGCTTCTAATTGAAAAATTGTTTAGAGCAAAAATGTTGTCGTTCTGCATTTAAGACACCTGAGTTACCTGGTCATTGGTTGATCTGCTGTATATCTCATTGTAATGTGAAAGAAGTAGCTTCCATTAGTAGCACTAATTGATTGCCAATTGAGAAAGTAGCTAGAAGAAAAAAGGCAGCTTTCCAAGATCTTAGTTTGACACTACTGCTTCATGTACTATTGCAGCTTATGATATACTGTTAATGTAGCATCCCAGCATCCACTGAGAAAGTAATTTTCACACCAGTTTTAAAAATGCAAGAAATGTATGGCACTTAAAACATCCTGTGGTGCCCACAATAGTTTACACAAAAATGTATAACATGAGGTGATTCCTTAAAATCAAGTTTTCATTTTATACAATCCTACCTCAAACTTTGTTTTTATTCTGTATATTTAGTAGTTTTGTTTTCAGTTAGAATTTGTGGATTTTTCAGTGTAAATATATTCACATTGATTTTTATTACTTCATTGGAAATCTAAATATGATTTTATATTGAGTAGAATAATTAATTCCTGTATGTAACATGAGATCTTAATGTCTTTCCTCTAAACATGAATCCTTTAAAATTGACAACAATTTGACACGGCTTGCTGATGCCACAAATGGTAACTGATGTGAAATCTTAAAAGCTTTCTATTGTGAAGATGTCATCACTTTCTCCTGAAACAAAATACCTAAATAGTTTTTTTTGTACCTTTTGTTTTTCATTAGTTTAATAACAGGTTGTTTAATTGCAGTATGACAAAACAGTATTTTTAAAGACAACTGCAACAGCAAGAGAATACAGATAACCTAATCTTACAAATGAACTACACTACAACCCATTAAAGAGAATACCACTGTATTAATATGGTTGTTTCACAAGTACAGCATTGTAAGATTAGTGAAGATCTAAACAGCAGGAAAATCATAACAGACATTTTTCATTTCAGGTAACTTGTCATGTAGCGGTGACCTACCTACTTGAGCTCCTTGTTAATCACTTTATTGTATGTATACTGTATTACAGTTTTATTGTATTTACTCAAGTCAAGGTTGATTTGCACACCAGGGAATGTAATAAAACAATATTTACAGCTTTTTGAAACAGCAATAATTAAAAGTGTTTTTGTATTGCCTTCCACACTATACAGTATGTGTATTTCTGACAGATTCAAACATGGGAACATTCAAACACTGCCAATGTTTAATAATAACAGATTATTTTTATGGCTAGACATTTTTAGAAAGTTGCCAGCACCTGGAGGCAGTAGTTAACAGTAGCCACAGATATTTTGTAATGGCTCTTGACCAGAGTCGAGCTTTCCTCTTTAAGCAGTATAAAAATACTAATTATTACAGGAAGTCAGTAAACTCTATGTATGTTAATGTATATGTACTGCTAGTGAATTTGCGGAAATTTGGAGGCATGCAGGCCAAACAGGATAATTTAATTTGGTAATATCCTTTTCATGCCTTTGTATATATACTTTTAGTTTAATCTTTCCTCTCTTTTGGTTTGTGGGCCATATGCATCTTGTTTTTGTTTTTTGCTGTGATTGCTCTTTTGCAGTATACACGAGAGAGGCATGCCTGCTACAATATGCATATTTAAAACTGTTTGTGACCATTTAGATGCAGCACGTGAGGGCAATTTCTCTTTTGGAAATAATTTTCTTCATGTCACGAAGGAATATACAGTAATATAAAAATATCATGCACACATTAATGTAGTGTTCCTATTCGTACTATACTATATATAGTTTGAACCACCCATTTATTTAAGTATTCCACATGTACAACAGTCGGGAGGAAATCAGACACGTTGTTTGTAAAATAAGAGGCTTATAGCAAACCACAATTGTATTTTATCTTAGAAAATTTTGTTTTCTTATTTATGCTGTCTTTGCAATGTTGTGTAAACCTTAGTGAATATTCCTAATAAAAATGTGCAGTTAAAGGGGAAAACAAAGTTGTTTTTTGTTTTAATATACTGTACACCATCTTTTCTTTGTCATAGACAAGAAACTTGTTTTCAGCAGCAAAAGCAAACTAAATGCTGTCTGTGCATTTTAATGTTATCATTGGCAAAAGTTGATTTTAGTGAAATATGCAAATGCATTTTAAGGAGTACAAAAGCATGCACTACTAAAATGTGGGATACTTCTCTATAATTTTGTATGAAATTAATTTCGGTCTAATATGAAACCTTCACCAGATTAAGTGAATGTGTTACACCACTTTATCTTTTGAAAATTTAAAGAGTTGTATTTTTATAGACATACACACATTTTATTATTGCTTCTTACTTTATTAAAATCTGATGTTATAAAATATGATGAATCTATGTACTGTATGTAAATTATTAATTTCTTTTTTCTAACTGGTTGAATGTATGTAGTTTCATTTTAAAGTTAGAAACAAGATGTATTAGGCATTTTTATGTTGCTGGACATGTGGTATGCATTATTTATTGCGTAACTTAAGCAGAAAAGGGGGTGTAGTTATTTTCATATCTGAGCACCTTCAACTTGATATTCTATTTAGTTCAATATTTTAAAAAGTTGGTTTTATTATTATGTGTTCTACAGTATATTTATAGTGCAATCATCTATCTGTTTTGTTTATTTCATATTCTCATATAAGCCCTTATGCCAGTGGTTTAAATATTTCCATATCATAATTCCATAAAAATTCAACATAGTATCTGTTGAGTCTTTCAGTAAATTCTAAAAATAGTTTAAATTCCTGTTTTTTAAACATCTGTGCAAGTTTCTTGTTAAACCTTACATAACAGGGTGATTGTTACATTTTTCTAACTGTGTAGGTGAGTTAGAGCAGATTTTGTTAAGCCTTGGGGGGTGTTAGGCAGTTTGAGGCCACTAAGCAAGGCCAGTTTCAATGTGATAAATGCTTATCTGTTTGAGCAGCGGTCCTGACATGTAGCAGCACCATTGAGATAGGCATCCTGTCACTTCCCAGAAAGACACACTTTGCATGCACAGCCATTTGTTTTTCCCATAATAAAGTTGGATTTTAAATGACTAATACATAGAATTACTTTATTTTTTTTATGGTCATATTGAGAAAAAATAAACATTTTAAAACTCACTTTGCGTCCTGTCCAAATGAACACCCTATTGGTCACTTGTGGATTCTCTGTTTCAGTAAAAAGTAGAACATATTGTTAGTATTCTCTCTATTTGAGTCAAAAGTAGACCATTTGTGTAGTGTTCTATATTTAACTTTCACATAATTGTGTATTTCTTATGTCCCATTAAAATAATTGGTATACTCATTAGCTGTGATGCTATTCTACCTGTTGCAGGTATTAATTGTAATTGAAACATAGCTGTGTGCTGCTTTAATTGGTAAAGTGCAATCTTGTACATTGTATAATTATCTATCTATCTATCTAATAATGCAATTTTTGTGATAATGAGTTTAAAATTATAACAAAAACAAAGCTTACATTTCTCCCTCTGGCACTGTGAAGGTTCTGGAGCTTATGTTCCCATTAACATATGATGGACCAGATGAGGCACCATCGCTGCGGCTACTACTCCTGCTACTTGCCAAACTCTCCTCACCATCCAGCTCTTTTGTCTTCGATATTTGCATTTCACATGATGTCTTTAAACTATGGTTTCCATTTTCACTATCGCATGTTCTTCCAACTTGTCCTTTAATATCTGCCTCTTGTAGGCATGAGCATCGTGCCCTCATCTCCTTGGAAAAGACATGAAGCACTGCTCCATTAATCCATGGACAACCCAACAGTTTCTTAAATGCTTTGCGGAAATCTGGGCTCCGACAATAGATTATGGGGTTTAAGCCAGAATTGATGTAGCCCAACCAATTCAGTAAAAGAAAAATCTTCTTTTCTGGTATTTCCCTATTGAACACTTGTATGATGTTAGCAACAAAGAATGGCAGCCAGCATAAAGTAAAAATGCCCATAATTATACCAAGAGTCTTGAGAGCTTTGTGCTCTTTAATGGCAGCCAGACGGGAAGGTCGTCTCTTGGAGTTCTTCCTACGAGTGCCTGCTGTCAGTGAAATTGAGCCAGAGCTCCCCTGTATGTTGTTGGGGTTTATGTTGGATGGTGAGGGGGGTTCCCCACTCTCATGAAAGCGTATACGACTCCGTTCAATAAGGTGCACTTGTTTGCTGGCAATGGCAAATACTCTTGAATAAACAAAGATCATAATTAGCAGCGGTACATAGAAAGAGACAACAGATGAGGCAATAGCGTAGGGTTTGTTAGTTATAAAGTCACAGCACTGTGTGTTATTATAGCAACTCAGTGCTTCCAGGTCATACATGTCCTTCGAGTAATGATTCATAATGGGGAGAAATGAGATAAGAGCAGACACAGCCCATATGATGCACACCACTATCCGTGCTCGCATTTTATTCAAAAGCGTCTTGTACCTCAAGGGGGAAGTGATTGCAATGTACCTGTCCACAGCTATTACACATAAAGTTTCAATGCTAGCTGTCACACAAAGGACATCAACTGACGTCCAAAGTTCACAGGACTTGGTGTCTAATTGCCAATGGCCTGTTACCACAATAGTAGCCCCAAGGGGCACCACCAGTAGTCCCATGATTAGGTCAGCACATGCCAGAGAAGTGATGAAAATGTTTGTCATAGTTTGAAGTCGAGGAGTCCTGGTGATGGCAATGATAACAAGCAAGTTTCCAATGACAATAATAAGGATGATGGCTATCATTCCAATAATTTTTAACATAACACAAAAGTCATTGGCCAAACTGATGTCTGAGCCATTCATGGCTAGTGTGACATTTTGAAGTTTTGCTGTGCTGTTCATATTTCTTACTGTTGGTTAATAAAAACAACAGTTTCAAACGTTGAGCGTTCTCTCTTTGGATTTGATCATCTGGTACAGTTAAGAATTAATACAAACATAAATAGATAAATAAGCATTTCGTGCGACTTAGATGAACTCTGTACTTTTTCCAGAAAGCTGAAAGTCAGGCTTGAAAACCAGCTTTAAAGTTGAACAATATCCTCCAGTTTTCTAGATCAACAGCTGTCTTCATTTTCTGTGTACTTGAGGTGGTTGCTTTTTCAATGCAAAACAACACAAGAAGTGCACATTTTGAAAAGTTTACATATTAAATATTAAGGAATAATGTCCACTTTCATGCATCTTCTTTCTGAAATTGTACTCTTCTCTCAGCCTCAGTTCAGTCTGAATCCATATCTGTAAACTAGGTATGCTGTTAAATCCATCTGTAGCAAACTGATCACCTCTGTCACTGAAAGGGCTGCAGTTTCTTTCATCAGCTGCAGGCATTCACTCTGGAAGCAGCCGGTGAAGCAAGACAACTGACTGGGTAGCACAGCTTGTTCTTGTTTTAAAAAAGCTTGCCAGCCCACTGGGCGGGGCTGACAGCTAGCTTGCTTTAGTCTCGCCTGAATTTAAAGAGACAGGAACAGCTCTTTTAGTGTACTTTCTGATCTCTTCAAATAGTTTTATCTTCAAAAATCCTTTAAAAATTTGATTAACAATGTTTTTCATTAACAGGTTTGTTTTTTTTTTTTTTTTTTTACTTTGTTTTTAATTAACAACATTAATCTGTTGACATATTGAGACTTGTAACATTTTTGAGATTTTAACAGATTTTTGTTTTTATATTGATTTTAGAAATATAAAATGTGCTTGAGTTTATATATTGAATCACTGTCATGCACCCCAAAACAGGAGGTCGAGTCTCAGTATTTTAGCAAAACCAGCTTTATTCATCTTGAAACAGGAACAGCAGAGTTATTTATTTTAAAAGGGAGCTAGTATTCTCCTATACATAAACACAGCAAACAGGCATAGTCGGAGCCAGGTTATACTGTTCCCTGAATTTATAATATTCCTGGCATCATCCATTGGCAACAGGAACTTATGTCAATCGGCTCGTAGTTGCTGCTGGGCTGTGAACCTGCAGTTGCCTTGGCGACAGACAAGCTGTCCTCCACAGACGCAGCAGCAGCAGCAGCACACTTCGGTGTGGTGTCCCGTTTTGGGGGGTTTAAAGAGTTCAGAAACCATTAGCATTGGAGAAATATAAAAAAAAGCAAAACAGACTTTTTTATTCCAGATTTTAAATTGAAAGTGAAATTCATGCAACTTAAAACTATTTAAATAGGTTGTTTTTTTTTTTTTTTTACTGCCCCTTTTTTTTTTTTTTTTTTTTTTTTTTTTTTTCTCGAGTCTTTAATTCCATGCTACAAGAACAAATTATGTCTTCATTTTACTCTAAACTGAATTAGGTACCTGTGGTGGGCTGGCACCCTGTCCTGGGTTTGTTTCCTGCCTTGCGCCCTGTGTTGGCTGGGATTGGCTCCAGCAGATCCCCGTGACCCTGTAGTTAGGATATAATGGGTTGGATAATGGATGGATGGATGAATTAGGTGCATTAAAGAAATGGATGGAGGATGGATAACTTCAGAAAATAGATTGCTAAACTTTTGCTCATATGCACAACTTAGTTCAAGTGCTTTATTTTATTAAGTTGATTTAGAATTGCAGCAGTTTTTTCACATGTACTGAGTATAGTGAAATTCGTACTTGCATGTTTGACCAACATGCAATATGTTGCCATTCTCCAGCACCATGATAAAAACAAAAACACATTAAAATACATAACTTAAACTTAAGGGACACAAAATAAAATATAAATTGCTTATATATTGTGAGAGGCTGCCTTTCTGGCAAGGAATTTCCTGGGTCAACAGCACTGATAGGATTGCACAAGGTAGGGGAAAGGCCCAGTTGAAGGAAGGAAGGAAAAGAAAGAAAGAAAGAGAGAGAGAGACACACACACACTTTGCCTGCAGTATACCTCTTACATGTGCTCTGTATCATAAATGAACAATAGACAGGGGCAACTGCATGGGAGGGAGAGAGATATGCCATAGGTGAAATCCTGCAAGTGACCCAACACATACCAGGCCTCTTTATAAAAAAAAGCAAAACTAGGGAGGAAACAGCTGACATGACTGCACACTCTGGCCACTTGAGGGCACATAAAGGTAATGCATCTGAGGAGCTGTCTTGTGTCTTGGCTCTTCAAAGGAAACTAAAGGCTAAGGGGCACAAGAACTCAAGTAGCCATTTGAGGGTTCCATAGCCTTATATGCCTTGATCAATTAAAAAGCACTCCAACCTAATAAGTCAGGGGTGTCAAACATAATTGTATTGAGGGCCAAAAATAACACTTTATATAGCTGATATGAGTTGCCAACAATATGTCAACAAACAACTTCTGACAAATTTTCTTTACAAACAAGACAAACAGGTACCTCTCTGTTCTTCACAATTATATACTCTGCCTCATGTGTGTCTTGAAACTGTCTTCTCCCTTTATCAGCATTTTGTTTTTCTTGAATGTTGCACCGGGTTAGGAAAGATACCAGTGGCCATGGAAGTGAAATTAGCATTGAATGGAATAAAATGATGATGGCACCAGGACCAGCAGTAGCATTTTTGCTTCCCTAGGCAAAGCTGTTAATGACCCCTTTCTTCCCTCCCCCCTTTTTTAATAAACGCAAGAAAGCTAGCGGTTTACTACTGATATTGGGTAAATTAAAATAAATTTAACTTGGTATTTTAGAAACTGAGTATATTTTATTTACAAAATATGTAAATGCAAATAATGTATAAATATAACAGTATAACATAAAGGGCAGATTAATAAATTGATGGTAGTTGCATTTTACAAACAAAATATCACCTTTAAAACATTAATAATAGGCATAATTAAAAAGGACATACATGACTGCTACATTGAGGGCCTTAAATATTTTTTTACTAATTTTAGAAGTTGTTCACATTTATACTAAGGAAGAATAACAATTAAACAAAAAAAAAAAAATAATAATATGCATAAATTAAATATCCAATTCAAGAAGTGCCAGGGTTGTAAAGTTGAAGCTGACCAGTGCAGCAATCACAAGAATTCAGAGTTTTTTGATTCATCATTTATATATATATGTGCCAAAAATAAGAATAAGAATCTGAAAATCTAACAACATTACATTAAAGTTCTGAAAAGAATGATACCAAGCATATACAGTATATGTAGGTTTTAAAATAAGCCAGATTTAAAGTGTGACATAAAAAATCACAGAAAATTGTTGCACTTTTAGGCTTAGGATTTTATATATATAGAGTAGATATTTATTAGCAATGGGAAATATAAAAAAGCAAAACAGACTTTTTTATTCCAGATTTTATATTGAAAGTGAAATTCATGCAACTCAAAATAATATAACTATTTCAATAGATATGTTTTCATTTTTCACTGCCTCATTTATGATTGGTTTCCAGTCTTTAATTCCATGCTGCAACAACAAACTACATCTTCATTTTACTCTAAACTGAATTAGGTGCATTAAAGAAATGAATGGAGGATGGATAGCTTTAGAAAATAGATTGCAAATGGAGGTTAAACGTTGTGACGGCTGTCTGGCACCTACTTCATGGCTCCGACGCAGGGGCATCCCGGCTTGTTTAAAGCTCCATATACTGAGGAGCACATTGCATGTTTCGTTCAGATTGCTTCGTCCTAGCGAGAGTTATTACAGAATGTTCTGGGCCTCTTTCGAGTGAATCTCCCTGTACTTGTGTGTATGTTCATTCAACATTCAATCATATTAAATTGAATTTAGCTTTTTTGACACTGATCAACAGAAAAAGATTCTTAAATGTCAAAGTGAAAACAGATATCTTATCTAAAATAGTTACAAATCTAACACATAAAATAATTGAAATAAGTATTTACCCTCTTTAATATGTGATACTTACTGTTTATCATCACTGGTGCAGCCAGTTAGTTTTATAAGTCACATAATTAGTTCACACTATGAATACAAAATAACACTCAAAGCAACTTTGTGAAACGGTGAATGAACAGCACAAGTCAGAAAATGGATACAAGAAAATATTCAAGTAACTTAGTATCCCTTGGAGTTCAGTTAAATAAATCATTAGAAAATGGAAATGAGTACGGAACAACTGTAAATCTACCTAGAGCAAGCCAGCTACAAAAACTGAGTGATTATGCAACAGCAAGATTAGGGAGGGAGGCCACCAAAAGACCTGTGATAACTCTTAGGAGTTACGAGCTACGGTGCATATGCTTGGAGAGACTGTATTCTACTCTCCATTTAAATCTGTTCTAGTGGCTAACTTAAATATTGCCTTCAGTGTTATTAAGACTCCATTTTGAAAGAAGCAGAAATTGGCAGACATCTTTTTCCATCCATTGTTTATTTGCCCTTGTAAATGCATTATCTGTATTTTGTTTCATTTATCAGTATATACCTCAATATATACATTGGAAGAACAAGATATATTTAGATAGATAGATACTTTATTAATCCCAAGGGGAAATTCACATACTCCAGCAGCAGAATATTGATAAAGAACAATATTAAATTAAAGAGACAGACAATAACTTTATACAATGTTAATGTTTACCCCCCCGGGTGGAATTGAAGAGTCGCATAGTGTGGGGGATCAGTGGATCTAGTGAACTCTCCATTACTGACAGGAGCCTGCTCAGTGTCCGTCGCTCTGCCACAGATGTCAAACTGTCCAGCTCCATGCCTACAATAGAGCCTGCCTTCCTTACCAGTTTGTCCAGGCGTGAGGCATCCCTATCTGATAGAATATCTGCAGCATCTTATTGCAGATGTTGAAGGACGCCAGCCTTCTAAGGAAGTATAGTCGGCTCTGTCCTTTCTTAAACAGAGCATCAGTATTGGCAGTCCAGTCCAATTTATCATCCAGCTGCACTCCCAGGTATATATAGGTCTGCACCCTCTGCACACAGTAACCTCTGATGATCACGGGGTCCAGGAGGGGCCTGGTCCTCCTAAAATCCACCACCAGCTGTTTGGTTTTGCTGGTGTTCAGTTGTAGGTGGTTTGAGTTGCACCATTTAACAAAGTCCTTGATTAGGTTCCTATACTCCTCATCCTGTCCACTCCTGATGCAGCCCATGATAGCAGTGTCGTCAGCAAAATTTTGCATGTGGCAGAGCTCCGAGTTGTATTGGAAGTCCGAGGCATATAGGCTGAACAGGACCGGAGAAAGTACAGTCCCCTGCGGCTCTCCTGTGTTGCTGACCACAATGTCAGACCTGCAGTTCCTGAGACGCACATACTGAGGTCTGTCTGTAAGATAGTTACACGATCTATGCCACCAGGTATGAATCTACTCCCATCCATGTCAGCTTGTCATTAAGGATCAGAGGTTGGATGGTGTTGAAGGTGCTAGAGAAATCCAGAAAGATAATTCTTACAGCACCTCTGCCTCTGTCCAAGTGGGAGAGGGATTGGTGTAGCATATAGATGATGGCATCCTCCGCTCCCACCTTCTCCTGGTATGCGAACTGCAGAGTCTTGTGTCTTCATCACATGTGACGTCAGAACGACAGGCCAGAAATCGTTCAGCTCACTAGGACATGATACCTTTGGGACTGGGGTGATGCAAGATGTTTTCCAAAGCCTTGGGACTCTCCTCTGTTCCAGGCTCAGGTTGAAGATGCGATGTAGAGGACTCCCCAACTCCAATGCACAGGCCTTCAGCAGTCGTGGTGATACTCCATCTGGACCCGCTGCTTTGCTGACACAAAGTCTCCTCAGCTCTCTGCTTACCTGGGCTACTGTAATTGTGGGTTGGAGGAAACTCTCTCCTATGCTGGTTTCAGCAGAAGGATGGGTGGAGGGTGCAGTACTCCGAGGTGAGAGTGGATTAGGGTGGTCAAACCTGTTGAAGAAGTTGTTCATCTGGTTTGCGCTCTCCATGTCTCTCTCGATGGTGGCACCCCGCTTCGAGCTGCAGCCAGTGATGATCTTCATCCCATCCCACACTTCCTTCATGCTGTTATTCTGCAGCTTCTGTTCCAGCTTTCTCCTGTACTGCTTCTTCGCTGCCCTGAGCTGGACTCAGAGTTCCTTCTGTACACGCTTGAGCTCATGCTGATCACCGCCTTTAAAAGCCCATTTCTTCTGGTTCAAAAGGCCTTTGATGTCACTTTTAATCCATGGCTTGTTGTTAGCATAGCAACGTACTGTTCTTACTGGAACTACAATGTCCATACAGAGGTTGATGTAGTCAGTAGTGCAGTCAACAACTTTCTCAATGTTCTCACTATGTGACCCCTGCAGGATATCCCAATCCGTAGTTCCAAAGTAGTCTCTCAGAACCTGCTCTGCCTCAGGGGACCACTTCCTAAATGAGCGTGTGGTTGTAGGTAGCTTCCTCACTCTTGGTTTTTAGTGAGGCTGAAGCAGAACCAGGTTATGATCTGCTTTCCCAAGCGCAGGCAGCGGGGTCGTGCTGTATGCATCTTTAACATTTGAATACAGTAGGTCAATAGTCCTATTTCCCCGGGTGTTACAATCCACATACTGGAAGAAGGTAGGTAATGTTTTGTCCAGCGTCACATGGTTAAAGTCTCCAGCGATTAGCACAAATGCCTCGGGGTGCTGCATTTGTACTTTAGCAACAGCGGAATGGATGATGTCACCTTCTATCTCCACGTCTGCCCGAGGAGGGATGTAAACAATAACAACAATGATGTGTCCAAACTCTCTGGACAAGTAATAGGGACACAAACTTACGGCTAACAGTTCGATGTCCCTGCATGCAAATGGAGATTTTAACATTTACATGTCCAGAGTTGCACCACGTTGTATTCACATAGAGAGCGACTCCTCCTCCTTTCTGCTTCCTGCAGGTACTTGCGTCTCTGTCAGCTCTAACTGTGCTAAACCCGGGTAGCTCCATGTTAGCATCTGGGAGGTTAGTTGTTAGCCACGTTTCACTAAAACTCAACAAACTGCATTCTCTGTAGGTCCTGACATTTTTCACCAGCGCAGGTTATTTGTAACCTACTTTAATCTAAAACGTTTAATGAGGTAGTAATGATGAAGTATTTTGTATTTGATATATGTCTAAGGAAGTTGTGCATCTGTTTTACAGTTTCATACTGATTTAATTAAAAATCCAGAATTTAACCACAGTCTTGGGTGTTTGTTGAAGCAGTGTGTAGCATGCTGCTTAACTACATACATAAACGTGTAGTGAGGGCAGAAGAGATTGTGCAGCCAACTGTTGTCCGAGTGCTTCACCAGTCACAGCTTTATTGGAAAATGGCACAGAGAAAGTCATTGTTAAAAAAAAAAAAAGCACACATGACATGTCAGCTCAAGTTTGCTAGAAGGTGCATGGGAGACTCTTAAGCCACCTGGAAGAAAGACCTGTGGTCTGATAAGACCACAATTGAGCTATTGGCTGTTAGACTAAAACACGGTTGGCATATGGTAAATGCTTCACATTATCAAAACACACATGTGTCCAGTACAGTTTAGGTCAATTGCCTAAAGACTAAATGTTTAACAGTCGGAGAGATAGCTGTTTGCTTTAATGGAGTCCTTAAAATTATGTCACTATTCCCAGAATTACAAATACTTTTCCGTCGTTACTGTCATATTGCAGATTGGTTGCACCATTTAAGCAGATCTTCAAATGCAAATCCCATTGATGAGACACACTTCTTACCATACAAGCAATCATAAAACACTACCACTCTCTAATGAGCACAAGTTATCACAACTTGATCTCATTTAGTACACACTACAAAATGCTTCACACTCGACGCTAAACTATTGACTGCATAAATGTGTGTTTATTGTGGTTGTTTTTTATAAATCTAATCTTGGTAAATAGATAGGGAGCCGGAACTATAATATTTGATGATATTCATGCTACTGTGACCCACAAAGTGCTTGCCCATGGATTAACAATGAGAGAAGCTGGGACATAAGTGGATCAGAATCTTAATCACTTAACAGTTGCTTCCATAGTCTGTACCTTCAGAACTTGGAACAGGCAAAGCACTTCTGTACTTGGAGCTGCAGATTTCTTGATTACAGTAAAATGTTCATATTGCTAGTATTGGATAGAGCATACACAAAAATACACTGTACATAGAGCTTTCACTGTGTTAGTTCTACATTGTACATTGAACACAGCTCTCAAACATGCATTGTGTTTTTTTTTTTTCTAATGGTAGAAGCAGACAACAACTCTTGTCAGATGCACAAGAAGAGGCAAAAGTGAATTTGGTTATGGCCAAGAGTTTTTTTTGTGTGTGTGTTTGAAATTCAGAGCAGAATTATAAAAGGTCATTAAAAAAAATCAAAATCTGCATTTTTTCTATTGACCTCATTCTACATCGTGACAAACTGAACATGAAGCAGTTAAAGGAATTCAGATCGAATCAAGACCCACTGCCTGTAGTATGTACAGGTAAATGCAATGCAGCCTCATACAGTAAGTATGTAGTACCAGATCATGATACAGTAAAAAGCTCAATACATTTGTGATTTGGTGTATATAGTGTACCAGGGACATGCAGTCAGAGCCTCACCTGTCATTATGAAAAGTAAAAAAAACTAATAATGATAACATAAAATAAATTTAGCCACTGGTCTGTGCTATAAATTTGTTTTCTGTTTGATTCCAATAATTTTGATCATTGTTATAGTCAAAATCGCTGAATTTTTGCATTTCCTGTTCAAATACAGGGTAGAGACTCAAGGTGTGGCAGCGATGAGCCTCACCTCACCTCGAACTACGCTATCCCTCACATGCTGGGTTGATGCATGCAATTGGGGCGTGTCTGTTGCTGTCTGTCTGTATGTTGCCAATATAACGTTTGCAGACACGTTTATTATTCACCCTGACTTTCTACAGTCTTACTAATATCTTTAATGAATGTGTGACATATCTAGTTTTGCTGATCGGACATAAAACCGCAGTGAAAAGGCACAAGGTGAGGCAGACAGTACTGTGCTGCCCTGAAGGGGGCATATGTGAGCCCAAGAGGTGCTCGTTGCTGCTATTCTTCTATGCAGAGGCTCTGGGTGCCAGTAAGTTGGCAATATCAGAAAGTCAAGTGCACTGCAGCGGTCCGTTTATTTTAATTTTTTGTTCCGACTGACTGCTAAAATGGAAGATTAAGACTGTTTAAACTAAAGGAAAATAAGGAGGACCTTTATAAGAAAGTGAATGAAATGGAGAAGGACAGGCGCATGGACTTCATTTACAAATAAAGGTAAGACCATAAACAGTTTTCAGTTTTATAAAAAATGGAATCAAACTAAGAAAAAAAAAAACAATTCAATATTTAAATACAAAATTTTGATCTTAAATAAAATATTCTTTGTTTTTATCCTTTTGTTCAACGGTCTGTATTAAAATTGATTAATGCATCAGAACTAAAAGCCTTTAAAATCAACTAAATATTTCAATTAAGGTCAAAATTGAAATCCATTTCTTTCATACCACTCTATACTTTAATTTGTATTGAATGAGTATGAATTGTGGAATTGCAACCGCAAATTTAGAACACATGTAGTATGTAGAGCAAATGTGCTCTCTCTCGCAGCTATAAATGTAACGTTCTTTCTTAGCCAAATATGTGTCTTACCTATGTTTGTGTAAAGAATGTTGATGAGATATGAAACATAAACAGTAGTCAATATGCATGCTGCCAGTTGAATAGTGAATAAACTACTCTTTTGGGTTCATACAGTTAGGTCCATAAATATTTGGACAGAGGCAACTTTTTTCTAATTTTGGTTCTGTACATTACCACAATGAATTTTAAATGAAACAACTCAGGTACAGTTGAAGTGCAGACTTTCAGCTTTAATTCAGTGGGTTGAATAAAAAGATTGCATAAAAATGTGAGGGAACTAAAGCATTCTTAACACAATCTCTTCATTTCAGGGGCTCAAAAGTAACTGGACAAATTAAATAACTGGAAATAAAATGTTCATTTCTAATACTTGGTTGAAAACCCTTTGCTGGCAATGACAGTCTTGAACTCATGGACATCACCAGATGCTGGGCTTCCTCCTTTTTAATGCTCTGCCAGGCCTTTACTGCAGTGGCTTTCAGTTGCTGTTTGTTTGTGGGCCTTTCTGTCTGAAGTTTAGTCTTCAACAAGTGAAATGCATGCTAAATTGGGTTAAGATCAGGTGACTGACTTGGCCATTCAAGAATTTTCCACTTCTTTGCTTTAACAAACTCCTGGGTTGCTTTGGCTGTATGTTTTGGGTCATTGACCATCTGTATCATGAAACGCCGCCCAATCAATTTGACTGCATTTAGCTGGATTTGAGCAGACAGTATGTCTCTGAACACCTCAGAATTCATTCGGCTGATTCTGTCCTAAGTCACATCTATAATAATAAAAGGCAAAGCCCTCACTCACTGACTGACTGACTGACTGACTGACTGACTGACTGACTGACTCATCACTAATTCTCCAACTTCCCATGTAGGTAGAAAGCTGAAATTTGGCAGGCTCATTCCTTACAGCTTACTTACAAAAGTTAAGCAGGTTTCATTTCGAAATTCTACACGTAACGGTCATAACGGTCGATAACGGTCGACAACGTCCGCCATGTTGAACTTTCTCATTTATGGCCCCATCTTCACGAAATTTGGTAGGCGGCTTCCCTGCACTAACCGAAACCGATGTATGTACTTATTTCGATGGTATGACGCCACTGTCGGCCGCCATATTGAACTTTCCAACGTCACCAATTTTCAAACTTCCCGTGTAGGTAGAAGGCTGACCCCATCTTCACGAAATTTGGTAGGTGACTTCCCTGCGCTAACCGAAACCGATGTACGTACTTATTTCGATGGTATGACGCCACTGTTGGCCGCCATATTGAATTTTCCAAACGTCACTAATTCTCCAACTTCCCGTGTAGGTAGAAGGCTGAAATTTGGTAGGCCCATTCCTTACAGCTTACTTACAAAAGTTAAGCAGGTTTCATTTCGAAATTCTACGCGTAACGGTCATAACGATCAACAACGTCCGCCATATTGAATTTTCTTATTCATGGCCCCATCTTCACGAAATTTGGTAGGCAGCTTCCCTGCGCTAACCGAAACCAATGTACGTACTTATTTCGGTGGTATGACGCCACTGTCAGCCGCCATATTGAATTTTCCAACATCACTAATTCTCCAACTTCCCGTATAGGTAGAAGGCTGAAATTTGGCAGGCTCATTCCTTACAGCTTACTTACAAAAGTTAAGCAGGTTTCATTTCGAAATTCTACGCATAACGGTCATAACGGTCAACAACGTCCACCATGTTGAACTTTCTTATTTACGGCCCCATCTTCACGAAATTTGGTAGGTGGCTTCCCTGAGCTAACCAAAACCAATGTACGTACTTATTTCGGTGGTATGACGCCAATGTCAGCCACCATATTGAATTTTCCAACATCACTAATTCTCCAACTTCCCGTATAGGTAGAAGGCTGAAATTTGGCAGGCTCATTCCTTACAGCTTACTTACAAAAGTTAAGCAGGTTTCATTTCGAAATTCTACGCGTAACGGTCATAACGTTCAACAACGTCCGCCATGTTGAACTTTCTTATTTATGGCCCCATCTTCTCGAAATTTGGTAGGCGGCTTCCCTGCACTAACCGAAACCAATGTACGTACTTATTTCAGTGGTATGATGCCACTGTCGGCCGCCATATTGAACTTTTCAACAGTCTTTGTTACTTATGGGCCCATCTTCAAGAAATTTGGTACACGGGTTCCCAACGCTAACTGAATCCTACTTACGTACATATATACGTCCATAGCCTGCAGCTTGGTCACCATGTGAGGCGGCGTTGGGTCCCCCATCCCAACGCCTCCCACGTTGTTGGCTGCCTGCCTATATAAGGCCGTCCATCGCTCCAGTCTCTACATTCTCTTCCTTGCTTCGCCACGGGATTCACGTCTCCCTGCTGATAACTACAGCCTTTTTGTTTAATCCACGGCTTCTCCGCTGTTTTATTGTTTGTTTATTACAATTATAGTTATTGTATAGGTATTTTACACTTACTTTACGTTACTCAGGTACCCATTTCCTTCATCATTCCAACCCCCATTACCATGTCTATCGAGGTAATCACCATCGATCAAAGAACTGTCACTTACCGAGTGGTTTCCTTGCCCGGAGATGGCACCTACCTTTTCCATTCTCTGTGTTACATATTGCACGGCCATATCAGGCTCACTCTTGATATCCGGAAGAACATTGTGTCTTATGTATTGAATGACTGGGGCAGGTTCAAGGTGTGGACTGATGACGGTACAGGAGATAATTATACTACACAGGAGCACTAGAAGAGTGAAATGCTTAAGCCCTTCACCTATGGTTCTGCATGTGAGTTGATGGCTGCCGCTGAATTGTTCGGTTGGTGCTTTCAAGTGTACCGAAATGGCCAAATATTTTACACCTTTCGACAACCGCCAATGCCTCTTAAACATCTTACATTCACAGGTGACGATTTCAGTAGTGGACACTTTGATGTTTATGAATGTTTAAACTCTCAAAAGCTGGATGTGAAGTTATCGATGAAACCGGTTGTAAGCTTACAACACTTGACAGATGCCGAATGTCACTTCAACACAAGTCCTACAAATACTGTCGTAATTGAAACAAACCATGAACCTCAAACTGATTATGACAGCAGCAATCCAAGCTGTGAGATTTGAGACAAGATTACTGTTCACATGGCCAACTGTAAGTTGCATGCTCAAGAGTAAGCTCAGCGCACAGCTTGGTCATGTTACAACCGGATGGCCGAACTCACAATGTGGTATACAAAGAGATCCTTAACAAATAATTATTGGCATATTTTCCCTCAGTTTAAAAAGGTTAAATTTTCTTCTTAATAAAAATTTTAATGCAGTAGTTCGCCGCTGCGAAGCGCGGGTATTTTGCTAGTCATAAATAAACACTAGTGTTCCAGTGCCACTGGCAGCCATGCACACCCAAGCCATCACACTGCCTCCACCATGTTTTACAGATGATGTGGTATGTTTTGGATAATGAGCTGTTCCACGCCTTCTCCATACTTTTTTCTTGGTTGATCTTGTTTTCATCTGTCCAAAGAATATTTTTCCAGAACTGTGCTGGCTTTTTTAGATGTTCTTTAGCAAAGTCCAATCTAGCCTTTCTATTCTTGAGGCTTATGAGTGGCTTGCACCTTGCAGTCTGTATTTACTTTCATGCAGTCTTCTCTTTATGGTAGACCTGAATATCGATAAACCTACCCCCTGGAGAGTGTTGTTCACTTGGTTGGCTGTTGTGAAGGGGTTTCTCTTCACCATGGAAATGATTCTGCGATCATCCACCACTGTTGTCTTCTGTGAACGTCCAGGTCTTTTTGCGTTGCTGAGTTCACCAGTGCTTGCTTTCTTTCTCAGGATGTACCAAACTGTAAATTTTGCCACTCGTTATATTGTAGCAATTTCTCAGATGGGTTTTTTCTGTTTTCACAGCTTAAGGATGGCATCTTTCACCTGCATGGAGAGCTCCTTTGACCGCATGTTGTCTGTTCACAGCAAAATCTTCCACATGCAAGCACCACACCTCAAATCAACTCCAGGCCTTTTATCTGCTTAACTGATAATGACATAACGACGGACTTGCCCACACCTGCCCATGAAATAGCCTTTGAGTCAATTGTCCAATTACTTTTGAGCCCCTGAAATAAAGGGATTGTGTTAAAAAAATGCTTTAGTTGCCTCACATTTTTATGCAATCTTTTTGTTCACTCCACTGAATTAAAGCTGAAAGTCTGCACTTCAACTGTATCGGAGTGGTTTCATTTAAAATTCATTGTGGTAATGTACAGAACCAAAATTAGAAAAAAGTTGTCTCTGTCCAAATATTTATGGACCTAACTGTATATTTGTAACTCTGACTCTGAAGGAGTCCGTGCCTCACCAGCCTTGAACCTCACCGCACGTCACTGAAGTGTACATAGTGTTTAGATTATTACTGCAGAGTGTGCACAACTGAAAGTACTTTTATCTCTGTCCTTTTATTGTAGAGAAATTTTGAGCTTGATGCCAGCGACACCTCACATGAGTGCACCTTTATTGATGAAGTAAAAGAAGCTGAAGAGGATGTTGTGTTATTAGACAGCGTACCATTGTGGAAGTCCCTGGGCAGCGGGAAGGCAATGTGACAACGTGTGCGGTCATAAGTGAAAATGGGGTTCTCTACTGTCATGCCAGTGTGGGCCCTTACAACACAGCACATCAGTTGAGTTTCCTAGATCACTTTCATAAGCATTTTGAGCAATGTGGACAAAAAGAGGCTGGATGGTCAGATTTGTCACAATACGTTGTGATGTGAGACTGTGTCAGTATTGTTAGAGCTGCAGCCATATGTAATTGGTTTGGTGGTCATCCTAGGTTTTCCAGTTTGTTCTTGCCAGCATATTCACAATTTCTCAACAGCACAGAAAAATTCTTCTCAGAATGGCGGAAGAAGGTATATGAAAGGAATCCCTATGACAGGGAATCTTCTGACGGTCACGGGATAAACTTGTGGGGATAAACCTGGTTAAGATGCATGAAACTGATGGATGATGTTTGTCAAATACTCTAAATTGACATATTATTAATTTTATACAGTTGTTTTTGCCATTTATGAACTTTTGTTTTACAGAACTGTTGTTTTGCATCAGTTTTCTCTATTACAGTATGCTTTTGAGTAGCAGTCCATTTGAAAAAGAAACAAAAAGTGAAACTTGGTGTTGCATATGGTGTACCTATACACTTTTCATTATTACATGTTGAGTTCTATCAATCAGAACCTGATAAGTATGCAGTTAATGGCTCCTGGCAGTCTCAAGTTGTTGGTGTAGTGTACAGAATTGTTCTGGGTTGTGTCTTGTGGTCATTGTGTGTGTGATCATTTTTGCTTGCTGGTGTGTGTCATCTGAGTGAAATGTTTGCTTTAAGTGGAAGAGTGAATTACTTTGGTATGACAGTTTACTTTTGTTGCTGGAAGTCAGGGATTTGAACAGATGAGTGAGATGTTATGATATTGTGTTTAAACTTTTGAGGAAATGAGGGTACATTCAGCTAAATGTATTTAAGAAATTGAGGAAAACTGTAAGAAAGCTAGAAGGACTGCAAGGAATCTATAGTATACTGATGCCCGAGTACATTATGGTTCCGAATTAGTGCATTGTGTAATGAAATGTTAATGGCATTATTTACATTTAAATGTAAACCTATTAGTTTCTAAATGTCATACTTGAAGCACTTAAAACAAGTAAGCATTCAGCAGCAATATGAAGTGCTTTTGGTTGCAATTGAAAATAATCAAGAGTATACTTCTGAATTGCAAGAATATACAGTAAATATGCAAACATATTGTGCATTTAGCAACCAAAAAGAAAGATGCAGCTTCTGCCACTGTTGCAATGCTCCAATATCCCTCCTCCTAAAGGAGTTTGCCCCCATCAGAATATCATATTGGACAATACGACTGGTCATACATGTCATTGTCATTTAAAAGGAGTGACCTATGTATTTGATGCTACGGAATGATTTGTACTTTACATGTTCAGTCTCAAATTAGCTTTGTGGTGCTGTTACTCACACATGAGTGCATGTCTATTGCATTATCTAGTGTCACTGATGCAGCTTTAGATAAGTGCATTTTGCAGAGATTCACTTACCAGGATAAAACAAATTGATGCAAATGGTTTTCGCACTGATCAGGTAATTGCTGTGTCAAGTTGGCTTTGCAATTTATGCCTTCTACTAATTGCTTAGAAAGTTGGTTTTTGCAAATCTATAGCCCTCAGGAAATGCTGAGCGGTCTGTGCCATCATTTAAGTATTTGTTACAGACAATCCAAGCTCCCTCATTCATTGGATATTCAAGGAATGGACACGCCATAGATGATCACAGACTGTTTTCTTTTTTAGTGACATATTGTCTTTTACAGGACATTTTCTATTTTTTTAATTTTACTAGTGGCAACCAGAAAAAAAAAAAACAAACACACACAATATGGACTCTAATAAAATAATAGGTCAAATGCTTTTAATTATTTAGGCATGCAACTGAATCTATAAATACAGGGTGAGTCAAAATTATGTTAACACTAATAGTACTGAAGAGCCAAGCAAAATGACACCTTTTATTGGCTAACTAAAAAGATTACAATATGCAAGCTTTCGAGGCAACTCAGGCCCCTTCTTCAGGCAAGATGTAATACAGAAACTGAAGTTTCCTGTGTTTATATCCACACACTAGGACAAGAAACAACAATGGTAAATCTTTAAAGGAAAAATCTTAAATGTAAAAAATTAATAGGTTCACTCAGGCTAAGATTAATTTAACAAGAGAGAGAAAAACGATGTATGGTCAAGAGATTTTTGGATAAGATAACTGTCCAACAAAGTCCTTTGAAGTTTGTGATGAGTTTTTCAAAACAATATGGGTCTGTAGTCCGGTTATCTGTGTCAGTCTGAGAGATGCAAACAGTCCTCATACCTGGCCATAAAACTCTTGTCTTTATTCAAGCCATGCTGTAATGTATTAATTTTTAACATGAGCTTAACTTCCCATTCTTTTCTCTCTTGCTGTGTTTTGAAGTTGCCCATAAGCACTGTGACTTTAAAGTCCCTCTCACAGTGTCCATGGCTGTTGAAGTGGGCCGCTACAGGAACATCTGTGTTGCCATGTTTAATGTGGAATCTGTGTAAATTCATTTTTTGGTGGAGTGTTTGTCCAGTTTCTCCCACATAGAGTGCAGTGTCAGGACATTTCATGCAGAGAATTAGGTAGACAACATTGGATGATCTGCAGGAAAATTATCCCTTTATGTGATGTTCAAGTCGGCAGTGTGGTATAACTATACGGTCTGTATTGTAGATGTGGGCACACGTTTTACATCTTTTCTGTAGGCAGGGAGATGTGCCATTTGCTGTCATTTCATTTAGGGAGCTTCGGATAATAAGTTGCTGAAGGTTTGGTGGTTGTCTGTATGCCAGGAGGGGAGGTTCAGGAAATACATTTTTCAGTGTTTGGTCACTGTTTAGCATTGGCTGAAGTTCTTTTATAATTTTTCGAAGTGTTTCAAGATGTGGGTTGTAGGTGACAACAAGTGGGATGCGGTTCTTGTTGTCTTTGTTTTTATATTCCAGAAGGTTGTCTCTGGGTATGGCAGTAGCTCTTCTTATTTGAGTGTCTGTTGTTTTGGGGGTATAACCTTGTTTGATGAAATCTTGTCTGACCTCCTGCAGTTGTTGATCATGGTCTATCGGGTCTGAGCAAATACGATTGTATCGAATTGCTTGGCTAAAAATAATGGAGCGCCTTATATGCTTGGGGTGGAAGCTGTCACTTCTTAGGTAGGTTTGTCTGTCTGTTGGTTTGTGAAAAACAGAAGTTACAAGGGTGTTGTTTTTTAGTTGAACAGTGGTGTCAAGGAAGCTGACTTCTGTTTTTGAGTACTTCAACTTCAGCTTTATGTTGGGGTGAAAAGAATTATATTCATTATGAAAATGGAGGAGGTCCTTCTCACTGGCAGTCCAGATTATGAAGATGTCATCTATGTAACGGAGATATAACATTGGTTTTAAGATGCACATTGTCATGAAATCTTCCTCCAATTTTGCCATAAATAGGTTTGCATAGTGAGGTGCAAAACGACAGCCCATTGCAGTCCCCATTTGTTGCAAGTAGCAATCTTGTCCAAAAGAGAATAGATTATGTGTCAGAGTGAATTTTATCATTTCTATTACTGACTTTGTGGGTAAATCATGTTGTCTGAGGTACGTTTCACATGCCAATATGCCATCATCGTGGGAGATGTTTGTGTACAGAGCCTCAACATCCATTGTGGCCAGTAAGGTTCCCTCAGGTAAGGGGCCTAAAGTAGACAGTTTTTTTAAGAAGTCAGTGGTGTCCTGGATGTAGCTGGTTGTGTTGCGGGCGAGGGGTTGTGTTCCACCCAGCCTGAAACCTTTTCTGTAAGGGAGCCAATTCCTGAGATGATAGGCCTTCCTGGGTTCCCTTCTTTGTGGATTTTAGGAAGCATGTAGAAGTAACCCATTTTGGGGTTATCAGGAATTAATTAAAGCTTGCATATTGTAATCTTTTTAGTTAGCCAATAAAAGGTGTCATTTTGCTTGGCTCTTCTCTACATTCGTAATGGCTAACACGGTACAACACCCTAGTACTACACTAATAGTACTGCTATGTATATACTTACATACAATTTTTGTGGACAATTTATGTGCCACATATGGTACATGTGTTGAACATGATGGCGAACAGGTCGAGACATTCCTGTAAATCATCTTGCACATATGAAGTATGTTTTTTGAATAAATTGTTTCCGCCATTCAGATGTTAACATAATTTTGACTAACCCTGTATATATTAATCTTTATTATTTTACAGTGTACATGCAAATACTATCATGACATGGAAGTGCCAATGTGCTTTCTTTCAAATTCTTTTTTGTGCTGGTGGTTTAAAAGCCCTTTGTAGTATGCAAGGACAGGCGCGCACAGGGTTTATCCTACAAGGTTTTTAAGTGAGGCCTTTTTTCCTGTACATTACACATTACACATTACACACTGCATAGCAGTGTTAGAGGTTTAATGACTTGGTACTGCTTTATATCTATTGATTTTTAACATGATGGAACACAGCTTTTTTAAAATTATTACTCTAGCTTTTCCTTTTGTCTTTTGCTGACAAAAAGACAATGGGGAGGAATAGCATAATAATTTAAATGTGATATATTATTGATTCTTATCATTTTTCAATGAACAGTGAGACTTTTAATGTTTTACCACTTTCCAACAAACATTACTTTAAACTATAGTGTAACTAAGAATGCATAAACACAAGATATTCTAAAAAACAAAAATCCTGACACTGACAAAAAGCTGGTAATGAATAACATCATTTAAATGTTTTTAAATGCTTTTGTTTCAATTGTTTAGGTTATGATGTTTTACCATTTTTGAGACCAACATGTAGGATTCATTTAAACAAAAATTTTGCAACTTTAGGTATCTAACAAAAAACCCAGAAATCTTCTCCAAGGTTTTGTGTCTAATCGAATGGGAATTTCATGAACTTTCAATCAACAACATTATCCTAATATTTACTTCCATACCAGGATAGACATGGCACTTAGTTGGCTCAGTTACCAAGCGTGACTTGCCCTAATCCTCTTTGGTGGAACCAAAACTGGCTCAAAAAAGCACAGCATCTTGATTTAAGTGAGGCTTACTCACTAAGCACACTTTGTTGAATACACCCCAGATTTCAGTCCAATTGAGAACTTGTAGACCATTTTACAAAGATCATTTTTCACTTGGACATTAAAGAGTCTTTTTCTGTTGATCAATGTCAAAAATACCAAGTTGAATTCACTGTGATTCAATGCTGTATAACAACAAAAAGTGAAAACTTTCAGGAGGTGAATGCTTTTTATGGAAACTTATATGCATTATATATGTGTATATAAGGGGTGGCGCAGTGGTAGCGCTGCTGCCTCACAGTTAGGAGACCTGGGTTCGCTTCCCGGGTCCTCCCTGTGTGGAGATTGCATGTTCTCCCCGTGTCTGCGTGGGTTTCCTCCCACAGTCCAAAGACATGCAGTTTAGGTGCATTGGCGATTCTAAATTGTCCCTAGTGTGTGCTTGGTGTGTGTGTGTGTGTGTCCTGCGATGGGCTGGCGCCCTGCCTGGGGTTTGTTTCCTGCCTTGCACCCTGTGTTGGCTGGGATTGGCTCCAGCAGACCCCCGTGACCCTGTAGTTAGAATATAGCGGGTTGGATAATGGATGGATGGATGTGTGTATAAAGTGTTGTATTCTTTTGTTTTTTGCCTATTAGTGATGTCTTATTGTTATTAAACAGTAGGACATTTGTGTTTTATAATTTCTTTGAACTGTGTACATGTGAACTTGTTCTTTTTTTTGGTGACATTTGCCTTTATATTTTAAGTGACACACCCCGTACATTTGTATATAAGAACAGAACATAGCACTGTTAAATCTGCTAAATCGAACGTAGGTGGTAGGATGCATGGGGCCTGTCCTAGGAGCATCAGGTAAAAGGGCCCACTCTCACATCCACACCAGACCAGTTTTTAATTTTACAATTAAACTACCCTGTATGTCATTGAGAATCTTGGGGAATACCAGAGAACTCAGAGTGAAAACTAAGCAGAAATAAGAGATCATGTAAGCTCTAAATGGACTGAGCATGGGATTTAAATCAGGGGCTCAGTGGATCCTCCATGAGGCAGTAGTACTAGCCATTCAATGAGGGTTGTTTCCCATATTGTGGGACATTTTTATAAAACAAAATGCAACACAAGGAACAGGAATCATTTTGTGGTACAAATATAAAAGACAGAGCTCAAATCCTGGCAATGTAACTGTCTGTATAGATTCTGCACATACCTTCTGTGTGTGTGTAGATTTGTCTACTGCATTATGATTTTCCTCAGTCATTCCAAAGACACGATTAATAGTTTAATTGGAAACTTTAAAATTTGCCCAGTTTGTGTGATTGTGTCATTCCAAAGACACGATTAATAGTTTAATTGGAAACTTTAAAATTTGCCCAGTTTCTGTCCTCCACAGAAAGTCTCCATAGATTTTAGGGTGCTGAATTTCCGTAATTGAAACTTCTCTTCTAACCGTTTCTGTGAGAAATCAGATTTAGTGAAAAACACCATTTTGAAAACAATTGTTAATTTAAAAAAAAAAAAGTTACATTTGTTTTATGGCATAAATATTTTTCACGTTCAGAATATTATTTTAAGTATATTTTGAGCTGAAAAATGGCAGTCTTCCTTGTTCTTAATGTTAGTTGAGGTGAAAACAACCCAAAATAAAGTATTTGCTATAATTTTGTTTTTGTTCTCAATTAGTATTTCTTTTTTCTTTCTTCTTATTCTTTCACAATAGCCAGGAGAAACACCTTCAGAGTATTATAAGAGCGAAAAAGTACCAAGTAACTACATTTTGTAAGTAATAATTTTATTTAAAACAACAATATATGTAATTTATAACTTTACAAATCTAAATAATGAATTTTAAAAATATACTATTTTTTTTTCCTCTAAAATTGTGTGTTCTTCATTTTAAGTAAAACAATTTTTTGATGGCAAAGTTTTTTCTGAGATCAGTCTTACTTATATTATATATAAATATATTTTATTTTTCCATCCATCCATCCATCCCTCTATATCCTAACTCAGGGTCACAGGGGTCGGCTGAAGCCAATCCCAGCCAACACAGGGCGCAAGGCAGAAACAAATTCATGGGCAGGGTGCCAGCCCACCACTGGGCACAACACACACACACACACACACACACACACACACACACTAGGGACAATTTAAGATTGCCAATACACCTAACCTGCACCCGGAGGAAACCCACGCAGACACGGAAAGAACTCCACGCTGGGAGGACCTGGGAAGCGAACCAAGGTCTCCATACTGTGAGGCAGCAGTGCTACCACTGTGCCACCATGCCGCCCTAATTTATTTATATTATATATAAATATATATTATTTATATTATAGATAAATATATCATATTTATATTGTATATAAATATATATTATTTATATTATAAATAATCTGTATTGAGTAGCTATATTTTTCAATCTAATAAGTTTGTGTATATCCATTTGAACTTGTCATTTCCTAACAGACTGCTTTTATGAGCATTGTAAGCTCCTTCTGTAACAGTTCACTCCTTTTTGCTCAGACTTTGCGCTGCACACTTCAGAGTTTCCCTGAATGTAGTCACACATTTTTAAATAAGACTCCCTTGTATTTTCCAAGTTATAGAGCACACACTTAGTATGGGATATGGTATGTTTTTATCAAGGCCCAGACCAACTGGTTCAGAAACAGTTTTCATACCCAAGTGCCATGTGTTACTAAAACACAATAATTGTCTTGTTAAATTCTGTGATTACAATTTATTTTCTAATATTCAGATTTCTTCTTCTTTATTACAGTATTAATAAGAAAGTGAGTTCAAATCAGAATTCCAAAGCCCTGGTGTAAAACTGTGCTTAGCTCTGCTGCCTCATAGCTCCAGAGCCCTGGCTACTGTTTCCTGCTGCCTGTGTAGAATATTGCATATTTACTTTGCCTGCTAGGTACTTGTTTATTCAAGAGGCTCCCCAACTCAGTTAAATGGGGGAAAGAGACAATTTCATTTTGGTTAAAAAAGAAAAGTAGACCCTGCCAATATGTATAGTTAAAAGTAAACTGTGAGGTCTTGCCTGTTGGGTTTTTTTGGTCTGAGTGACCACAGTAGTTACATATGGCTGATAAAAGTTCAACTTGAACTCGACAAGGTATGGCATGTGATCTATGAATGATGCATATCCTAATACAGCACTTCTGGCAACATGTGTTACGAATGTGGGAGGAAACCCAAGTACATATGAGTAGAAACATGCAAACTCCATAAACCACAAAGCCAGAATTCAACTTGTAGATTAAACAGATCTTGATATTTCAGAAATGTTAAAATGTTTTGTTTTTTAACTTTCTTTTAGGGCTTTATATTTTACATCTTTAAAATATGCTAGGCAGAATGTCTTCTAAAAGTCCCTTGTCTATCTTGCCAAACTTCTGTCTGTGTCTCTGCATTGCTGAGTCCTAGTTCTGAATAAATGGTCAGACAGCCTTGGTGGCTCCAGAGGTCCCTACCCTGTATTATGTGCCACAGGTGTCCATGTATTTCTTATTGGAGACTCTTTGATGATACCTTGTGCTTTGGGGGGTACTGTGTTTGTCTTCTGATAGCCCCAAATGATCACTTACTGCCAGCTTTTTTCCCACATTGACACTTGGAGGTGCTCTCTTGTTACTTGCCGTACTATGTACAAATAGTAAATGCATATGGTTGTCTGCCAGGTTACCAGCTTTCCAAATCTGATAATCCAGGTATGCATTCTGGTAGTAACAACAACAACAACATTTATTTATATAGCACATTTTCATACAAAAAAAATGTAGCTCAAAGTGCTTTACAAAATGAAGAATAGAAAAATAGAAGACACAATAAAAAATAAACATAAGTCAACATTAATTAACATAGAATAAGTAAGGTCCGATGGCCAGGGTGGACAGAAAAAACAAACAAAAAAAAAAAACTCCAGAGGCTGGAGAAAAAAAAAATAAAATCTGTAGGGATTCCAGACCAAGAGACCGCCCAGTCGCCTCTGTATTGTATTGTTGTATTGTTATATATACAGGGAGGAGGGTTACCTACAACTATTTACAGCAATGTTTATTTGTACATATTTGTTGTAAATGAGTGTGCATCGCACTCTTCGTCCACAGTAAACTTCAGTAAATAAATCATTTGCAAAGGACTGTGTCATGTTGGTCCATTGAACACAAAAATGTTTTGTCTAAAATTAACAATTATACTGCATTAATATTCTCAGAGTTTGTTTTAAGTACTATTTAGATTCCACCAAGTAGTCTCCCTGTCAAAAACATCGCACGTTTCACCTTCAGGATTATTCTGAGCTGCAGTACGTCCTTTACAGAATCATACAGCTTTAGTTGACCACAGCCAGTGATCTATGTATATATCTGCATTAAAATTTGTCACATTTGGACCATTAAACAGGTTCTTGTGCTTGAGATAAGATTTAGGACATTTTCAGAACTTCCGGTATACCTGTTAGGAACCAGAGTATGCATTTCTCCTATTTTTTCTTAGCTTAATCTAGTACCCTTTCTGTTACTGCATAGGGCAACATCTATTTGTAATGTAGTACAGCCCTCTGATTTCCAAAGGTTAATGTCCATTTACTAAGGCTAAATATTTGCAACATTCAAGCAATCACATGTGATCAAAAGCTGCTTGAATATTTCAGGTCATTTTCTCAGCAGTAGCAAGCACTGTCAGTTAAACAGAGTTACCTGCTGCATCAGTGTACATTTTTGTTTCCAAGTTGTACATTTCATTAAATGACTCGACACTGCATCAGCATTTATTAGATCTTGCAGGCTGACTAATATAGCAAACAGACCAATGTCATTGTACTTTCGTATCTTTTCAATCTCAAAATTAGTTTTGCCAGAAAACAAAGGATTGCTTTTACATGTGGTAGCTGGGCACTTTCTACTTATAGCACTGCATATTCTCTGTCTTGGTTGTCAATGTCTGTTTAACATTTAAAACAACATCAGTAATTCTGTAACCAAAGTGCTTTACAACAAAATTTACAATAATCATAAATAAAATAAATAGAATAAAATACAATGAAACACAATGTTAACCAGCAGTAAATTGAAAACACACAAATGACTAAGAGGAAGGAACCATCGGTATCACTGAAGGTAACAGAAAGCTAGACAACGGAAATGCATCTTCAGTCTCGTTTTAAACAGTTCAAATGAGGGTGACTCCTTAATGTAGTTTGGTAAAGAATTCCTCAGACGAGGTGCAGCAGCTGCAAAAGCCCTATTCCCCCCCTTCGTTTTGCACTTAGTAAGAGGGACAACAAGAGACAACAGGTGGCTGGTGTATAATACACAATTTAGTTAAATAAGTGGGAGCATACCCATGTATTGATTTAAAAACCAGAAGCAAAATTTTAAAATCAATTCTGAAAGTAACAGGCAGCCTGTGTAAAGAGACTAAAATTGAATAAACAGAATGAAACTTTCTTGTCCCAACCAGAAAATCGGAAGCAGCATTCTGGACCAATTGCAACCTGCGTATCATTGATTTGCTGATCCCAGAATACAACATGTTGCAGTAATCAAGTTGAAAAAAGGTAAAAGCATGAGTAACTTTCTCAAGATCCCTAGGAGATTAAAAAAAGGCTTAACCTTGGCTAAAAGACAAAGCTGGACAAAACAACTCTTGACCACAGAATTTATCTGCTTCTCAAAAGAGAGGTTACTCTCAAAAATAACCCCAAGATTCTTAACATGAGGTTTGCAAAAGTCCACAAAAGAGACGAAGAGTTCAAAACCAATTTAAGCTTTGGCAGGAGGATCAGCTATCAGCACTTTAATTTTATTTTGATTAAGATTGAGAAAACTGTCAGCCATCCAGGATCTTAGTTCTACAAGATAATTGTGCAGCCGATTCATTGAAGAGTTACACACAGGAATATAGACCTGCGTGTCATCAGCATAACAATGAAAAGAAACATTAAACTTCCTAAAAATAGAACCTATAGAATGGAGATATATTGGAAAATAAAATAGGACCAAAAATTGATCCCTGAGGAACACCACATTTAACAGGAGAGGGTAGATGAAAAGGAGGAGTTGAAAGTTATTGAAAAGTGTCTATCAGTAAGATATGACCTGAACCAGTTAATAGCAGCCCCTTTAATCCTCACCAAATGGTCAAGCCGTAACAGTAAGATCTCATGATCTATAGTGGTTGTGGCACTGTCCTCTCCCTGCAGTCGGGCTACTTTGCGGAATATCCTCTGTATTTAATCTTCTGAAAAAGTTCCTCAAGTGTATTTGAAAAGTTATTTTCAATTTATTTTTGTGATAATGTTGCTTGCAATTTTGGCTTCTTTCACTTGTAATAGAGATTGAAGCACTAGTGGAAAAGATTGCCTTGTCCACTCCTCTTGTTTTTTTTTTATCCATAACAAAGTATGTGTTAAATATTATGTTATTTATATTGTGATAAACGACGAGAAGATCTGATTATCTTTTGAAATTCTTGCCCTCACTTCCCCAGTTGCTTTAAAGCTAATGATATTGTTTCTCTTGCTTGCTTTATGTACTTGTTGCCCAATTTCGCTGTACTGCTCACTAATGGGTTGTTAGACAGTGATTACAGCAGTCTGGCAGACAATATGCAGCTCTCTTTCATAGTGACACCCAATTTAAGGTCCTACATGAAGAACTGGGTCTTTTGTTTTAATCAAATTGTTTTTGATTAGGAAAATATTAAATGTACCAAAGACCTGAAGCATCTGGTAGTCTGCTAGGCTTTGTCAGATTGCTTGTCTGGAGCTAAAATCTGGTAGTCCCGGGCATTCAGACTACTGAATTGTTCACCCCTGCATATTGTTGTTTCTATATTCATGCATTTAATTAATTTATGTTTGGAGTAAACAGATTCACAGAACATTGCTGTCTTGAAAGAATGTATTGTAACTTTATTTCCTTGTTATCTGTGTTTTAGTTCTACCTTACATTGAAATCATATTTTGTTTATAACTGGTTTTATTTCACAACAGGTATCCCTTGGATGAATTACTTTTTCAGCAATGTTATAAGACCTTATGCCTGAGGAATTTAACTGTAAATTTTACAGCTACTGAGTTAAGTTAAACAAATGTCTCACTTAACATATAGTTAATAAGGTTATAGAAGTAGAAATTTTAAAAATACAACTGTAAAGCACCATTAAAATGGTACTTGTTGTACCATTATGTATGTATTATGTATGTAATATATGTATTGTTATTATGTATAATTTTGCTATCTATACTAATAAAAGGCAAAGCCCTCACTGACTGACTGACTGACTGACTGACTCATCACTAATTCTCCAACTTCCCGTGTAGTTAGAAGGCTGAAATTTGGCAGGCTTATTCCTTACAGCTTCCTTACAAAAGTTGGGCAGGTTTCATTTCGAAATTCTACGTGTAATGGTCATAACTGGAAGGTATTTTTCTCCATTTACTGTAATGGAGTTGAGCTTGACCGCCGTGGGGGCGGAGTTTCGTGTGACATCATTACGCCGCCCACGTAATCACGTGAACTGACTGTCAACGCACTATGTAGAAAACCAGGAAGAGCTCCAAAATACGCTGAACAAAACATGCATTATATAATTGAGAAGGCTCCAAAATACGCTGAACAAAACATGCATTATATAATTGAGAAGGCAGCGAAACATTAAGAAGCGAGCGAGTGACATACTACCATATTCATCAGTACAGCTACTTCGGAAACAAAGCGAGGTATAAACCTAAACTTTAAATTAACTTAATAGACAGGCTGCCACTGGTGCTTTTCGTGCACCAGTTTAATGAGAGGACGCAGGATATAAACGAGAGTTTTGATCACTTTGTAACTAAGTTAAAATTGCAGGTGAAGGGGTGTGCTTATGCAAATTCCGAGAGACTGTGTTTGTGGGGGATTGACAGTTAAGGCGGGTGGGGGAGTCACGTCATCATCTCCCCTCCCATTTACCTCATTTCGCTCTGAGCTGAGCTCCGCGGCTAACGCCGTCTTCCGAAGCAACTTCGTCACACTGCCACCAAATACAGAGAAATCCACAAGTTAATACACACTCTGTCTCTAGACTTTCTCCACACTGAATCCTCCAGGCACTACTTACAAAAGGTTACATTGACAATCGTGTTACGTTATTTTTAAAATGTTTAATTTTCTTAGCACAAGCACAGCTGAGAAGCTTCGATGCATGTGCTCCATAACGCGTTAAAAAATAATGCATTTAATCACACTTTGCATTACAATCAAAGGGGAACTTTTGTCAATGCATGATTTCCTGGTACACCGATAACATTGATCAGCGCATCCCAATTCATTTTAGCCTCGCACCACCTTGGTTTGAGAAGAAGTATGAAAAAAAATGAGGTTAACACACAAAAACAGATCACCAATTCAAGCTTTATGAATAATCGATTCGCCATCAATAATTGTTTTGGTAAAGCCATACTCAGTGTAATCCTCCTTCCATTTTATAATTTTTCCGCCACTAGCCATGATTAAATGAACGGTAAAAAAGTAAGAGCGAAGCGAGGGTGACTTATTTAGGCAGGCATATATATGACAGCAACACTCATGACAATCATGTTATGTTATTATTAAAATGTTTCCTTTTCTTTTTCATTACTTCTTTAACCCATTACTTCTCCGCTGCGAGGCGCGGGTATTTTGTATATGAATGACCTCCAAAGAGCGCGGAGACTTTTGATCATGTGAACGTGTCTGCAAAAACTGGCGTCTCCTGCCCAGCAAAAGTCGAGCAGCCGGCGCACGCGCATAGCTGTGCCGGCCTTTCACACGCTGACTGCGCTTCTGCGGCAAAATAATATTAAGGCGCTTCGCACTTTATTTTGCACGTATACGATTATGAGGTCGTCAGCTCTTATGAAGACACACAGGAGTGAAGGACTGACAGTGCCATCACAGCCGATTAATAGCTGGGACGTCTCACCAGTCTGCACAAGACCCACCGCGACTGTCCCCAAAAGGCGCTCATATCGTCAGCGAACACATCTCTCTATACTATATAAAAGAAAAACGCAACTTTCCTTTCTTTACACCTTTTTTCCTTTTATCCCAAACCAAAGCCTTTCTCTCTTAACACTGCAGAGGACACAAAACTAATTTTCTTTAATTGCTGGTAAGGCACATTACCAGAGGCAGAAATTTGGACTTTCACATAGAAAATGTAATTTCTATACCACAGCCGTCGTGTAGCGCCTTTCAAAAGGGATCTACTACCGAGAGATGATCCATATACATTTTAGCTGCTGTTAGTACTACTTACCTCTTCT
>JANRMT010062796.1:63659710-63736021 GCA_026402145.1 Polypterus bichir lapradei
TATATATATATATATATATATATATATAGATATATATAGATATAGATATGGGAACAACACTCATATCAATGACAAAACAATTACATTAACAATCATGTTACGTTATTTTTTAAATTTTTCCTTTTCTTTTTCATACCTTCTTTAACACACTACTTCTCCGCTGCGAAGCGCGGGTATTCTGCTAGTATTAAATAAAATGTATTATTATTATTATTTTAGGAACTACCATTCACTATCTTCTCAGTCCTGTCAGGCATTTCACTAATTCCCTTATTAAAGCCATCAGCAATGTTTTTTTAGAGATAAACATTTGTTAACCAAGAGTCCCTGTTTACAGTTCTCTACATATTGACCATGGGTATTAGATGGTGATAAACCAAGACAGTAGGGCAACTTGTCAGCTGCATTTATGACAGACTAGCCCTCTTTGGGATCTCATCTGCCCCATCCCTTACATCAGGGGTGTCAACAATTTTACTGAGGACCAGAAATACCACTTTATTTACTCCGCCCAGGTGGGCCTATATCAACAAACAACTCCACCCACATTTTCTTTATAATTAAGACATGCAAGTACTCCTGTACTCTTCATGACTGTATATTCTGCCTAATGTCTCTCTTGAAACTGCCGTCCCTCTTTGTGAGCCTTTCTTTTCTTGGGAGCGACAATGTGTTAGGAAAGATACCAGCAGCCATGGACTAAAATCTGCATTAAGTGAAAAAAAGTGTAATGAGTACTGCAGTTAAAACAAAGCACATCCACTTACATCTGCATTAATGTGTTTCAAGATCATATAGCACTTGATCACATTAAATAAACCTGGTGTCGACACTCTAGGGATGGATTATACAGACTGCATTCGTAAGTTGGTCAGAAGTGGATATTGATCACATTTAACGTGTGTAAATGCAAATGCATTTTCTATACACATACAACAATCAATTTAGTGGAAAAGAAAAAAATCATGTAGAGTGGTGGCAGTAATTAGTAAAGCTGCAAAAAGCAGCCAGGCCTGACACCTGTGCCACTTTAAAAAGTGAGCGGCATAGCAGACAACCGTGTATGTGAAGTCAAAGTACTATCACCTTCATGAAACTGTTGCATCTTTGTCATCATGCTAAAACACTGAAGATCTTTATGAAAGGTTAGAATGTCATTTTCTTTTCATTTTGTCTTGTCGAGTCAGTTTCCAATCTAATTATAGGTTAGTAGCTGCAGTGCACTGTACTGGGTAGATAACACAAGCAGACATCAGAGACATATTTTATTGTCAGTTGTAAATGTAACCCATCCATCCATCCATTATCCAACCCGCTATATCCTAACCACAGGGTCACGGGGGTCTGCTGGAGCCAATCCCAGCCAACACAGGGAGCAAGGCAGGAAACAAACCTCGGGCAGGGCGCCAGCCCACCGCAGGGTACACACACACACACACACCCACACCAATTAGGATCACAATTTAGGATCGGCAATGCACCTAACCTGCGTGTCTTTGGACTGTATTTGTAAACCGGAGCCCCCCGAGGAATGCTTACAAAAATGTGGCTGAAAAAATGAGCTAAACCTCTTTACCTTCTTGCCAGCAAACTACATCCAGAAAGTGGCTGCCTTTCAAGGACCAAAGCATGCATAAAATCAGCATCACTGTGAAGAATAAGGTCAACTTTCCTGTCTACCCCTGGACATCAAAGAGTGTCTTAAGAGTCTTTTTCTGCAGTTTTACAACACATTAAGTCACCATTTTAAATTCTTGTGTGCCAAACTCAACTGACAGTGAGAACATCAAAATGTGATTCTAATCCAGTCTTGATGCAGTATTTACTACTGTCATTAAGAAAGACAAGGTGATCCTGGTGAGAGAATTTATGAATTTCATGTGACAGCGTTGTAAATTGGTAACGCAATCAACAAGGTAGGAGAATGAAACATATAATAGCATTGTTCTTCCAAGTATATGCACAAAACACAAACTCAACACTACTTATACCATGCTACAGATACAGGGCAATGTGAAGACATGCTGTATTCAAGAACTGGCATATCTTTGATCATCTGACCAAGATCTGAAGACCATTCATATTGAGTGTGCTATGTGTTAAATAGCAGCCTGACTGATATACCCATACCTAATTTCTTCTGTCATTAACATTTAGCTTGCCTTAAATCTTCAAAGCTGTATGTAAAGAGTCAGAAGGAAACCAAAGTACCCTAATGACAGAGTCATAATGAAGGTATTCCTCTCTTAATGGCCTGCAGTAAAATGAGCAGAGCTAAACAGCTTTCGACTGTTCAAAAACTGACATCATTGAGTCATGTACTTAAAACCTCTGATTTTGGTCTTCCTCCTTTAGTAGAACCTGATTGATGAAAAAGATATAGAAATTTAGAACCTCCTATTGGGGAAAGAGGATAGCATTATGTGCCCTATAAAATGCCGTCACATCATTTCTGAAGCACGAGGAGCACAATTTCTTCAAACTGTGAAGCTCAGAGGAATAGCTGCAACATTGAGAATGAGGGGTTAGGGAAGAAAGCAATATGGACACAGAGCTCTGTTCTACTCATCACTATGTGGGGCTTTTTAAAGACTCTCTGTGGAACAAGCTCAACAGAACCACTCTTGTATCTCTTCACAAGATGCAAGCTGCCATTAAAATGATATCTATAACCTGACAAATACAAGGGAGAGGCTGCAAAAAGCAATAATAAAATATATTTAAAAAATTTTATAAGTAAAAAAATTCTATTTACTGTACTTTAGTTATAAATGCACTAAAAAGCAAAAAATAAAAATTTCTTTAACCACAATTTTCATGGGTATATGAGACTAAATAAAACCATGGGGCACACGTAAATTAATTGCTTTATAGTGCATTTATAACTAAAGCAAATAAAATTGTTTTACTGAAAAACATTTTAATATATATTTTATTTTTTACTTTTTAGTTTTTGAGTATTTTGCAAATGATTTTTCTTTAATCATTTTTCATGAACGGGAAGCTTATTTAAAAGTATTACATAATATATCTTCTTTGCAGAATTATTTGAATACTAAATAGAATTAGATTTTGGTCTCTTTTTCTGTTCAGGCTCTTTTGGGATTAGCACTCGGTCACTGCGAAAAAAAAATATTGATGACAGAACGGGAAGCTTACGGCAAAACTTCCTCACCTTGATCATCAAAGCTACTCCTTCGCAAGATTAAACAAGTAAAGTTGGCACGCATATTTACCCACACCACTCACTGGAAGAGTCAAGTGGGGGCAATCTGATGCGCCTCTCACTTGTATGCTCCTATATCTCACTATATTCTTTCTCCATCATTTTTGTGTGTGCGTTAATTGGAATCACATAACCATTAATTACTCCAAAATTTGTTACGTAATTGCATCTAAATTGCAAATACTGAACACATATGCAAAATTTGAAGAAATTTGCTGTACCAAAACTGGTTTTAAAATCAGTTGCAAGATTTGACCCAGACAAACAGACAGAGGAGTCGAGTTAAATAAAATCATTTAAAATCTGTACACGGTCTTCATTCAAATTCAGAAAGTCCTTTCAAAACATAGCATATTTAATAGTTCTAGCCATAAGATGTCTCCTGTGGGGTTGTGATTCTCTCCAATAAGGCAAACAACAGGTAGTAATGCAAGAAAAACAAAACATGAAAGAGCTTTGAAAGCTATTCCCAAACGGCAAACCGACCCTGTTATCCTAAAATGTGTGGCAGAAGGACTCTACACCTGAAACATGCAAACGTATCTGAGCGTGGCAGGCATCACCTTCAGTTCAAACAACCACCCAAGCAAGGCGATGCATCATTCACTTAATTTTTGGTCCAATTTAGGTTATAGGGAAAAAAGCTATTACTTTGAATTTTTAAAGGAGGATTTTAGAATTGGCTCTGAACTTGATTGGTACTCTGTCTAAACATTTTGAAGTGGAATTGTATTGGCATGCTTTCTAATTCTACTTAAAAACTTTATGGCATTATTTTGAATTAACCTCAAGCCAGAAATATAATAATTTGGCAAACATATGCAATATTCTATTAAACTAAAAACAAATTAACCTTTTCACATCATAAGGAGTGTCTACATTTCTTATTTCTGAAAAGCAATATGTAGATCACACAGTAAAAACAGGATTACAAATTATATTTGATTAGATTAGATTTAACTTTATTGTCATTGTACTGGTACAACAAAATACAGTGTAGCATCTAACCAGAAAGTGCAAATAGCAGAGTAATGTGCAATAGACAGTGGGTGCAAATAGTACATTAAAGTGCAATAAGGCCGCATACAAATGAGAATATATTTCTATATGATATTTGAATTTACAGGTAGTAGTATATACAAGGAAGAATATATAGATATGAATACTGATCAGTAAGTACAGTAGCATAATATGAATAAATATAGATATCTGGAATATGTTTATGTACAGAATAGATATATGTAAATAAGTGAAAATATACTTAGAGTACAGTCAGAAGTTATTAGTATTTAGAAAGGTCAGCTATTGAGTGGTAAGTGTTGAGAGTTCAGAATGGTAACAATGTTATAAAAGAAACTGTTTCTGAGCCTGTAGGTGTGGACCTGAAGGATCCTTTAGTGCCTCCTTGATAGGATTAGGCTAAACAATCCATGGCTGAGGTAAGAAGTATCCTTGATGGTGCTGAGAGGCAGTGGGGTGCCAATGATGTGCTGGGCAGTTTATGCTACCCGTTGCAGGCCCTTCCTGTCAGCTATGGATCTGAACACGGTGTTGAGACACTCCAGCAGGAGTCTAACCTCTCTCTTCATCTGCTTCTGGTTAGGGAAGGTCTTAATCTCTTTGATGTGATTTCATTAATGCTTGTATTGATATAATCCAGGACAGAAAAGTTGTACCTTTCATTGTCCACTTCCTAGTCCTGAGTGCATTGGTGGCAAACAAGTTCCAGTCTGTGTACTGAAACTTCTGCTGTAAAGTAAAGTCTGCCTCTTCAGGCCAGGCTTTCACCGTCCTCACTGAAGGTCTCACACATCTGATAAGTGGTGTGTATTTAGGGAGCAGGGAGAGGTGATCAGATTGTCCATGGTGCGGAAGTGAAAAGGCCTTGTAGGCTTCAGTAATGTTTGTATATACATGATCTAAGTTTCTGTCTCCTCGGTTTCAGGCAGGAGATGTTTTGTTGAAACTTGGGGAGTAGAGTTCTAAAGTTGCAGTGACTGAAATTGCCCACAGTAATGAAAGCCCCATCTGGATGTGCCATTTCTTGTCTGCTAACAGCAGCATGCAGTTCTTTCATTGCAAGCTTAGTGTTGGCATCCGGTGGTACATACACAGCAGTGTTAATAATAGACATGAATTCCCAAGGTAAGTAAAAGGGTCTACACTTAATCGTCAGATATTCCAAATCAGAAGAGCAATGACTTTCCATTACAACAGTGTCCTCACACCAAGCATTGTTCACATAAATGCACAGACTCCACCTTTGATCTTACTGGTGTTCTGTGTTGTTCTGTCAGCCCTGAAGATGGTCCACCCCTCCAGCTCATTAGTGATGTCCAGGATAGTTATTTATCCATGTTTCTCTGAAAATCATGGTGTTGCAGTCCATAATACATGTGTGAGCGATTATCCAGAGTCGTAGTTCATCTAGTTTGTTCACTAGAGACCGTACATCAGTGAGAAAAATGCTTGGCAGAAGTAGATGGTTGGGGGGGTTGCTGAAGCTTCACCCGTTTTTGTCCATGCTTTCGTCTCCTTTGTTTACGATCTTGACGCCGCTGCTGGGCTCTTCCTGTTGGTGGACTTGATTATAACAGTCTTCTGGCTATCTCCCATGGTAGTTGAATGCTGTTCATTGATGCGTTTTTATAAAGGGAGCCAATGTTCAAATGTTCTAGTTGGCGATACAATGTATTCACATGACTGTACTGAAGAAAAATAAACAAAAATAGTAACCATAATACTACTAATTTTCAAAAACTGGCCAGATGCAGGGTATCACAAAGCTCATACGCTGCTGACATACTGTTGTCATTGTCAGATATATTTAGTACAGTTCAAGCCCTTGAAGAAGACAGAATCTAGTTCCTGTATGTAAAATTTCCCAGTCATTAGTGTTAATCTCTGCCTGTGTCTTACGTTGATGTTGCTTTATTCTGTGATGATATTTTACTTTTCATTGTTAGTTTAGTGGTTATTTTTTCTTTTCAGTTAGTTTTTTTCCTTGACTGAACTTTATAAGTAATTAAATACTGCATTTTATTTGTCTTTTTACACATAACATTCACAAATCTGTTTAATCCAGTTTAAGGTTGCACCAGGCCGCAGCCCAGCCTGGCCGCATTGGTTGTAAGGAAGCAACCAGCCCTGGAAAGGACATCACTACATCACAAGACTCACTCTCACACAGGGCCAATTTTGAATTTTCAATTTATCATTTATCTAGCCCTGCATATTTTAGGTGATGTTAGAGGGAACAGCATATGAAACCACAGAGACATGGGGAGAATGTGCAAACTCCACACAAACGATGAGTGGGCACAGCATTCAAACCCAGTATTCTGTAACTCTAAGACCAGAATACTGCCCACTATGCCTATGTACTGTATATGTTTTTAAATAAAATCCCAAATCATGAGAATAAAGCTGTTAATGAATGCTGAAAGATATACTAATACCAGTAAACCATAGAAACTCAACGCTACTTCTGTAATAACAGTTAAACTAAGATTTTGAAGTACTAATCTTTCTGCATAGTGATTATGACTGTGCAATGTTACTTTAAATGTACAGTCTTTCTTGTTTTTATTATTTACAACATTGCTTTCACTTTTATTATGGATCCTGCTTTAAATGTGATAAATGAGGATTGATTGATAATGAACTACATTTTAGTAGAGCAATCACCTCTTTCTGACTGTTTCATCTTTCTTACCATGAACATTTTCTATAGTAGGTTTTCCCCCTGGAAAAACTAGAAAATATAAATGTATTTCTGCTGGTTTACAAGTGACCAGGCTGTAATGATCATGATCTATCTCTGTCTCATATCACTGCCAAAGTTGCCAGGGTGTAGTTCCTTTGTGTTTCCTTGTAGCAGTTATGTTTATTTTTGGGTTTGCTTTATTTATCTCTATGTTATACCTCACTGTCTCATTCTCGTTGCCTTTATTTGGAATGCTGTTCAGCAGTATTTATTCTCAACGCTTTTATCCTAGTAGGTTTTCAGACACAAAGCTCTGACGGAATTTGCAGAAGAATGAAGGTGAGGAAAGCATTAGATCCTCTATGGCAGAAAGCAGGAAGTTGGATAGTATACTTATAAATCGGAAAAAACTTCTTTGTTTCCTCAATCTGTCTGTTTATAAAAGTCTAGGATCACAAGATCTTCTTATAATTTTCCCAGTACTCTGAAAACTGAGAGGAGTGGCCGGAAAAACGGATTGCTAAGGAAGTCCGAAGGGTGGGGATGGAATTTGGGGTACACAAAGCAATAATTAAAACACACTTAAATATAAACACATGTAATTGTTTTATCATTAAGAAAAAACTATCATATCATATAGAACCAAATGTTAATGACTTAAAATAATCGAGAGTACTGTTTTAGTAAGTCAGCCTGTTAATGAAGGCATATAGAATTGATAGAATGCAGACAATTCAAACTTATTTTACATGAAATGACATCCTTCTTTTCTGATGGGGTGAGTTAAGTAGTACATTTTTGTTTATATATATAATACATATTATAGGAAAGCAGATTGATGCTACATTCACTCTTTCTTGGATAGTCAGCAGAATAACATGTTTTTGCAATTATCAAGGTGTTTTTGGAGCATCCAAGACTTATTTGTAAAATGCACAAATGAGTTGAAAACAGCCAAGCCTGTATTTGGAACAGACAGAACAACTGTCAGCCAGAAATTCAATCTCAGTACAATTTAACTTCAGTTTTACGTCTAAAGACAAACAGTATTGTAAGCCCCATATTCATTATTAATTGTCGGGAACATAACACTGATTTTGTCATAAACAGCTAGAGCATATTAATACCAGATGATGCATTTCTTTGCTTTTTTTTATTTTTTATAATGACCATGTGGCTAAAACAATGATGGTTTGTTATTATATTCCAACAGCTGCCTATATACAGTTATATGACTTATCAGTTCTGCATAACATTTTGCATAAAATAATACTTTAATTAAACTGGTTTGAATTTCGTCATAGTTTAACACCTGGCACTTAATTCAAAGCTTAGCCTGGCAACCTGATGAAGCCCAGACAAACACAGGGCAGAGTAAACAGAAAAAGCAAAAGCCTATAGTAGCAAATAATCACATGAACCCAGTTCTGATGACAATAAATAATATGTGCTCCTATGTAGATATTGTAGATAATCTGATTGCTATGGTAAAAAAAAAACATTTAACACTGCCCAGTTTTCTCTTAACCTTGTGCTCTTTAAACATGAATTACTCTTCAACCCAAACTTACAATAGTGTCTGAAACATGATACTCTACAACCAGTTGTTTTCTAAACTCACAGATGTATTGTAAAATGCACTGGACAACTATCTCTCTGCTCCACCTGGACAAAGCTGGCAGCACTTTGAGGATGATGTTGTTTTCAGTTCTCCACTGCCTTTAATACCATCCAGCCATCTCTGTTAAGGGGTAAACTCAGAGATATGCAGATGGATGAGCTTATGGTGCCCTGGATAATGGACTATCTGTCAGGCAGACCAGTTTGTGGGACTTGATGATTGTGTTTTTGACATGGATGTGAGCAACCCTGGAGCACAACAAGGAACAGTCCTGTCTTCTTTTATCTTCTCTTTTACACTACAGACTATAAATATAATAGCAGGTCTTGTCACTTGCAGAAATTCTCAGATGATTTTGCTTTTATGGGGTGTATTGATAAGGGAGATGAGACATGAGTATAGGAGTCAGGTGGAGAACTTTGTTTATTGATGCAGAAAGAATTATCTGCAACTTAACATCAGAAAAACCAAGGAACTGGTTATTGACTTTCACCATACGAAAGAGCCTGTATGTCCAGTCACTATTCAGGTAGTGGATGTAGAGGTGGTCCACTCCTACAAGTACTTGGAGGTCCACATCAATGACAGGTTAAACTGGTCTGGTAACACAGAGGATCTGTATCTGAAAGGGCCAAGCATCCTTCACTTCTTCTACAACTCCATAATGGCCAGTTTGATTTTCTACACTGTAGTTTGCTGGGCTGGTAACATCACTTCAACACAGGCCCACTGACTCAACAAGCTAATTAAAAGGGCAAGCGCAGTTGTAGGACACACTCTGGACCCCCTGAAGGTAGAAGCAAAGGAGAGAGGTAAAACAAAACAGCGTGTTATTATGAACAATGCTGCACATCCTCTCTCTGACACACTAACACTGAGGACTTTCAGCTAACAAATTATTCAGCAGAAGTGTGTCAAGAAACATTATGTGGGCTCCTTTATACCAACAGGAATACACCTGCATAAAGCCTTACTGTGACTATGACAGCCAAGCCAGGCATGTTCTTTCTTTTTAATTTTCTTGCTTTTTGGTCATTCTGGTGTGTGTCCAGACCATAGTGTGTGTGTGTGTGTATTTAAAGAGCTTCTGTAAAAAGCAAAAATTCACCTTGGGAACAAATAAAATTCTATCTATCAGCTACTGTTTCCAAAGAAAAGTAGCATTGCCATGTCACTGTAGAAAATTGATAAGCTTTGTCCTACTCTTCACCGCGAGGATCCATCCACCAAAAAAAAATACAAGCAAAGTTTTTTTTTATAAAACTAGGGGGCTTCGCTTGCCAACCCCTGTGTTTGGTTAATCGGATATACAATTTTAATTTTTTTTTCTTTGGAATTGTTTCAATTTCATCATTTGCACTTTTACTTTAAAGCTTCATTAAAAACAATACGTTTTGGAGACACATTGTAACAATGCAACATATTGCCCGTGAGTGAATATTGTTTCTGTTTCTCTAATAAATAATTTGACTTTTTCTAAAGTTTGTCCCTGTGATTTATTGATTGTCATAGCAAAAGCTATTCTCACGGGCAACTGTAAACATTTTAACACGAATGGCATATCACAATCTCCTTTGGTGTGTAATGTTATTCACGGAATATATACATTACCTTTCTTTTTGCCTCTTAAAATTTGCATTGCTTCTCCATGATCATAAATATACACCTGACCGAATTGTGTATTCTTTGAAATTCAGCTTGTCGTTGCTTTAATTGTTGCGGGACCACAGATTCTCATAGTGTATGGTCTATTATTGTGTAAATCCACAGTTTGTGCATAAGTATGATGCAAATGCGAAAAGACCCTTTGGCTTTTATTTCTGATCTTGATTTGTCCTGCTCTTTTTTCAATCACACCTGGTTCTGATGATTAATCACCTTTTGTTTTGCGGTAATGCGATCTTTACTATCTTTTCTTTGATACTGTAGCGACTGACATGATAAAGTGTCATGAAAGTTTTACTTGAACAATCACTGACTTCATAACCCCAAACACAACTTTCTAGCGCCCTCTCCAATCTCTCATCCCCAGGGTCTCGCCATCCCCCCCCCTTACCGCATTAATCAATACCCCGCTATCAGTCTTCCGTGCTGTACTCTGCCCTCCCTCAATCGGACCAAACTGTCACTTAAAACCAAAAAGGCCGCAACCTGGCTGGGACGCTGCAATAGTTTCAAATTTTACTGGTTTCATAATCTCTTATCTGCCTTTATTTCTCTCCAACGCCTTTGGGTCTCTATTCTCCGTATTGTCCTTATATGCTTTATATGTGCTGAGAGCACGGGATCTGTGTGCACTACGTGCTTTTACACGAGTGACTGTTTTTTGATGGATGTACTCTTATATGATATCTGTTGTAAGTAGGGCGTGTCTTGCAAGAATCTTATGTTCCACGTCCCTGCGAGACAGCTCTGGGACAGTTTCTTGGCACCAAGTCTCATGCTTACGGTCCCCGCAAGACGCTCCGTGGCTAGTCTCTTCTGTCTCGTGGGTCTTTTAAATGTCTTTTAAGAACTTCCAAGAAAATCACGTATCGTCGCCTTGCTTTTGCATTCCAGGATTTCTTTTTATAATAGACAATCAAATCAGAATAAGATAAAATTGTAAGACATCTGAAAATAAACTCACAAATTTATTAAAAAAAATCTCCTTACATGATACTGATAATCACATATTTCACTTAATGATCCCCATAGCAGAGACATAATACATGCAAAGCAATTTCTGTTGTCCTAGTACTAAAAACAACACACACAATACCAGCATACTAGAAATTAAATTAAAACCATTCAGAAATATTTTTCAGGTGCCAAGGGACTTATTTTCCTTGCAGAGTACTTGAATACAGTTTGGGATCTGGAAATAATGTAGTATTGTTTTTCTCACACTTTATATAGAAAGTGAGAGTCCCACCTCCATGGGCCGTCATAAAGAGAGCAGTGTGTGACTCTGTGACCTAAGAGATTATTTTAGTTTTTGTAGTTCTTTAAGCAAGTATACATTGCTTTATTATTTTTTTAAAGAACTAATGCACATTTTGGCATTTATTGTTGACACATAAGCTTCTGAAAATCATAGTGTGATAATTATAACATATATAAAATGCAGTTTGATGCATCACATTAACTAACTTTCTTATCTTGAAATACTATATTTATATTTCCTTGCAGTGGCAGTAACCAGTATGACAACAAGTTCACCAAGGAGAGTATTTTTAATGAGAAAACTGGAACAGGTAACCAATTTTTTGTTTCAATTTGTTGAGAAAAATAAGTGTGCAATTAGAATAATGGCTTACCAAATAAGCTAATCCAGCCCTCTTCAGAGTCAGGTTCTCAATTTTCCTCAGGCATCTCTATCAAATTGTATTTGTTCCATAACTGGAATATAACAAGGGAAACCTGTGCACTGATTAGCCTTTGTGATGCCCAAATTATTATCTATAAAATTAAGGATGGATTCTTTTGAAAACAGAGCAAAGTGAAACCATCCTGTCAGTACTTTTGAGGAATCATGTTCTAAATGTGCTGTTTCCTTTTGGTTTCCATGTGTCATTCTATTTGTGTTTCAGAATGAAGCCACATTGATGTCTCAAGGTAGTTATAGTCACAATTGTAATTGCAATATTTTAGGTGTATCTGTATAACCTCCTTTGACTCGTACTTTACACTTTGTACTATATACCTTAGCATTCTGGCTTCTAGACAGCATTTTAAAAATGTGATAATCTGTCTCAAGTAAACACACAAAAATTAAAATGTTGGAACTATCAAAACATTTAAATAATTCCCCAAATGCATCTGAATGTTATGTCATGCTCACATTTTCTAACTAGTTTCATATTGTACAGTGCTTACCAGGTATTTTTCATTAATGGTTGCCTGTAAGTTTAAAATAGGCAATTGTCAGTGCCACTGGTTTCATTTTAAAGACTTTTCTAAAAGTACTCTGTTTTTTGAAGCTGTCAGGATCGTCAGTTTGTTTGCAGTATAATGTTGTAAGTTTTGCTCACCTAATTTACGAGCAATTTCCAGTTGTTTCCTGGGACCCAAGATGGTAGTAACATTGTAACATCACCATACAACTGATATCAGGATGGCCACTTTCACTCTACAAGGACCTCAAGAAACATTGTCAGATGATCAGGTTTTCTGATCCTTTTAACAGTCCGGCTCTGTCATGTTTTGTACAACATAATTTATTTATTTTTACCAGATGAGTTGAAACTTCTGACATGCTGACAAAATGACATGTTGGTTACACAATACACTGCTCTCATATAAAGTACTCAGAGAAGCATGTTTGTAGCATCTTTTAGCTGGCATACACTTTATTATTTAACCTTCCTGCTTTTGTTAATCTTCTCTGTTTACCACAGGCAATTTCCAGTTGTATTTTCACCAATTTCCAATTACACGTGTACAGTAAGTAAAACATTCACTGTGCCGTATACCTGTGACAATACTGACCCTATTACTTCATTACCAGAACTTCATAGAAATGATCTGTTTGATATATATGCTAAAAGTCTTTATTGTACAAAATCTGCAGTAGGTAGGGATGCTATCTTTCAAGGCTGCCTTCTTGACAAATGCTTGGCAGTGGGAGTGGATGCTAAGAGGCAACGCTGTAAACAGTATTAAGTGGGGCTTTGTGTTTGTGGCCAGTTTCCTAACTAATGCTTATTTTTTATTATACTTGTTTACATTACTGCTGGAAATCCACCATTTGTTTATACAGCAGGTACAAAATGCAGTATAGAGATGCAGTACACCAATAGAAATTTGAGAATTGTTCTCTTCGTTTATATCTTATAAGATCACAAATTTGGTTTCATTTATTTGCACATCATGTTACTGTTACTGTGGTGAATTATTTAATTTTTTTTTTTTTTTACTTTTTTATTGTGAAAATGTAAGAGCACAAATTTTATTCTAATGTATTACTTTTTTTCATATAAATAATTTCACAATTTTCACTGTTAAAACATAGCATTCAGAAACAAATTCTTTTAGTTTTCCATTTTGTAGCTTGCCTTTCACAAAATTTTGGTTGTCGAGTGCATTGTACAATATGTCCTGTAGCAATAGCAACCAGGTTGCTTACTTCCTTAATGCACTATTTAGAGCGATATATTAACTGAATGCGCAATACCACTGTAAATATTTGGCAAATTCCAACTATAAGTCTTTGTTGACAGAAACATGCAAATTGTTCTACGTTTACCATAGAATATTTTCTACAGTGTGAATCAGAATTATAGCATTTAAAAGTGCTGTATGTCTTCACATTTAGAAACCATGATATATTTGCAATATAATTTATTTCTACTTTGTCAAAGGTAGTTTTTATTGCTCCAGTGCCTAGTTCCTGGGCAACTGGAGTGAATGTTTGAATTATTTCAACGGAACCAAATACTTAAGGCATCTGTTCTTAAATAAATCTCCACCTCAGCTTGTGCTAAACATGTATTGGTTGGAAACATGGTTTTATGGCCTCATTTTATCATGTGCATGTTGTTTTCTGTCTGTTTCTAGTTCCTTTGTTATATTTGCAGAATTGCTTTGCATCTGCTTTTAATATTACTTTAGTTTTTTCTATTTTATGTTAAGTAATGAAACAAAAGCTTTACTGAATATAGAAGAAGAAATCATAAGCAGGGTTCTATATTTTAATATGATGACAGAGATGTTCCAGATGTGCAACCAATAAGTTTCTCATTTCAATGTAAGCAGTATTTACAAAACCATTCAAGTACTGGCCCAGACAACCAGCGTTTAAACTAGTTGAGACTGCAGCTTTTATTCATTTTTTCAGATGACAGCGTGCGATTCAGCTTATAAGATGATATTAAATAAAAAAACATTTTGTGCATTATTGATCTGAGAGGGAGGTATGCTAGGTCTTTCATTGGGTAGGATAAGCCCATGATGCACCATATTTCATGGTACAGTACCCAACTAAACGGATTAAAATACCAAGGGCATTCTTTGACTGATTGAGTAAAGTATCTCCATATTCAGTCTGTAATGGCCAAGAGAACAGTCTTAGAAGAGATGTGGGCTGCAAATGAGTATGTTAGTTATTTGGTCACCTGCTGTTTGTACTCTAGATTAATACTGAATAAAACTATTAGAAGACCCCATCAAAAACTGGTAACCTCTAAACTGTCCCCAGTAAGAAGGACTGACACACAAACAAACTATACAGTATTGTATGTTGCCTTCCTGGTTCAAAAGTGGGAGATGTTTGAGTATAACTACAAGCATGAAGTCGTTTTCTAGCTCTGATCTACAGGTCTGTGAAAATGAGTCAGGATAGAAGTACATGGAAAAGATACAAATAAAGCAACGCCCTAGCGGGTTCACTTTGTTTTCCTGCCACAGGTCCTGAACTACTGCCATCCTGCAGGGGTAGCGGCTTACCTACTTACATAGCTTTCCGTTATTACCAAAGCGCTTATTCACCGCCCTGAGCTTTCTTTCTACAGCCTGAGTTTTTACCTCATTTGTACTCCACTCCTAGGCGCATTCTACCTAATTTTTACAAATTTGTAAACCTGAGATACTTGGGGAAAACAAAATTGTTTTTGTCATCAATATATTTTTTTTATTACCTTGTTTTGTACTGTTATGAAGATTTGTTTATTTAAGAATGTAATTTTGTATGTTTTTCTTATTTTTTTCAGTTTAAAGATTTTTTTTTTTTTTTTTTTTTGTCATTTGGAGAAACTTTCAATTGTTGAGACAACAGAGTAAGTTTAAAATCATTTTTCATGCAATGCAGAACAACTTTATCATGAAATTTAGAAGCTTTAAGAAATTGAAGAGGACTCCACTGTAGATAAATAAGAAATTGAAAAAGAAAAGAAAAATCACATGTAGAATGCATTCAAGAAAGTTGACTCCAGGGTTAGTTATAGGACTTATAAACATGTGAGACCAATTACTGTATTAAAAACACCATATCTTATAAACACTAAAAAGCAGCTGAAGAGAAATTCAATACAAAATGCAAAAGCTGACCCAAATAGATTCATTCATCCATCCATCCATTATCCAACCTGCTATATCCTAACTACAGGGTCTTGGGGGTCTGCTGGAGCCAATCCCAGCCATCACAGGGCGCAAGGCGGAAACAAACCCCGGGCAGGGCGCCAGCCCACCGCAGGGAGATTAATTCATTATTTAGGCAAAGAATAAACTTCAATATACTGGTAATGAAATAGCAAATGTTCTAAATTTTCTAATTTTACATTTTTCTAAAGTTTTCGTGTGTGAATAGGCCAGTAACCTCCCAAAAGCTACAAGAGCCATTAAGGAGTCTGGGTTGATTTGGAAATTGTAGCTAGAGAAGAGCTTCTTAACTTTAAAAATCAAGTAAGTAGAAGTCAAGTAAATTTACCACACCAGATACCATTTATCCTTAAGTGGTGAAGGAAGTTAATAAGTACATAATGTAAAGTAAACATTAGACAGAGAAAGTGTCAGGGTCCCTGGGGAAACCTTATTTGATGACCTAAATGTCAATAGGACAAAAATAAAACTAAAATCAACAAAAGGCGAGTCCTTGTCTGGACCTTTTCATTTGCTGGTCAATCCTAATTTTTATCCTCACCTATGAACATGACCTTCAGACAAAGAACCAAACATTAAATTATGAGTGAAAGCTACTAAAATATTTTTTTTCTGTGGGGTTTCTTACTGGACCCCAACAATATGGGAAGACTTAAGAGTAGAAATGATGCATTTTCACAAAGTTGGGGTGATTTTGTTATGTAGTTGGGATGTATCCTGGTTGCCCTCCACTGCCGCTGTAGCAAACCATTAGAAGACAATCCGGGGCAGTCAAGGGACACATTGGAAGGATGATAACTTTTAGGTTTCTTGAGAACACCTGAGAATTCTCCAGGACCAGCAGGAGACTGCTGCTATGGATGGATTGGCCTGGCCTGGTCTTTTCAGGTCAACATATTGCTACCATAACTCTCTCGATGAAGAGCATATAGATTAAGGAATGAATGAGTGAGCAAGAGCAAATTTAATTTACTTAGTGCTGTCAAAGTTTTCCAAATTTTTTTAATTGAAATGTTTGATATTATCCATAAATATTACCCATGAATTCAAATAAGAAGTGATATGTAAAATGTTTCTTAAATGAATTTAAGGTTGACAGATTGTTAATTCCAATCTGCAAATAAAACTTATCAATGTTTTTGTATTTTTTTTAAACATTTGTTCCTTTAAAATTGGTCCTTTAATTTTATTTATTGTAAGCTTTTGAATAGTTTGTATTGTCATTGCTGCTATTTTTTGGTTCTTGTCAATATGTTTGCCTGTATTGATGTTGCAGTTTGTGTTAGTGATCGCCGTATTTAATTATCCAAAATTAGAATTCACACTGATTAAACATTTGGGTCCTTAGATTTTTTTTGTCAGCCATGCATTTTCAGAAGCGGTCATATTCTGAACATATTCTCTAATCTATTGCTGTCTTTGTTTGGACACAGTAGCTGCTTAACTTCCCCTTTCATCCATTGGAAGTCTCCTGATCTGAGACCACTGAAGAACTGCCTACCTTCATTTTATAATCAACAAATACCTTGCAGTCATTCACTGTTGTAGTCTGTTGTAGTGGTGTGGATGGTAGGCACTGCTGAACTTTCTGGAGGTATGGTGCAGGACATTTTCTTCCTTTTTAAATTTTCTTTCTTTTAATCATTCTGGTGTGTGTTCAGGCCATAGTGTGTGTGAGTGTGTATATACATATATATATATATATATATATATATATATATATATATATATATATCTTATATATAAACATCTACGCGTGGAAGTGTGTGTGTCCATCTGGCCCAGAAGTGAAAGGTGGAGTCGGAGTAAGGGCTCCACCTCCAAGGAAACAGAAAACTCACTTAGCCGCTAATGACACAAGCAAGGCGAGCACGTCAGCAAAACAAAACGTCAGAAGAAAGACATAGTCGCTTAGCTAACATTGGCAAAACGGTATCCCTTTTACTTTTCCTCCCACCGCTAATGCACAAGCGATGCGAGCACATCGGCAAAACAAATCCTCCTAGGACAGAGACACCAAGAGTAGTTCCTTTCAATTACCTGACAGCTGTATGTTTCAGTTTTTCCTGACAATTTCAATAGTTTCTAGGACCCGCACTTTTTGCAGCACAGGCTTGCATAACTAGTGTATATATACAGTATGTATTGTATGTATATAAATGTCTACACATGGCAATGTGTGTGTCTGTCTGTCCAACCTGGAAGTGCGAGGGTACTGCATGAAGCGCAAAGAAATCAACACTGTCGCCAAAGTAAAACAAAAGAGAAACTCGCTTAGCCACCAATACACAAGCGAGGCAAGTACATCGGCAAAACGAAACCTCCAAGAAGAGAGAAACTCACTTAGCCACTAACAGACAACAGAGGTGAGCACATCAGCAAAACGAAACTGCAGAGGAAAGAGACCTTCACTTAGCCGCCAATGCACAACTGATGCGATTGAGTGATTGAAGTGCTAGAATCCATGGTTTCTAAGACTTGGTGGGAGCTGTTTGGATGTATTTCATATATTGATTAAGTTAAATACTTTTATTAAAACAAATACTGCATGTGTATATTTGTCAAAACAAACATCATTTTTCAAATATAATTAAAATATATGTGGAAAAATTCTTAAAGGCAAATGCTGACATTCAACTGTAAAAGAATGAACTTTTATTCTTTGTTTACCGGTGCCCTGCTCTGCAAAGTTATGAAACTTCTACAGCCAGAATTTTAAGTTTCTCTTAATAAAAGTAGTTGCCAAATAACAATTATAATGAGGGGGTCAATAATTAAAGATCATCGCAATGCAAAATTTAGTACATTTAGTAACTCCTTTTGTGAAGCATAAATAGATCGGCCATGCCTAAGCTTTTATAAGATATAGGGCGTTGACTTCACGTCTTTTGAACCCAAGGATGAGAAAGGCACACAGCAGGGTGGAGGGATGGAGGAGAAGCGAGGGTGCAGGGGACTAAAGTAACAAGTCCATTTAACATTTTTAATTAATTTGGTGCAATATTAAATAGGTGTCATATATGCATTACAAGCATGTGAAGTGTCCCGGTTCCTCTTTTCTCTTTGATCATGTCCCTTTCCATGCACAGAAAATCACGTTTTGTGAAGGCTGCATCAGTGCATGAGTCACAAGCACTGCATGTGCTGCAGATGCTCCGTAAGCAAATATATTAATAATGAAATACAAATGTACATGTAGTAGGACTTAGGACTTTTAACTTATGTTCAAACATATTCCGATATTATATTTAATCAGTATTTTATACCTAATTCTTATATAATTTGGCAGCCCTAGTGGTGTATATATAAAAATATGTGTATGTGTGTATATTCTCTTCCTACTTCTTTTTACTTTTAAACAAACAGTCTGTATTTATTGAATTGAAAAAACAGATTGATTTGAATGTGTAGAACTCATGCATTGTTCAAATTTTGCAGAAAATTTGCTGTTGCGTAAAGCAATTAATAATTGGATGTCATCAATACACAAGAACAATTTAGCATTGTCCCCTAATCTATAGTAATTCTATGGCTTTGGACTTCAACCTCCTTAAAAAACTCACATTAACATGACAACAAACAAAGATCCAAATATATGTACTCCAGCATCAACAATGTATCTCCTGTAATATATGAATATGGTTAAACCTTAGAATCAGAATTCTTTTTATACACTGTTGGAGTTTATTTTCATAAAACAGTGTACTTCACTATGGTGGGCTGGTGCCCTGCAAGGGGTTTGTTCCTGCCTTGTGCCCTGTGTTGGCTGGGATTGGCACCAGCAGACCCTGTGTTAGGATATAGCGGGTTTGATGATGACTGACTGACTGACAGTGTACTTCAGATGTGAACTGGCTCTGAATCCTGAGGTACAATTTATAGATTAGCAAGTAACATTACATGTTTATATTATCGCATCATAGGAGGTGGTGAGCAAATAAGGCATTTGAGACTGTGATCTTTCCACATGCTTCTGTTCTTACTGGTTACAACTTTCTGTTTTGATTTGTAATAGGTTTGTTTTAGTACTCCTTCATATTCTACATTTTTAGTGCAGTAGCTCTCTTATTTTCCATGCCAGAAATTCTTATGTGTGTTGAAGGGGTTGTTGGTTATTATAATATTTACATTTTTCTTAAGCTTCTGTAAAGTTTTTTATTGAAATGCCTCACTTTCACTGCTCTGTTATCTTTAGGTATGTCACTTGTTTGTGTTCTTTTTTGTAGTTCTTTGTGTTTATTTGGTAGTTGTTGTTTTTTGTAATATTTATTGATCCTCTGCAAAAAGGTAACTGTACACTTGGGACAAATAAAGGTCTACTATCTATCTATCTATCTATCTATCTATCTATCTATCTATCTATCTTGTGATTTGGTAAATTAAAATTAAAAATACGGATATCATGGTTTTAACTTGTGTGTGTGAAATAAAAACACCCAGTATAAAATACTTACTAAACCAGAGAAACCTAATTTATTATCACTGATTAACTTTTTAATTATTCTTTAAATATGTTGCATGCTATTTAAATTGTTTTGATGAGTACTAAATTGTTTAAATGCAGCAGTTTCTAAAATTGTCCCTAAAGTAACACTATGACTTCTGGTTTTCATCCCATCCAATTAAATAGTTATAGGGCAATTCCATCTTGTACATGTACCGCTAGTTTAGTTTAATTGAAAATGGTATTGTTAAACATTTTAATGTGCCAGTCTGGGAAATACTTGTCCGAGTTGGTATTATTTCATGTTGGAATTTATTAAAGATTTTTGTAATGTTTTCTCAAAAAACTGTTTCCTTAAACTTATTTATCAGCATTCCACAGTTTATATTTTTAAAACAATTTCAGCTTTTAAAGCAGTAATTTGGTGACGAACACACAGATGTGTATGAGTATATATTAATTTAATGTTGTTTTGTGCACTGACATATGTTGTTTGCTAATATAGTTTGTTTTGCAACACAAAGACACACAACAGCCCCTCAGTGTTTTTGTGAAATCGTCTTATTTGTTTCATGATGCTCTTTAATTTCTTCTTGGGATCCAAGATTCCCACTGTGCTCTGATGGCACACGGTCATTGTCTTTTATAATAATAGTTAGGAAAACTAAAATAAATCTTTTTTTTTTTTTTTTCTTACTTAGTGCTCTTTATTTTGTTTATGGCCTATTGGAAATGTTTAGTGCCATATGCTGTTTTCCTTGTTTTGTCCTACTGTCACCTGCATAATTATATACCCTTTTCAATTTTTTTATCAGTTTTATATTCCCACTGAACCCCATTAGTGAGAGAATCAAGTAAGTAAAAACACTTTTACATAGAAATTAAAATGGCAATTGTAAAAACTACTAACCAGGCAACACATGCGTAATCCCTTCCTTGCCAGAACGTAACTGGAATGTTTTAAAGTCGAAACTCAGTGGTATTAACCACAAAATTAAGAACACACCACAAACAATACCATAACAACACTTGCACTGCGTAGCCCATTTTCAAAAATTAAAGAAGTAACAAGATGGACCCAGTAACTGCCAATTACCAATTTCCATGATTTCAATAATCCGTGTAGCTCCAGTATGATAGAGGCCCATATAGGCAGTAGTGGGAAAGCAAAGTAGACCAGCACAGGGACTTTTATCTTAATTGCAATCTGTCATTTATTAAATGCAGTTATGCTGAAAAACCTTTTGTCCTGTGTGTTATTTACAGAAGCTTATTACTGCCAGATGTTGTTAAAATCCAAAGATATAGAAATGGTAAAATAAAAACATCAATTTAAGTTAACAAGTATATTCATTTCAAACCTTTAATATTTCAGTAAGCACTGTAAGTCAGTGTCCCACTTGTAGTTGTGCAGAGAAAGCTTAGCTAAACATTTATGACCTGTAGGGGGCGTTGCAGCAACCCAAACCTCAGACACAACCCCACAGGCACAAGTTCTGAGTTCAAATAGTAATTTATTTGCCAAGGATACCTACAGGTTTCTCAAATGTACGCACAACCACAATATACTTTTTCTCTCTTCTCTTCTCTTTTCTTTTCTTCTCATCCTCCACACCTCACAGGCGACCTTTGTCCTCTGCCACTCGACTCCAACTGGCCTGGATGTGGCAAAGTGGCTCCTTTTATCTGAGATCCAGGAGTACTTCCAGTGCCAGGACATTGCCTGTAGAGAACTACTTCTGGGTAAGATGGAAGCCTCACACAGATAGGGATCACAGATCCTTAAAGCACCGCCTGGTGGCACCCACAGAATCTAACAAGACTGCCCCATGGGACTACAGTTTCCAGCAGGCCTTGTTGGTAACGTGCCTAGGGATGCTGCCACCTAATGTGCTGGGGAGCATATAACCCTGACAGGTTGTCTCCCATTTTTATTCCATTACAGTAGCCTCCAGTTAATTTTTCTAGGTTCAACGCCACTAGAACACCAGTGTATGCACTTTAATACTGGTATCTTCTGCCAGTCTCCTGGCTAAGGCAAGCAGCACCCTGCCATTCTTCTTGCCCATTTGCCACCAGGGCCTACCAGCCAGGTATGGAGGGAGAGTCTGTCCTGTCAGGGATACCAGTCCCTGCATGCCATCTATTACAAAATGTATATTACTATAGATTATTCATTTTTACAGTAGTAGTAAGAGTAATGTTGGGTAGTTTTTACCTCTTTACTGAAACAAAAATCCCCAGGTGTATATAGGAATTCAAGAAGAGAGCCTATATGTGAAGGTTACGTTTTCTTCTTAAGAACAGTCATTACCTTGTTCGATGTAGTATGGTGTGCTTAGTAGTCCTGGTAGACATTCCTAAGCCTATATTGACCGGCTGGATGAACAGGTAACTTAATGAGATCTAACTATATGACTTGTCTTTTGAAGTTTCTGTCGGGGAGTGTGGAGTTGTGCTGGTATAATTGGGCAAGCCTCTTTTCACACAAAAATTAGGGAGGAGGATATTTACATGCATATGCTAGACCGTAAAGCTGAAAACAGTCAGTGCTGACCATACAACAGCAAATACACCTGCCTGATAAAGTCACGTTTTGGTGGAGAAAAAGTCTTATAGGACACTGACTTGTTTTACTTTGAGCCTTTTGTTTTTTTAAAAGAAATCATCCCATTTGTATATGGTTTGTGATTATCACATATAACTACACATTTACTTAAGTTTATTTTACCATTTTATTAGCTCATTGGGCAGTTACAGATGTATAAAGACATGAAATTGAAGAGATAAAAATACACTTAACAGGATTATTGACTGGCATACTATAAAGGGAGGTTATTCTGCTTTATTATTCAATTATAACAAGCCCATAACCAAAATAGCTATTACCTATGATAAGGTAATCTTGTTGGTTATTTATTTTTTAGGTTGTCCATGCTCTTTTTAATAACAGTTTCTTCACCTCAAGTCTAATAAAAGCCCCCAAACCACCTCCAAATAAGGAGATGAAATACTCTTTAACATTAGGAAAAAAAATAAAACACATTTGCTTTTAATGCTGGTTTAACATCTTTAAACAAACAGTTGTTAAGGCACCACATAACATCAAAAAAAGAACGTTTGTTCCAACAACACCATGAACATGTTTTGGCCTGAGGCGTTTGTTTTATCTTTCCTGCTGTGTCCAGAAAACATTTTTGGAAAAAAGTTTCAAATTCTGGATGGCTTGACACCGTTAACGGAGTTAGTAATTAATGAAGACATAAGAAGATAGCACGAAGTGGGTTTGGTGGCCACCTCCCTTTTATCATCTTATTCAGTTACTTATAGCATTTGCCAATAAGCAATATCACTTCACATACACTCTTTTTTCCCATTATTATTGGACATTCTACCAATTTCTAGGCTTGCAACTGTATTTTTTTTCTGGGTGTGTAAATGCAGGTGATGTGGCAGTCCTTCTCCTCCTTGACCTGTCTGCTACCTTTGACACCATTGACCATGAAATATTGCTGATGCGGCTTGAACATCTTGTTGGGCTTAAAGGGGCTGCTCTTAACTGTTTCAGGTCATATTTAACTGGTAGATACTTTTCAGTGACTTTTAATTCCTCTTTATCGTTTACTGCTCCTCTTAAATATGGTGTTCCTCAGGGATCCATTTTGGGTCCTGTTTTATTCTCTATTTACCTTCACCCTATTGGAGCGATTTTTAGTAAATTTAACGTTTCTTTTCACTGCTATGCTGATGATACTCAGGTTTATATTCCTGTCTGCAACTCTGCAACAAAACAACTCCATAACTGTCTGTCTCAACTAAGATCCTGATTTTCTTCATCTGAATCAAAATAAAATGGAGGTGCTTATAGTGGGTCCATCAGCTAAAGCCCAAACTGGTCTTGGACTTCTCGGCTCTTTCTCTGTCTTTTCCAAACCTCAAGTCCGCAATCTAGGTGTTACCTTTGATAGTAACCTCTCTTTTGAGAAACAAGTAAATTCTGTAGTCAAGAGTTGCTTTTTCCGGCTTCATCTATTAGGAAAGAGCAAGCCTTTTTTATCTTCTAGGGATCTTGAGAAAGCTACTCATGTTTTTATTTTTTCTCGCCTTGATTACTGCAACTCACTGTATTCTGGGATTAACAAATCCCTGATATGCAGGTTACAGTTGCTCCAAAATGCTGCCGCTCGCTTTCTGGTTGGGGCAAGAAAGTATGACTCTGTTTCTCCTATTTTAGCTTCTTTACACTGGCTGCCTGTCAGTTTTCAAATTGATTTTAAAATCTTGTTGCTAGTTTTTAAATCTTTACATGGGCTTGCTCCTGCCTATTTATCTGAATTGTGTGTTTTACACCAGCCATCTAGATTGCTTAGATCTTCTGGTCAGTTTTCTCTTGTTGTCCCTCGTACCAAATGTAAAAACAAGCGGGACAGGGCCTTTGCAGCTGCTGCGCCTCGCCTGTGGAACTCTTTACCTCATTATATAAAAGAGTCGTCTACAACTGAACTGTTCAAAACAAGATTAAAGACTCATTTCTGTTCACTAGCATTCTGTGACCTTCGGTAATACTAATGGTTTCCTCTTTGTGATTATATAACATTATTTCTATTTATTATGTGTCTTATTTTATGTTCATATATTTTATTTCTATTTATGTTTTTATGTTAATTGTTTTGTTTTTCTTTTATTCTATTATTGTAAAGCACTTTGGCCACAGCATTACTATGTTGTTTTAAATGTGCTATATAAATAAATTGACATTGGCATTGACATACTACAGGATAATTAACTCTTATTCACAATATCGTAGAAAAATCCCTGCAAAAACTTTGTATTTGCTACTGAATTAATGGGGGTTCCCTAAATTGTGAAAGTTCATACCCACTCTTATAATCAAACGTCAAGTTAAATTCTCACCTATGGTGTTAGCACTCAGAAACAAATTATTAAAACATTGTTAATGAAACCATTTACTATTTAAGTACATTTCATATGTGACATTCCATGACAGAAAATTATGAGCCATTAAGCACAGCTATGAAACTTTTAAATGTCAAGCCTGAGCATAGAAACTATAAATAATAATTGACTATAACTACGAGAGACGTTTAAAAGTTTCCTCACTTTTTTTAACTCTGTTTATTAAGAATTTCAAAAACAAATTGCATCACCTTTCTACATAGTCACCTTGTTTGCAATGCAATTTTCCCAGTGTTGTACCAACTTTTTAATGCCCAGTTACTACTCCTCCCACCTTCACCATTTCCAACGAAAATATAAAAGTGCGGAAACTTTTTGAATGTCCCATGTAGATAGATAGATAGATAGATAGATAGATACTTTATTAATCCCAAGGGGAAATTCACATACTCCAGCAGCAGCATACTGATAAAAAACAATATTAAATTAAAGAGTGATAAAAATGCAGGTAAAACAGATAATAACTTTGGAATTGAAGAGTTGCATAGTGTGAGGGAGGAACGATCTCCTCAGTCTGTCAGTGGAGCAGGACAGTGACAGCAGTCTGTCGCTGAAGCTGCTGCTCTGTCTGGAGATGATCCTGTTCAGTGGATGCAGTGGATTCCAATGATTGACAGGAGCCTGCTCAGCGCCCGTCGCCCTGCCACAGATGTTAAACTGTCCAGCTTCATTCCTACAATAGAGCCTGCTTTCCTCACCAGTTTGTCCAGGCGTGAGGCGTCCCTTTTCTTTATGCTGCCTCCCCAGCACACCACCGCGTGGAAGAGGACGCTCACCACAACTGTCTGATAGAACATCTGCAGCATCTTATTGCAGATGTTGAAGGACGCCAGCCATCTAAGGAAGTATAGTCGGCTCTGTCCTCTCTTGCACCGAGCATCAGTATTGGCAGTCCAGTCCAATTTATCATCCAGCTGCACTCCCAGGTATTTATAGTTCTGCACTCTCTGCACACAGTCACCTCTGATGATCACGGGGTGCATGAGGGGCCTGGGCCTCCTAAAATCCACCACCAGCTCCTTGGTTTTGCTGGTGTTCAGGTGTAGGTGGTTTGAGTTGCACCATTTAACAGTCCTTGATTAGGTTCCTGTACTCCTCCTCCTGCCCACTCCTGATGCAGCCCACGATAACAATGTCGTCAGCGAACTTTTGCACGTGGCAGGGCTCCGAGTTGTATTGGAAGTCTGATGTATATAGGCTGAACAGGACTTGAGAAAGTACAGTCCCCTGCGGCTCTCCTGTGTTGCTGACCACAATGTCAGACCTGCAGTTCCCAAGACACACATACTGAGGTCTGTCTGTAAGATAGTCTACGATCCATGCCACAAGGTATGAATCTACTCCAATCTCTGTGAGCTTGTCCCTAAGGAGCAGGAGCATTATTCTTACAGCACCACTGCCTCTGTCCAAGTGGGAGAGGGATCGGTGTAGCATATAGATGATGGCATCCTCCGCTCACACCTTCTCCTGGTATGCGAACTGCAGAGGGTCAAGGGCGTGGTGGACCTGTGGCCTCAGGTGGTGAAGCAGCAGCCGCTTCATGGTATTCATCACATGTGACGTCAGAGCAACAGGCCGGAAGTCATTTAGCTCACTAGGACATTATACCTTTTGGACTGGGGTGATGTAAGATATTTTCCAAAGCCTCGGGACTCTCCCCTGTTCCAGGCACAGGTTGAAGATGCGCTGTAGAGGACTCCCCAGCTCCAACGCACAGGCCTTCAGCGGTCGTGGTGATTCTCCATCTGAAGTATGTGGAACAAGCTTTACATAAAGATGCTCCTCTCAAGGCAAATATAGTAAAAGTGAAAACATATTCACTATGTTTAATGGTAACCGATGCTGCCATAAAATGCAATCAGCCAGAAATAAAATATAATCATCCAACTTGTTTCTGTCGGCATGAATTAGCACTTATAGGTACTTGAAGTCATATACAAGGTAAATATTACTCCAAACACATGAATGAAAATATTATATTTCTTGTTTTACTTAGTAAAGTTAAATTAATGAAGAGCAAGTTATTTTGTTTTATTTATAAAGCAAAACCTACTATCTATCCATTGTTTGAAAACTCACTCTCATTAGTTACAAATCTAAACCTAAGCATAATGTAGACAGCTTTATTAGTGACTAGCAAAATACCCGCGCTTCGCAGCGGCAAAGTACTGCCTTAAAATTTTTATTAAGAAGAAAATTTTACCTTTTTAAACTGAGGGAAAATATGCCAATAATTATTTGTTAAGGATCTCTTTGTATACCATTTTGTCAGTTCGGCCCTCCGGTTGTAACATGACCAAGCTGTGAGCTGAGCTTACTCTAGAGCATGTAACTTACAGTTGGCCATGTGAACAGTAATCTTGTCTCAAATCTCACAGCTTGGATTGCTGCTGTCATAATCGGTTTGAGTTTCATGGTTTGTTTCAATTACGTTAGTATTTGCAGGATTTGTTGTGTTGAAGTGACATTCGGCATCTGTCAAGCATTGTAAGCACACAACCGGTTTCATCGATAAAATCACATCCAGCTTTTGAGAGTTTAAACGCTCATAAACATCAAAGTGTCCACTACTGAAATCGTCACCTGTGAATCTAAGATGTTTAAGAGGCATTGGCGGTTGTCGAAAGGTGTAAAATATTTGGCCATTTCGATACACTTGAAAGCGACAACCGAACAATTCAGCGGCAGCCATCAACTCACATGCAGAACCATAGGTGAAGGGCTTAAGCATTTCACTCTTCTAGTGCTCCTGTGTAGTATAATTATCTCCTGTACCGTCATCAGTCTACACCTTGAACCTGTCCCAGTCATTCAATACATAAGACACAATGTTCCTCCAGATATCAAGAGTAAGCCTGATATGGCCGTGCAATATGTAACAAAGAGAATGGAAAAGGTAGGTGCCATCTCCGGGCATGGAAACCACTCAGTAAGTGACAGTTCTTTGATCGATAGTGATCACCTCGATAGACATGGTAATGGGGGTTGGAATGATAAATGAAATGGGTACCTGAGCAATGTAAAGTAAGTCTAAAATACCTATACAATAACTATAATTGTAATAAACAAACAATAAAACAGCGGAGAAGACGTGGATTAAACAAAAAGGCTGTAGTTATCAGTAGGGAGACGTGAATCCCGTGGCGAAGCAAGGAAGGGAATGTAGAGACCGGAGCGACGGACGGTCTTATATAGGCAGGCAGCTAACAACGTTGGAGGCGTTGGGATGGGGGACCCAACGCCACCTCACACAGTGACTGAGCTGCAGGCTATGGACGTATATATGTACGTAAGTAGGATTCAGTTAGCGTTGGGAACCCATGTACCAAATTTCTTGAAGATGGGCCCATAAGTAACAAAGACTGTTGAAAAGTTCAATATGGTGGCCGACAGTGGCATCATACCACCGAAATAAGTACGTACATTGGTTTCGGGTAGTGCAGGGAAGCCGCCTATAAAATTTCGAGAAGATCGGGCCATAAATAAGAAAGTTCAACATGGCGGACGTTGTTGACCATTATGACCATTACGCGTAGAATTTCAAAATGAAACCTGCTTAACTTTTGTAAGTAAGCTGTAAGGTATGAGCCTGCCAAATTTCAGCCTTCTACCTACACGGGAAGTTGGAGAATTAGTGACGTTGGAAAGTTCAATATGGCGGCTGACAGTGGCGTCATACCACCGAAATAAGTACGTACATTGGTTTCGGTTAGCTCAGGGAAGCCACCTACCAAATTTCGTGAAGATGGGGCCGTAAATAAGAAAGTTCAACATGGCCGTCGTTGTTGACCGTTATGACCGTTACGCGTAGAATTTCTAAATGAAACCTGCTAAACTTTTGTAAGTAAGCTGTAAGGAATGAGCCTGCCAAATTTCAGCCTTCTACCTGCATGGGAAGTTTGAGAATTAGTGACGTTGGAAAGTTCAATATGGCGGCTGACAGTGGTGTCATACCAACGAAATAAGTACGTACATCGGTTTCCGTTAAAAGTTTAAAATGGCGGCCGACAGTGGGATCATACCACCGAAATAAGTACCAAATTTCAGCCTTCTACCTACACGGGAAGTTGGAGAATTAGTGACGTTGGAAAGTTCAATATGGCGGCTGACAGTGGCGTCATGCCACCAAAATAAGTATGTACATTGGTTTCGGTTAGCGCAGGGAAGCCGCCTACCAAATTTCGTGACGATGGGGCCATGAATAAGAAAGTTCAATATGGCTGACATCGTTGACCGTTATGACCATTACGCGTAGAATTTCGAAATGAAACCTGCTTAACTTTTTTAAGTAAGCTGTGAGGAATGGGCCTGCCAAATTTCATCCTTCTACCTACACGTGAAGTTGCAGAATTTGTGACGTTTGGAAAATTCAATATGGCGGCCGACAGTGGCGTCATACCACCGAAATAAGTACGTACATCGGTTTTGGTTAGCGCAGGGAAGTCACCTACCAAATTTCGTGAAGATGGGGTCATTCTTCTACCTACACGGGAAGTTGGAAAATTGGTGACGTTGGTAAGTTCAATATGGCGGCCGAGAGTGGCGTCATACCTTCGAAATAAGTAAGTACATCGGTTTCGGTTAGCGCAGGGAAGCCGCCTACCAAATTTCGTGACGATGGGGCCATAAATAAGAAAGTTCAATATGGCAGATGTCGTTGACCGTTATGACCATTACGCGTAGAATTTCGAAATGAAACCTGCTTAACTTTTTTAAGTAAGCTGTAAGGAATGGGCCTGCCAAATTTCAGCCTTCTACCTACACGGGAAGTTGCAGAATTTGTGACGTTTGGAAAATTCAATATGGCGGCCGACAGTGGCGTCATACCACCGAAATAAGTACGTACATCGGTTTTGGTTAGCACAGGGAAGTCACCTACCAAATTTCGTGAAGACGGAGTCATTCTTCTACCTACACGGGAAGTTGGAAAATTGGTGACGTTGGTAAGTTCATTATGGCGGCCGACAGTGGCGTCATACCATCGAAATAAGTAAGTACATCGGTTTTGGTTAGCGCACGGAAGCCGCCTACCAAATTTCGTGAAGATGGGGCCATAAATAAGAAAGTTCAACATGGCGAATGTTGTCGATCGTTATCGACCGTTAGGACCGTTACGTGTAGAATTTCGAAATGAAACCTGCTTAACTTTTGTAAGTAAGCTGTAAGGAATGAGCCTGCCAAATTTCAGCCTTCTACCTACATGGGAAGTTGGAGAATTAGTGATGAGTGAGTGAGTGAGTGAGTGAGTGAGTGAGGGCTTTGCCTTTTATTAGTATAGATGAGTGAACATTGCCAAGTTCGCTTCAACATAAGTTCCCCAAAATCACAGAAATATTCGCTGAACTTGGAGAACTGCATTAAGGTCAATGTGGAAGCATTATAGGCCCCCAGGCAAAGCAGTGCACTACGGCCCCTACCTACACAACCATTCAGTAAGTCACAACATGCATAGATTAGTATGTGGCCCTTATGCTAATGAGACCCCCAGGCAACTGCCCCACGTGCCCATACGTTAAGACTGCCCTGTGTGGAAGGACTAACTGAACTAGATTTGACTAGATTATAATGGTGCAGTCATCTTTAAAGGGTCCCTGAGTGTTAGGGAAATGTCAGATATCCATACGGAAACAATTTTTGTGGCTAAAAAGGTGACCTGAGCCGTGTGGCAGCAGTGCCAACCACAGCATCACTGTGCCTCAATGAGATCAAAGAAGAAAGAATGCAGTTAGAAACGTGCAATCATATATTTCATCAAAACAAAGCTGAAATGCTGAAATCAAAGTCAAAAATCAGAAAAAAATATGTAGGTCTTTTAAAAAAATTAATTTCAAAGTGGCGTGTCAGGAGTAAAGCTTCTGACTCACTGTTTTTTTGTAGTTACACTAAAGGCTCTCTAAACTGTCTGTGCTGATGCTTTGCAGTTTTTATTCTACCAAAAAGATAGAAACCTCTTGTAAATACAGTAGAGTCTTGCTTATCTGACATAATCGGGCCAGCAGAACGTTGGATAAGTGAAAATGTCGGATAATGGGAGGTTTATAAAGCCTATTAAACGTCAAACTATGTTATAATTTTACACATTACAAACCTAATACAGTGGAACCTCGGTTCACGAACGTCTCTGGACACGTACAAATCGGGTAATGGCCAAAAAGTTCGCCAAACTTTTGCATCTGTTCACGACCACACACTTGGTGTACGAACGAGCCAGTTTCCCTTTTGGTTTGTGCGCACCGATGATTTCCGCACGTGTTCAGTCTCTCCCTGTGCATTCAGAGAGAGAGCGAGCGAGCGAGAGAGAGAGAGAGAGAGAGACACACACACACACACACACACACACACGAGAGAGACACAGGCGCACACACACGCGTGTGCGAGAGAGACACAGGTGCGCGCGCACACACACACGAGAGAGACACAGGCGCACACACACACACACACACGCCAGAGAGGGCTGGCCACATAAGCCACTGTAATCATGTTTTACAACAAAACAACAGAAAAATTTAACTGAAAAAATGAACTTAGCAACTAAAAATACACTACGCTCAAGCTCACAACTTGCAGTTCTTGTTGCTGATTGATGTTTTTTTTTTTTTTTTTTTTTTTTTTGCGGTGGGACGTCGGATAATACAGAATGTTGGATAAGTGAGACTCTACTGTAGTAATAAATCATTGTTAATATTTCATACTGTCTCCAGTGTTTTCTGTGTCATGCTCCTTCAAGGTTTGTTTTCACTCTCACCCTGCCACGTGGTTAATTATTATACATACATAGGGCATGCGCCTCCTTGTCTTAAATTGACATGCACAAGCACAGATAACTCGTCCCACAGAGTCTGTAATGCAAGTGATCAGCATTATATGCCCAGGCAGCGGTCCCATTAATGTTGGCTGATACAGCTCTGGACGACATCACACTAGCTTTGGGAAGCATTATGGGGCACTGGTATTTTTAAAAAAAAAAAAAAAAAAAAAAAAACTCCAAAACCGGACGAATTATCAGTAAATACTTTAACAAACAAGGGCAAGCTTGAATGCAACAAATTCACTGTGAATAACGCTTTGGTGAAATTCTTTATTAATTAATATTAATAATATTAAATATAAATAATATTATTAAATATACTAATAATTAATATTATTTATTAATATATAAATATATAATTATATATTATATATTAATTAATATTAAATATACATAATATTAATTATTCTTTATTAATTGTGCCTCATTCCTTCAAAATATCCATTGACAGTCATTGGTAAAGCCATATTTAAATCTAAGTGTTCTTAAGGATAACAGACCAATTTATGTTTTTTTTTCCCTAGTGTGTTATGAATAATTGTAATCTCACAAGTCAAATCTTATTCCAAAAGGCAGTTCTTGTCTCTGTTCTAGGTACCTTGACATTTTTAAAGAGAATTATACTATTGCAGTTGCAATGCTTAATAATGCAGTTAACACTGGAGTGTCACAGAGGTACTTCACCTTTATTTGGTTACCTCACAGAACACACAACCAAGTAAAACAACACTCGCCCACCTATCTTTATAAAGCAGTCCACGACACCATACATTATGTCACACACAGAGAACATTTGGGGGGAAAAATTTCATATTCACAAAATAATACTTGACTGTTGCTGTGATTAAAGAAGATCCCTCTGACTATGAGACAGAACTGACGTTTTTTTCTTCTCACTATAAATCTATTTTCAAATTTAATTGCATTTATGTAGCCATATTAAATGGGAAAAATGGAAATGTATTTAGTGAAAGGGTATAGCACTAAACATAAAGAATTTTGATGAAGATGATTTCTGAAATGATTGTATCCTATATTTATTGAATAATTGTGAAGTATTTATTGTCTTTCTTGTTAAAATCTACTGTGTTTTTTCTGTTTAACAGGAATGTTAACATTTTTTATTTTTTTTTGAAATTTTATTAAAATTATTGCAATCATTCCATACAAATCAATAAATTTTTACAAAAAGTAAAATTAAGTTAAGAACAAGTCGACCCCTGAATGTTAACATTTTTAAAACAACCATTTTGTCAAGTGATTGTGCCATGCAGCGTTTCAGGAGCTTCATTTAAATCAGACATTTACATGTCCGCTTTTGAAGTTACTCTATTCGTGTTTATACTGGGCACAGCAGTTTTCTCTGCAGCTCTGCTTACATTATATGAAAAAAAATATATATATATAGTAGGTATTGCTGTTGTAAAAGGATCAGGGAAGCAGATATTTACAGGGTGCTGCTTCCCCGAGTGTGCTAGATGGCAGCAGCACCCAGTGTTGTAGATGTTACAGCAGTGCCTCGGATTCCCACAGGGCTCCATGGGAAGTTGGCACAGCCCTGCTGGGTTCTGTGGGGGCCACAGGGGAGATGCAGAGTCCTACTTTGGTCTTCCACCACACTTCCAGATAATGCTGATGGGCCACTTGAAGTGCTCCCAGGTGTAACATAAAAGGGGCCGCCTCATTTCATTTGAGGAGCCAGAGTCAGGAGGTGGAGGGCAAAGCTTGCCAGAGGAAAAAGACGACCGACAGACAGAGAGAGAGAGAGAAGAAAAGAAAGTGTGTTATTGCTGTGCTTATTGCAGTCTGCTTGTTGCTGGTGGGAAACTTGGGAAATGTTTCCCACTGAATAAAAGCCTTGTGCCCTATGCCAGTTTGTGTTGCGTTTGGGGAGCTGGTGTGCCCCCTGGTGGCGACAATATTTATACAGGGTTCAATAATTTTGTTTTGAATAATGGCTTAAGGTCGCCTCATTGACTCTTTGTTCCATTTTCTGTATCTTCTCTTTCCATTTCATAGTTGAGAGGAGCTGGAGCCTTGTTGGAAGGCAAGAACCAGTCTTGTCCACAGCACATAGTCAAGCACACAGCCTCACACATGTGTAGAGCAGACTCATATTGGACCAAGTTACCAAGTACATTATGGTGCACCTTTTTGGGGTTATGAGTAGAAACCGTAATGCCTGGAAACTAAAACTCCAGTCATGCAGGATAAACCTCTACAGCCAAAAGACCACACAGCCCCTACTGGGGATTACTTTAAACAGGATTAAGTTATTCATTATTTGTGTAATGTGCTGTCCTAGAAAATCTGATGCAGTAGATCTCATCAATAGTTAGAACATTCGCGTCCTTCCTAAAATCAAAAGCAGCTACAGAATGCCTTGATCAGGTGGCATGTGGCATCACTACAGAAAGCTAGAAAAAGTACATACATTTAAATTTATATCAATTTACAAAGATCAAAGCAGATACTATTTTGGGGCATAAATGTGGATGTTGCAGCAGTTAGTACTGTTCTCTCACCTATGGAGCATCCTGGGTAAGACTATCGTGTCCAGTTGTGGATTTTGTGTACATTCTGCTTATGTCTGCCTGTTTTTTTGATTTTGTTTATGCACACATCCCAAATATGTGCAGATTAGTTTAATTGGTGATTCTAAATTGGGCCACTAGGCATGTGTATGTGAGGGCACTCTTTGGATCACTGGTGTTACGTTAATGGCTGCTTCCTACCTTGTGTCTGAAGTTGCAGGGTCGAGTCTGCCCAGCCTCAGCCCTGATTTAGATTAGGCACGTTTGAGAATATTTAGTTTCATAACAACAACAGCAACATTTATTTATATAGCACATTTTCATACAAATAATGTAGCTCAAAGTGCTTATAGTCCATTCTTACATTTTTAAGACACTTAAGAGGATCGTTTCACATAAGGCAGTTCATGCAACATAACTGCAAGCTCTACTAGGACACTGCTATCTTAAATATTTTCCCAGAATCTCTTCCCACTGCTGGCATGTGGGAACTCATTTTCAGACAAAGGAAATACTTTAGCAGCGGTGTACCAAAATTAAGTGTGAGGAAAAGGCAAGTGCTTTATTTATTTTGAATAAAACGTTCATCTTGTAACCCCAGAGACTTTTGCATCATCAATATTTTGTGTTTATCTTTTATTTGCAATTTAAAGCTCAGTAAGCAAGTGGCTTTACATTACTTTTAATCTTTACCCTGCATTTGTGCTACTTTGTAAAAGCTGCTCCCCAGACTTTCTCAAACCCACGTGCTGAAGCCACTACTCCAAGTATAAACAGTGCCGCCAGTCATATTCAAGAATAGTTAGGACGAGGCTTCAGAATTGTTTGTCACTAAATCCTTCATTTAAAGATATTCCCCTCACCATGCTTCCTGTTTCAGACAGAAGATGCTCATGCTTATTTAAATTAGGATTCCAGATGGAATTACACACTTACAAAGTATAGATTTAGTTGAGCCTTTTGTTAAAAAAAATCACAAACTTATCGGTTTTAAAGTTGTACTTAGTAACCTGTACACACCTAGAAAGCAGTCAATGCAGGCAAATTTCATTTTTGAACCTTTAGAGAATGTTCTGATGCAAGCCTGCAATTAGGAAAAGGCCCCTGTAAAATATGTTAGAATCAGTGGCAGTTCATTTAGCATGTCAGTGCATAAAAATGTCCCTTTCACCAAAACAGAGTTGCTATTGAATATCATTTCCCCTATGGGGCTTCATTCTAGCCAACAGGGCTGAAATTTTTCCATTTATTTATCCTTATTTGTTTGGAACCTCTGTTTTTGAATATACCAGCCAAAAAGTAAATGTTTTTTAAGTCAAACCTTCATTGTCAATATTCATGTTAATATGTGAGTACTTGAGTGTAGAATGGAGTACTTGAGCAGCGTTTCTTTTGAAGAGGTTTAGCACCTGCCTTGAGTATATACAGGTACTGACCGGTTGTGAAACACTTTAATATAAAATTGTAATACAGTGCATATGTAAGAAATCTGTTTCTATCCTGTTTGTAATGATGATTTTGTGTTTGTGCTGTAGCACCAGTTTAAATGTTGTCCATTGTTTTTGGGCAATCCGATTGGATCAAGTGCATTTTTCAGTTGCTCTCATACACTTTGCATAAGAGGGTTATATTTACTTGAGAATGAGAGAGAGAGAGAGATGCCAGGGTGAAGTTAAGTGGAAAAATCTACACAAGACTGCTTTGACTGAACAAACTGTGCTTGTTAAAAATAAAATTCACTTAATATTGGCTGAATAAAAGCCACCTCACTAACAACAGCTATTACTAAAGACATGTCTACATTACAGCCCAGTGGACACTGCCCCAGCAGCACTTATGCAAAATAAGGAGTAAGCAGCCTTTAGTGTTTCACTTATTATTCAAATGTTTATAAGAACCCTCATCTTTGTCTTATTATGTATTTTTTCCCATTGTCCTATCATATGCTCAAAGTAATTACTTATCTGGAGTGACAGACACAAGGCAGGGGCTGGCATCCCAACGTGGATGTTTCATGATCTCTTACCTGGCCGGGAGGCCAACGTACTGAATGCTCAAGACAAACAGCTGGAGGTTTGGTACATGCCTGGAAGTGGGTACACTGGCATCCCAGCAGGGCTGCTCTGAAAATCCTCACCTAGCCAGGAGGCTAGTGCAATGGAAAGACAGGGGGAGATGATTTATTCAGACTATTGCTACCCCCGACATGCTAGGTGGCAGCATCCCTGGGCTACAGTACCAATATGGATGCCTGCAGGGTTTACTGGGAACTGTAGTCCCATACAGCAGCTCTGTTGGTGTTTTATGGGTGCCGCCAGGGGGTTCTACAGGAATTTGTGATGCTGCTTTTGTGAGGCCTCCGTCTGACCCAGGAATGCTTCCTACAGGTAATGCCCTAGCATCGGAAGTACTTCCAGATCTGAAATAAGCAGAGCCACTCTGCCTTACCCATATAATAATGATAATAATAATAATAATACATTTAGGTGGAGTGGTGGCTCTGAGGCTAGAGATCTGCACTGGCAATTTGAAGGTTGCTGGTTCGAATCCCGTAAATGCCAATAGGGACTCTGCCTGTTGGGCCCTTGAACAAGGCCCTTAACCTGCAATTGCTGAGCGCTTTAAGTAGTGAGAAAAGCACTATATAAATGCAAATAATTATTATTATTATTACAACATTTTATTTATGGACAAACAGAGCTTGCCTGGGTGGAGTGGAGGAGTAGAAGAAAAAGAGAGAATTGTGTTGAGCATAACTTCTCATTTGAACCTGGAACGTGGGTCAGTAGAGTTGTGCCTGGGTTTAGAGTTATCTGACATCCCCTACTGTTCACAAATGGAAAAACATTACTTCTTGTATTATATGTGAGATTATCTTCGTGTTCAGTGTTTCAATCCTATTTCTAGCTGTGGGACTGGACCAGGGGAGTCCTGGGCATATATGCGCCTGTGCAACCTGAACTTTCTAGTTTAGTGGTGGTGCTTGAAGGTCATCACCGGTATTAAAATGAGGCGTGCCTGTTGTTGTTTTATTTTTGGACATATGTTTGCACTTCTGGTTCAAGCTTTTTGTAGTCAATGCCATGCAACGTGCATCAGCAATGACGTACAAAGAGTTCAATGCCATTTGCTCTCTTAAATGTTGCCACTGTATTTTGGAAGAAAAAAAAAAGAATACTTTAGGAAGGCATCAGGATAATATTAAGAGTGCTACATTTGCAAGACATTATTTTGCAAGATACTCCAATAATTTATTTGAGATCTACCAATCTGGCTTTAGGCGTTATCATGGTGTTGAGATGGCCCTCCTGAAAGTATTCAATGACATCTCTATTACTGACTCAGGTGGCTGTGCAGTCCTTGTACTCCTTGACCTGTCCACTGCCTTTGTCACCATTGACCATGAAATATTGCTGATGCGGCTTGAACATCTTGTTGGGCTTAAAGGGGCTGCTCTTAACTGGTTCAGGTCATATCTAATTGGTAGATACTTTTCAGTGACTTTAAATTCCTCTTTTTCATCTACTGCTCCTCTTAAATATGGTGTTCCACAGGGATCCATTTTGGGTCCTATTTTATTCTCTATATACCTTCACTCTATTGGAGCTATTTTTTGGAAATTTAACATTTCTTTTCACCGATATGCTGATGATTCTCAGGTTTATATTCCCGTCTGCAACTCTGCAATGAATCAACTGCACAACTGTCTTTTTGAACTAAGATTCCAGATGGCTAATAATTTTCTTGATCTGAACCAAACTAAAACGGAGGTGCTTATAGTGGGTCCATCAGCTAAAGCCCAAATTGGTCTTGGACTTCTCGGCTCTTTCTCTGTCTTTTGCAAACCTCAAGTCTGCAATCTTGGTGTTATTTTTGACAGTAACCTCTCTTTTGAGAAACAGATTAATTCTGTAGTCAAGAGTTGCTTTTTCCAGCTTCGTCTATTAGGTAAGATCAAGCCATTTCTATCTTCTAAGGATCTTGAGAAAGCTACTCATGCTTTTATCTTTTCTCGCCTTGATTACTGCAACTCGCTGTATTCTGGGATTAGTAAATCCCCGATATGCAGGTTACAGTTGGTCCAGAATGCTGCCGCTCACTTTCTGGTTGGGGCAAGAAAGTCTGATTCTGTTTCTCCAATATTAGCTTCTTTACACTGGTTGCCTGTCAGTTTTCGAATTGATTTTAAAATCTTGTTGCTAGTTTTTAAATCTTTACATGGGCTTGCTCCTGCCTATTTATCTGAATTGTGTGTTTTACACCAGCCATCTAGAGTGCTTAGATCTTCTGGTCAGTTGTCTCTTGTTGTCCCTCGTACCAAGTGTAAAACTAAGGGAGACAGGGCTGTTGCAGCTGCTGCTCCTCTCCTGTGGAACTCTCTACCTCATTACATAAAAGAGTCGTCTACAACTGAACTGTTTAAAACAAGATTAAAGACTCATTTCTATTCACTTGCATTCCGTGACCTTCAGTAATACTGATGGTTTCCTCATTGTGATAATGTAATCTTACTTCTATGTATTATTTATTTTATTTATGTTCATATATTTTATTTCTATTTATGTTATTTATGTGTTAGTGTATGTTTTTTCTTCTTTTATTGTAACGCATTTTGGCCACAGCATTCCTATGTTGTTTTAAATGTGCTATATAAATAAATTGACATTGACATTATGCTGCATCTTGATTATCACCCACCACTGAGGAGGATTGCGCTAAACTGGAAAAAGTCACCAAGGAGGCTTGCATGCAGTCCTTCTACTTTGTACTGCTACCAGCTGTTATGCAGTGGTTTAGAGTTTTGGTACATATTTTATGTTTTGTGGTTGGCTTTCTTAATTTTTAATGCTTATTTCTCTTGTGTTTGTTATTTCTGATGGCTTTATATGTGAAGTTATGACTATGTACCATGTTCTTGGTGGGTAGAGCCCCAAGAGGTAGGAGCCCCCGGCTATGTAAGTAAGCTGAGATTGCCTAGGAGTTAGGAATAATTTATTTGTGTGGTGTTTCAGTCAATATTGTGTTTTCTGTGTTTCTTTGTTTTAGAATCACCTTTTAGGCAACTTCTTTGTGACTCTGTTTGCGTTTATAAGTATTTCTTGGTATTTTCCTATTTTTGTGAATTAATCTTTAATTTATAAAGATTCCTGGATTGTTAGTACAAGCAAAGGGTTATCCTTCCTCTTGTGTGTCTTTCTCTTTATTTTGGGTCTATTATAGTTGATTTGCCAGCACCACTGCTCCTGCAGATGCTAGCATTTAGCCTTCTAGGGCCTGGTCGAAGTCGAGGTGGCTTCTCCTGGGCAGAGATGGTAGATTTTTGGCCTGCTCCCTAGCTTGTTTTAAGAGGCATCCCATATGTTTCCATGGAGGATGTTTCCAGTTTCATAACACCAACAAAATGATGCTCATGTTTCAAGTTCAGAATCCAGGAGCAGATAAAGGAAAAGTTGTTGAAACATGCCAGTCAGGTAAGAGTTACCAAACCCTTTCTAACACACTGGGACTTCACTGCACCATAGTGAGAGCCATCATCTCCAAATGGTGAACATCTGGAGCAGTGGTTAATCTTTCCAGGAAAAGCTAGCCTCCCACAATTTCCAGAAGGACACAAAAACAACTTGTTCAAGAAGTTAAAGAGGATTCCAGAAGAACATCCAAAGAACTCCAGGCATCCCTAGAAGCCTTTTGGGATCATTTCCTATGGACAGGTGAGTCTTAAGTAAAACTCTTTGAATGTTACAGGTCCCACTATGTCTGGCGTAAGGCAGTGTTTACAGTAAGAACATCATACTTAAAATGAAATATGAGGGTGGTAGTGTGATAGCATGGGAAAACTGCTGCCTTAGGACATTGAAGACTTGCCATTGTTGAAGGATCCGAATATCCAGTTCTCTATCCAGGACCTAAAGCGGAAGCATAATTGGGCTATGCACCAGGATGATAGATGGATAGAACTGTATTTGTCCCCAGGGATAAATTTGCAGATGTTTAAAACAATAACTAAATAAATAAATACATTCATACAGACATACATAGAAAATAAATGTATAAAAAGTGTTGTCATTTCTACGTGGTGTAACTGAAATGTATGCAAAATTAAAGTCTTCAGTGTTCACTTTAATCACATCTGAATTGTTTGATCTGTAATTTTAAACTGTGCAGCAGAGAAGTAATTCAAGAGAAAATGGGTCTTTGTCTCAAACATTATGGAGGGCACTGTTAAATGAATCAAAAACTCCATAGAAGCAATGTTCCACTTTAAGTTTTAGATTCATGGGCAAAAATCTTTGAATGATAAAAAGTGTGGTTGTGCATTATGGCATGACTCTTCTCTGCCTGCCACACTCTCCATGCACCTCTGTGGCACCTACAGTGTATTCTATATGTGTATGTACCTAGCCAAAATATATTGGAGATTGTTAGTTGTAATCATAAAGAACTGAAAATATATATTTTTTGTATTTATTACAAAGGTTACCACCTGTTGAAATTTTACATGAAGCATACCAATGTGATGTACATTTAGGAAGAGGCAGCACAGTGACATAATGGATAGTGCAGTTGGTTTCTTCATTCAGACACATTTCCAGTTTTCTCAGAATTTAACAGAATACCCAACACACTAAAACTAATAATTTACCTGGAATCTGCTGTTGGCACAGCAGATAGCACTGCTGCGTCACACTTCTAGGGCTCCTGGTTTCATTTCCAGCGTGACCACTACTGGAGTTTGCATTTCCTTATATTTGGAATACTGTGTTTTGGTACACTGTATTTATTCATTCTTGAGGGTAACTTTTCTTTTTGTGTAACCTTTGGGTGTTCTCATTTCTATTAAGGTTGACATGCAATCAGATTGAATGAACAGTTGTCCATGAGTATGCTTTGTAATTCACTGAATCTCTTCTAGTGCAGATCTACTGTCAGCATACATAGCGTTGTTACTAACGAAAGCTCAGAGAACAAATTTGCTGTATGTGAGGGATAGGAAATGGGGAATTTTCATGTCATTGAACAGCTTGTCTCTCTCTGTAACTATCTAGCCATAGTTATTTTAAAATAAATAAACTTATGATTCTGTCATATAATAATTGGTGGGATGAATATTTAATGGTTTTACCATGCAAACAGATTGAGACTCAGACTGCGGATGCTGTGAATGTAATTACTCTGATCTCCAGGCTGTCAAATAAATGAACTACACGCCGTGGCGCAGAGTAAAGGGACTTTGTCTCTGACGCTAAGATTAATTTTTTAAAGCTTCTTGGTCTGCATTATTCGTTTATTTTATTGTTTTAAAGTTTTCTGATTATGATTATTATTTCACTGGTATATTTTACTAGTGTGACAGATAGGGGGTGCTATCGTTTCCTTGAACCCTTGTCCGAGACACCAGATAAAAGTTCAAATTTTGACTTTATTAATACTGCACAGTGCACAAAGCATCCTCCTCTCCACAATACTCATAAATATCAATAACCAATACTCCATAATACAATCCACCACTCCCAGACGCGTTGCCACCCTTCCACCCAGCTCAACTCGTTGTCTGGGAGTTCCCAGCGTCCTTTTATAGTCCCTGACCCGGAAGTGTTTCCAATCCCCCAGTCCATGTGACCTCCTATCATTTCCAGGTCAGATAAAAAGTCTTCTTCTTCAACCCGGAAGCATGTCATTCCCCTTGTCCATGTGACTTGGGCGTACTTAAGGCAAATAATCACTGTTCCTCCCTGCAGCGCCTCTTGCAGCCCCCATGGTATCCAGCAGGGCTGTGAATAAAGACTCCAATGTCCATGATGCCCTGCTGGCATTCGGGGCACCTCCATGCTGCAGGGAGGGCTCCACCTGGCGGCGTGGGGGTATTGGCCGGGATGAATGGCCAGCCATATATCACACTAGAAATTATTTTTATCATTTTGTATATATATATGTACACATATATATATTTTTTTTTTTTTTTTTTTTTTACATAGTTTTACTGTCAAATAATACAAAGAGTACGTGACACATGTTTCGCCCTTATTTGGGCTCATCAGGCTTACACACTCCACTGCATCCGCTTCGCGTACTCTTTGCATCATTTGACAGTAAACTACGTAATATTCTATGATTAGCTTCTCGCAACTGAGAGGACCCGTGGTGGATGTTTGCCAACTGGCAGATCGACCACATCTGTTACCTGGTAGATAACCACCCATACAATCTGATCGAGACTCAGACTACGGATGCTATGAAAATATATATATATACACACACACACACATATATATATATAATATCATGTTGTGCTGCATTCTATGTGTCAAATTTGCTAAATACATGGAATAGTAATTATTCTTATTGATGCTAAGTGGATTGGCACATGCACACACACATTTAAGAACCTCCGTGCGATGTTCCTGTTTAATCCATTCAGCTACTATGAATCGGCTTTGTTTGTGTTCAGTGCTGTTCTCGTGTGGCCAGCTTTAATTCAGGCAGAGTCGCAGAGCAGACCACACCCTGCTTCACTCAGCAAACTGTGGCAAGATGTCTTTAGCTGGTCTCCTTCATTGCCTGCTTGTTATCACAGATGCTATCAGAACAACAATTTCTGTATAAATGTTTTTGAGGTTTATCAAAAGGTTACATCCAAAGCTAGGGGTGGGCGAGGACTCTTTTTTTTCTTTTTATTTTAACTGTTCAGAACAGTACTGGAAGATGTGGACTTCTGTGTTGCTCTTACATCACAATCAAAATATAAATGAAAATTTCATATTTTTTTGAGTTTGAAAATCTGGGATTAGAGAAAATGAAGACAGTCGCTGAATTTAAAGGATTAAGCATGCAGAAAGTTCAGCTCCATCAGTCAATCAACTATCTAAATAAGAATAACAGCAATGCCAGATGGGTTGCGGCAACAGAGCAAACAGTGTTCTTGCGTCAGAGAAAACAGAGTATGCAAGCTTGTTTGAAAATGCAAGAAAGAAAGTAAATAAACTACTGGGCTGCATTTCAGACAGTCATCCAGATGGATGGAAGGAGAGTTATGTGAATGATAATATAAAATAATCTGCACAAATCAGAATAATAGTTTGCCAATGTTTTCCTGTGATCGTGTTGTGCATGCTTGAGGTTCATTAGGTGCTGAGTGGAGTTGTGTTAGCGTACACCCAAAAAAGAAAAAAATAGCAAAAGTTAATTCAGTGCTGGAAAATGAAAAAGAAAGTTTGTAGCACAAAATTCCAGCTGTAAGTCTTCCTTGGGTAATCTTCAAATGAGGGCAATTTAGAGAAGAAGAGACGAAAGAATTGGGAGAGATGTGAAAAGAACTGCAGGTCAGTGTTAGAAAAAAAGACAGCAGGTTGAAAGTAAAATGCCTCAGGTTTAAAGATTAGTTGTCCATTATGTAATGGGAGGAATGTGAGAATCAGTCTTCAGAATGACCTTTGTTTTTAACCCTTGTAACAAGAAGACCGCATGCGGGCAGGCAACATGGCATAATTGTTAGGGTGTTAGAGTTTGAGCCACAAGATTATCATCATCATTCTTACATATTTAGCTGCCTTTATTCAAGGTCATTTATGTTACTATTATTTCTTTAGTGTTTTTTTACAGTTGTAGCCCAGGCAGGTTAAGTGACTTACTCGGATCACACAGTGTTGGAAACTGATCTGGTAACTTTACTGTTTAAATCTCAGTGTCCTAACCACTACAGCCAGTTCAATTCCTAGTTCCAACTGCATGCCCTTTTGTAAGCCACCTTGGGCAATCATGTCTGCAATGAAAGTAATAGTCATTCTTTATATCAGACAGCCACCATATCACAGCATTTAATTATATTTTGCAAAGAGTAAACAAGGACATTTTTAGCCCTGATATCATTTATTACTGTTTTATAAATTATTAATTTATTAAGTGACCCACTAAATCTGTAATGGGGCAGATACCTTGAGCAGCTCCAGTATATTGTTAAGATTCCAGTACTAATGCCTGTCATGCATCTGAGAATCAAGCAAACAAGCTTCCATTTTTTTAAACTATATTCAAAAAAAGAATCATTTAGTTCATCAGTCAGTCAGCCCTTATTTTGTATCTTACCTTGTAGGGTGATGAGTGCTGTGAACAGATACCTGCGAAACGTGGATTGGCCCTTGTAACAGGATGAGTGAAAGTGAGATATTCTGCATGTTTTACAAGTATTGTATAGTCTGTGCTCAGTTAGAAATATAGTTATTTAAAGTCCTTGAATAAACATTTTACTTTATTTTAACGCTAAATTGTCTTTTATTTAAATTTAACTATACTCAGCAAAAAAAGAAACGTCCCTTTTTCAGGACTGTGTATTTCAACAATAATGTTTTAAAAATCCAAATAACTTTACAGATCTTCATTGTAAATTGTTTAAACAATGTTTTCCATGCATGTTCAATTAACCATAATCAATTAATTAACATGCACCTGTGGAATGGTCGTTAAGACCTTAACAGCTTACAGAAAGTAGGCATTTAAGGTCACAGTTCTAAAAACGCAGGACACTAAAGAGACTTGTCTACCGACTGTGAAAAACACCCAAAGAAAGATGCCCAGGGTCCCTGCTCATCTGCGTGAACGTGCATTAGGCATGCTGCAGGGAGGCATGAGGACTGCTGATGTGGCTAGGGCAATAATTTGCCATGTCCACACTGTGAGACGCCTAAGACAGCGCTACAGGGAGACAGGAAGGACAGCTGATCATCCTCGCAGTGGAAGACCACGTGTAACAACACCTGCACAGGATCGGTACATCCGAATATCACACCTGCGTGACAGGTACAGGATGGCCACAACAACTGCCCGAGTCACACCAGGAACACACAATCCCTCCATCAGTGCTCAGACTGTCCGCAATAGGCTGAGAGAGGCTGGACTGAGGGCTTGCAGGCCTGTTGTAAGGCAGGTCCTTACCAGACATCACCAGCAACAATGCCGCCTATGGGCACAAACCCACCTTCGCTGGACCAGACAGGAGTGGCAAAAAGTGCGTGAGTTTCTGCATGACAGCAATGTCAGTGTTCTGCCATGGCCAGCGAAGAGCCCAGATCTCAATCCCATTGAGCACGTCTGGGACCTGTTGGATCGCAGGGTGAGGGCTAGGGCCATTCCCCCCAGAAATGTCCAGGAACTTGCAGGTGCCTTGGTGGAAGAGTGGGGTAACATCTCACAGCAAGAACTGAAAAATCTGGTCCAGTCCATGAGGAGGAGATGCACTGCAGTACTTCAAGCAGCTGGTGGCCACACCAGATACTGACTGGTACTTTTGATTTTGAGCCTCCCTTCATTCAGGGACACATTGTGAAACATTTTTAGTTTATGTCTTATGGTGTTGACTCTTTTAGTGTTCATACAAATATTTACACATTAAGTCTACTGAAAGTAAAAACAGTTGAAAGTCAGGGGACGTTTCTTTTTTTGCTGAGTATATAAACGTGTCCATATATGGAATATTATATCTGAAATCAGTGTTGCCCACACGCCTTGTCACGTCTCATCTTAGAGCTCAGATTGAACCCTTCCATCGCTCCCACTGCCCCACTATTTAGCAGACACACATCTACTTGAACCAGCTGTGCTTGGTAACATCTCTTGTGCCGTTGACCGTTGTAGCACATCGACTATCTATGGTGCAGTGCTATCGTTGTCTTTTAAAATGTGACATTGTGTTATTTATAGAGCTCTGTTTGTAAATTCATTTCTGTCCTTTGACTTTGACTAATGTCTTAATGTTTTGACTTTGGCTATGTGAATTATTTTGGTTTCTTTGTTTCTTAAACTGCAATTTTTGTTTCATTTCTTGAGCTTTGTTTACAAGATTCTTGTTCACCCGGTTATGGCCATGCTCTATTATTATAATTTAAATCCATCTTTTGATCCCATTCCTGTTCACAATGGCTGCCACACTACTCAGTCAGTACAATTTCTATATAGTTAATAAAGTGCATTGAAAATGTAAGCAAAGGTTTTATTTACAAAGTATTGTTAAAAACTTAATTGTGCACAATTTCTTGATGTCACAGCCTTTAATGAAGTTTCGTCTCATGAGCAGCATTCAGTACAGTTTCTATAAAATTTTGCCAGCATAGTCTAACAATGTTTTTCTAAATTATGCCATCAATAGTATTTTTGACAGATACAATAAACAGTTTTATTTCTGAGTAATTCCAAATGCATGTAGCAATATTGTATAAGTTTAAATTATTATGAAGTTTACCTCATTTGTGTGTTTGTGTATATTTACTCCATATCCGAAGCCTAAAAGTGGAAAAGAAATGCATCAATGATGTTTTGAATGTTGCATTTTTTGTCACACTTTAAATTGGGCTTATTTTAAAACTTACATATATATGTTTGGTATCATTCTCAGAATTTATCGAACTTTAATGTGATGTTATTAGGTTTTCAGATTCTTATTCTGTTTTTAAATTATAAACTAAAAAATGTCAAGAACTCACGAGACAGGACTTTGTGCCAAAAGATTTAACATTGCCAGGGGCCGGAAATAAAACACAAGCAGTAGGACAGCTGCTGTACAGGCTTTTAAATGTTCGAAGCGCCACACAAGGTGCAGATCACGCAGCACGGCAGCAGCAGCAATCCAGTAGTTGATCGAGCAAAGAGGAGGGAAAAAAAACTGTAATTGTTTCCCATTGTATCACCATTTAAGAGGGGGTTTTGGAGGAGTGACAGCGTCTCCTTGGGGTGCGTTCAGCCCCCCTCTTCACAATGTGAGCGGCAGATACGCGAAGTGGCTGGTGAGCGAAGCGAGCAGGGGGTTACCCCTAGTGTATTATAAAAGATAAAAAGACAGAAGTCAACTTTCTGGCATCTCTCCATATCGAAAATACAGTAAAGGAGACATATTTAGAAATGCAAAAGGGATAAAGATGCAACTGGTCCTGGACTTGGCACATTTTTTTTTCTTAAATTTGGATGAGATTTTAGTTATTTATGGTTTTGATTTTTTTTTTTTCATTATTACAATGACATTTCAGGTTTCTGTTTTGTTTGTACATAACACTATTTTAAAATAGTTAATCACAGGAGCTGCCATCTTGCTTTCGTGATTTTATATCATTTTTCCTGATATGAAATTGTGGCACCAGGTTCACAGTGCCCTAGTTTTGATCTTAAAAGCAATAATAAATACCAAATTTTTATCCAGTGTAGTTCTGGGCATGAAAACCACGTTAGCAATAGGTCTTTTGGCTACTTTGGTACGTTTTGATACTTCATTTGAACTTTGTTTCTGGTTTAGATTGGTTTGGTCTGATCCTCTGGTGCCCTTATTCTTGGCAGGTTTTTAACTATGGTCCTGCTTTGCCCTTTAACATTTAATCCATCTCCTGTTATTGACTTTGCATTACTTTTAGAAATGTTGTATCTTTCTATCAATCCTGATAAAAGAAAAGCTAAGTCAGAATAGAGTAGAGGAGATTGGAGAGGGCATACCTTTGGCTATGGATTTGGCTCTTTCTTACTGTTCGAATGTGGATTTGTTCTTATTTTTTCCAGCTTCTGTGTTATGATTTTTGCTTGTTTGTTTTTCTCTTCACCATCCTGCATTTTACAATACCAAGATTCTAATGCTGAGGTGAGTTTTTGTTTAAAAATGCATTTAATTTTTGCATCTTTTTTGATGCCATTTTGTTTTTCATGGACACTAGCATTTTTGTTAGCTTCACTGCTGTAATGCAGTGACATATTAGATTAGATTTGAAAACTTTATTAATCCCATGGGGAAATTCAGATGCATTCAGCAGCAGAAATATAAAAAATGAGGATACAGACACACACAACAAATAATACAGCCAATCAATCAATAAATAAATGTGCAGATATTTCTTAATGAACTTAAAGAGTACGTTGGGAGGAAGTATTGAATTGTGACTCCCAGAGGCGCTTCTTAGCACATCGTAGTGGACTGAGACAATGACTAAAAGTACTCCAAGAGACCGTCTTCTAGAGGGAATGGAGAGTGTTTTTTTCCTTATGATATCCAATTTTGCCACCATCCTCTTTTCCACAACAGCTTACGGTGTGTCCAGGTGTACAATATGTAATGTACCAGACTTTGTTCAAGCATTGTGCATCTTTTGAGCTTAAGTTGCTTCCCCACATACTGTGGCCTAGAACAGCACACTGGCTACTACAGACTGATAGAACATTTCCAGCCGCTTGCTGCACACATTGAATGACCTGAGTCTCTTAGCAAGTACAGTCTGCTCTGGCCCCTCTTATGCAGAGCCACAGTGTTGTCAGACCAGTCCATTTTGTTATTTATGTGAACCCTCAGGTACTTGTAACTCTACACCATTTCCATGTCCTCACCCTGAATGGTGACTGGTCTCAGAGGCTCCTTGGCACGGCAGAAGTCCACCTCCACCTCTTTTGTTTTGCTAATATTGAGTTGTAGGTTGCTGTTCCTACACCATAAGAAGAAGTCCTCTACAACCTTCCTGTGCTGTGACTCGTTTCCATTATTAATGCAGCCTATAATGGACGAGTCGTCTGAAATGTTTGTAAGTAGCAAGCACTGCTGTTGTAAAGGAAGTCTGTTATTTGGAGGGTAAAAAGGAAGAGAGGTAGAATAGTTCCATGAGATGCTCAATTATTAATCATAGAAATAGCAATGTGGTCTTACCCGTCCTAATCTGGAACAACATCTGTACGTTTTTGGGTCTCCTGCATTTTTTTCAAGCTCGGGTACCTCTCATACCTCTGAGTAAACTTCTTCTAGAACATTTACTTCCACTTGTAAGACTTGCTGCACTTTGAGAGAAAGCCCTCCTTTTGCCAGTGTGTACATAACTGTGTGGCGGTAACTGTAACTTGCATGCTTTGAAATGAGGCTGTTGTCTAAATGTAAAGCAGCAGAGTGGTAATGTTTTTGATGGTGTGAAAGATCAGCCCTGACACACACAGACAGACTGACAACAGTAGTCCAAAACACACACACACACATACACGTTTATTTTCTTCCAAGTCTTTAGCACAACACAATGCACAAACCCACAATGCTCAGTGCTTTCTTTTCTTCTCTCTTTATTGCCGCCTCTATTCTTCTCCGCACAAGCTCCATCCCAACTCTGGCTCACCAAATGGAGTGAGGTGGCCTCTTTAGTACTCCACCCGGAAGTGCTTCTGGTACTACCTGATCATCTTCTGGCAGCACTTCCGGATATGGCAGAAGTGCTGTAGACCCAGGCTCCGGAGCTGTGCAGGCGCCCCCTGTCGGTGGCCAAGCCCATGGCCCCAATACAAACCAGTGGGGCTGCCCTCTCGTGTTCTGGAGGAGGTACTGCTGTTGACATGTCTTCTCCCCTGGTCCTCTTCTCAGAAGGGGGTCCTGACCAGGCAAGGACCCCGGTCGTCTTTCACAATGGGTAATTTGAGTTTTGTCTGATGGTCTTCAGAAATCTTAAAGTGGGGTCAAATTATACTTAATCTATTATATTTATGAAAAATTAAATAATATTATTAAATGATAACTTTCATATTCTCAGAATACTTTTTACACAGCACAGCATGAATATAAACAGCTGTGAGAGAAATTAAAGCCATCATGTGAAAGATTTATTGCATTTTTTAATGCTGAATTATTCCATCTTTGATAAATACAGATGCTTGTGGGTAAAATTATGTTAGTATTATTTGTGTTGGTTTGTTTTTAAGTTTATAATCCTTGCTGGTTTTCTAAGTTTGTCTTAGTATTACTGTGTAGGGAAGGAAATCTCCCTCAGATACTTAAGAAGAAACCAGTCCTTCGTATAAGTTGGCTGAAATCAGAAATTTCAGTGCAGGGTATTACAGCTCTGTGAGTGGAAACTGATTTCCTGTTTCTTTGTGAGGGCTAGATTTAACTAAAAGAATAATTTTGGAAATATTTCTCTGTGCTTGTCACACATATATCAGTGACCTTTTTTTTTAATATTTGTTAAAATTTCTTAGAGTAATAATATCATCAATTATTTTTTTTTATTTGATATATTTTATTAATCCCTGAGGGGAAATTGTCTTTTCACATGACATTTGGAGGTCATAACACAGAATCAGCCCTCATACAGCACCCCTTGAGCAATTTCCAGGATAAGCGCCTTGTTCAAGGGCCCAACAGAGTAGGATTCTTTCTGGCAGTAACAGGATTTGAACATGCAGATTTTAAGATAACCTTAGCCTCAGAATCATTACTCCACCTAATCACCAGACATTACGGTGCAGTCACAGGTGGCCACATAAGTCATAAGATATCATTCAAATTTTAACCAAAAAGGTAGTCCACATTATTATAATTATGCTGTATTTGGCTGATGTTATTTCCAAGGCAAATTACAACATCTGAGATGCAATTGTTTATATATTTTTTTGTTTTACCCATTGGAGCAAAGGCAGATGAAATGACTTGCTAAAGATCAAACAGTGTCAGTTGTGGGATTTGAACCCACAGCCTCAGGGTTTGAAAGCCAATATGCCACACTGCCTAATCGATGTTGAAAGACTTTAATTTGTACAGAAGAGCAAGGAGTAAATGTTTTTTTTTCTTCGTTAAAAACCATTCTTTTTTCTTACATGATGCATAGTTATTAATTTTTAATATAAATTATTTCTAGATTAATGAATTTGCATTGGTTTGTAAAGGCATAAATCGAATATATCTCAATTTAATGAAGGGCTTATTACTGTTTGTTAAGGGCAGTTGAGTATGTGTTCTTCCTTTTTAATAGTGTGAACTTTAAACCCCTCTCTTCTGTTTGCCAGTGGATTCTTTGTGGCAGGCTACCATGGCGCCATTGCAGGAGTTGTTTAAAAATGATCTGCTTCAAAGATAGATGATAAAGAGGACACCAATTTGACTTGCAAAGGTCAGGGTAGAGGAAGTGAGAACAGAACAAGAATGTGATAGCATCTACAAAGTCATCTCTTCCTTTTATTGGCACTCACCATGCATTTCTTTGAGTTGATGAAGGTAGAGCAGCATGCTCCGTCCTGTTCAGAGGGTTTAAAAATAAAATATGAAGCGAGAAGAAAGAAGGTGAAACAGTGCTCCGTTAGCACTCAGAAAATACTACAATTTGGCTTCCTCTTGAAGTTTGATGTATTATTTATGCAGGGACGAAACAACGTCAGATCATGCTACATTTGCCATTGTGCCACGGAGGAGAATGCCCTCATCTCCACTTGTCCAGTAGTCACTTGTCTGATTATGAAGTATAATCTTACTCTGCGTATTTCTCTAGTATGCCACATTACCACCTTACAACTTGGACAAACTAAATATGGTTTCATTCAGTACAGTTTATCTTATTTAAAACTGTACCTATAATATTGGTTAGAATTTAGACATTGAAGGTTGTAGATGATAGTGGGGAAACTGTACAGTCCAGTTCATGAGAGGCCGTACAATGGAGACGTTCAAGTCAAAGTTTTAGAATTTAGTCTAAGTTGGACTGTTCTGCCTTGTGATTTGACTGATTTATAATTTGGCTTATTTTGGTGGCATGATAAGTGCAACTGCCTCTTAGATCCAAGATTCTGGAAAAACAATCCTTATTCTGGTCCCACTGAGCGGGGTGTTTGCAGGTTTTCTGAGATCCTCTAGTTTCTTCCACTTTAAATTAAAATATGCATACAGAGATTGACTGGCAACGGTTGTTTGGTGCAGTGAAGCTTTATATCGCTTACATGGGTCTGCTCCCTACCTTGCGCCTGCAAGATGCTTCAGTTCACTGTGGCTATGTAGTGCAAATAGTGGTTCTAGGAACTGTTTCTATGATGTGGCCCATTTTCTTTATTAGTTTGAAGTACTAGGCCTTCACCTTATCATACAGCTATGCTGTTTAATAGCTTTATTTTCAAACTCTCTTTGTAAAGTCCCCTTACATTTCTAATATAAAACAGTTATTTTTTTTGGCATATTAACATTTTTTTTATTCTTTACAATTTATGATTTTGTACTTTTTCCCTAAAGTTTTCACTATTCAATATTTATAACTGTCCCCAATGACTGCCCAAACCTTGTAAAGAATAAGATAGAGATTATATACACATTTTTATTTATAGTCTATTATTATATATTTTGAGGGTCATGTAGATCTGGAGAAAACAAACTTACAGAGCCACAGTTATTACGAACTTTCACTCAGGCTTCTTGCCTATTGTCTTTTCTATCTAAGGCCTTGTCTACATTATTACCTTTTCATTTAAAAACACAAACATTAGCACCTTTCAATCACACTACCTTGGCAATTTTTAAACCTTTTGAAGATATTCTCCAGAGCTGTATACTTCTAAAAACCTGCCTGTTGTGATCATAGTCTGAATGTCTTATTTAATTACATGACTTGTCCATCTGCTCTTTTAAAAGGTAATAATTCAGATTTTTTTCTCTTCAAAATTTGCAAAAAAGTTTATGGTTTTACTTAAAAGAAGTGTATTGAATTTTTAATTTTTTTTTATTTGTTTAAGGACAAATTGAAGTATCTTTTAAAATTGAAATTTTGATCGAGATTTTTATTTGCGCCTCAACCAATTATTAATGAGGTCATAATAATGCTGCCAACACAACAATGCCTTATTGTATAAGTTTCACCATTTATAAACTCATAATTAAGTAATTCATTTTAAAGTTATTAAAATTACAGTGAGAAAGTTAAGAGATTAATGTGTACAGCTCCATCATAATCAACAAAACAGTGTAATAATTTTTACAGAAAGGTAAAATATTCCCTAGTAGGAATGCCTGGTAAACCAAAACAAGAATGGGAACAAAGAGCGGAGCGCATATGTCAATGCCATAGTCTTTAACTGAAATGTATAAGTAGAAACCTCAAGTTCTCTAATTCCTGAGTGACTTTACCATTTTTAATGCTTAGTTACTTTCTGTCCATTTATGCTTCTCTGTGATGCCTGTGACAGATTAGAGAGTTCTTCCATTTCTCAGATCTTGAGCTGTTTTCGAGGTGTGCACTAAGACAGATTTATGCACATGCCATTCCACAGTCCTACTGTGAACACAGACACTTATGTCTGCAGGATGCAGAATATAACAAGTAAGTGCATGTAAGTCCATCGTGTAAAAAAAAATATTTTAGTTTGCTTTTTTATGTCACTTTTGATTTTTATACTATTTTCTGATATTCTCCTGTTGTAGTCCGTCTAATTTCATTAATATATTCAGATCTGGATTGGATTGCCAAGGCCTGACCAAAGCATGCTATAGCTGCCCAAAGCTGTCAACACGCATCTTTCAAGCCATACATCAACATGGTCCTTAACTTTTGAACCATGCTGGATCTCATTAAAAGTAAAATGAATGGGAATAAATATGCAACTTTTGTACTGTACGTATTATCTAGCTTGACTCTACTTTGGAAACTCTACAGCTGTAAGCACCACCTTCTCAGCCCAGCTGACATCATGTCTGGAAAGCAGCCAATCAGATAGCAAGCAGTGAGACATTTGCTACTAAAATTATACCTGAATTTGCCTGCTGTCAGGACTCGGCATCAGCACAGCTGCAAATAATGATGCCAGGGCATACAAATGCCCAAATGTCTGAGTAGTTGGAAGACGTGTAGGCCCCAGTCTGTAAATCACTCCAGTCTGTGATAAATGTTACCTATTTCACTTAGGAGGGCAGTGCCAAGGAACCTTCTCTCAAGCTGGAGAACGTGAAAGGGTGGGCAGCAAAACATGTCCAACAGTGATACCCCTTCCTTCACTATTATTTGAACAACTTTTTTTTTTTTATTTACCTCAGTGGTACTCTGCATGAATTAAAAGCAGATGCTTTCTCACAGGTTGGTTCAACAGTAAATTAAACAATTAACATTCCAGCCTTCTCTCAGAATTGCGCTTAAAAATGCTTGGATGGCTTTGTTACTTAAAATAGTGGTTAGCATGGCAAGAAGAGACGGAAGGTACATTTATTTGCCAGTTTTTTTATTGATGTGTCCCTACTTCGAGGGCAAGCACCAAAGACTTCATGGTTTTGATACTAAAGATATTAAATAGTTTATTTCTTTTATTATGAGGTAAATTTGGGATTTGGTGTACAGTAATTATTAAATACTACATTGCTTAGCTCTCAGTATCAAACACCTACTTTATTCCCTTAATGGTTGAAGTTCATGCACAAACCATGCAGTTTATACATGCTTTACAAACTGGCGTCACCAATTTTTTTCAATCAACCATTTAACACTAACCTTTTAAAATTAATTTTGTTTAAAGTTTGTGCAATTTTGTTGACTCAGTAATTCATTGCAAAGGAAAACAATATTCTAATCATCTATTAATTCTGTGAAGTATTTACTACTTAATGCTTAAGTGATAAGAATGCAGCCAGTTTCCAACTGAGCACCTGTCATCTTTTTTATTGTAATCAAGATAATAATAATTACATTTATGTAATGCTTTTTAAACCTACTCCAGATGCTTTACATAGACAGTGATGAACCACTAAAACCACCACCACGGTGTAGCATCCACCTGGTTGATACGATGGCAGCCATTTTTGCACCAGTAGGTTCACCACAGTTTAGCTGTTAAGTGGTGAAGGGGTGACTGAGAGAGAGAGATAGATAACCAATAAGGGACAGGAGATGATTAGGGGGCAAGCATGACCAGGCCCATCCTGTGGGAAATGTATCTACGATATCAGGAAACACTCTTGTATGGCCACAGAGAGTCAGGGCTTCAGTTTTAGGTTTCATATGGCAACAATGTTTTTATGAATAAAATGTTGCTATCCTTATGGAACACATTCATTCATTTTAATTATAACACTGACACAGTCTGAAGTGTTTTATTAGCTACATCACTGCATTTTCATACTACTACTGATTATAATCCTGGTTCCATCTTTTGAATTAACTGTAGAGCAGTAATTGAATGATTTCAAAAGTCAGACAACAAAGTATTACAATAGCCAATGTTGCTTTATACAAATTAACGTGTTAGCATTTGCTTTATCTTCCACATTAAAAAGCAATAGAAAACATATATTAAGTGGTGCCATGACTAAACATTAAATCAGAATGAAACATAATGCACACATTTTGTGTTGTTTCAGACAAACTGATGTTCAAGCCCTCTCATACAGTCATATGAAAAAGTTTGGGAACCCCTCTCAGCCTGCATAATAATTGACTCTACTTTCAACAAAAACGATAACAGTGATATGTCTTTCATTTCCTAGGAACATCTGAGTACTGGGGTGTTTTCCGAACAAAGATTTTTAGTGAAGCAATATTTAGTTGTAATGAAGTTAAATCAAATGTGAAAAACTGGCTGTGAATAAAATGTGGGTCCCCTTGTAATTTTGCTGATTTGAATGCATGTAACTGCTCAATACTGATTACTTGCAACACCAAATTGGTTGGATTAGCACGTTAAGCCTTGAACTTCATAGACAATTGTGTACAATCATGCGAAAAGGTGTTTAAGGTGGTCAATTGCAAGTTGTGCTTCCCTTTGACTCTCCTCTGAAGAGTGACAGACAGCATGGCATCCTCAAAGCAACTCTCAAAAGATCTGAAAACAAAGATCGTTCAGTATCATGGTTTAGAGGAAGGCTACAAAAAGCCAACTTAGAGGTCTAAACTGTCAGTTTCAGTTGTAAGGAATGTAATCAGGAAATGGAAGGCCACAGGCACAGTTGCTGTTAAACCCAGCAGGTCTGGCAGGCCAGGAAAAATACAGGAGCGGCATATGCACAGGATTGTCAGAATGGTTACAGACAACCCACAGATCACCTCCAAAGACCTGCAAGAACATCTTGCTGCAGATGGTGTATCTGTACATCATTCTAGAATTCAGCACATTTTGCACCAAGAACATCTGTATGGTAGGGTGATGAGAAAGAAGCCCTTTCTGCACTCATGCCACAAACAGAGTTGCTTGTTGTATGCAAATGCTCATTTAGACAAGCCGGATTAATTTTGGAACAAAGTGCTTTGGACTGATAAGACAAAAATTGAGTTATTTGGTCATAACAAAAAGCGCTTTGCATGGCGGAAGAAGAACACTGCATTCCAAGAAAAACATCGCTACCTACTGTCAAACTTGGTGGAGGTTCCATCATGCTGTGGGGCTATGTGGCTAGTTCAGGGACTGGGGCCCTTGTTAAAGTCGAGGGTCGGATAAATTCAACCCAATATCAACAAATTCTTCAGGATAATGTTCAAGCATCAGTCACAAAGTTGAAGTTATGCAGGAGTTGGATATTCCAACAAGACAATGACCCAAAACACAGTTCAAAATCTACAAAGGCATTCATGCAGAGGGAGAAGTACAATGTTCTGGAATGGCCGTCACAGTCCCCTGACTTGAATATCATTGAAAATCTATGGGATGATTTGAAGCAGGCTGTCCATGCTTGGCAGCCATCAAATTTAACTGAACTGGAGTGATTTTGAATGGAAGAATGGTCAAAAATACCTCCATCCAGAATCCAGACACTCATCAAAGGCTATAGGAGGCGTCTAGAGGCTGTTATATTTGCAAAAGGAGGCTCAACTAAGTATTGATTTAATATCTCTGTTGGGGTGCCCAAATTTATGCACCTGTCTAATTTTGTTATGATGCATATTGCATATTTTCTGTTAATCCAATAAACTTAATGCCACTGCTGAAATACTACTGTTTCCATAAGGCATGTCATACAGTATATTAAAAGGAAGTTGTGTAGAAGGAAAGTTTTTTATATTAGCATAGAGAATAGCAAATTAACATAAAGAGCCATAAAAAGTAATTAAAAGCTTCTAAAACATTAGATTAAGCATAAATTAGAATGTTAAGCAAATAAGATATGTCAAGCAAATAGTTAACTAAAAATCAGTTATATTGCTTTATTTTTAAGCTTACAGCAGAAATTACTAGAGAACATACAGGAAAAAAAGAACTGAAGAGAGATTGACGTACAGAAACCAACTTAGAACAGGATTAGAGTTTGAGAACACCTGTGTTCAAGATTAGGAAGCTAAGGAAACAATACCTCAGACAGAAGATGGCTCTGGGAGGCACGTAAAGAAACCAGCTGGATTGGGAAAACAGCAGAAAGAAAACAAAAGGCTTTTGCTGTAAGCAAGGTCACACTGACGTAATGCATGAAGAGAAAATCTTAGTAAATTCAGGCATTAGCAAAAATATTAGAAGAATATATTAGAAATTAACTTTAGTGTAGAAATTAAGACAAATCAAGTATGCCAAGCAATGATTAAATGAAAGCATATACTACAGTATATTTCTTTTTAATTAAAGCGTAGCTTTAGGCCACCAATATAGCATAGCATGAAAGGCTAGAAAAGGAAGTGACACCATGAAAGACCAAATACGGAATAAAGAACATCTGCCTAGTTGATGAACCAATCAAGAATAAGAAAAACAGAAACTGGAGTGAATAATAGACAGAATGGCCAGGTGCAGAATGAGCTAATCGAACAAGGTTAAAATGATAAGAAATTGTTATGAAAACTTCGATTGGTGCAATGTTCAGGGCTCAGCTCAATTTGGCCGTATTGGGTTGAGTCCTTGTTGTTTTTTGTGTTGATTTATTGCAATAAAGCCTTAAAACTCTGTCTGTCTAACCCGAGTCCTAATAGCCTTTATTTTTAGGTAAAAAACCTTCTGATGATGAATTTTTCACCACGGCAGTTGCTACTTTGAAAGCTCAGCCAATGATAAACAAAAATCCAAAGAATTAAGAGGGGTCCCCAAACCTTTTCATATGACTGTATTTAGTCACCATTATAGTATCCTAGAATTAATACACACTGATGCATCAATGGATCTGCTGCTTTACTTCACTAAAGTAGTTCATTGCTCACAACAGTATTATTTGGTAAATACAGCTAAGATTTATATTACTTGAAGTTCATACTGTTTTTGTGAATTAAATGATCCCTGTTAAGGTGTAAATACATATATGCAGGTGGAGGAGTATATGGTGTGCTGGGTGATGGACTATCTGTCTCTTCTATTTCAAGTACATGGATTGCTCTTGGAAAACAGAGGAACTATATAAGAAAGGACAGAACAGGCTGTTATTCCTTGGCAGGCAATGTTCCCTTAATGTGGGAAGTGATATCCCTTGACATCTTTTACATCTTTGTGATGGCCAGTGCAGTTTTCTACACTGTGGTGAGCTGAGCTGGTAACATATATATAGATATATATAGATATATATATATATAGATATATATAGATATATATATATAGATATATATAGATAGATATAGATATATATATATATAGATATATATATATATATATATATATATATATAGATATATATATAGATATGACCCTGTGTTAGGATATAGCGGGTTGGAAAATGACTGACTGACAGATACAGATATAGATACTGTATACTGTATATACAGCGTATTATAATATATTTATCTGTTTATTTATTTAAAAAGCTGTTGTTGGACAAATAAAGATCTATCTATTTATCTAATGGACAGTACAGATTGAACAGCTCAGCTGTGATGGAAGATGTCAACTGTGACAATTTTCAGGTCGAAAAGACATTGTACCACATAACTTATTTATTTATTTATTTATAAAGAACTTTAAAAACAATATCAAGGCTGACCAAAGTGCTCTACAATAAAAAAAGAAAACCAACATATCAGACACATAAAACCAAAGGGTAAATGAAACAGAAACACATAAGAACTGAAGAGATTCTTAATAAAAAGTATACAGATAGCCAACAGATCATACTGGGTTAAAAGCCAGAGAGTAAAAATGTGTTTTTAAATAGGATTTAAAGACAGCTAGTGAAGGAGCCTGCCTAACGTGCAACGGCAAATCATTCCAGAGTTTTCGGGCTGTAACTGAAAAAGCTCGATCACCTCGGAGTTTGCATCGTGCCTTGGGCACTTGGGAAACATTTTCTTTGTTTCCTCATTTTTATTTATTATTGGTAACATTTCACAAAAAAAATTAAAACATACTGATGCTTGATAATTCAAATGTTTGGGGTCAGGAAACATACTGTTAATTATTTCACAGTTGCTTGTAATACAGCTGATGAAGCAAGCTGCTTCATCAATCTTCTTTGGAAAATCAATCCCGTTTTCAAAACTCAGTCTTGTATGACGTTGCTGAAAAGTAAATAAAAAAGTCAAATCTGAAATGTGTTGCTTATGTAATGATTTCTAGCTTCCACCTTAACACACGTTGGTGTTCCCTTTCACTGCAGGAACAGAGTTTTGAGTGTCAAATTATTGGAAGTGATTAGGATATGGGGGTAGATTTGAAAACATGCCACTGATTTTCAGTGAAGTTAAAAGTTTGACTGCGTCTCAAAAGAACAGTTGTCTTTTTTCCTGAGCTTACTAATGTCTGTTTAGCCCAGTGCGTTTGATATTTTTGCTGCTGATGGATGTATTTTTATACCGTTTTAGTTCAGTAATGTTGCCGGTGTATTTCCCACTACTGTCCTATAGTATAACTATGAGCAGGTCACTTGAGCTATCGGTGCTGTTATTGCAAAGTTACTGTAAACAATTTTACTTTTAAATCCATACTCCTAACAGCATCGTGGAAGGTGTTCAATATACAAAGACACTCCATTAAATTGTCTCTTTGTATCTGCTAGTTATTGTCTTCATCAGTATTTATTTCAGTTCCTAACTGCATGTTTCACTAGGAACAGTATTAGGTTAGTGCCATATTTAACACTTTGCACTTTTCAAAGTATTTTAGTTTCATGTTAATTGACCGCAAAATGTGTTTTAGGCTTATCAGTCACTGTCTGTCTATTGCTGGCTCGAACTCGAAATGTTTTTATTTTAACAAAACGCTCTTGACGTTGTTGATGTTGAACTCTGAATAGACTTTTCACCTCCAGGTGGGCAGGCCTGCGCCTTAAGGAATAACCTACACTGTTGATGGAGCCTTCAACACTAAGATTCCAAGGTCATTCCAGACACATGATGATGGATCACTTCCCTTCTAAGAAAAAAAATTGCTTTTATCATATTTGGGATGGATTTGCGTTGAAACCAAACTGTTGTCTTATAGAACGCAAACTGCTAAGAATTTGTTGTTCATGAGTTAAACTAGAACTTTGTTATACAAGAGACAGCTGACATTGATTTGAGCACACAATAAATGTCAAAGCTGCGTACAAGTCTAAGTGATGAGTGTTGTTTTTCTGTTCCTTTTAGCAGAAATAGGAAACTTGACAAAATACAACAAGTAGGGAGATGTGCAAGGTGCATTGTGGGTGCAATAATGGGTTGGGGTGTGAGGAACATTTACAAATTCAGTGACATTTAAAGCAAGGTGTCCTGGACAACAATTTTAATGAGAACAGACCATTCAGCCTAAAACAGCACCTCAGTCCTTATACCTAATTTTATTAGAGCTACTATATTTTTAATTTATATAAATGATTTGAATAGGTAACTGACAAAGTGGTTAGGTTTGATGATAACACTTAATTCAGTGAAATGGTATGTTCACTACAGTCAGCAAAATCACTGTCTGAAGAAAAACAATGCTTGGACATATATGAGACAAGGAAGCTTTGAAGAAATTAATGTAAAATAAAATGATTCAAAATAATTACATAGTAATGTCAAGGAGGGTGTCTAAACCATGACTACTTATGTGAATGTGGACGTCTTTTTGATTCTCACAGTCCAAACCAAAGTAGTGTACACAAGACAATAAAAATACCAAAACGGTAGGATGCTGCATTACGTAGCTCAGATTGTCAAATAAACCCAAGGCAGGTCCTTGTTGAGCCACTGAATGCAGCAGGAGCATTAAGTCAAGCTGGTGTTTTGTACATATGTTAGATTTTCTATGTACAGATTAATATAAATAAATAGAATAAGTTACCAAGTAATGTGGCAGACAGTAGTAATAACCATGCAGGCCTTCAAATCACAGCTCAGCATTGTGTACATTTAAGTGGCACTGAAGGGTCTCTTAAATTCTGAGCTCTTCTCATGTAATTCTTGGTATTCCTGTGGCATCGTGCGCCAAACCTTTTACTTGTTTTTGTTTGTTCAGACACTCTGAAGAGGTGACTTATTCTAAACAGCATTTTGATTGGTCAGCAAATATTGCTGAATGGGAAGTCCAAACTTTTTGAAAAGCAGTTTCAAAATTGAATGAAATTTAGAACATTTTTTAAATACTAAATACTTAAGTGAGTGACTGTTGGGTGTGGATGAGGGTTCTCCACAATTGGTTGCGGCCAGCGCTGTTGGGATAGGCCTCAAAATTGAATATGCTTATTAGAAAATTGATGGATGAATGGCTGGATATTTCTTTGTACGTAATTCATACTGAATACTGAATCTTTTTAAACATAATTGTATGACATTACTACTATAAAGTGATTATAGAAAGTATTCACCCCTTTGGACATTTTCCTATTTTTTATTACTATATACAACATTGGATCACAGTGAATTACATTTTTTGTTGACATTTTAACATTGATCAAAAAAAAAAAAAAAACTCTTCTTCTTCTTCATCTTTTCCCACTACTATGTGGGGTCGATGCGCTTGATCATCCTTCTCTTAAAAAATAAGTCCAACACCTCCTCACCAGTCAAGTCCTTTTCTTTCAGATTTTCTTTTATTTTATCCATCCACCTCTGCTTTGGCCTCCCTCTCTTTCTCTTCCCCTGCACTTCCATTTCCATCACTCTTTTGCCCACGTATTCATTGTCTCTCCTCATCACGTGTCCATTCCACTTCAACCAAACTACTTTTATATACTTTCTTAGATAGATCTCCCACTTTTTTTGTACCTGTGATTGTCTCGTTTCTTATTCTGTCCTTTTCTGTAGCTCTTCGCATTCATCCCCACATTCTCATTACTCCCACATCTAACTTCTTCTCCTGCACTCCCTTTACTGTCCATGTCTCAGCCCCATACGTCATTGCTGCTCTTTCCACTATCTTAAAAACCTTACTTTTAACCGTAAAGTGAAAACAGATCCTTGAAAAGTCATCTAAATTGATTACAACTATAAAGAATAAGATAATTGATATCATAATAATGTAACAAACGTCAGTCATCTCTGGTACAGCCAGTTCGTTTTACAAGTCACATGATTAGTTCAGTGGAAATCTGCAATGGATCGTAGCACAAGTGCACCTTATCAAGAAGGTCCATCTTGTGGTGAGTCAGTATCTTGGCCAAATCTAAACAATGAAGACAAAAGAAAACTCCCAGAAACTCTATGAAAAGTTAGGAGATAGAGACACTGAATATCCCTCGGAGTCCAGTTAATTCAGTCCTTAAGAAATGGGAACGGTATGGCAGATCTCTTAATCTGTCTAGAGCAGGCCATCCACAAAAAGCAACTATGCAAGAAGAAGACTAGTGAGTAGGGCTACCAAGAGACCTTTGAGAACTCTGAACTGTTACAAGCTACTGTGCCTGAGATTGGGGAAACTGAGCAGACACCAGCTCTTGCTCAGGTGCTTCACCAATTGCAGCTTTGTGGCGAAGAGAAAATATGCACTTTACATCTTGGCTAGCATTTGTTACCAGGTACATGTGAGACTCTGAAATGTGAGAGGATAATTTAGAGGTAAAAACAGTTATGTATTTGGGTTTGCATTGAAATATATAATAATTGGTTTTGGAAAACTACTGAGATGGTCAAGTAAATAAGGGATGTACCAGAAGGAGGCTGATATAATACACAGAATGTACCCGGAAATGACTAAGAGATCAGCAGTCCTGCAAACAATGAAAATGGACAGTTGTTATATATATGAAATTTCAAGGGTGATGGCTAAATCCAAAGGATAGGAGAAAAATAAGAATATAATAAAATAGACCTTTATTTTATATAAATCATTTGATTGTAAACCAATGTATGCACTGATTGACCTTGTATATAACTTCAATAATTTAAAAAGTGAACCTCTAACCTCTGTTTATTTGATCATTCTGTAACAGACTGCTGTGAAGGATGCTCCCTCTAAGGCATCTGCCGAGGATACGTTTCTTTCTTCAATTAAGATGTTGATTTCTACTGCAGAAGTCAGCTGGAAGAAGGTTGAGCTTTTTGGCCAACAGCTAAACATAATGTTTGGCATCAGCCATGCACTGCACATTATTAAAAACACACCATCCCCACTGTGAAGTAAGGTGGTGGCAGCATCGGGCTGTGGAGACTCTTCTCTGCAGCTGGCCCTGGGAGGCTTGTGAGAGTGCAGGGTAAAAACAAATGTAGCAAAACACAGGACCATTCTAGAGTATAACCTGATGGAGTCTGCAAGAAATCTACACCTTGGGAGAAAATTTGCTTTCCAGCAAAAGAAGAAACCCAGGCATAAAGCTAAGGCAACACAGGAATGGCTTAAAAACAACCATAAAAATGTCTTGGAGTTAGTTAGTCAGAGTCCAGACTTCAGTGCAATTGAGAAGTTGTGGCTGGACTTGAAAAAGGCTGTTCACTCGCAGTCCCCATGCAGAATGACAGAGCTTGAGCAGTTTTACAAAGAAGAATGGGTGATAAAGTGCAGTGACCTGATAGGGACCTATGCATACAGACTCAAGGCTGTCATTGCTGCTAGAGGTGCATCTACTAAATACTGACTTGAAAGGGGTAAATACTTATGTGATCAATTATTTTGTGGTTTCTATGTGTTATTCATTTAGATCATCTTGCAGAGTTCTGTTTTCACTTTGACTTTATCCAAGGTAGTAAAAGACACTTTAAAGGTGTCCCTGTGACGCACACATGTCACAGTATATATATATATATATAGTAAAAAGGAAGAGACTCGACACACGTAAAAAGGTTTGGGGCAGCAACCCGTATAATATTCCTAGGTGCAAAGGTTTGTTTTTTCATTCAACAGAGTAGTTGATTGTAGAGAGTCCAAGACAGAACTGATGAAGGTTGGAAAAGATGGCGGTTTTAAATGGTCAGACAGGAAGTGATGTATGTTAACTGGAAGTGATGTTTCTCTGACATCAGCCGGGACCGGAAGTGACATTCTTCTAGGCACCGGGACCGGAAGTGACGTTCTTGATTCAGAGATAGCAGGAGAAGGTTTAATGCACCCCGCCCTCCCCTGGCCTGGCGTGGAATTACCTTTACTTTGTCCACACAACGTCCCCCTATTCACACGTGTGTAACTATATATATATATATATATATATATATATATATATATATAAATTGTAAGAACAAGAGGACACAAATACGAAGGGCCAGGGCACCTGCCGACAATCCCCATATAACTGCAAATTGAAGAATAAACAAAATGTGATTCGTAACGTAATTTAAAAAACGTTTTCAGACGGGAGTCTGGGTCTGACTGATTCAAAGATGCTGGAGCTTCCTGTTATTTGTACACTTGGTAGGAAGAGGTGGGTCCAGGTGAACGCATATCAGAAGTGAGGTAGTTGGTGGAAAAGCCGTCGATCTTCTGGTCTGCAGATGGAGGAAAAGAGAAGGCATTATCACACAGCGCCAACCCCTGGAGTGGAGGAGAACTACAATCACCAGAGCCCTTAAACTGTCCCCCATGTCCACACACGACTCTCTCTCTCTCTATATATATATATATACATATATATATACAGTATATCATTAAGTGTGATACACTTGGGATAAACGTTATGCAGTCTGAATATTTGAAATATGGCTTGATGCATCAAGACTTAAGAAAAGGTTCCTTTTAAAGTAAGTACTATTGTAATGGCAGACTCTTAGTGAGCTCACCATGCAATATGCGGTGCAGCACAGATGGAACTCTCACAGCTGACCGAACTTTGAACTCCATGAGTGTTACAGGTATTGCTGTGAGCTGTGAAAACAGCAACTGAGCAGAAAGACAAATAAAGCCTCTTTGCAAAGCTAAGGTGATGAACGTGAGTGTGAATTTGCTCTTTGGACCTGTGCTAAGGAAGTTGCTATATCTTTTACTGTTTGTTATATTTGCAGTTTTTCTGTTATATTAAGGTTTTCAGGCCTTGTCTCCCAGAAATGTAGTTTTAGTTCTTACCTTTACACAGACAGATAAATGCATCCTGATCCTATTCTAAAAGAGTGTTATTTTCTGGGTTGTGACTGAATCAATATTAAATTTAAAAAATCAATCTAACTACTTAATGCAGCAGCTATCAATGTAAAATCATTGTCCCTGTTCTTAAGACAGTGTCACATTACTTTTGAGTCACAAAAAGTATGAGAAATAAATAAGCCCAGCTGACTATATAATATGCAGGGCTAAAGCCTTCATGAGGACGAATGTGACAAAATCCCTTTATTTCATATCCCCATGGTGCTCCTTTCCTGCTCTGAGTCCTGCTGCTGTGGGGCTCCAGCTTTTGACAGTCAAGACCATCATAATAGATTAAAATAGGAGTGCCACCAATCCCTCAAAGAGAGTTTTCTTCTTGAAATATAAAAAATACTGTTAGCTACCACCACCACTTTGTCTCATCCAAGCTTTGAACATTATGCCAGTCAAATAGACTTTGGACCCCTGTGGCCCCACGTTGGAATATTCAGATTTCAAAAATGAATGAATACATGATCAAATTAATCACAATTAAAAAAAGTTGTTAATGTCTATTAACTTTATGCCTACAATCTGAGCAAGTGCTGCTTTTCTACAACATTTCAAGTTATAATTTTATGCCTGAAATGCCAAATTCTTAAATATAAGATATTGTAATAAATGAAGCAGAAATGCAGGTTTGGGGCACTAGAAGGCAAACCCCATATAACTGAATGGAAATAAAAGACCTTGTACAAATGGTGTGGAGAAAAAAAAAAGGCTTTCCAGACTCCTGTCTAAATGTTGACTGTCGAAGGTGGTGGATCTTCTGTCTTTTAAGTGCTTTCGGTAGGAAGAGGTGGGTCCAGGTGACCGGACACCTGAATTGACAACATTGGTGTTAAGGCTATCAATCTTCTAAAGAAGAGGCGTTAGTGCACAGTGCCAAGCTGTGGAGCGGCAGGTAATTACCATCACTGGAGCCTTTTTGCTGTCCCCTATGCGCACTCAGATGGCATCATGTATGCAGAACTCAACATGATCATGAGCTGTTTTATGTTTGTTGGTCATATCTTGTGGCCATCTCCACTCCAGAACTTTGTTTCATATCTGCATCTTTCCTGAAATTTGCTTTACTCAAATAACTGAATTATGTGTTTCTAGTTGTCCTTTCAGACAGGTACATGCATGCATGCAATGCATTCTAAAGACAGAAAGATTAAGTTCATTGGCAACTCTGAAGTCACCAGATATGTGTTATTATGAGCTAGTGTGTGAACGGGTTCAGCAGCATACTGGCACCCAGTCCATGGTGAGCTCTCATATTGTGTTTTCTGGATAGACTGAATATTTACAATCTTGTGCTGAAATAAGTGAAAATACAGAAAGTATTCAGGCCCCTTCACTTCTTACACATGTTGCCATGTCACGCATGTGTGTCAGAGGGACACCTCGAAGTCTCATTCCAGGTATGTAATTCCTCAACGGCAGTGGGGGTTTATGCTGCTTTTTATGAAGGATGCCCAGTTATCTTTGATGGCAAGCAGAGAGTCAGGACCTCAATTTTATGTCTCATCTGAAAGACAGCACCATTTTTGCAGCAGTTTGTCCCCGTCACTGCACTGGGGTGTTGGGATCCACACAAAGACCGCAGGTTACTTGCCCCCTTCTGGCCTCACCGACACCACTTCTAGCATCAAGCCAAGCTTTTCCTGGTTGGTCTCCCATCTAAGTTCTGGCCGAGCCTGAACATGTTTAGTTTCAGGTGAACAACCTCTTCTGAACTGCTGGTGTTATCTTATTTAAAGCACTGGAAATACAAAAAGATCTCAAACTTGTGTTTGTGCAGCAGTGGCCATTATATCTGGCTGTGGTCTACTGTATATATAGACAAATACCCCTAATGCCAAGGAAATAAAAGTATTAAAGTTTACATTTGAATTCACTTCATAACTATTAAGTTACTAAACTCTTAGAATGATTTCAGTAATCTGACTGTAGGAATTTGTAAGGATTTTGAGCTTTTTGTGTGATAATTATACAGTGGGAGTATAGCAGACAGACATTAGTAAGTAAATTTCATGTGAACTGAAAAGAAAAAGTTTTGTGGCTTTTGCTGTGCCAACATAATGAATCACTAATACAAAAAACATCCATGAGCAAGGCAATGTGGGAACCTGTCACCATCCAATCAGAAGTGCCAGATGTATGGAGGTTGTCATTTAGACACTTGGCCCTTTGGGACTTTAACATGGATTCTGTTAAAAAAAAGAAATGGATCTAAGCTTTAAAGTAAAGGCTTTAAGGAATATATCAGTAAGGCGATGTTTCTTCTGCCACGTGGTGGTGCAGAATTAAGCAGGTGCAGGACACTGTGATGTTGAATTCACTTAACCATATAAATGAGGGTCTACTTTTGTTTTGATCTTCATGACTTTCATTTTTTGCTTTGCTAATCAAGTGAATGATTCTCACACACATAGCTCCCCGACATTACAGCTGAATGGCAAATCGTTCACTTCTGTTCCTAAAATATGTCATCATAGCAAGCAAACACTAAGACACTAAAGTTACCAAAAGGGAAATTAAGTGCAAGTATAAAAGATTTTGACAGCAGCAGAATGGAGCCGTCAAAACAAAATAGTTTGTGATCTTCTATGCCAGTCCTTAAAAAACGCTGGCATCTCCGCAGTTAATTGAGCAGTAATTACAGAGCAGTTAGGTCTCTGTTACCATTGCTAAAATGGGAGCAAACTATTCCTGGTATTCTGGAGCTGTGGTATTCAATCATCTTGATAAAGCCACTGTCATAACACCATTCAGCACTCACACTCTGATTCCCTATTGAGAAGAAGACACAATCTAATGAGCCATGTTGATTTTGAGCATCCTTTTCAATCAAATGCCAGAGGTTCCATTTTCACATGCCCCACGATTAAGCGACCCACGATTTGTCAAGGGCCTCTTTTTCGGCTGCATGCTGTAATATATGAGCTGGTGCCTGGATCTTCTGTACTCTAATGGCTGTCCTTGTCTGAAATTAGCTGACTGTTAGATCCCATAGACTTGCAGACTAGTTATTACAGTGGCACTCGGCCTAATCTCATACCTCATTTATTGCTTCCCAGGCTGACATCAGATTTGTTACAGGGATGATAAATTGTGGAAGTAATTTTAAATTGTTGTTCTTTACAAATAGATTTAAACCCTAGATGTTGATTTACAAGGCAAATATGATTCTGTAAAAACATGTGTAATTTTTTCCATATGCCAGTTTTCCTATGGCCTTATCATTTTCCATCCTATTAAAGCATTAATCTTTTTTCACAGATCTTACAGATTTTAACTGATACTCAGTTTTTAATCAGTCCCTTTGTTTTATTGGCTCTCTCCACTAATAAAAAGTCAAATTCTTTTTTTTGTAATATGGCATCAGTCAAATGGTTATGCACCAGAATACATTTACATTCACTTATTTGGCTGACACCTTTATCCAAGGTGTTTATTTCAGTTTCCACCGCTCATGTCTATGCAGTTTAGGTAGGGAAGTCTGCACAAAGTCAAAACGGAGGTAAAGAATTTAGGGGTAACTATTGACTCTGACCTGAATTTTTAATCACATATTAATCAGATTACTAGAACAGCATTTTTTCACTTAAGAAATACAGTATAGCAAAAGTTAGACCTCTTAATGAAAGATGCTGAGAAATTAGTTCACGCTTTTGTTTTCAGTCGGCTAGAATACTGTAACGCATTCCTCTCAGGACTACCCAAAAAAAGACATCAATCGATTGGAATGAGTGCAGAATGCAGTTGCAAGAATCTTAACTCGGAAACGAAAATCCGAGCACATCACCCCAGTCACTACACTATGATGTCACTACACTGGTTACCTGTGTCATTTAGAACTGACTTTAAAATACTGCTTATGGTTTACAAAGCCTGAAATAATCTCGCTCCATTTTATATTTTGGAATGTCTGACACCTTACACTCCAAATCGTAACCTCAGATCCTCAAATGAGTGTCTGCTTAGAATTCCAAAAGCTAAACTTAAAAGAAGTGGTGAGGCGGCCTCTGCTGTTATTCACCTAAAATCTGGAATAGCCTGCCAATAGGAATTCGCAAGGCTAATACAGTGGAACCTCGGTTCACGACCATAATTCGTTCCAAACCTCTGGTCGTAAACCGATTTGGTCATGAACTAAAGTAATTTCCCCCATAGGATTGTATGTAAATACAACTAATCCGTTCCAGACCATACGAACTGTATGTAAATATATTTTTTTAAAGATTTTTAAGCACAAATATAGTTAATTATACCATAGAATACACAGCGTAATAGTAAACTAAATGTAAAAACATTGAATAACACTGAGAAAACCTTGAACAACAGAGAAAACTAACACTGCAAGAGTTTGCGCTTTAGCGCTCAAATCACTCACTAAAAACACTTTTTTTTAATGAGTTTTAAGCACAGGGAAAAAAATTAACATTTGAAAAATCCATAATTTAATAAACCACCAAGAAAGTAACATTGCAACAATGCACACGCGCACGCGTGTGTTTGTGTGTGTCTCTCTCTCTCTCTCTCTCTCTCTCTCTCTCTCTCTCGCTCGCTCGTGTGCGTGTGTCTGTCTCTCTCTCTCGGGCACGTGCATGTGTGTGTCTCTCTTGGGCGCGTGCTGTGTGTGTCTCACTCGGGCGAATGCATGTGTGTGTGTCTCTCTCTCTCTCTCGCTCGCAGCACAGGGAGAGATGGAACATGTGCAGAAATCATCAGCACGCACAAACCGAAAGGGAAACTGGCTTGTTCGTATACCAAGTTTGGCGAACTTTTTGGTCGTAAACCGATTTGTACGTGTTCCGAGACAGTGGAGCACTTTAAAAAACTGCTAAAAACACATTACTTTAACATGGCTTTCTCATAACTTCATCTTAATTAAATCCTGATGCTTTGTATATTCAATTAATTATCATTATTATTCATGGTGGCTCCAAAATCTGTACTAACCCCTACTCTCTCTTCTATTCTTTTTCCGGTTTTCTGTGGTGGCGATCTTCAATCAAAGCACCATGATGTCCTTACATTGATGGATTAAAGGCCAGAAGTCCACATGACCGTCATCATCAAATTCTTCCATGTGCAACCCTGAATACCATGAGGACTTATGAGGTCATTTATGTTAGGTAGAATGACTAGAGATAGCTGGGTGGTTTCGTGGCTTCAGAACCCCTGCAGATTTTATTTTTTTCTTTAGCCGTCTAGAGATTTTTTTTTTTTTCTGTCCTTCCTGGCCATCGGACCTTACTCTTATTCTATGTTAATTAGTGTTGTCTTATTTTAATTATTTATTTTGCCTTTTTTTTCTTTCTTCATCATATAAAGCACTTTGAGTTGCATTGTTTGTATGAAAATGTGCTATAGAAATAACTGTTGTTGTTGACTTACAACATTTAAGATACAATTGGTTACATTACTTTTTTTGGTTTTCCAACTGGAGCACAGGCAGGTCAAGTGACTTGCTTAGGGTCGCACAGAGTCAATACCTTGAGATCAGTACTAATACTTTAATGTTATAAAAAGGAAAGGAAAAGAAAAACACTGCATGTGCAGGAACACCAGACACTGTGCTAATGTACTCCCTAGAATAGATTGTTTAAACCAAAATTAGTTTATTTATTAACAATCTGTAGCAGTAGTACATATTATTGATTATTTTTACAAGCTTCAATACAATTGAAATTGCTTTATTTTCTGTAACTAATTTTTTATTAATAAACATAGAATGCTGTACACATTCCAAGTATAATATACTTAACTCTTAACATAATGTAAAGGCAGATGTCAACAGAAGAGAAGACAACAAGATGCCATCTTCTAAATCAAGCCAAGTCAAAGTCTATCTCACCTCAATCCTCTGCTCTGGCCGCTCATTCTGCATCATACGTCAAAGCACAGGCTGCTGGTTGTTATTCTGAAAAAAAATCACTCACACTGCTGACATGTCCTCTCTTTCCTGAGATCCTGCTCAAGGGTCAGTAGGGATAGCTTGGTCAAAGTGTAACAGCTGGGTGCTGAGAATTGAAATTGGGTGATACCCAATAGCAGGGATTGGCACAGTTATCAATGCATCCTTCCACTTTGCTGTCCTGACGTCAATGCCAAGAGCATCAGACACATTGTAGTAACAAGGTTTGGGCATAATACAAGGTCATTGCAGGGTACCCACACATTCTCTGTCAACCCCAAAAAGTAATTAGAATGTAGGAGAAAGTTAAAGTATACATGTGAAAAATACGCAAATACTATTGGGAACAGAGACTGTGCCTGGTCCAGCATTTGCACTCACATTTTTAAATTGTGTGACAGAAATGACAGTGTGTGTTCAACTTGAAACATTTATAAACCCGACACTGATACTTCTCCTCCAGGCTATCTCTGCTTCCCTCATTTTTGCAGTGACACACGTCGTCAACACCTCAGACAGCACAGGTACTTTTCCTACATTGTTCAAACAAGCCCTAATAACACCCCTTCTCAAGAAGCCGACACTCAGCCATCTTATGTAAGTAATTACAGACCGGCTTCTCTCCACTTCTTTCTGTCCAACACACTGGAACGTGCTGTCTCTAACCAAGTCTCTTCCTTTCTTCTACAGAACAGACTGTTTGATCCTAATCAGTCAGGCTTCAAGAGAGGCCATTCCACTGATATGGCTCTGCTATTGTTGTTGACATGTTACAGCTGGCTAGAGTTACCAACATGGCATCTGTCTGCATCTTGCCTGATCTTTCCTCTTTTTCAATATTCTCGACATTTCAGTCCTCCTTGCCACTCTCTGTGATCTTGGTATCACTGGGACTCCCCTCCGGTAGGTTGAATTTGACCTTTTGGGCCGATCCTACCATGTGTCTTTGCGAGGAGAGATATCAAGGGTGCACCAGGCAAACAAAGGGGTGCCCCAAAGACTGGTGCTGGGTCCTCCGTTCTTCTCTCTGTACACTGTGGAAGTTCAGGCCTGACACAGATAGACACAGTGACATACAAGTCCCAAGCACACACTTTTTATTTTCTTTCTTTTCTTTACACAGCATACATTTCCCAAATCAGTCACAATTAATGCTCAGTCCCTTTCTTTCTCTTCTCTTTCTCATCCTTTCTTCTGACCCCTCCACTCCTCTCCCATAAGCTCTGTCCTCCACCCGCCGACTCCGGCTCCTCAAATGCAGTGAGGCAGCCTCTTTTATACTGTACCCGGAAGTGCTAAAGGTGCACTCTCATTAGCTTCTGGCAGTACTCTGGGGTGTGGCGGAAGTGCTGCATGGGCAGCCAGAAGTACTCCAGATGTCCCCAGATCTTCTTCTGGCAGCACTTCCGAGTGTGGCAGAAGTGCTGCCGTCCGTGGCTCCATAATTTTCCAGGCACCCCCTGGCAGTGGCCACAGGCCCCAGCAAGGTTGACCTTCCAAGCTCCAAGCCCGTGGCCCCGATGCAAACCAGGCGTCCCGGCTGGGCAACAGCCCCGGCCATCCACCACAACACCTCCGCACAAAGCCCTATCAACCTACCCCATGGCTTCTGTTATCAGTGCTATCTATGCCAACAATATGTAGATGTACCTTCAGAGGGTATCAACTCGAATTTCTGCAAGTCTCACTTATATTGCAACCTGGATAAAGGATCATCATCTTCAGCTAAACTTGGCAAAGATGGACTTTCTTGTTATCCCATTTATTCAGTACCCCCATCTCTGTTCAGATCGTCTCGTTATCACTAACACCAAACAAGTCTCTACACAAACCTGGTGTGGTGATCAATGACCAACTATCATCACTGACTTTGTTTCAAAGATCTCTTGGTCTTGCATATTCACTTACACGATATTCAGAAGTTCAGAACATATCTGACAGAGGATATGGTCCAGGATTTGGTCTTTTCAGGTCTGGACTACTGCAACTCTCTGCTGGCTGGAGCACTGGCATGTGTCACCAAGATGCTGCAGATGATTTCAAATGCAGCGGCATGTTTGGTATTCAGTTAGCCAAAGTGGGCACATGTCACGCTTCTTTTCAGACCACTACATCGACTCTCCTGTAGCAGCATGTATTAAGTTCAAATCCTTGATGCTTGCCTAAAGAGTAGCCTATGGGTTTATATGTCCAGACACTTGTGAGGTCCTGAGCTCCTTCTCACCCACTCAGGTCTGATAATGAACAGTATCTGGTGATGCCTCCTCTGATTAGCATCAAATCTCAATCCAGACACTTTAATTGTGCAGCTCCTAGCTGGTGGAACAAAATGCCCACCTCCATTTGTAATACTGACTCCATTAATGTGTTTAGGAAGTGTTTGAAGACCCTTGTTGAATTATTAGCTGGTAGGAATTGTAACTCACTTGTATGTTGTTCACTTGTGCTGATCAGTTTTGTACCCTTGTCCTGTAACTCTTGTTCCCAAACAGTCCCCCAGGCTGATGTTATGTTGATCGGTTTTATAAGCTGTTTTGGATAACAGTGTCTGCTAAGCAAATAAATAAAAATATAAATAAATGATACTTTAAATTATTGTCCCACTATAATCAGACAATTTCCAGTTACAAGAGATATGTAATTCTGCATGATGAACTGGCTGTTTCCTGTGCATAAACTCCGAAGTATGGAAAACAAGCGATTGCCCATGTACTCGGTATATGAATATGCAAAATTTACACTCAGCCCTGTGGCTGAAATTATCACAGATGGTTTTGATCTCATAAAAAGTGCATCCACACATATGGCTAGGCCTGTTTTTTCTAGCGCGGGGTTGAACATTAACTAAACAAACACAACAAGAGCCTTAGTAAGTTACAAATATAATTTTATATCTGTCATCTCTTAAAATATAATGGTTAAAATATAAAAAGAACCCCAACCTCCAAATCCCCCATGGTGCTGCAGAGAGAAAAATAAAAGTTAAAGAGTTATTATCTAGCAAAACTTTTAACTATCCCAGCAGTTTTTTTGCCAGGTATTCAAGGATTTACCATATGCTTTATTAATATGAGCTACAGACTATTTTTTTCTTTTGTTAATTTAGCATTTCTAAATTAAAAGGTTAAACGTGACCATTTTTGTTATATAATAACAAAATGAGTAAAAGGCATTCATTGTTTGCCAAAAAATGAATTTAATTATATGCTGTAAGTTTTTAATGGAGTTTCAGCTCAGTGAAGCTTACCTGCTTGCCATAAAAATGCTGCTTTAAGGAAATTGCTTATGGTGTTTCAAAAGAAACATGAAACTAAAAGCTTGATGAGAAAGTTCAGGAAATGAAACGTGTTCCTGTACAGAGTTTTTATTTAACATCGTTCAAAGATGCTTTCTCTTATGAAGGTCTGGACTGAAAGATTAGCACTGCTGCCTCATAACTGCTGCATTCAAATCCCATGTCTGGTTGTTGTTTGTGTGGATTTAGAAATACTTGTCATAGTATGTAAGGTAGCTGCTTCAGCTCAGGAAGACAGAAGTTCTGAGGTACACTATGAGTACACTATGAGGCTGTTGTACTCATTAATCATGGCACCAGACTGGTAATGTATTGCGTGTTGATAAGCACAAGCGAGTAAGAATTTCACTGTACTCTGTACATGTGACTGTATTGATCCTGTAAACCTACAGTATATGTTAGGAAAAATGCTAATGCCATGGAAATGTATATGCTTCTTTAACATGTATTTTATATAGAGAAGTTCTAGAAGTTTGCACATCATACTGTGTTATTTGATAGATCATGTACACTGCCGTCTGAGACTGATACAACTTTATCTTACTGATCATTTTGATCTACATGAGGGGTGTTTACACTGTGATGCTATTCTGATGAACTGCTACCCGGTCCTGATTTTTGTAGGTTTCATTTCACTAATCTCATACATCACATTGCTGCATTTGGTTCTTCTATTAATTTCTAACAGATGGGTTTGTTCAATGCACATGGCACATTTAAGGTGTGCATGCACGGCAAGCTCCCTGTTACTTCTGTATTAGATGTATTAAATTATCAGGGTCCTGATAACTTATCTGAACTTATCATGACTTACAAACCAGAGTGCACATTAAGATCTCAAGATGCCTGTCTGCTTATGATTCCAAGGATTAACAAAATAACAGTGGGAGGTCGAACTTTTAGTTACAGGTCTCCGAAGCTGTGGAATGGTCTACTTGCTACTGAAAGATGTGCCCCCTCAGTCTCAGCTTTGAAATCCCTGCTGAAGATTCACTACTTCAGTTTAGCATACCCTGACTAGAGCTGCTGATTAGAGGTGTGCATACTGCATCACTGTTGTTAGTCATTACTACTAAAACATTAATAATCCAATATTTATAAACCTTTACTAACCCTCCCCTAGTCTGTGTCTCTTCTTGATACCCACATGTGGCACTTGGTGCCACTGCTCTACTGTTGTTTGCCTGCCATGGAAAATACATCTATACTAATAAACGGCAAAGCCCTCACTCACTCACTCACTCACTCACTCACTCATCACTAATTCTCCAACTTCCCGTGTAGGTAGAAGGCTGAAATTTGGCAGGCTTATTCCTTACAGCTTCCTTACAAAAGTTGGGCAGGTTTCATTTCGAAATTCTACGCGTAATGGTCATAACTGGAAGCTATTTTTCTCCATTTACTGTAATGGAGATGAGCTTGAAACCCGTGGGGGCGGAGATTCGTCTGACATCATCACGCCTCCTACGTAATCACGCAGTACGTAGAAAACCAGGAAGAGGCCCAAAAAGCGCTTTAGAAAACATGCATTATATAATTGAGAAGGCAGCGAAACAATAAGAAGCGAGCGAGTGATATATACAACCATATTCATGAGTTCTGCTACTTCGGAAACAAAGCACAGTGTAAACC
>JANRMT010062796.1:63747563-63786505 GCA_026402145.1 Polypterus bichir lapradei
ATCTATCTATCTATCTATCTATCTATCTACCATATAGTGCCTTTTCTTTCTATCTATCTATCTATCTATCTATCTATCTATCTATCTATCTATCTATCTATCTATCTATAACGTCTTGTAGGCTTTTTTGCTGTTTGCAAAAATCTGCATGGCTAGGTTACTTGCTGACAGATGCTGGGAAGACATTTCTGATTCTCTGGTTTACTGCTTCCAGTCTATACTGTGTGATGGGCCGTTTCCTTACTGCAGGTTGTGCAATGTGAAGAATGCCCTGCTGATCACACGTTCAGACCTCTGCCCAATCTGACTGCTGACAGAAGGTGTCATCATGTTGCATTTGTCATGCTAGCATGGATGAAAGTACAGATCACTCCTCTACTAAGAAAAACCAAATCCTGGTGGTGATTATGACATCTGAAATGCATTTTAAAGCTACCCCTCATCAAATTTCTGTATTCTTCAACTGGAACATTAAAAAAACGCAGCCGGATAAACCAAGCCTAAGATGAGAAAAGTAAATGCTGGTTTCTTTTTAAGTGGTCTATCGTTTTCCTTGTCACTTTAATCGTAATGTATCGCGGTTCTTCTTCTATAGTTCTCACAATAAAAAGTTTGTCGCTAAGATCATAGGCACACATCATTCTCAGGGGACCTATAGGAATGGTGTTATTCTATTCAGCTGACCTTGCAGTTGCTTGAACCCCAGGAGATGTGCCAGCTTGTTCTGAAGATTCATGGAAGTCTGGGAAATACAGGGAACATTCTGCAGGGGGGCTGAATCCGTTCATCTTTAAACATTTTGATCCACTTTAAAAAACAAAAATGCCAAAATGCTTCAGTAGTTTGAATGGTGGGGGGGGTTCATGTTCTAAGAACAGCTGATATTCTTTAGATTCTCCTGTAAAATAGCAGTTTTCTCGTATTATCTTTTTAATTTTCATTTGTAATGTCTGACAAATTACTTGTTTTCATTCCCTTTCATTTCAGTAAAAGGAAGTTTTAATGCTCAAGGGTCATTATTAGAACATTACAAAGACAACTGAAGAAAAGAGAATGTGCTTTTCTCAGGAGCTATTACTGGGGTGTAGAGAGAAAAACTGGACAGCTGAGAATATATTCTGGTAGTCTATTTATTGACGCTTGACGGATACATTTATTTGTATGCTGTTACTCAGTATTTTGAAAGATGATGTCTGGGTTTTATGTAAAAGAGAAGTGGATCTTCATTTGTTTTAACACTTGTCCTATATATCTATGGAATTAGAAAAATAAATTAGATGGTTTGCTTAACCAACTAATGTGACATGATGAACATTTTGAAAGAAGACAGAACTGTAGTTACACTTTCACAGAGAATAACACGGCGAGTACACCGGAGCTAAACAGCCTGCGACAAGTTAAATGTTGGGTAGTGAGAGCTTTATACTGTATGTATGATAGAAAGTTCAACAACATTGACTACAGGCTGTTTGGTTTGAAAAAATATGTCAGTTGTAGGCGGTATTTACATGATTTGAGTGATAATGATAATTAAGAATATGTTACTTTCTCAATACAAACATTTGACATTTTTTGAAAAGTCTTTTCATTATTCTAAAGTTTAAATTTGGTGTTTTCAAAGTTTTAAGAGAAGCCTTTAGAGTTTATATAATGCTTGTACACCTTTTACATTATTTTTTAGATACAAAATGGCATCATGAAATCATGTCAGTTTGGGGAGTATGCACTGGTACAGCATGTTGCTGCACCCATGGCACAAACCAACAGCTCGGGATCCTGGTTGGCAAAACCCCAGGCAGACTTGCTGTCCAGTCCCACCCCCCGGGAAATGACCATCTATCATGAAGTCGGTAGACTTATTGGGAGAGCATGAGGTTGCTTTAACGGGGTGTGTAGCGCTCCCGATATCTATTCCAAAGGACGAAGGTCCAAGTCTTTAGAGTCCTGGGGCTTCCTGTCTTGCTATATGGTTGTGAGACATGGACGCTATCCAGTGACCTGAGATGAAGACTGGACCCCGTTGGTACCGTGTCTCTTTGTAGAATCCTTGGGTATCGCTGGTTTGACTTTGTGTTGAATGAGTGGTTGCTTATGGAGTCCCGAATGAGGCACATTACCTGCATTGTGAGGAAGTGTCAGTTACGGCACTACGGCCATGTGCCGCGTTTCCCTGGGGGAGATCCAGCTTGCAGGATCCTCATTGTTGAGGACCCAAGTGGCTGGACTAGGCCAAAGGGATGCCCACATAACTCCTGGCTGTGTCATCATGAAATAATGTTACAAAATGATATTTTTTTCTAGCAGGATTTTATAAAAAAATGAATTTTTTGGGTGGAAACCTTGTTATTTAATTCAGCTTAATAAAGCAACAGATCTGTTTAAACAGATAGGAAAACAAAGTAAACTGATTAACATATACGGAAACCAACAATATCTGTCCCTTAATTAACTGTGTAACTATGGGAGAGGAAAACAAAAAGTCCAGTGAGCAACGTCCCTGAAGAAAAGAAATTCTAGAGGGTCTGCAATGAATTATAACAAATAAAGTCAGAGAGAAAGTCATCTGATGATTCCAAGGCTCACCAGTATCTCAGATGAATTTCCATTGGACAGGAGAACAGCCCAGTAGTAGAGCGGTGGCACCAAATGCCACAAGATACCAAGAAGAGATACAGAGGAGGTTTAGTAATGGTTTATAAATATCATATTACTTGTGTTTTTGTATAAATGACTAATAAACAGAGCTGCAGCATGCACAGCTAATCTGCAGCTCTAGTCAGGGTATGCCAGACTAAAGTAGTGAGTTAAAAGCTGAGACTGAAGTGGGATCTCTTATATAAGCAGGCAAATCATTCCATAGCTTCGGGACTCTGAAACTAAAAGCTCAGCCCACCACTGTTATTTTATTAGTTCAAAATGGATACATAAACCTAAAAAACAGGACTGTGGAATTTCCACAAAAAACAGAATAAGATCATAGCCAATGCTTTACTTCAGAAGAACTGTAGCATGTAGAATCTGTTGTGGTTAGTTGTTGTAATTCTACCTAATACTTCTTAGCAGAACCTTGCCAAATACAAAATGCTTTTTATAGCTTGATATGCAGAAACATCAGTGTATGAGGGGGCACTTGGGGTCAGGGCTTGTCTGTGTGGTGTGGCTTCGGGACAGACATTTATTGAGCTGATTGCAATGTTGTGTTTCTCTTTCTATTTGTATACAGATGACAAAATGGCTAATCTTGGTAAAACAATTCTTTTTTGATATTTGAATATTGATGTTTTCCATTTTTAAATCACTATTACATTTTTGAATGATGAAGTATTACTTTGCTAAACTATACCATTGAATTACAGATGTTTTAAAATTCACTGAATAGGCTGCAAAATGCCAGTAAACTAATGGCCCTCCAGTCCCTGCTTATGTTTGCATAAGGGAGCTATATAACCATGAATTTCATTAGTAAAAATGCAATGAACTTTGTTTAATAGTCTGTTTAAACTTTTTGTTTCATTTCTTCCCACTGTGGAACTTGGCACGGACACAGACAGGCAGACACATCTAAATCACCCCACACACGTTTATTTACATAGTCCATATTTACAGTTCAAGTGCTCCACAGTCCCCAAGTCCCCAAAGTCCTGGCCAACACACACAATGCCTTCACTTTCTTCAGGCCGCCTCCTGATCTCCTCCCAGACCTCGCCCTGCTTCCACCCGACTCAAGTCCTCGAACGAAGGGAGGCGGCCCCTTTTTATATGTGCTCCAGGTGCTTCCCGGCAATCATTCCCTCGGCACTCCCCAGGGTGGCGGAAGTGCCGGCTGCATACCCGGAAGCACTCCGGGTGTCCCTGCTCCTCTTCCCCCCAGCAATTCCTGGGTGTGGCGGAAGTGCTGAGGTCCAGGGCTCCCAAGGCATCGGGGTGCCCCCTGGCGGTGACCACGGTCCCCATAGCAACCAGGGTGGTCTCCCCCACGTGGTCTGAGGTGGGCGTAAGCCCTCTTCCGGTCCTCCAGGGTATCCTGGCCGGGTCACCCTCCCAGCCACCTGCGACAGCACACTTTGTGCAATACAGTGATTTAATACAGTGATTAAAATGACTTCTATGGCAAAAAGTGATGTCAAATTCTGAATAATGTTTCATGCACATGCACATTTTATGTAGGAAAATAGGCCAAAATTCTAAAGTCATTTTAAAGTTGACACATTGGCAACCTGACACCTGTAATTTGGGTATATTTTTATATCAGTATAGATTAGCTATCTATCAAATCATTTTTGGAAACCAATTAATCCAATCTTCTAGAAACATCAAATTTAAGCCACCAACTAACAGTGGATGGGTCACCAGCAAATCCATGTACATTTATACATATTTCCTCACTAGCTGTCACAGTGGACCCATTTATATTTTCCAGTTAGTTTAGCACATGTCTTTGTTATGTGGGTGAAAAACTGGAGGAATGCCCATATAGACTTAGGGAGAACATGTAGACTCCTCACAGACCAGGCACAGTATTTATATTGAGTCTACTGGCTCTGTAAGGCAACAAAATATTAGAACTTTAGAAAAGTGGAGACGAGAAAAAGCCATTCAGCCCGATGAGCTTGTCCATCCTAATTAACCTGATTGTCCAAAATAACATTAAGTGGAGATCTGAAGGTCCCTAAAGTCCTTCTCTGTCTAAAGCTAACTGCTGCACTACTAGGAACAGCCATAGCAAGCGGAAAAAAGTAACAGATAGTGATAATAATAAGCAGAACACACGCAAAAGTCCAGTTTGACAATGATAATTAATCAAAAGATTACGATATTGCAACTAAGAAGTGATCAAAGCGTTTGCACTTTTACAAATGCATTTTGTAGGACTGAAAGTGTTGTCTGCACAGATCAATCTGAAAGATTTTATTCTGAACAAACAAGTAATATAACCTAAAATTATAACATGGGTGGTGTGGTGTCATAGTGGCTCGTGCTGCTCCCTCCCAGTTTCAGTTTCAAATCCTGGTCCAGGCAGCGTCTGCATAGAGTCTGCGTGTTTTCCCTGTTTCTGTGTAGGCTTGCTGGGGATTGTGCAGCTTGTCTGTCCTCCCACATCCCAAAGAAGTACAGTTAGTTTAATTGCCTCATTGGGTTGTGTGTGTATCAGTGGGCCCTGCAATTGGTACCTCATGTAGGGTTAATTCCTACTTTGTGCACAATGCTGTTGGCAAGGGCACTGGTCTGAATAAATATAATATTAAAATTTAAATGTAAATACAACACTTTTAATGCATAATAATAGATATTTTGGACCTTATTTTTTTCACATCATACATGTGTTGTTATGGCCATGGCGTGCTTACCTTAAGAGAGGATTATGCAAACATTACTTGGATAACTTGGATTCACACATAGGAAGTGATCGTCAGCAAGTAGACTCTCTTACGGTTATCCTTAACATTGCCAGAAGAAGCGCTTCTGTGGTTTTCCTCTATTAAAATTCTACATTCTTGTCTGAGCTTCAACAGCTTCTTACATTTGTGAAACAGAGAGAAGAAAATGAATGAGATAAAGGACCACATTTTTTATATGCCATGGCAGCCCTTACGTATGTAACCAATATTTTATATCTCAGAACTGCATAAAGATTGATGCTGTGCCCTTTTTAGCTGGAACAGCTTTTCTATGATACCGACATGAGAATCGGGTTTTGGAAATACTTTGCGGTTTAGCTTCAGAGTTAAAATGTGAAAGCATGTGCTCTGTGCTCAGTGCAACACGACTATGCAATGGCACCTGTTCCTGGTCACAATTTACTGCAACTATGACGTAATTAAATACATTATAAAAATAAGACACAAAAAAGTGAAAGCATTGGGTCACATAATTTGAAAGAATGCACAAAAATGCAATGCACAGTTATTTGCAGAGGTGTCTTTCCAGACATGATTTCAGAACAGAAATGAAAACAAGGTGGCCGATTTCAGGACTATATACACAGTAGTCACTCAGCAAAAAGGGGGCAAGTCCAAGAGGGCAGACAATGGAAGTGCCGTCAGCAGTGGATTAGCTGACAGTCTTCTGTTCTGCAGAGGAACGAAGAGAGAAGGCATTAGACCATAACGGCAACTTCTAGTTTGGCAGGTAACTAACATCACAGGATAACTTAAGCTCTCCCCCATGCGCACACATGTGACAACATTTAATATCTGACTAACAATATGAAAGATAAGTTTAAAGGCTGTATGTCTGCACAGTTCATGGCAGAAACTTAATAACTTACATGCAGCAAACATAAAAAAGCTTTTGAGAACAATGGAAAGGTAAATGGTTAATAAGTAAACATTGATTAAGTGGTTACTTTATAAGATTACGACTAATTTACCATGTTTATTCTATACAAGCTGTCCCCCGCTGCTCTGCCCGCATAGTAGTGAAACAGGACAAACTTTAAAAATCAATAAACAAGTTACGCTCTAAAACGTGGCAACAGGTAGACAGACTGGAATGGAAGCTGAGTGAGTGAGTGAGTGAGTGAGTGAGTGAGTGAGGGAGGGAGGGAAGAGGACCCCATCTGGCTCCCTACTCCTAACGTCACACTTCCCTCTACCCTCAGCCCACAGCCTCTGTCTTGGAACTTTAATTCTTAGCGTGATAAGAAAAGTCACAAAATTAACCGGAATGTTCAAGCAAATTCCAGAAAAAACCCGATCTAAATCTGTTAAGTAGTGCTCTCATTCACTAGCTAAGCGAAGGTAAGGTACAACCCGAGGCTGGCGCGCGAGTGAGGAGGTCCCCGCCTGACTCCCTATTCCTGATGTCATGCTTCCCCCTACCCTTGGCCCGCAGCCTTTGTCTCAGAGTAGCATGAATAAATCGGTCATGCATGCAAACTATGACGCTATGAAAGAAGTCACAAAATCACACTGAATGTTCAAGCAAATTAGAGAAACAAATCCGATCTAAATCCATTATGTTCTCTTGTGAAAAGCAGACAGAGAGACAAACATTGGATTTTATGTATATAGAGATTACAGTATTCTGACATTCATCAAAATGGATCAAGCTAATGTTGGAAAAAATGAAAAAGTGAGCTGCAACTGTTAGCCTACTGGCATAAGAACCCTAACAAACTTACCATGTGAAATTGTAAAGAATTAACTCCACAAAAATAGCCTTTCTCCATAGTGAAGCTTTTACTGTGTAGTGGTTTTCAACATGGCAAAAAATCGATTATTGGAAGTGAAAGTAGAGAAGTGGAATGAATGTGATCCATTCTTGGGTAAGTAAGAAGAAGTGGATTTGCCCAGTGATGCATCACTTCCAAATTTGGTGAGAAGAGCTGATTCTTTATTCAAAAACAGTTTTACAGCCAATACATCCCACTTGCTCTTTAAAGAGTGTAGTGTTTTTTCAGCATTCCTAGGATGATTAACTGAAAGTAAAACTAAGTTGAGGTAATTGAACCATTCACTTGCTATTGTTTGGTACTGTATGCCACTGTCCCCTAAAATCAAGAATCCCCTGAAATACAGAAATCAGCTGTCCTTAGGAATCATCCTTAGCCTCACTTAAAGATAACAAAAGAAGCTAAACAAAGAAGTTGTTTACATGGAGGAAATTGAGGATTTTGGAATAATCTTCCTTGATGTTGAAGCAGACACTTAAGGAAACACCTGGTGGCATCCTCACAAGATACGGAAATCGCCTTAACTGGCTCCTTTGAATGTGAAGCACAAACAACTCTGCCTTCTGGTGTACCAGGATTCTCACCTTGTGGTGAACACAGCTGGCACTCCGTGAAGAAACATCATTTTACCCACTTGTTCCCGCAGGATCATTCTTTTAGTTGGACAACCTTGGGATTGGATAATAATAATAATAATACATTTTATTTATATAGCGCCTTTCCCATGTTCAAGGGCACTTCACGGAGTTTAAGAAAGAACGGCAGGGTATACAGTATATAGCATTGTACTAAACCAGATAAATAAATAAAGAAGATTAAGACAGTAAATTCAGAGAAAGCCTAACAGACAACAGAATTGATGGTCTCGCACACACATAGAGGTTACATGAGCATCTTGACAGAGAGGTAAACTGAGAGAAGGCTAATAAAGTCAGGTAGAGCTAAAAGACTTCCTGAACAGATGAGTTTTGAGTTGTTTTTTAAAAGAATTCATGGAGTCAGCTGACCTGATTAATTTCGGCAGGTCATTCCAGAGTCTGGGCGCTATACAGCTGAAGGCCCTGTCACCCATGGAGTGTAGATTAGTGTGGGGCACAACAAGATTACCAGAATCAGAGGACCTTAGTGAGCGGGCAGGCACATGGTGATGGAGAAGGTCACTGATGTAGTTTGGCATGAGGTTATTTAAGGCTTTGTAGGTCATTAGTAGGATTTTATATTCGATTCTGTAAGACACGGGGAGCCAGTGAAGACGGAGCAGGATGGGTGTGATGTGCTCGCTGCTGCTGGTTCGAGTGAGGACTCTTGTAGCCAAGTTTTGAATAAGCTGGAGCTGTGATATAAGATTAGAAGGGACACCTGCCAGTAGGGAGTTACAATAATTGATGTGGGATGTGATAAAAGCATCGACAAGTTTCTCAGCATTAGAAAAGGAGAGGAATGAGCGAACACGGGATATGTTATGGAGGTGAAAGTAAGAACATTTTTTAATGTGATTTATGTGGGCGGAATAACAGAGGGATGAATCAAAAATGACACCAAGATTCTTTGCAGTAGAGGCAGGTCTGATGAGATCACCGCCAAGATGGACTGGGAAGGAGCTCATTTTATTAAGTTGCATTTTAGTCCCAATTTGCAGGAGTTCAGTTTTGTTGCAATTTAATTTTAAGGAGATCTGCTCCATCCAGGTTTTAATTTCACTAAGGCAAGTTGTGAGCTGAGAAAGCTCTGATGAAGTTCCACTTTTAACACTGAAGTAGAGTTGAGTATCATCTGCATAAAAATGATAGCCCAGTCCATAGCTACGAATAATATGGCCAAGGGGAAGCATATAAATCCAGAAGAGAAGAGGGCCGAGGACAGAGCCCTGAGGAACTCCTTGTGTGACTGGCGCTGAGCTGGATCTGCTGTTGACAAGACTAACAAACTCTTGCCTATCAGTCAGATAGGACTTGAACCACTGGAGGGCAGTGCCAGAGATACCCAGCATGTTCTCCATTCTGGACAGTAGAATGTCATGTCTGACCTGAGTGTCAAATGCTGCACTGAGGTCTAATAGAATTAATATGCTGGTTTGTCCAGAGTCTGCTGCCATAAGCAGATCATTGGTTACCCGTAGCAGAGCAGTTTCACAGCTGTGCTACACCCTGAAACCAGACTGAAAGGGTTCCATCAAATTATTAGAAGTTAAGTAGTTGGTGAGTTGGGAAGCTACAACACGCTCAAGAACTTTTGACAGGATGCACAGTACACTGATAAATCACCTATGAGTTATTGTAGCTTTTACCCAGATGCCACTAAAGTAATCTGTTCATTAATCACATAATCTCCTCTATCCTCTCATCTAAAATGCATCTGTGTTAGATTAGGTGGTATCTCTAAATGAGTGTGTCCTGAAGTTAACTGGGACCCTGCCAAATTTGATTCAAACTTAATCCTCCATGCTATTATAATACACTGAGCAAATGATTAAGGGCACTATAGTCCTTCTAGGTCCTTCTTTTACTCTCAAAACAGCCTCACTTCTTCATGGTGTGGGTACCACAAGATGCTGGAAAGGTTCCTTTGAGATTCTGGTCCAGGCTGACTTGATTGCACCACACAACTTCTGCAGATTTGTCAGCTGCACATTCAGGCTGCAACTCTCCTGCTTCACTGCATCCCAATGGTGTTTTTTTGGATTGAGATCAGGTAACTAGGAAGGCCACTGAGGAACACTGAACTCACTTTGTAACATGGTGGATTATCATGCAGGAAGTAGCCATTAGATGGGTGGGCATGAAGGAAAACTGTGGCTATGAAGAGATGCATGGCACTCAAGTGGTGACTGATTGGTACAAACAGGTCAAAAGTGTGCCAAGAAAACATTCCCCACCAACCTGGATAGTTGATACAAAGCAGGTTGGGTGCATGGATTTGCACAGTTGGCATCAAATTATAACCCTAACATCTATGTGCTCCGGTAAAAACTGAGATTCATTAGACCAGGCTATATTTTTTACAGTCTGCAACTCTCCAGTTTTAGTGAGCCTGTGCCCACAGCAGCCACAGCGTTTTTTTTGGCTGACACGAGAAGAACCCGATGTGGTCCCATAAGTCTCAAGGTTCAATGTGTTGTGCATTTTGAGATGCTTTTTCTGCCCACCATGGTTGTCCAGAGTGGTTATCTGGATTACTGTTGCCTTTCTGACAGCTTGAACCAGTCTGGCCATTGTCCTCTGCCCTTTCTCATCAACCACCACTCATTGGATGTTTTTTTGTTTTTTCATCCCATTCATGTCATCTCTAGAGAACGTTGTATGTGAAGACCCCCAGAGATCAGCAGTTGCAGAAATAAACCAACCAGTGGCCGAAATCACTGAGATCACTTTTTTTTTTCCATTCTAGTGTTTCTTGCGAATATTAACTGAAACTCCGTATCTGTATCTGCATGATGTTATGCATTGCACTCTGCCACCTGATTGGCTGATTAGATAATTGCATGGATACGCAGGTGTCCCTGATAACTTGTTGAATGAGTGTATGTTGCAGACTTTCATGTGGCTGTAAGGCTGGTAATGAACAGAAGGATGATCCCTAAGTTTCGTCACTTTGTATGTCTGTACTGCAAAATAAGCACATGCATACACTTTTTAAAAAAAATGTTCAATTAATAGTAAAAAAACTGGCAGCTGTGCTTGCCAGAATTTTACCGTAAAAAATAAAGTGACAATATATTTAGGTCTACGGTGTGACTTTGTAGTAAATAACTTGTTTTTTCTTTACAACACATTCTAATAGAAGTGAATGTTTAACCATAACCTGAAATCCATGCACTGTAATAAATATGCCAATCATTAAACTATTACAAAATATTGTCAGGATCAAACATCAGTACACAGTTTGCATCAGTAAAGTAACAACAACCAATAGCAAACATGTATCATTTAATTGTACACATTGAAAAGAATTCATTGTTTAAGGAAGTTACGGCACATTTTCAGGTGGAGAAGTAAAGTTTGCTTTTATGGTGTATGGTGTCCTACAGGTGTGCCAGCTTATCCAATACGACCCACCATAAATCAGCTTCCATACCCTCAAAACACCTTCAGCACACAGGGAAAAATAAGTCTACTAAATAAGTGTTTTATCCCTGCTGTCCAAAGGTATGCAGTTCACCAGGAACAATATGGTAAAAGGGGGCGTTTCCTTATGCAAATATCGTAAGTGAAACAGTGCTGTACCGTTTTACATTTTACAGTTGTTTACCTTGTCAGTGTACAATGAGGTGGCTCCCTTATTGACAGCAGCAACTTAAACTCGCGGTTCCCAGCCTTGGCTTGTCAGTATTCCCAAACCCTACCAGGGCCTCTCTCGTGCACCACTAATTAAGCATTTATGGCTTATAAATAGTACTAAACACTCCAGGGTGCTCTTTTGAGCATTCTGAACTCACTTTGTTGGCATTTATCTGAGTTTATGCCTTCACTGGTGATTACCAGGCTTCCTGTGGCCTTATTTCCTTTCTCTCCTTCTGTCTCTGTCTCTCTGGCTCTCTCAATTTAAGATTTATCCATTCATTATCAAGTTTGTTGGAATGTGAAGACAAGACCCTACACCAGGAACTCCCGGCGAAAGGCAGGAAGACACCCTGGACAAGGTACATTGACGGGCTCTTCTGCTTTTGCTTGTGCCAAGTTAATTTCCTACTGACTTCCTACTAACCTAAACACATGTCTTTGGGATGAGGGAGGAATATCCACATGGAAAGGTGGAGTACTTGCCAGCTTTAGGCCAGGATTTGAATCCTTCACTCAGGACAACATATCCCTTCCCCTTCTTAAAATTCAGATAAAAAAAATTGGAGTTGAAGGAAAAAGCAACAAAGTCCCCCCTTGATGACTCTCTGTCTCTCCTCCAGGATGTGAGTACTCATAGGTGCACAGAAACAGGGCCATCCTGCAAGAATTTGATTTTGAAAAAGTCGACACCTTTTCTATCTGGCTTCTTGAGATATGCATATTGAATCTGTAATTCAGTATTATTCTAGATTTTAGTTTATCTTGCTACGCTAAATTAAATAAGCAGCTTGGAAATTTGTGCCCGTTATTAATTTCTCTCACTGCAGAGAGCAGCTTAATGAGGTATACATTATGGCAGTTTAAAAAATTACAGTTTAAGCCAAAAATAAATAATTAAATAAATTGGGTGGGAGATCATAGTAGCTTATGCCAAATGGAATGTAGAAATGGGTGGGTGTGCACAATTTATTAGTCAATATGTCATTGTGTTTATACCAAATGAGGATACCAATTTCAGTTAGAATAGCTTTTAAATTAATCACTTGACATTTAATTGTTGATGCTAAAATGAAAATAGGCCGCACTCTTGTTAAGCTAAGCTGTAAAGTATTTCCAAGATTTTCCATATGTGATGTTGGATTCTAAAGTCCAGGCTAAAATGTTTAAAATTGAAGCTCCTATGAGAGTTGAGCGTCATCCTTTAATTATAACAGTTGTGACAATAAACACTCTCAGACATCACGAAGTTTTGGGGTAGCCACCCGTATATTGTGTCCTGGCTACAAATTGTTTGAAAAACAACAACACAACTGAACTGAACTACTGCCTTAAGATGGCAGCTTTAAGGCCAAGTGGAGGATGTGACGTCACTGGTTACCTGTGTCATTTAGAATTGACTGCTTATGGTTTACAAAACCTTAAATAATCTCGCTGCATCTTATATTTCGAAATGTCTTACACCTTACACTCCAAATCATAACCTTAGATCTTCAAATCTGCTTAGAATTACTAGAGCTAAACTTAAAAGAAGTGGTGAGGTGGCCTTCTGCTGTTATGCATCTAAAATCTGGAATAGCTTACTTATAGAAGTTCAGTGGAGCAGTTTAAAACACTGCTGAAAACACATTGCTTTAACATGGCTCTCTCATAGCTTCATCTTAGTTAAATTCTGATGCTCTGTATATTCAATTAATTATCATTATCATTCATCGTGGCTTTGCAATCCGTACTCACTCCTACTTTCTCTTCTGTTTTTTTTTCGGTTTTCTGTGGTTGTGATCTGCGCCACCACCACCTGATCAAAGCACCGTGATGTCCCTGCATTGATGGATTAAAGGCCAGAAGTCCACGTGACCGTCATCATCAAGTCCTTCCATTAAAACCCTGAATAACATGAGGACTGATTGAGATTATTTATTTTAGGTAGAATGCCTAGAGTGGGCTTGGCGGTCTCGTGGCCTTGGGACCCCTGCAGATTTTATTTTTTTCTCCAGCCGTCTGGAGTTGTTTTTTTTTTTTGTTTTTTTCTATCCTCCCTGGCCATCGGACCTTACTTTTATTCTATGTTAATTAGTGTTCCCTAATTTGAATTATTTATTTTGTCTTTTTTCTCTTTCTTCATCATGTAAAGCACTTTGAGCTACATTGTTTGTATGAAAATGTGCTATAGAAATAAATGTTGTTGTTGTTGTTGTAAGGGATTGAGAGAGACAATCAGTGCGCCTTGCCGCCCCCTGGTTAGGCATGGAATTACAACTATTCAGACCCTTTAGTTGTCTCCTATGTGTGTGACACAGTGCATATGATGAATGCTACCCACAGATTCTAAAATTATTACTAATTCGATTATATAGTTATTTCCTTTTTATAGTATGTAAGTGCTGTAACAGACAGACAGGCGTCCTGACTGGAATGGAATGTGATGTCTTACTTTCCAACCACGTGATTCCCACATAATGGCCTCATGGCCAGGTAAGTCATCTCACTCCATTCCAGTCGGGATGCCTGCCCATCCGTTACGGTGGTATTGACATGTTATATATCACAGGGCTAACAAGATTACAATACAATGTTGAATGCACAAACCAAACAGTCACATATATTCAAAGAAGCTCAAAGTGAAATGCTTAATTCAATTCAGGGTCACAGGGAGGAGAGTCCCAGCAGCACTTGTGGAAATAGCCCTGGGCAGTCGAGCGCAAGGCCCACTCGCACATGCACATGCAGCGAGTTTTTACACTTCGTATATTTAAAGAAGTGTATAGAGTGAGAATGTGCTGACTCCACAGACACCATGACTAGGTGCTGGATTTGAACCCAAGACAATCCAAACGGACTAAAAACAAAACAAAAACAAATAAAACACTGGCAAATACTTGAAAGCTTCAATTGGATTTAATTTGGCTTTTTTTGTCACTGTCAAAGACTGTTTAATGTTGGAATGAAAAAAGATCTTTCCAAAGTGATCTGAATGAATTATAAATCTAAAACACAAAATAGCTGATTCCAGAAGTACTCACTCCCTTCAAGTGAGTGTTTAGCGGATGCACCTTTTGCAGCCATGATAGTCTGTACTTATTAGACACTGACATTTTTCCCCATTCTTCTTTACAAAACTGCTCAAGCTCTATCAGGTTGCATGGGGATCGAGAGTGAACAGCCTTTGTCAAGCCGAGCCACAAATTCTCAATCAGATTGAGATCTGGACTCCGACTTGGCCACTCCATGACATTCCCATTGTTGTTTTTAAGCCAATTCTCTGCAGCTTTGGCTTTATGCTTGGGGTTGTTGTCCTGCTAGAAAACTAATCTTAACCCAAAGTTATGGTTTCTTGCAGACTGCATCCAGGATGTTCTTGTATTTTGCTGCATTCATTTTACCCTGAGCCCTCTCAAGCCCTCCAGTACCTGCTGCAGTAGAGCATCTCCACAGCCTGAAGCTGCCACCACCTTGGCTCACGGTGACGACGGTGAGTTTTTGATAATATGCAGTGTGTGGCTTACAGCAAATGTGGTGTTTAGTCTGATGGCCAAAAAACACATCTTTGTTCTCATCAGACAGTGGAACCCACTTCCTGACTTCCATGTGCCTTCTGTCAAAGACTGTCTGAGTTTCCTAATGGTTATATTTCTCTTTTCCAGTTTCCCACAAAGATGTAACTGGTAAAGCATCTTGTTACCTGCACGGTTTCCCCAATCTCAGACAGAGTAGCTTGTGACCGCTGAGCTGCCAGAGGTCTCTTGGTTGCCTTCCTCACAAGTCTTCATTTTGCACAATTGCTCAGTTTTAGTGGATAGCCTGCTCTAGACAGATTTACAGCTGTGCCATAGTCCTTCCATTTCTTCTTGATTGATTTAAAAGAATACTCCACCCAAAAAATATATACAGGGTGAGCCAAAATGAAATACCACATTTCTCAAGGTCATTTGGCACGAGGTAGAGGCAGCCGAGTGGGTTGGGGTGGGGGTCCTTTGATAGGCGATCCCTTGTAGTTTTCAGTCAGCAACATGTCTTGGTCTGGTGTGCACCGTGCTTTTGCTGTCGAAGTGTTCTTCAAAAAAAATAAATCCATCGTCAGTCTACAAGGCACCTTCTGAATGCACTTCAGTATTCCTCCTAATGGTGATTTCCCAAATTGGAAAATAATTCTTCAGTGGGTGGCTAAATTCAGAACAGAAAATCTCCAGACCGTCCTTAAATTGTACAAACACCTGAAAACATCCAAGCTGTAAGGGCATCAATTTTACAGTCTCCTAGACATTCAGCGCCCAAACATGCTTCTGCCTTAGGCATTTCAAACATGTCTTTGAGGAGGATTTTGCATGAGAACCTTAATTTCCATCCATAAAAAATGATGGTAGTCCAGGAACTAACTGAGAGAGACTGGGAGAGTCATAGAGAGCTGTGCGCGAACATTCTGCAAACTGTCTATCGAGATGCCATCGTTATGTGCAGCAACGAGGCACAGTTCCATTAGAATGATTGCGTAAATAAGCAACACTGCCACAATTGGGCTGAAACCAACCCTTAATGAGCTTTATCAGAGACCCCTGCACAGTAAATGTGTTACAGTTTGGTGTCCAATGCAGAATTTGGCATTGTAAGCCCTTACTTTTTTGAGGAGGGGGAAGCAACGGCCAACGTCACTTCAGAACATTACATTGAAATGCTAGAGAACTTTTTTCGGCCCCAACTGGAAGAAATGGATGTGGTGGATGCCTGGTTTCAAAAGGATGGAACAGCAGCTCATGGGGCACAAAGATCCATGCAAGTTTTGCAGGAGATATTTCCAGGGAAGCTGATCTCCCTGTGCGGCGATGTCGGGTGGCCGTTACGTTTGCCTTATCTCGCTCCGTGCGATTTCTTCTTGTCGGGCTATCTCAATTCGAAGGTATACACACACTGAGCTCAAAACCTTGATTCGCCACAAAATCATCCATATTCCTCTTAAAATGGCAGAACGAGTCATGTGAGCATTCAGAAATCATCTCAAAGAGTGTATCGCTAATGATGGCCACCACCTTGAAGACATCACTTTTAAAACACAGTGAAAAAAATCTATTTTGTATAACCTTTCTTGTGTCGTAATGAAATTTATTTTATCTTGTAGCATTTTTGTAGAATAAACGTTTGAAATGTGGTACTTCTGTTTGGCTTACCCTGTATATATTTTATTTTGCATGTTACTCACCCCGTGTGTTCTGTAGTTACTTTAACATGGCTTTTATCCATAACTTCATTTTAGTTTAATCCTGATGCTCTGTATATTCAATTATTATCATTACTATTCATGGTGGCTCCAAAATCTGTACTCACCCCTACTTTCACTTCTGTTCTTTTTCCAGTTTTCTGTGGTGGCGACCTGTGCCACCACCACCTGATCAAAGCACCATGATGTCCCTTCATTGATGGATTAAAGGCCGGAAGTCCACGTGACCATCATCATCAAGTCCTTCCATGAGAACCCTGAATGCCATGAGGGATGATCATTTATGTTAGGTAGAATGCCTAGAGGGGGCTGGGCGGTCTCATGGCCTGGAACCCCTGCAGATTTTATTTTTTCTCCAGCCATCTTAGCGCAATGAGAGAAGTCGCAAAATCAACCAGAATGTTCAAGCAAATTATACAAAAAAAAGATCTAAATCCGTAACGTACTTATCTCATTCACTAACTAAGCAGAGTTAAGGTTACGCCCTGAGACAAACACGTGAGTGAGGAGGGTTCGGCCCACTGCATGTCTCTCGGATTTAGTCTAATAATTTGGTACCGCAAGCGAGCTATGATACTTAGCACGATGAGAAAGATGCAAAATCAACGGAATGTTCAAGCAAATTTTAGAAAAAAACCCGATCTAAATATGTTAAATAGTTCTCTCGTGAAAAGCGGACAGACAGACAAATGGGTCTAAAAAACTATAAGAAATTTCGCACTTGGACCGCGAAATTTTTAAAAGCGTTTCTTAGTGAGCACCTATGGGCCAAGGGTAACCTACATTCCAAATTTCAAGTCCCAAGATTTCATGATGAGTCAGTCAGTGGTATTTGGCTTTTATATATATAGATAAATAGTGAAAACTTCCAAAAGGGTGACTGTTTTATAGCCACTGCATCTATCACATAGTGTTATGGAAAACAACATTAGGAAAAAGCTATTATTTATTTATTATTTTCTTGCTATGTTACTCTTGGTAAATGTAAAATTTGTAAAGTTATCACTAAGTATTGAAAGATTCTCTAAAATGTAATCGATCTTGCGTTTATAGAAACACTGGCTGTAATCTAAGTATGTTTTTCACTGAAACAGAACACTAAAACCCAGTAACTCAGGGGAATCTCTTTCTCATCATTTCCCCCAGGATGAACAAGTCCACACACGACTGGGATTCCTGTGCAGTTGTCTGTTTTGCTGCCTGAAGCCAACCAGAGGTCAATGATATTCTTCGGTGACAGGCAGTGACACCGTCTGACACTCCGTTGTAGGCAGTGCACTTGCCGCTCCAATCTCTTCATTAAAGTGTTAACCCTTACACCATATTTGTAAACTCACTGTGCTGATGCATTGAGTGATTAAGCAGTTGTATGTGCTTGTGCTGGAGTGTCAATGGAGCGTCAGAATAATATAAAGTAGACTTTCTATATTGTGACATCATGGGACAGTGGTTTGCACTGCTGCTTCACAGCTCCAGCTACTATCGGTGTAGAATTTGAAAATTCACCCCATATCTGAATAGGTTTGTCCTCCATTGGCTCCAGTCCTTTATGAGGCAATGTGGGTAGACACCATGCCCAGCAGTTAGAAAATGGCTGGATAGGACCAAGAACATGAACCCAAGAGAAAGAAACAGAAGTGGGATCTTGAGACATTTTACTGTATTTATTTTTCACATAGTCGTTAGGTAAAGATTACAGTCCCTTAGAGGTGTGATGGGTGGCCAGGGCCCTTGCCTGGGCCAGATGCCTCTGCCTTGGAAGGACCGGAGGAGCAAGTATGGACATAGCATCACCTCCACCGGAACTCTAGATGGCAGCTCCCTGGATGGCAGCGATGCCTTGGACTCCCGCAGGGCTTCATGGGAATTGGAGTTCGTTATAGCCCTGTTGGGATTCGGAGGGTGCCGCCAGGATGTGCTGCAACTGTCCCTGAGCCTGTGTGGGCAGTTCTTCCACCACACCCGGAAGTGCTGCTGGAGGTGGGTCAACGAGCACCTGGAGCACTTCTGGGTGACCTACTGTATATAAGGGGCCAGCAGACAGCACTTGGGAGGAGCCAGAGTCGGGAGGAGAGGGACTAAGCTTGCCAGAGAGGAGTGGAGGAGAAAAAGAAGACAAGTATTGTGATTGTGCTATTGTGCTTGTTGGGACTGTGTTGTGCCTGTGGGAGCAGGGTAGGGGTTGCCCAAAGGCAAAAGAAAAGAAAAGAAAAACATTTATTTGTTTTATAAGTGTGTCTGTCTGTGTCGGGTCAGGCACTGGTATAGCACCTTTTGTTACAGAGGGAAGAGTTGCCTTTTGTAGAAAACAGGCCACCTATTGTCTGCGACAGAGACATTCAGCTTGGTAGTCCAGTTATGAACTGTGTTTCTGTGTAGTCCAGGGAGGAGTGCATACTTACGTGGCACACGAATCACGAGTTTTGTCCAGTTGATACACCAGGTTAGCATTTAAGCTGTCTGAGAAGAAATATGATATGAATGAGGTAAAGAAGCCTGCAGCATACATGAAATTTAAGTTAAATAGTTATTAAGTTAACCTGCCAGGTAGTTTACAGTTATGGTAACAACACCATTACCATTTTTACTATGCAGCCACTTAAGCTGTAACTGTATCTTCGCTAGTGTATGCGAATAAAGCTATGTCACCATCCAATCAATGCGTCAGATTTTCCAGCAAGGGAGAATTTTTTTTAGCTTACCAGGAACAGGAGGAAATGTGAATAGTAAAATCATCAAGTCATCGATGGTGGAGCACTACAGAGGGTGGGATCTGCGGAGTTTGTAACATTGTTTACAAAATATTTGTAAAATTTTGCTCATTTCTGGTGACAGTAACAATGTCTGTTAAAAGACACTTAAGTTCACAACACGCATGCTTTGTTGAAAGGGCAGGTGTCTGATAGCATGTAGGACAGTTTGAAGCCGCTTAGGTGTTTAGAGAAGCATCGAGAAGAGCGGCAATGCCGGGTTTTATTTCGCATTCAGTTTCATATTATACATTTGTATTGCTTTTAATGCCAGCTTTGTGTTTTATTGTTTTAAAACTAATCTTAATGGATGATTTGTGTCCAGTGAGCACAGAATTCACTTTATTGTGAATCCTGTATAGAAATACGTATTGCATGTAAATCAAGTGCTTCGTTTAATCCCTACTGTGGATATGGTTCTGAGTGGGGAATGGAGGTAGGAGGTAGGTGGCAAAAATCCACCTTTCCTCAAAATGCATTTTGTAATGTTATGATAAAACTAAAGTCAAAGACCTTTTAATATTTTGTTATATTGTAAAATTTTAATTAAGGCTGTCAGACTTCTGTCAATCAGTAATTAATCTGCAGGTTTGGGACCCAAGATGCTTTCATTTATGATATTGATCTCTTTCTCCCAATGAAGAACATTTGCCATTACAGTCACCCCTCCAGATTCGAGAATTTAAAATTAGTGATTTTGGTTATTCATGAGTTGGGTGTGAACAATAAATGGGAATATTTTTGGAGCTTACCAAAAGACTGCATAAATTCACGTCAGAAATGTACAGTAAAACTCGATTATGGGAGATAATGAGGACCAGTGCTACTTTTTAAAGTAAGAAGTATCACTGTTTACTAGAAACATCATATTTTATATTCATGCTGCGTAGACATTCAGTTGTAAAAGGCAACAAGGGTAAAGACTTAGCGTTTAACCCTCACAAATCTTCAAGTGCTGACTCAATACTGCGCCTTCTGGGTCTTTTTTGACCCGATTCTAACACCCCTTTTTAAGTCCTGGACATCAAATTTTTTTATCCCAAAACTATTTTATATTGATTTAACATCTCAACCTGTAGTAGTGATGATCCTAACTTTTAGAACAGATGACGTTTAGGATGTTTTTATCAGTTGTTAATAAACAAAGCACCTTAAATCCAGCATAAAATCCATTAAAGGTTAAAACTAACCCAAAGGATATGGCAGTGTTCACAATGTGTAGCAGCTGTACAAAACAGTGACATTTAGAAAATGCTTTGTGTGGTAGAAATCAACATCTTAATTAAACAAAGAAACTCATCCTCTAACAGGACAAATCACTAATCACGAAGGAGAAAAGATTGTGCATCTTCATCATTTACTACTCTTCAGCTAATTCTTGAACCGGGAGCGTTTTTCTACCGCATGATCAGAATGGTCGGAGAAACAAAGGATACAGGTTCATTTTATAAACTATTAAATTTACATACAGTGTCAGTCAATCCATACATTTAAACCTGGGTTCGCTTCCCGGGTCCTCCCTGTGTGGAGTTTGCATGTTCTCCCCGTGTCTGCGTGGGTTTCCTCCGGGTGCTCTGGTTTCCTCCCACAGTCCAAAGACATGCTGGTTAGGTGCATTGGCGATCCTAAATTGTCCCTATTGTGTGCTTGGTGTGTGTGTGTGTGTGTGTGTCCTGCGGTGGGCTGGCGCCATGCCCGGGATTTGTTCCTGTCTTCCACCCTATGCTGGCTGGGATTGGCTCCAGCAGACTCCTGTGACCCTGTGTTAGGATACAGCGGGATGATCAATGACTGACTGACTGACTATTTGGGTTTTTGGTGTGTTTTGTCAATTTCTATAGCTGCTCATCCTGCTATTTTGTTGAACACGGTTAGCTGCTCTTTATAGGTCAGTACAGCTGATTTCCAACCATATTCTGCCTGTTAAGGAGCTGGCACATTACTCTTGTGGCATGCCTGGTTGGTACGTATTTTGAAGTCTGGCTTCACAAACTAAGAAGATGTGGAAGTAGCTGGTCTGTTGTGTTCAGCAGCTGCACAGAGAGAAGAACACACAGCACCTTGCCAAGACAACCAGACAAAAACAAAATAGATACTGCAAATGCATTCAGCCGACTCAAATCACTGAACAATAATTAGACTGCAATGTAAATGATGCCAAGGAGACTGGGTGGGTGGCATGAGTGAAATGGAGCGCTCAGAATCAAAAAGTCACAAGCAACCTTCAGTCTCCCTGAAAGAAGATTCATGTAGCGATGGGCAATTCAACTTCAGAAGAGGTGGCAAGCCTCACAGAATGTCAAGTCAAGAACACAACCACAAACTCCAAATTCTTTATTTCTATTTAGTCTGTATTTAATACAACTAGGCAGTACCAAAAAAAGTCAGCAAGTATAGAAAGCAAAGGCACATGGGAAAAAAAACCCTTTGCCCTCTAAAATAATTTTTTTTTTGTCCCCAAAAAAAAACCCAAAACATTATTTTATGTTGTAAGGATTTATTAAAGAAAATAATTATGTTTTCTTATAACTGAAAGCTATTTTTAAGAAAAGTATCAGCCTTTCCTTCTGCTTTAATGAAACAACGCACATCAGACATGCAAACCAGCCATGAGTCCCCCCAACAACTGACCCAGAGACTGAGCCATTGAGGCAGAGGGCAGACCACTGGCCTGTCACGTGGGCCAAAATATGAATGGATGAGCAGTAAACACAAGCACAGCAGCCATGATGATCAAATAAGAAAGAAAATGTATTTTATGAATCCAAAAAAAATGCTTTTGATGTGGCTGAGTGAATTCCGCATCTGACTGCTGCTTCTCACCGACCTTCTTGTTTGATTATCCGTTGCCTCATTTGATGAATTTACTACTTTTAAAAAAATTTCAATTATTGATTGTTTTATCAGTCTGACTTTATTAAACATCAAGACTCCAGATGCCTGCAAGTTCCTGCGCCTCTTGAGGTCTGCTGCTGGGTCTTGGATCAGATCATCTGACTGACTATTACGCCTCCGTTTTTGCTGGATTTTCTTCAAACTGCCTGACAATCCCAACTAACATGGTGAGCATACTGGCTAATTCATCCAGTCAGTTTGCACCCTCTTGTTGGATTGCAGTTTATGCATTGTTTACCTTCCAGTGACCAATCAATCCGTTGAAATGCTGAGAAATCTGTTTAACGTATTCCGCTTTGTCAAATAGCTCCTTTAATTTACCTTTATAAGGTAAATCTTCTGAGACATTCACAAGAAGCAGAAGAATGTTATTGGCATGTGCACCCATTTTTTGAGGTGAATTGTTAACAGTAGTAGGAGTGCAGTGAGGGGTTCTAGTGAAAGTGTGAAGAATATAGGAGATAAGGGACAACCTCATCTCACTTTCCTACATATAGACAAAGGGTAAGTTGAGCCTAAATTATTAAGAATTGACATAATTCGAGTTGAATATAATGATTTGGATCATATTAACGAATAGTCCGTGTCACTCGGGAGCATCGGAGGATCTTCTTCGCGGTCTTATTCAAGGTATGTAATAACCCACTGGGGCAAGAGGGGGTGCTGTCGCTGTGTCTTCTCCTTCTCTTCCTGCAGCTCCAACATACTGTCCAGTAAGGGCAATTAGCTCCACCCCTTCCGGTCCTCCCGAAATAAGAAGCCCGAATGCTTGGGGCGAGGTGTGTTTTGAGACCAAGCCTCGAAACACATAGAGCTCCCCAACAGACTGTGTATGCTAAAGAAACAGCTATGTAGAGACTTATTATTTGGGCTATTTCACTGCCCTTGAGGCCACTTGGTTTTGTCACCAAAAGGTGTTAAGTTTCAGTTAAAATTGGAAGAAAAAGGAAATTAAAAAGGACAACCCGGTTCGGTGTCCCAGCTATTCTCCTATTGTCACGGTCCATTCTTCCCACGCCCAGCCACACTCATTCAGGTTGTAGCACATTCCTTATTTTTGCTCATGACACTATTTACCAGAACTCATTTATTTAAAAGTATTTTGCTAAACATATTGTACATGTATTTGGGATGTTGTCAGCATATGACTAGATGACTGGATAATGCAACACGAGTACAGTGAGATTTCTTTTTTAATGAGTGTTTTTGACATTGTTTGCTGTTGCCCAGCATTAGTCGCCATAGATGCCTAATCTGTCAGAAAATTTGTTATCTGTGTTCTGCATGAAAATATGAGATAAGTTTTTTTTTTTCTTGGCCATCACTACAAACTACATGGAGTAAGTTACATTAAAACAGAAATATTATTTTTGGGTGAAGTATTCCTTAAAGAATGCCAGAGAATGAATGCTTTTATATCTTCTTCTTCTTCTTTCGGCTGCTCCTGTTAGGGGTTCCTTAATGTGGAGTACATGCAAACATGATAACTTTTTAAAACATTAATTTTAATGATCAATTAAAATGAACCTTCCCCAGTCAAAATGTTGGTTCCCCTTTATACAGATTTCCGATGGTCCGTGGGGAAGTATTTTTACTTTTAAGGCTATGGTTTTCTTGGAATGTTTTCTTTATAATGTTAGCAGTGAAACTCCTCTTACTTTTTTGGGTGAAAGGATGAAGTAATATGGGAAAGTCAGTTGGACCCTAAATACCGTACAGCTGATTAAATAACAGATGCATTAGCGCAGTGCGTGCACATGGCCATTCCTCTGCAGGTTAAAGTGATCACACGCTGCATGTAAATAAAGTTTATTTACTGTCTACAATATGTCTCAGAAAAAAATATGGTAAATATTAGCTTGGTGTAAACGGGGAAAAAAAAGACGTCTGACAGTAACGTTTAAAACTTTATTAGAAAAGGACTTTTTTCCTCTCTCCTTATCATAATGATAGGAAAATAAATATTAGCTGAGTCTTATAGCAAGTCCTGTTTAATAATATGACTAGCCATGGCATGCACAGGTATGTGTTAGTAAAGCAATCTTTTCAAACTAAAAACAACCGTACATTTCAGGGTTTAAAAAAAAGGAGAAAAATTAGAAACAATTATGTTTAAAGTTTTCAGTTTGTGTCTAAATGAGCAAAATAGTCAAAAAGATGTCCAAGGCTTAAGAACAATGAAGACCACATAAACAATAAAGGCCAGTAAAGCCACGTTACATCAGTGAACACAAAGACAAAGAAAACATTACTGCTCCATTAATACAGGGCACTGTTTTCTGGTTAAAGCCCACTAATGCATAATGTGTCACTGACACAGATAGACCACCTTTAGTGACAGCAACGTAACACACAGTCCACACACCGTGGATCACCCATTGTGAAAGCATGCCTCCGGACACAGGCAGACAGACACCAGAATGTCCAAAATACACACGTTTTGTTCACTTCACAGCACCACAATGCCAACAGTCTCAGTCTTATTCTCTTCTCAATGACCTCCACTCCCCTCCTCACAAGCTTCGTCTCCTTCCTCCCAACTCCGGCTCACTTCTGGAGGGAGGTGGCCCCTTCTATAATGACCCGGATGGGCTCCAGGTGCTCCGTCTGACGTCACTTCCTGGTGTGGCGGAAGTGTCAGGAGAGCACCTGGATGCACTCCGGGTGCCCCAGGATTTCTTCCGGCAGCACTACCTGGTGTGGCGGAAGTGCTGCCCTCCAGGGTTCCAACCACGTCCGGGCACCCCCTGGCGGTGACTCCGTCTTTGTACAGGGTTCAGCTTCGCAGTTCCGTGAAACCCCATGCATTCCCTGCGCTCCAGGGGAAGTATTGTCCCATTTCCGGTCTCCTGCTTCTTCTGGCGTCCCGGCGGGGCAACGTCCCTGGGCGTCTGTGACACCATGTAAACACAAACAAAGGACATGCGGTGACATCATAGGTGTGACAGTTTTTAAGCCAGCACCACGGGGATCTCATCATCCAAGTTTGTGAATGACTACTTTGTGCGACTTTTCTTAAAGACTTTTCTGGCAAGTGACCTAATGCTTTGCTCCTTAGACTCAATTCTTGATCTTCCTTTTTGACTTGATGTGTTGACCCCTGCTTGTTAACGACTTCCTTCTTAATTCCTTATCCCTCTTCCTTTCTTTCAGCTCAAAGCCATTGGTGGCTGAACAACACCCTGTCTTTCTTTTACCATCTGCTTTGCAATCCCAAACACATTTCTCTTGCCTTCCTCATTTTGTAACTCACTCAGCTTCTTGCTCCCTCCCAACTGTTTTTGTTGTATTTTTACTTTGCTTCCTTATGGACCACCCAGTCCCCTTCTGGCATTGTTTTATGTGACTCCTTCGGTGGCAGGCTGAATTCTCCATAATAACTCAGACTGTGGGCCACATAAAGTCTGGGTGTGCCTGTGGTGTTATTGACAAACATTAACTTTAGAAGGCCACACTCCAACAAGTGGTTTCATGAAGAAACATTTTATTCAACAGTATTAAGGGCAATGCTCAAATTCTAATAAGAGGGACATTTTAAAGAAAAGAGATTTTACTATGACTGTGCTGGTCATTAAAGTGTCTGCTTCTGTACAAACTGTTAATATCAACTAAGATTAGAACCTCAGAATAATCTGGACAAGAACAGGCCAGTGACGTCATCAGTGGGTGGATCGGTAGTGATGTTAATGAGAGGCACGGTCTTCAGCTGGACTGTAGAGGAACAACAGGAGAAAGCATCAGATGACAGCACCAACCCCTGGTTCGACTGAGAAAGCACACTATTTAGCCTGTAAACCGTCTCCCGTGCACACGTGTAATTTTAGCATCGAGTAACTCCAGACACACTATCCAAATCTGCAGTATTTCACTAATTTGTTTTTGCACTTCACATCCACAGTCAACCTTTTTGAAATTGTTATCTTCATTAATTAAACCACCCAGACCCCTTCACGCTTTTTTTTTGTCTGTCCCACTGCCCTGCACTTTGATCTACAGGTGTACTCAGAGCAGGTTGTCTAAATGCGTCTCTGGTGTGATGTCCTACAGTTAGCCTCAGTCTTATGTGGCTGCTGGTTTGACAAATAATGCCTTAAGCCAGTGGTCTCAAACTCCGGTCCTGGAAGGCCGCAGTGACTGCAGGTTTTCATTCGAACCATCTTCTTAATTGGTGGCCAGTTTTTTGCTGCTAATGAATTCCTTTTCCTTTCATTTTAATTGACTGGTTTTTAAAGATTTGTTCCCCTGAATTTCTTAATTCGTTCCTCTGAATTGCTTCATTTCTTTCTTTAAACGGCACCCAAACAGAAATGATGTGTGAAGTGAGTGAGCCAACTAAGTCAGGGCCTCAAACTCCAACCAATTTCATTCCAACCAGTTGCTTAATCAGGCACCGCTTCTTGTTGTTAATTAAACCCGTTCTTCAATTCTGTGGCTTGCTGCTGCTCTCATTGTGCAATAACAGACATTTCTGAATTTGCTGATTTTCCCTTTTCTGAGAGCGCTGTTCAAATGTTTTGTGGACCTGAGCAGATCAACATTCCTGGGACCTACGACTTTCTTTATTTTCAGATATTGCATGATGGTCACAGTTTGCTGTTCATGTTTTGTCTCATTTTGTATCTCATTATTGTATGGCTGCTAATTAAAGAAAAAGAAATAATTAAGGGATCTGAGTCTACAAGAACGAGTCAATTCAAATTAATTCAAAAGAAATTAATTAGCAGCAAAAACAAGTCACTAATTAAGAAAAGGGTTAGAATGAAAACCTGCAGCCACTGCGGACTTCCAGGACCGGAGTTTGAGACCACTTCTTTAAACAATGAGACATAATTCAGAATAGTCAAGTCACATTTATTAAAATATTGCTACATCTGTAAAGGAAAAAAAGTAAGAGTCCACAGATGCCAAGTGGCTTTTTATTCTCAATGCCGCAATATTAATAATTCTTTGCATCTATATAGCGCTTTTCTCACTACTCAAAGCGCTCAGCAATTACAGGTTAAGGGCCTTGCTCAAGGGCCCAACAGAGCAGAGTCCCTTTTGGCAATTACAGGATTCGAACCGGCAACCTCCCGATTGCCAGTGCAGATCCCTAGCCTCAGAGCCACCAAATTGAACACCTCCAGAATAATAAGACAAGTCCACCATCGACCTGGTGGCTTCTTGCCTGCTTTTTTTTTACTTATCTTGATATTCTCACCCTGTCTCTGTCTTGCTAACTGTCCCCCATTCCTCCAGATTCTTGTCAGGACAGCGAGACATAAAAGCTGACAGAAAGAGCAGCTTAAATCCCCAGGAGTCATACATGCTGGAACGGGACTACACCACATTATTAATTTTTCATTTGTCATAAGCATGAAGCTCTTGTGAGAATGCTGTGTGGGGCCCTTTTGTAGCACTCAGCTGATGTCCTGCGGTTCAAATGTCTTGTGACGTTTCATGCTGCTGCCAAGGACAGCTGTGAGGAATGGAAAGCAGAGTTAGGATGGAGCCCAGGAGAAAGCCCTTTTTGTGAAGGTATGTGACACGTCCACAGGAACTGCTGAGTGATGCAGCGAGGGACTGTGCTCTTGTGCCCTACGAGCTGAGCGGTTTAAGACCTGGTTACCTAGACATCAGGACTAGACTGAGATAAAGATGGCCGTGCTCATGCTTCCCTTGTAGAGCGGGGATTCTGATGGCTTTACCTGAGTAATGTTAGGATTTTTATTATTTTTTGTTGGTGTTTATTTCTACTGTGGTCTCCATGTGGCTGTTACCATAATAACAACAGTATAAAAAAAAACAGATGCAAACATACATATAACACCCAGAATTGTTAATCTAAGTTTGAATATATTTGAATATTTGCTCAATTTAAATATTCAAACCTTTTTTTCCAGATAAATTGACTGTCTACAGGACATTATCTGAACCTGCTAGCAAAAAACAACTTCATATGCAAAAAAAAAACTTGAGTTGACTTGAATTTTGTAAGACACACTTCCTGTCACGAGTACTAACTCAGAGTGCTGTAAACATGTAAGAATGTAGAGTAATTAAAATACTAAACCCTAAAGAGGACAAATAGGTTTGAAAACAAGTGAATTTGATAGTTAATGAAAGGAGAGCACAAAGTAACATTTAAGAAAACATCAAAGTAACAGCCCGACAGTGGTGCCACTGCTCTGCTGCTAAGTTGTTTCACCTCAGATAAAGGAGCATTCGAATCATCGGGTAGAAGGGTCCTTCCATCTGATTGGCTGTAGAATGGCCAATAGGAGGGAGGGGGCTTGTTGGCTGAGGTCTGCAGGACTCTGACCGTGTCTGCCACAGTCTGGCCACAGTTTTACGATTATGGACAGATATGAGTGGTTTGTTAGTTTTGTTAATTTGTTCCTACTTTGTTTTTGATGTATTTGAACAAATCTGTATCCTATATGTTATAGTTCTGTATTTAATGAGAAGTCAGAGAGGTGAGAATGCATTGGTTTGGACATGTGCAGTGGAGAGATGCTGAGTATATTGGGAGAAAGATATTAAAGATGGAGCTGCCAGGAAAGAGGAAAAGAGGAAGGCCTAAGAGAAGGTTTATGGATGTGGTGTGAGAGGACATGCAGGTGATGAGTGTAACAGAGCAAGATGAAGAGGACAGGAAGATATGGAAGAAGATGATCTGCTGTGGCGACCCCTAACGGGAACAGCCGAAAGAAGAAAATAATCTATCCTTACATTTTCCCTTGTAGTGTGTACTGTTGTATCGTATTTCTGAGGTGCCAAAGATAGATTGGCCATCTCGCTCTGTGAAGAGGATTACTTCTGCTCTGTTTAGTGTGTTGTATTTAACTCATTTTTGACGCCTAAACTACCTGGAAGGGGGTCTCTCTCTAAATTGCCTTTTCCAAGATTTGTTACATTTATTCATCATCAAGGCCATTTTTTGGTAGGGTTTTTTACTTGTCTTTTTAGGGAGTCAAGGTTAGGGTGCTGTCAAAAACAGGGACTAATGTAAGGTAATAATAAGAATCGGGTATTATTGAAGAAACATCAGCTCTGTAACATCTGTAAAGATCTATAACAACTTCACTAAATGCAGGACCTATGGCACCAAAATCTCTACTGGAGAAGTCTAGTCAAAAAAAGAAAAAACATCAAGCCCATATAAAAATGGGAATAGTTATATGGAAGAAGAAAAAGAAGACGAGCTCATGCAACAGTTAAAGAGAATATTTAAAATCGCAAACAATTTTACAGGAGATTGCTGAGGATGCATTCATTTTCTGCAATAAGAGAGGATTTAATGGGGTGAATTCTGTTATAAACTGCAATGAGGAAAAAAAAAATATACAAAAAAATAAAACAGCAGTTTCAGTGGAGGCTTCATTTATACGTGTGTGAGATTGGAGGGGCGCGGCTTTGTAGGTGTAGGAAGTGACCTCATCTATGTTTTAGGGGATTCTCTTTCAACGTTCCAGGTAAACAGATGGAACAAAAGTTAGCAGAGGTGTCACACTCTTTTCTTTCCCCATATTTCTCCAGCATATGCCTGTAGAACACTCCCCACTCTCACGTTGTTTGACAATATAAAGAAAAAGTCATCAAATTCTTTTTTTTTCTAAAATTAAATTTGTGAAAATACTGGCTAATATGCCAGTAGCTATAGAGAATATTATAGAAATAGTAAATAAGTTAAAAAGAATAAATTGCCAGGAGTTGAAAATTATCAAACAGAGATCAAAAAATTAGTTACTTTTATATAAATAACCCTTAATGTGTATTTTACATGTTAGTCCATATCAGGGGTTATATACTAAAAAAATGTGATATAAAATAGGTGGTTGACCCTGTTAGCTGAAGGTGCCTAACATGTACAAGGAAGAACTTCACTGTAGTCTGTACACGTCACAGTCATGAGCCTGAAAACGCCAGGCCAGTTAACTTAAGGGCAGTGGATGCCTTTATGAAAGAGATGATCCAGATCCAGTTATGCAATCATGGTGTCTGGTTAAACAATCAATATTGGTTTAAAAAAGGGAGACCATGCTTATCTAACATTGTGGAGTTTTATGATTAAATATATTAATTGATCTGATTTTTTGTTTTAAAATCTTATAAACACAATTAGAAAAGAATGATGACCATCAGTGAATACAATAATTCCATTCAATTATCCTAATCGAAGAACATTTTTACTTTCATATATCATACTGTAACTATATAAGCGCACGACCCGACACAGATTCACACTGGAGGCACGTATAAAATAAAAAGACATTTATTGTTTCCTCACCTGTGGGACACGTCTTCCCCGTAATCTCCACAGATACAACACAGTCCCAAGTACAAATAAGCACTTAACACACGGCACACTGTTCTCTTTCCGCACCACCACTCCTCCTCTAAGCTTTGTCCTCTTCCTCCCGACTCTGGCTGCTGAGTTGTGGTTGCTGGCTCCTGCTGCATCACCCCTGGCAGCGCCTGTGGAACCCAACAAGGCTCCACCAAACTCCAACTCCCATGAACCCCTGTGGGAGTCCAAGGCACCGTTGTAACCCAGGGAGGCTGCCATCTAGCTTCCAGGGGGAGATATTGGGTTTCCCATGCTTGCTCCCCTGGAACGGCCGGTGTATCTGTCACAATACGTAAACCTCTCATCTCTTGTGCTACATACATTATTATTGAAGTTAAACAAATTGAAATCATATGTTCAATAAATGAACTAAAAATATAAAAAAGACATTTCTCATGATAATAAACAATTATTGGGTTGAGATGACTTTGGTATCCTTGGTACGAAGAAGTTGGACTCGTGTCCCCCTAGAGAGCATGGTGGACACTCCACTGGGCCTGACGTGCTCTTCTTTTTCCACCCAGTGAGTCACTTGAAGGCAGGTAGATTTAGCCTCCTGGCCTGAAGTGCATACATCAAGTAGCTAAATCAAATTAAGAATGGCGTAAGTGTAATGTCAAAAAAAAAACCCACCAAAAACCAGATTAGCAGTTTATATAAAATGGAAAGCTGAGTTAAAATGGCACTTCAGTGTTCAATACTCAATCATCCCCTTGAATCTCAAAGTTAAACCTCGCTTTGGTCTTTTGAATGCTGTGTCCATATGTGAGGCTGTCATAACACGTGTTGTTGCCCCATAACTTGAGAGACCAGATTTCAATTTGCAGCCTCGTTGCTTTTTTTCGGTATAACTTGCATGTTCTCCTTGCGTAGCAGTAGGTCCTCTCTTGGTAATCAGGATGTTATATGCCCAGCAGACGTGAGATTTCAGAGTGCAACAAGGTGAAAAGGATATAGGCAAAAAACCGAAGTAATGATCAGAACTGGGAAAACGACTATCAGAAACCAAAGCCAAGAACCACAATACAAAATCAAAGTCAGAAAGAGTGTAGAGAGTTCAGAAACCAGAGGAACAAAACAAAGGAAATTTTCAAAAAGGTTTTGAAGGAATTTGGAATTCGTGTGGTCAGATGAGGAAATGAACCCCTTAGATGACCTGCTGACCTTTTATCCTGCCCCATTTGATTGACAGACCATGACCTCTGAGGACATGCCCACTCCAGGACTTTGCAAGTCAACAATAGCGGCGTTAAAAAAATAATCAAAATCAAAAACATAAGTATATTTAACAAATAAATGAAACAAATGGATTCCTTAAGCCGGGTTTATACTTTACAAGACGTAACACGTGCTCCTGCGGAAACTACTGCTATACAAGCGTTGTGCTGTTTATACTTGTGTGCGTACTTTACATAAATGTGGAAGATTCCACAGGTGGCAGTGCAAGATATCATCACGGTGAGGAAACATTCGGCTTCACTGTGTTGTGAATTGACTGAAACATCCATTACATTCTGAGGACACCTTGCCACAATATCTCTGAAAAGAATGGATGTTTAATGATTACATCCATCAATCCTGGGATGTGCCCATTCCAGCAAGGCAGAAACGATCCCTGGACGGGGAATCAGCCCATCGCAAGGTGAATACAAGCACACACACACACACACACTAGCGTCATTCTAGCATCAGCAAATCCACAAACCTTCACGTCTTTGGAAGGAAACTGGAGCACACTGTGGAAACCCACCAGGAAAATGTGCAAACTCCAGGCAGGGAACACCAGGCACGTGACTCTTTACAAGGCAGCAGCACTACCACTTTGCCACCGAGCTGCCCCGACATGTGTAATTATTAACAGTATTCATTATTTAAATAAAGTTAACGATTTATCTGTACAATGTAATATTCATGATGAAATTCATTAAAGTATGTAAGTGAAATGTGCAGAGAGCTGGAATATCATACATTTAATGTGTTCTGTGTGGCGATTGCTGCTTACCACTGCTGTCAGTTCAGGAGAAAACCCCAGACATACGTAGCGATTAACAACTAGGTCGGTTTTAAGATATAATAAACTACAAGATTAAAGTGGACATTTTGAGATTAAATCCAAAATGTCCACTTAAATCACAAAATAGACCTTTTCACTGTGTCCTTAGTTTTTTTCTCTGTGGTTCAAATATGCTGCCATACATTCTGATGCTGCTGTGAAGGTGCAAAAAAAAAAAAAGGCACAGAAAATGGTATACAAGACCCTTAAAATGTATCGTGTCATTACGATATGTGACGCTTGAATATAAAAGCACCACGAATGCATTTGTATGTCGCCATTTTTCTACACCACATCAAACCATTCATCAAAGATGGAAGCACGCACATCGATCATGTAGGATCTGCAAAACGGCTTTCTGTCAGATGTTGATAAGTAAACAGAGACTCTGATGTCACAATCTGACTTGATGACACTGCGCCCGCCGACTTTTTGCTGGTACTGCTATTGATTTCTGAGGACGTGCTCAGAGGATGCGTCAAATGAATGCTGGGAACGCCTGGTAGCCATGATGCATGTGCGTATGCGTTCTGAGCGTGAAGTATAAACCGGGCCTAAGAGTACAAAACCCCTAACAGATGCAAAAGATATTCAAAACCTGACACAGGGTTCTACTCACAGAGAGGTACATTTCAGGTTAAATCCCAACTCCAGAACTGGTCTGCTGTGCTGTGAATGTGGCTGTGTGCGCACACACTGCGATGGAGTGAGACTCGCATGGCAGCCCACAAGCTTGCAGTGGAAACAGAGTTAAGAAAAGGGATCAACATAACGGCATGCCTAGCCTAGAAATGTGTTAAATAGTTTGGACTGAGCACAGTAGGATTCAGACGGACTGTGTAAGTGATTCAAGCATTTATTCCATCTTAATCCACTATTTGTGATATCTTAATATTTGTACTGATTTTGTGAACTGTTGTGTAGAAATCAGAATATGAAGATAAGATATTTTACAGGGCCGTGTGGCCTACCTCTGGCCTCTCCTGTAAGGGACCTGCCGTTAGGGGCTGAGCATGTAAAGAGTGGTGTCCTCTGCCTGTCTGTGTGTCTCAGAAGGTGTGAACAGCTCCCTTCCACACTCTCACACAGATGAGCAGACACTTACCGGTGTTATGAAGCGCCTTTGATTTGCTACACACTCAAGTGCTGCAATGCCTCAACATTTTTTGAAATCTTCTAAGGACATGAACTTTCCGCTTAATGGGCTCCAGAGTTGTTTCCAGACTGGGATGACCCTTTGTGTGAAGAAGTGTTTCCTGTTTCTGCCTTGACTATACTTCACATTAATTTCCTAGGTAACCTGTTACTGTAAACCCGTGGATTGATTTAGGAGACCATGTACCTTCTTTCTGCTTACGACAATCCTCGGACCGTGCTAGACAAGCGCTGAATATTTTGTTTATGCTGAATGGCTGAATGTACCAAAGTTCAGCTGGAAACCAGATTTTTGGCTGCTTTGTGCTCTTAATTTCAGGCATGAAAAAAGCTGCCAAAGCACAGCTATGTCATCTTAAAAGATTGCTGTCATAAAGTGAACGTGGCAGAAAATCTGCAGTTTGATGCAACAGGTTTATAGAAATGTAACACTTATATTTTGGTATATCGAGTTTTTCCATTGCCTATGATTTTTTAAAATATTTTTTTCCAGCATTTGTTGCATTGGAAGAAGTAGCTGTCACTTCCAGATCTCCTCTCTGTTGCTGTAGCAGAATCATTTTGTATTCAATTTAAGTGAACTTTACCGAGGTAAAATGCATTACACGCTACCTTAAAAATTCATAAATGTCAGTGTAAGGACAATATTATCAGTGTTTGAATGAGTCTCAGTAATATTCTTAACTTTGGTGTTTTTCTCAAACTTCTAATTGGAAAAAAATCTGTTCAACATAAACAGTGAGGTTTATACAGAAATAAAGGTGTAAAATAATCACCTGTTCATTCAAAAATGCATCATTTAGATGCCTAGGTTTTACATCAATGTCAGCAATAGAACCGTAAAATGTAAGAGTACTAAATGTCCGGAATTGAAGCAATTGAATGTTTGTAAAGATACCAGGTGGGAGTTCAAACATCTGACGTTATAGACATTATATACTTGGAAACGTTCTTGGTAGATCTCGAGTTTGCTAATGTCTTTCAGTTTCCTACTTTGAAAATCAAACTTGGTTGCTGGACCACTCTGTTTTGACACACAGCGTTTATTTATTTTATAACATTAGAAATTGTAAAGAGAGCTAGACAGTCAGCCCAACCACTTAATTCTTCCAAAACAACATGCAGCTTTTTAGGTTGCTAGAGTCCGACTCTTGACAACACTGTTTGGTAACTTATTCCATGTATCGGTGGATCTCTGAATGAAGAAGAACTTTCTAACGTTTGTGAGAAATTTCCCCTTAACAAGTTTCCAACTGTGTCCCCGTGTTCTTGCTGAACTCATTTTAAAGTATCAGCCTGGGTCCACTGTCCTAATTCCTTTCATAGATTTCAGAACTTCAATCAAGTCTCCCCAAATCCCGTGCAAGTGGGAGGCATTCAAAGGGCTTGTGTGATGTCAGTAGTTCCACCCCAAGTAGACAGGGGGTGCTGTTATTCACATCCTGTCCTTTTTCATCTACAGACCAAAAGCTCAGAATGTCAAGGACCTGTGATGTCACTTCTGGCCCCGCCTTCTAGCCCCACCCCTTGTGCTCCAGAGGATATAAAACACTCTGCCTGCCATCATGGAGTCAGTGACTGAATGGATTCACAGCTTTTACTTAAAAGATTTTTGCTCCTTAGAATATATGGGCTGGTGTCCCATATCTTATTTTTTAATTTTTGTGATTTATAGGAACTTTACAATATAGAACAGTAGTATGAATGTTGGCCAGTTAAGCAACTGTCTCGGGGTCACTCAATGAAAACTACAGTGAAATGTGTTGTCAAATTATCAGCATGACACAGTGACAAGCTGTCTCCACACACTCAAAGCCATTACTCCCTTTTTCTTTATACCTTGTGCTGACAGTGTCTTGCACACAGCCATTATCCCAGGCCCCCTCCACAATAACACATCCTATCGCACCCCACCTTTAAAATAAATCTGACATTACTTCAGCACTTTTGTAAATTGACAAAGAAAAGCAATAAATAAATGGCCAGGGCCTTGAAGTTTTGTGTGCCACTTTGGACAGCATCAATGATATGAACCCATGATGCAGCAGAGGCTCGAGCTTCAAGGGAGAGAAGTTTTTGGACAGTTTGTTCTGTTTTACATTTTTTCAAATTTCAATTGTGAATTTGACAGTTGTGTGGTCTTGTGATGTGCACTCAGAGATGTAGATCTTTGGATAGGAATGGAGTCGATAGTTCCCAAGTGTGCTTGTGTGTATAGAGGAGCAGGTGCTGAAACAGGTAAGTGAGATTCTAGAAGTCAATCTGGTTTGCATCCACAACTAAAACAATTTTCTTTCATATTTAAGAGTTCAAAGTCTTTCTTAATAAAAGGTCACCCTGTAAATGTAGAATTTTAATGGAGTGACAAAGCTAAAAAGATGTCACACACGTGCGCTTAGGAGGCGGTCATAAAGCCCAAATGTAAGTGAAACAGCGTGAGACAGGGGGTTGTCACGTGGTACTTACCCAAATCTCTTAATCCCCCAACAGGGAACCGAAGAAAAGTAGACACTTCAATTCCGGGTTCCAAAATGGCCACCAAGATGACACTTCCGGTGCCATTTATGACATCACTTCCAGCCACCACTGATGACATCACTTCCGGTTCCATTAAAAATGACGTTTGTCTGTCTCCTGTTTTCGACGTCATCTCCTGCCGACCACTTCCTGTCCTCCATTTTAATACTGTATATAAATGCCATTTTGTTTCATGTAAACTGCCAATTGTTACGAATTACAAGTACAGTGGAACCTCGGTTTGCGAGCATAATTCGTTCCGGAAACGTGCTCGCAGTCCAAAGCACTCGTATATCAAAGTGAATGTTCCCATAAGAAATAATGGGAATTCAGATGATTCTTTCCACAACCCAAAACTATTCATATAAAAATGATTAATAAAAAATATAAAGTAAAAATACATAAAACAAATTAACCTGCACTTTACCTTTAAAAAGAATCATGGCTGGTGTGAGTGAGTTTCTAAACTCTTGTGGGATTCCACCCAATGGAACGACACGCGGAAGAGCGTCCCAAAGCAATCGCAGTCTCCCAGTGCTGTAGCAGTTCGCCGTATAAGCGTATCCAAAAAGATCACGGACATGCTATAAGCGCCTGCTGTCGATGGGCGATACAAGGAACATTAAAGATCCCGCTACAATAAATAACCGCGCTGTTGCTGTTTCAAGCTGAATAAAGCTGGTGTTGTTAAAGTACTGAAACTCAGCTATGTGTTTTGGGGCGCAAGACGGGGACTCGCACTTCACAGCACACACACACAGTCACAGTGCTGTAGTAAACAGTATATGCTTGTACGGATGTTGAATATATGAGTGAGGCACACAGACTCAGACAGAGAATAGGAGACGATTGCCCTCAAGAGGAGAGAGAGAGAGAGAGACGCGTGCGGGAGCGAGCGAGATAAGGAGAGAGAGAGACGTGCGGCGAGCGAGAGAGATAAGGAGATAGAGCCACACGTGAGAGAGAGAAGAACCATCAGCTCAGTTGTGATCACATGATGCTCAGCAGACAAAGTGTATCCATACTACTCATATTGCAAGACATCGCTCGTTTATCAAGTCAAAATTTATTAAAAAATTTAGCTCGTCTTGCAAAACACTCGTAAACCAAGTTACTCGTAAACCGAGGTTCCACTTTACTTTTGATCACTGCAACCATTTTCTTTGCTTTATTTTTGTACATTGGACAATATACGTTGACGGTCCCCAAAGCTTTGTTTTTGTGGAGCTTCTTTTTTTTTCCTTTTATGAAGTATTTCCACAAAGACTAAGAAGAACTGTCACACCAGGCCATTGCCAGTGTTGGAGAGGCATATATCAGTGCAGCAGAACACTTGGGCATCTAATGTGGTGCTGGAATCTACAAAGCTTTATGTGAAGCCGAACAAGATACAAAAAAAAAATGATGGATTTCAACACTGAAGCCATTGATGAAGACTTTCAGTCAAGTGCCATACAATAACTCACCTAAATGTCACTTTAAAACATTTCACATGATCCATAAGTCACTTGGCGCCAGTGGCAACAGCAAACATTTTTTTTTCTTACCACTTAAATGTGGCATGGAATAATCAATAAGACACAGAGGTACTTTAAATCTACAATCTAAAGCTTTTCTATCATTTCTGTTATACCATGTGCCGAGTCTAGCTCACAGCACATTACTACATGCCAGTCTCAAAATGCATGGCAGTGGGTGGTGCCAACATAATAGATTACAGTTCTGGAACAATTTATAATTTCTGTTTTGAAGGTAATTTAAGTCATCAACCTAAAAAAGAAACTAGTAACAACAACAGCACCCATTTATTTCTTATATAGTCCAACATCACACAAGGAATATCTCAATGGAATTTAACAGACCCTGTTTTTTGACAGCCCCCCATCCTTGACAACTTACAGTAAGTAAGAAAATGCCCACATGGTGTAACATTCAGGTACGTTCAGAGATGTGGTTAGCCGGTTTGACAGTTGCATTTTTTAATTTTCTGGTCACTTCATCAAACAGGTTCCTATCACAATTTTGTTTATCACATATTTTTAAAACTACAAGTCATATTCAAAAATAACAGTGATAATAAAATGTAATTTCATGTACTAGTAGTGTACATAAAATAAGCATTTCCTACTATTTTATAATATCATGTAGCTGAAATTGTTTCATAGATAGCAGATTCCACCTCAAGTGATGCAAAGATCCTTGTTAGTTGATGGATGTGGGGGGTCTGTCACTAATCGGAGTTCAGATTTCTTAAGCATAACATTTTTAAAAGAAGTACCTGATAAAGATTAAAAATCTGTGCTGAAGTCTCGAGCTAACATTGTTGGCTTCATCCAAACATAATAGATGAACAACAACAACAACAACAACATTTATTTATATAGCACATTTTCATACAAAAAAATGTAGCTCAAAGTGCTTTACATAATGAAGAATAGAAAAATAAGAGACACATTAAGAAAATAAAATAAGTCAACATTAATTAACATAGAATAAGTGTAAGGTCCAATGGCCAGGGGGGACAGAAAAAACAAAAAAAAAAACTCCAGACGGCCGGAGAAAAAAAATAAAATCTGCAGG
>JANRMT010062796.1:63791505-63822953 GCA_026402145.1 Polypterus bichir lapradei
ATGTGTTTGATGATCAGAAACATTTTGTGTGACAAACATGCAAAAGAATAAGAAATCAGGAAGGGGGAAAATAGTTTTTCACACCACTGTATATACACACACTGAAGATTAGTGCAAAGAAGAATAATCACCTTTAACAGTACACAAAACGATAATTTAGAATTGGGCAACATCCCTACAAGTAACAGAATTCAAAATGCTTATACCTCTAGGAATAAAAGAGTTCCTGAATCTGTTACTCTTTACTAACGGGAACCTAAATCTACAGGCTGATGGCAACAACTGAAATTTAGGAAAAACACGATGGCTATTGTCTGAGAGAACTGAGTTGGCCTTCTATCTAACCTGTTTGTAATACAGTTCTGTGGCAGACGTCTGTTACGAATTCATACTTTTACTGCTAATAGTTATGATGTTGTTAAGATCCTTTATATTCTTAGTAATCTTGGCCAAACCAACATACAAAAGCAAATGTAACGGTAGATTCCATGAGGAGTTTATAAAAAGTGTCATTATGGTTTTGTCCATTTTAAAACAACTAAGATTCCTAAGAAAGAAAAGCCGTAACTGACCCTTCTTACAAATTTGTTCTGTGATAACTTGAAGTCTGAACCTGTTATCAGTGATTGTCCCCAGATGTTTGTAGTGCTCCACCTTGTCCACTGTACCCCATTAATGTTCAGAGAGTAGGAGATGTTCAAACATATCCTTTTCTCATAGATATTTATCTGTAACATGGAACAACAGATGTATGACTTTCCTCCGTATCTTTTAGAAGACTCAAGATAACAGAGTCATCTGCAAATTTGACGATATGTCTGTCCTTGTGTGAACTCCTGCCATCATTTGTGTATGTGATAAACAAAAGAGGTAACAGACAGCAGTCTTGTGGTGTCCCAACAGATGTTTCAAGTCTAACACTCATTCTTTGCATTGTGTAAGTTCAAAATCCCATAATCCATCCCACCAAGTTAAGGTCCAAACAGAATTGATTCATTTATTTGTCAACTAAAATGTGGGGCTGGATTGTATTAAAAGGTAATGAGAAACCTATGAACAGCAAGCATCCATGTTTTTCGATCCTGTCAAATGTCATACATTATGTTCAGAAGTGCTGCACTGGCGTCCTCCACCCCTCTCATTGCTTTGTATCTCTACCTGGCCAATTTATTGCAGTGCAGAGGAAAATTGATGTGGTGTCAACATATAACAATGAGACATTTTAAGAGCCCAATGCTATTATTTATGTATTTTTATTCAAATACTGCATAATACAATACAATTTATTTTTCTATTGTCCAAAATCACACAAGAAGTGCCATAATTGGCTTTAACAGGCCCTGTCTCTTGACAGCCCCCCAGCCTTGACTCTCAAAGAAGACAAGGAAAAACTCCCAAAAAACCCTATTAGGGGAAAAAATGGAAGAAACCTTGAGACAGGCAGTTCAAAAAGAGACCATTTCCAGATAGGTGGGGCGTGCAGTGGGTGTCAAAAAAAAGGGGCTCAATACAATACACAGAACAGAACACAAGTAACCCTTAATATAGTATAATAGTGCGATGGAAATATTACAAATGCAGAGCAGAATTCAACAGTAGATGATATCACATAATACACTAACCTTGTTTCTGTCTGGGTCTGAGGCTCAAAGGTGAATGGGTGGAATTATAGTAGAAAAACAGTAAAAATAGAGTTGTGAAGGTTATTTTTTTTTTTTGTTCTTTATTTCACCTTATACAATTTCTTGTACTAGGAATTTGTCAGTTTTCACATACCCCGTGGGGTCAGAGCACAGGGTCAGCCATTGTACAGTGCCCCCTTGAGCAATTGCAGGTTAAGGGCCTTGCTGAATGGCCCAGCGAGTAAAATCTCTTCTGACAGTAACAGGGATTTAAACTGGCAACCTTCTGGATACCAGCGCAGATCCATAGACTGAGAGCCACTATTCCAGGCTAACGCTGGATAAAGAAAACTGCATTCGACCTTTCAAGGAAACTTACAAGGAATATCAGACAAAGCAGCATTGTAAATTCTGAAATTTTTCAATTAATTTTATTTCTTTTCCTTCCTTGATCATAAAGTCTTTCCTTTTGATGGTAATCGTATCACAATCTGACAGACTCTGGCAATAACATAATGAACAAAGTGGCCATTTTTTTTTTTTTCTTTATCCTGCTTTATGTTGGAAAGTCAACTTGTGGCTGCAGTCAGCCTATTTAGTTTATTTACTTTCATAATGTTATTTAGTCAAACAAAATGTTTTAAATAAATATATTCCAATAATGATGTCCAGCTGTCAAAAATGTGCCTTTCCTTGATCTCTTTAGCTGTCCGTAACCAGAGAATGTTATGTTTGTTAAGCCCATGTGACTGTTCAGGACACATTTGGCTCACATTGTTGGATTGTCCAAAGTCTGTGTTTCCAGCTTATATGTAAGTTAAAATAATTTGTCAATACACAGGATTCTGAAAGTACTGTAGACTTTATGCATTCATTTTACAGGAGAATTGACCACAGTAATTCTTTCCTCATATGGTGTTCATATTTTTTTATTTTCATTATGCAGTTAATTTAAATTAGTGCTGCGTTTGTAAAATTGAAAAGAGTGCATCCATACTATGTAAGTTCCATTTTTAAATCTGTTCCTTGCTTCCCATTTATGTTTATGAACTACCGTAGATATTTGCGTATTAGTCGATCTCGCAGATAAGTCGAGTGTATTTTTAAGCCGAAAATTACGAAATTTGTTATGACCCGCGTATAAGTCGAGGGTAAAACTTGGGTTTTTTCATGGCCCGTTATCTTAATAAGTACGGTCTTCTCACCAATACCTGCTACAGTTCGATTCCCCAGCATATCAAATGTCATTGGCGTTTCATCCATGTTACCAATGTTACTGAGATCAAAGTCATGCCTTTGTCTTTGCTTGATAATAAATTTATGAAAGGAACTGACCTTTTCTTCTAGATCTTTCAGCAGTTTCTGCGCAATTTTTGTTCGCTGATGAAGGCACAGCCCATATCTGTTCATAAACCGCGTACACCAGCCAGCCGATGCTTGAAATTCCAACAAAGGCTTATGTGGTGTTATGGGTCCACAGCTCTCTTAGCAAAGGCCGTTTTAGTTTTTAAATAAATAATCACCGCGCTCGCGGCTTAGCGAGGGGGCGTGGTGGCTGCAGCGAGCCGCAGGGCGATCTGAGGTGTGGGCGTTTTTCACCTAGTGCACAGGTGAGGGACTGCCCACATCTGTGATTGTTCCTGTGGTTAATGTGCTGCAGCTGCTATGTCCTCTCTGCATATAAAGAGAAGCGAGAGTCAGTTAGAGAGGAAGGAAAAATGGAGTAAAAAAAAAAACAAGGAAGAGAAAGAAAGACAGAGGTGGCTGGAGAAAACAGGTGAGAGAGAGAGAGACTGTGCGAGTGGGCAACTGAGCGAACGAGCACTCGCAGGCAGCTGTGTGGAAGCCTGGGTGTTAGGCCGACACCCGAGAGTCGAAGTAGAAGTCGCTCCTGCTGAGTGATCATGTAGCGGGAGTGACCAAAGAAGAAAAGACTGTCCGCGTAAGGCCAGGACGGCAGCGGGAGTCGGGAGGCTTGGAGTGGGCGTCCTGGATGCCAAGGTTCCAAGTCTCAGGCCTGGGATGAGTGCCAGACCGAAGCCAGGATCGGGAGGACTCCAGACCTGTGTGTGTGTGAGAGAAAAGACAGCTGCTGAGAGAGTGTCTCGCCTGCTGTAAAGCCCAACTGGGAGAAGCAGGGGAGACGCTAGTTTAAAACAGGCACCGGGCTTATTGATTTTAAAGACTGCTTCCAGCAATGTTTTAACCTAGGGGTTTTAAAGGATTGTTTTTCTATTTTATTGATTTTTAAACCTCCACGTTTGCTTTATGGATTATTTATTTAATGAAGAGTTCTTTTGAATCACTGCACTGTTTACTTTGAACACTGATTTTGATTTACTGTTTTAAATAAAAGCACTGTGCACTGTGCTATTACCCAAATTCTATGGAAAATTGTGTTGCCCTGTGGATAAGTCGACCCTGTCTTTTTGAATGAATTTTAAGGCTTAAATTTTTCGACTTATACGCGATTATCTACGGTATTTTAAAAACGTCCATTTTATTAGTTATCGCTGTCGTTGGCTTAAGTGGCCTTTCAGAACTTATTAATGCATAAACTCCATAGTGTACAGTAGGTTGTAATCAGAAATTGCAGGGCTTCCTGACAGTCCAAAGATAAATAAATACTTCTGGAGGAGCCTTTAACTACTGGGTCTTATTTTTGGAGCATTCTGCCTGATAGCGATTGCTCATCCATATCAACATTTAAATCAGTGGAAAAGAGTTATTTTTTTTTATTATTCCTCTAAAATTCTGTCAATCATTTTCATGTTCTCGTTTTCTTCTTGGTATTCTGGTGTACTGCTGCTCCTTGAACCTGGCCTCGCAGGTCTCAGATGGGGATTCTCAAATGAGAACACACGTCTGGGGACAACTCACTAAAAAGTGTGTATGTAGTGCTGCTGAAAAGGCTCCACCCACCGGGTTTCTTCCTAAAAACCCACCCCCACTTTCCTCCAGTCCAAGCATTTTAAATGTTTGGGGTTGCAATGTTCTGTTTCCACTCCTTAGAAAAATATGTAAAATAACTATGGAAAGATGGAGAGCCTAAAAAACTAAAAAAAGTTGACACTGAGAGAAAGTAGAAAGCTGAAATTGCTGTTAACAATTGGGGGGCTCAGTAGAACATGGTAACTGAGGCTTAATGATTAATTTGTTCATTAGTATGAGCACTGTGACAGAAGAGACACAGACCACTGCAGGTCCTTACCGCCACGTGTTTAAAAAGTGTGTCTGACTGCTATGACATCTCTCTGTCACTTTGACTACTGCATCACTATGTGGCACTAAAACAGCAAACAGAGGTTAGGTAAGCATCATGGCCTATGGATATATGACGTGTTAAGACGCTGCAGCTGTTTTGTTATGGCATGTTTGCATTTCCAATTAGACACTCATGTTAACTTCCTTTAGCTATTCATTTAGTCATGCAGTCCGAAGGCAGATGTTGTGCAGCCTCGTCTGGGGTTCTGCTGAAGTAGTGTGCGTGTCGTTATGCACATTTACTGATGTTTGTGTTTTGAGCATCTCCGGTGGCTGTTCATCATCAGTTCTCTTCTTTTGAAGGAATTTGCATGACACACTGTTTGCTTTGAATGCATATTTTGCAAATCATATTTTCACGAACATAACTGTCAATACTTTCAACCTTATATCGGACAGTGGCATTGTAACTGTAAACAGCAACAACGTATCGGTCACTTTTACCACTAGTCCATTGATGTTTTCAAATGTAAAATCTGATGTTACAGAAAAAGTTTTTCACCTTGCATCAGGTTATAGTTATTTTAAACACATGCAGTGGGTTCTCCACACTTTTTGGACTAGACAGTTTATCATAACCAGAAGCATGCTGTCTGTCAGACCAGGTTAACAAGAGCAGCATTGCTCTTTGCAGTTTAAAATCACCGTCCTTACTCTGTTGCTGCCTTCATGATGCATTGGATTGATTTGGAAATGTGACACGCAGTAAACCATCTAATTGTTCCCACACAGTTTTAAGCACAATTCACCCATGGTTCTCTCCACACGTACTGTATGTATTACAGTGTTTCCTCGAAAATAAGGCCTGGCATGATTTTCAGGCTGCTCTGTAATATAAGCCCTTCCCCAAAAATAAGCCCTAGTCAAGATTATCAGCTGAAAAGTAAGGTGCCTAAGGCCAGGTTAATACTTCACGCAATGTGACGCGTGTGCCTGAAACATCCATTAAATTCCAAGGACACCTTGCCACAATATCTCTGAAAAGGATGTTTCATGATTACATCCATCAGTTCGGGGATGTGCCCATTCTAGCAGCATCGGCGCAAGACAGAAACAAAATCCCTGGATGGGGCATCAGCTCATCGCAAGGTGAACACAAGCACACACACATACACTAACGTCATTGTAGCTTCACTAAATCCCTAAACCTTCATGTCTTTGAATGGAAAAGTGAGCACACTGTGGAAACCCACCAGGAAAACATGCAAACTTCAGGAAGGGATCACAAGGGACATGACTCCCTGCTAGACAGCAGTGCTACCGCTCTGCCAAGGTGCCACCCAATATGTGTAACTATTGACAGTATTCATTATTTAAACAAAGTTAATGATTTATCTGTAAATGTAACATACATATTTTAATGCATTTCATTATGAAAGTGGTATCAAGTATAAATCTAAGAATTCTAAATGTGCAGAGAGCTGGAATATCGTAAATTTAAGGTGTTCTGTGTGGCGATGCTACTTGCCGCTGATGTCAGTTTTAAGATGACGTTTACAACCGTCTGCTTTAATGATAAAGTAAACTATGAGATTAAAGTGGACATTTCAAAGTTAAAGCCGAAATTTCCACTTTAATCACAAAATAATGTCCTTATTTTTTTTTTTTCTCTGTGGCTCAAATACGCCACCGTACATTCTGATGGTATTGTAAAGGTTCAAAAAAAAAAAAAAGATGGCAAAGAAGATGGTATGTGAGACTTTTAAAATGTATCGTGTCATTATGTTGGGGAATATGCGACGCTAGAATATCAAAGCACCACAAATGCATTTGTATGTCGGCATTTTGCTTCACCACATCGAACCATTCATCATGCAGATCGATCCTTGAGGATCCTAAAAGCATGGCAAGAAATTCAGGGTTTGAACGTGGAGAGTTATGACGATATACCAGAAGAAGATGACATGACTGTATTTGGATAAATGTATATTGTTGTACATGAATAAATATAAGATATCCCCCAAAAATAATCCCTAGTGCATCTTTTAGATCAAATATGTCTGGCTCTGTGAGACTACCCTGAACCAGGCTCCTCTGTCTGGCCAACAAATGGAATTTAAGTGTATTTGAGAATATTTAGTGTGAGCAGTGACAGACATGCCATCGTACCATCATATGACTTAACCAAAGCTACTGTATATGCACAATGCCGTATTCTGCCCCTCGTTTGGACACCACATAAAGTGTATACAAATGTCCTAGTGCTGTGTGAAGTGTGCGCATTCCCTCCATGTTTGTGTGCACTTCCACCCACGGTCCCATGGATGTGTGTGTGGAATTAATGGGCCTTGCATTGGATTGGCATTGTCTCCATGGACGGGTCTTACCTTCTACACCACAATTCAAAAGCTCTTACTTTGGGGTCAGTTAAGGGGGTTTAAAAAAAGGATTCAATGAATGAGTTCCCATACTTCCCAGTGATTTCTTTAGCACTGATCACTTCAGTAATTAAACTTTAAAACAATAATCATTCACTACTACACTACTACATTTGTTTTTATAAAATCTGGTTTGTCTTTCTTATTTAGAAAACTTTGTTTATTTTAAATAAACCAACTACATTTGAGCCGATTTTCATATCACCAATCCTTCCTAATTCTCTTTTCTTGTTCATTGTCCAGCACCAGTACAGCAGCCTGCTCCACATTTGTAGGTACACTCGCACTAACCTTTTAGACATTTTCATGCACAAACATAGACACTTAAGAAATGTTTGTGCTGGCACTTAGAGGCTGGATGTCATCATGAGGGTCTCAGCCTGGGCTTTCTATTTAGCTGGTTAAGGGCAATGGACAGGGCTATTTCCTGTTTCCTGGCACAGAGGGGCTATTTCATCCTCAGAGTTTACTTTGATGGCGGCTTCTAATCATTGTGAAAGCATTCTGTGCACACCAGCTTGTTTCCTGTTTGTTTGCAGTGGTGCCACCCATCATGAAAACAATGCCTGAAGAGTTTAAAATTTCGTTTTTAGTTTTCTCCATAACATGGACAGCATCTTGGAAACTCATTTAGTGCACAGCTGGTGGGAGTGAACATAATTTTCCCATATATTTAGTTATAAATATATAAGAAATTTAAAATGGTCCAGGATACAAAACAGGACCTGAAATACAAAACAATTAGTAGAATGAATATTGTTTTACAAAAATAAAGCACAACACTTAGTTTGCAGTGGACTCTAGGAGTCTGATTGCAGCAAGAAGGACATTTTGGAGTTTTAGAGAAGCGGGTCCAGTTCTCACCCTTTCTGTTTGGGATGTGCACATCCTCTCGATATTCTCAAATCCAAACATATTCTGATCATGTTAGGCTAGCAGCAGGCTCTAAACCACCACCAAATGAGTGACTGGTGGTGTGCATGCGTGTGCCCCCAGCGGACTGGTGCCCTGTCCAGAGTTAGCGTGTGTGACCTGCACACCCACCATGCACAAGGCATTTTTTTGAGATTTATTAAGCAGTAAGTGAGACTGGATAGTAGTTAGTCCAGTGCAGACCCTGTCTGGGGGCCGTTTTTCATGTAAATTATGTGCATCTTTTTTGTTTAGTGCTGTGGTTTCCTCACACACACCAAAGATGTGCAGGTGAGGCTGACTGGGAACTGAAACTGACTTTCAGTGTGAAGAATTTCGTGGCCTGGTGGTTCTTGCTTTGCACCTGATGCTTCCAGGAGATGTTCTGACAGGGCCGGTGGTTTAACAAACCAAGCATATTTGGTGCCCCCTCCTCCAATATATAACTTTAATTGACTTAAGACCGTAGACTTCACCCACATACATTACATATTGCAATACCACTTCATGATGATATAATTCCATGATACTGTGAATACTTGTATCAACAAAAAAATGGATTAATTAAGTAAATAAAGTACTGTATTGTTTTTGGAAAATATGTGAAAAAATGAAAAAGGTTATCTGGATGCACCATGCATGCATGGTGATGCCCTAGGGATCAGTGCTGGGTCCTCTCCTCTTCTCTCTATATACCTGCTCACTAGACCCTCTCATCCAGTCCCATTGTTTTTCTACCAGTGCTGTGCTGATGATACCCAGATGTACCTGTCATTCCCTCCAGAGGACCACGTGCTATAAACTAGAATCTCTACAGGTCTCACCGATATCGCAACCTGCATTAAGGAACACCACCTCCAGCTCAACCTGTCAAAGACTGACCTTCTTTTTATCCCAACTCATCCATCTGCATCTCTGCTCATCTCAGCTCATTAATACAAACACCCACCAAGTCTGTACACAACCTTGAGGTGTTGATCAATGACCAGCTATTTTTCATTGACCATATTGCAATGGCCTCTTGGTCTTGCAGATTCATTCTGTAGAACATCTGCAATATCAGAACATATCTCACAGAGTACGAAGCACAGCTCCTAGACCAGCCTTTGGTCTTGTCACATCTGGAAAAATACAACTCTCTGCTTCCAGGAGTACCAGCATGTGTCACCAAGTCACCTCAAGATGATTCAAAATGCAAGGGGCACATCCAGTGTTCAACCAGCCAAGGCCTGCACATGTCACTCCTCTTTTCAGATCACTGCATTGGCTGCCTGTAGGGGCACATGTTAAATTCATGTCCTTGATTCATGCCTAAGGGTGGCTCCGCACCACACCTATATACATGGAGACACTTGTGAGGTCCTGTGCTCCTTCTTGTCCATTCAGGTCTACTGATGAACAGTATCTCTGCGTGGTAGAAAATCTCAATAAAGAATTTATGTGTAGCTCCTAGTTGGTGGAATGAGCTGCCCACCTCCATTTGAACTTCTGACTCCTTCAATGTGTTGAAGAAGTGTTTGGTTATTTTCTGTCTGGATAATAATGGCTTTGGCAGGTTCTAGTAGGTTCTTGTGACTATGGAAGTGTAACACACTTGTGTTTTGTCCTGAGCTCTTCACTTGTGATGATTAGTTTTGTACCCTTATCCTGTAGCACTTGTGCCCAGACAGCGTCCCAGACTACTTAATAATGTTGACCACTTGTGCAAGTCACTTTGGGTTAAAGCATCTGCTAAGCAGGTAGGTTTGAAACCGTCCTTCAAGGTGAAAGGCCCTGCCTTTCTAACTAAACACACATTGTACGTTTGACTAGCACCATAATAACATTATCAAAATAAATCCACAATTTAATAAATTACATTATCAATACATATATAATGTAATATCTGAAAAATTGGAAAACTGAATGCCAGTACCACACGCAATGGTATAATGAAGCTTTGACACTGTGGACTAAGCCCCGGACACAGAAAGGCAGACATGTAAATCACCACCACATGTTTATTTACAATATTTACAAAGTCAATAGTGCCACACAACCCACTTTTACCCCAAGTCCAGGTCTCTCTCACACTTTGCCTTACTTCCTTCTTCGGGCCGCCTCCACTCTCCTCTCCAAGCTTAGTCCTCTCCTCACCCGACTCCAGCCTTGAATGAAGGGAGGCGGCCCCTTTTATAATCACCCGGATGTGCTCCAGGTGTTTCCCGGCAATCTTCCACCGACACGCCCCAGTGTGGCGGAAGTGCCAGCTGCATCCCCGGAAGCACTCCGGGTGTCCCTGCTCTTCTTCCCTCACAGCACTTCCGGGTGTGGCGGAAGTGCTGAGGTCCAGGGTCCCCAAGGCATTGGGGAGCCCCCTGTCGGTGACCACGGGCCCCTACAGGGTTGAGCTTCAAAGCCCTGTACCTGTGGCCACCAAAGGCACCAGGGTGGTCGCCCCCACATGGTCTGAGGGAGGCACAAGCCCTCCAAGGCATCCCAGCTGGGTAGACCCCCAGCCATCTGCGACAACAAATGCATGGACTATTTTGAGTCTCAGAAGCTTGTGGTGTGGATCTATCTATCTATCTATCTATCTATCTATCTATCTATCTATCTATCTATCATATAGTGCCTTATGCATCTATCTATCTATCTATCTATCTATCTATCTATCTATCTATCTATCTATCTATCTATCTATCTATCTATAGTGTCTTTCATATCTATCTATCTATCTATCTATCTATCTATCTATCTATCTATCTATCGTGTCTTTCATATCTATCTATCTATCTATCTATCTATCTATCTATCTATCTATCTATCTATCTATCTATCTATCTATCTATCTATCTATCTATTGTTATATTAAAATGCCACCCTTGTAAAAGTGCTGCCCGATGTGATCGCCTCATCACCTCACCCCACACACCAGCCTTAGGTTTTGACCCACCATAGACCTGTGCATGGAAATTGAATAAGTAGATTGTGGTAATGCATTAATCCCAATGCAATACAGTTACAAACTAATGAAACACTTTTATGTTTGCCACGCATAACAAAAGACTGGAGAGAGTGGTGCATTACAGAGTGAAGTCCGGTCTGTGTGAAGGAGTAGCAGTAAGCACTAAAGTTCTGCGGGTGGCCGTGGTGTAATTACCATTTCAAGGTCAATGTAGCTGTGCTCGGCCGCAGTAGGTTTAACAAAGACCACGGCAAGCTCTGCTAATTCATGCATATAAAAGCCACTAGAAGTATGGAATCAACAAGTAAAAATATCCATTATCTACACCATCTGTGTCCAGTCCTGGGTCGCAGGGGTTGTACCCCATTCCAGTACGAGCCAGAAGCCAATCTGGGATGGGATTCACACTCAAATTGGGCCAATTCTGAGTAGCCAGTTAACCAAACACTCATGTCTTTGGGATTACACTCTAAAGAATAAAACACACAGACTTTAGAATGCATTGATTACTAACAAGCAAGGACCTGATCTGGAATTCAAACCCGGGACTCCGGAGCTGTAAGGCGGCAGCAGTAAACACTGCACCACCATGGCACCCGCACATGAATCTAGTCTTAATTAAATCAGGTGTTAAAGTCCGGACTCTTTAAAACTTTACCTTCGGCCCACCTGCTTGCCAAAAAGCCAATTGGTTTGCATTACCTCAAGCCTGGTGTATTAATGTCCAGCTGTAATGTCCTCTTCTGAAGGGCCTGCACGCTTGCTGGTTGTATAATTTAAAACCTTGAACTCCTGATGCTCTCTGCCAGGACTTATAAGTTGTCTCGTAATTTTTTTTATTGCAAGAATTGATAAAATGTTGTGCCACCTGCTTCTGCATAACATATTTATAGAAAAATGTGGCTTTGTGTTCTAATTCAGACGTAAGGTCTGCTTTTATAATCACAAAGGCTGAAACTCTGCTGCTCTTGAACAGCAACAACAACGACATTTATTTCTATAGCACATTTTCATACAAGTAATGTAGCTCAAAGTGCTTTACATGATAAAGAAAAGAGAAATAAGAGACAAAGTAAGAGTTAAAATAAGACAACACTGAATAACATAGAATAAGAGTAAGGTCCGATGGCCAGGGAGGACAGAAAAAAACAAAAAAACTCCAGACGGCTGGAGAGAAAAAATCAAATCTGCAGGGGTTCCAGGCCACGAGACCGCCCAGCCCCCTCTGGGGCTCACATAAATGAAACAGTCCTCTTTGTATTTAGGGTTCTCTTGGAAGGACTTGATGATGGTGGTCATGCAGACTTCTGGCTTTTAATCCATCAATGTAGAAACATGACGGTGTTTTGATTAGGCGGTGATGGCGCAGGTTGCCACCACAGAAAACCGGGAAAAGAAACAGAAGAGAGAATAGGGGTCAGTATGGATTTTAGAGCCACCATGAATAGTTATTATAATGAATTGAATATACAGAGTATCAGGATTAAATGAAGTTGAAGTTATCAGAAAGCCATGTTAATGTGAACACTTGTTACTCTACAGTGTTATAGGTACTGAACTCCTCTTTTAAACTTGCAAGAGATTTTTATATGTCCATGAGGAGTTTTTCATTTACATCATCAAAAGACAGAACTCTTCTCCAAACAGAGGTAGACACGTTGGTATACCGCATTGTATAGCATGCTAAAGAGAAATGGCCTCAATTTAAATTGTTGAAATGAAATACTCACATTGAAAGTTCAGTACAGTAAGACTGCACTGCTGTCTCAGAGCCGCTGGGTCCCGTGTTCACTTTCTGACCCTCTCATTGTCATTGTGAGGTTTGTATGCTCTTCTCATGTCACTGTGACTTTTATGAGGATGATACAATTTCTGACTGAAGATGTGCAAGTTTCAATAATTGACCGTTCTGCTTTTGACCACTATGCATGAGTGCTTTAAAGTGTGTGAGTGGGCCCTGGGAAGAAGTTCTGGGTCACCTCCTGTCTTGCCTCACCTGATACAGAACTGATATTCTGAAAAATGGATGGATATTTTTACCAGATATCTTTGTATAATGGATGGATGCATGGCCACATTTATGCCTAGGCTATGAATGGCCTCATGAGCTACAGGGACTCCAAAAACATGTGCTCCTTGTTTGTCAACAAATATTCTTGCCACTGGACTGGGTGATCGAGCACACACACTGAAACCCAATTTCAGGGTGCACATGTATTCCGATGTCAGTTATGATGAGCTGATGGCTTTCTCTGCACTTCCGGGTGTAAATTAAAAGCCTGAAGCTGAAATGTGCTGGACAACAAAAATCTTTATTTGAAACTCCTTAAGGACAGCAGACCACAAGTGGAAAAACATTTCAGCTTATGTCCCAGGTGCTTGCATTTTGTGTTACTTGTCGCCACTTTTGAGAAATCCTTTCTCAACATAAACACTTTGACACTGCATGCTAGTTTTTCTGTGTTTTCCTCAGAATTGGTGGGATGCAAGTAGTTGGTGCCCCACAATAGTTCAAGCCATACACCCAACCATAGTCAACCCCTGGGGAGATCTATTCTTTTTAATGGCTTGAATAGTTAATTATATAAAATTCAATTCCAACACAAGGGGACTTTTTAAATGAATAGAGCTAGATAAGTAAAGAGCTGCTTCAGCCACTTTGTGTTCCATCAACATTTGATTTTTTTTTCCTTTCCAGAAGATAAAAATTTCCTGTTTATCCAATAGTCAATTTCTGACAATTTCTAAGTGGTCCCCCAGTTTGTGCTAATTATGACTTTTTGTAAACAGACCCTTATACAGCATGCTGTTTATTTCAGATGAAAGCTTCTTGATTTTATCCTCTACAAGCAAGGCTGCTTTTCTATTTAGAAATGGCGTCCATCAGCATTAGGCCTGTAGATACAGTGCACATTATGACATTTTCTTACTTATATTTATGTATATATTGAGGATACCGAGTGACTGGAGCAATGTAAACAAATACCTGGGGTGCCAACCAGACCAGCATGTTTAATGCAAGGCAATCTAAATAAACTAAAAGAAACAGTCACACGATGGCTCAATCTAAAACTGCCACAAGCAACTCATATTAAGGCTGTTTTAAGTGAAGCAGCTCTGAAGAGCAGGTCTGGCTTGGAAACTTCATCCTGTTGTAGGCTTAGGTCCAAAACTGATGCTTTCCTTTCAGGGACATTCAACGTCATGTGGCTCTGACCTTCTGACCAGAAAGGGGTGGACTTTTTCTGGTGATGAGGGCGGGGTCAGTTGCCCTCATTGGGTATCTTCTCAGAACTGTGGGGGGAAGAGACAATACCTTTAGTATCTGAGCTGAGCCCACAAGGTGATCCTCAGATGCCCATGTGTTACTATATATTGTGACCACTGTCGCAAGGGGACGTGGGCGCTCTTCAGACACTCCCTCTTAAACAGTATTTCAATGGGATACAAACACACTCTTACACCTCCTCTTTTCGGGATCAGCTGCAGGCTTGCTGGCTTGCCATGCGATGTGTTCCTTGCGCAGGGCTTCGTACATTTAAAAGACAGAGCTCTAGCAATCCTGAGGTCTCACTCTCCTGTCCTCTCTTCCCCCAGACTCTCTCCGCACTTGTTGCTGCTTCCGAACGACTGTACCCCCTTAAAGAAGAAGAGTGTTCTTTAGACCAGGAGTCGGGGCCAAGGCATCACATTTGACAGATGTTCCCAGTCTGGCTGGACCGCTTCTGAAAAAGTCTTGTGTTTGTATCAGCCAGAACTGCAACAAACCTTCTGCTCCTTGGAAACCCTTCTGTGCTCTCCTGTGCAACTTTGTGACCCAAGCTTGACAATATCTATAAAACAAAGGATCTCACATGGTCTCTTAACATTTCTTACCTGGTGAGAAAAGCTCAACAATGACTGTACATTCTCAGGAAGCTAAGACTGGCTCATCTACCTCAACAGCTTTAAATCAACTTCTATTGTAGTACAATAGAAAGTCTCCTGATTGTGGTATGCCAGCTGCACAATTACAGAATGGAAGGAGCTTATACCATGTTATGAAGACTGAGCAACAAATCATTGGGGCAGACCTCCTAAACATGGACACTATCTATGCTAGCTGACATTGGAGGAAGGCTAGCAGCATCATCAGAGACACAACACATTCAGACCACCATCTGTTTGCCCTGCTACCATCTGGAAAGAGGTTTAGGACAATCAGAACACAAACCAACTGACTGAGAAATAGCTGTTTCACTAGAGCTGTGATTTCCATCAGACCTCTCCAAACCCAATCCTCCTCCAGTTTATTAGAATTCTAATATAAACATAAAATATACAATAGAGACACACACATATAGACACATTTTATGTTCACATCTATTACACATGCAAGGATTCTTAGGCAATGCATATTTACACTCTATATACTGTATATAATATAATATACAGTATAATATAATAATAAATAATATATAATATAATATATGTACAGTATATACTAGCTGCATAAGCCTGTGCTGTAAAAAGCCAGAGGTCCTAGAAACTATTGAAATCGTCAGAAGAATAATTGAAACACAGAGATGCCAGGTAATTGAAAGGATCTACTCTGGGCATCTCTCTCCTAGGAGGATTTGATTTGCCAATGTGCTCACATCATTTATGTATTAGCCACTAAGTGAGTGACTCTTTTTTCGGATGTTTCGTTTGGCTTTGCATGTGTATCCTCGAAGGTGGAGCTGTTACCCCGACTCCACCTCTCACTTCTAGGCCAGACAGACACACACACACTTCCACACACAGACGTTTATATATAAGACTAGTGGGTTCCCCCTGCTTGCTTCGCTTGCCAGCCACTTCATGTCTCTGAACGCACCCCAAACAGACGCAGTCACTCCTCCGAAACCCCCTCTTAAACGGTGATACAATGGGAAACAAATACAGTTTTTTTTTTTTTTTACCTCCTCTTTGCTCGATCAGCTGCTGGCTTGCTGCTGCTGCAGTGCCGCACGATCAGAATCTCGTGTGGCGCCTTGAACATTTAAAAGTCATCTACTCCTTCTCTTTTATTTCCAGCCCCGGGCATGGTTAAATCTCTTGGCACAAAGTCTTGTCTCGCGGGACATAAGTTCTTGATATTTTTTAGTTTATAATTTAAACACAATAAGAATCTTAAAATGATAAATTCTGAAAAGAATGACACCAAACATATATATGTAGGTTTTAAAATAAGCCCGGTTTAAAACATGACATTAACAATGTTACCGTTGCACCGTTGCACCGTTGCACAGATTTTATGTATATAGAGTATATATTTTTTTAAAGCTGCTCGTAATTAATGCCATTTTGTTTTTAGTAATTGAATACATGCTGCTTTTTTTGCTAATTTCATTATTTTTCTTCATTGCCTCTCTACATTTCTTATAATCTGTATAAACTGTCTTAATGTAGTGTTTTATTTTTATCCTTTTTTTCTTTGCTGCACATGGAAAGCTGTCATCAGAATTTTTTGTTGTACAAAGTATAATGAAAATAAACAATAAACAAATATATATATTTATATCAAACATTTAGATATTTCTGTTTCATATGCCTTATGTGATATATGTATACAGTACAGTATGTGTGTAAGTCAGCATGATGGGATTTGCTCCATCAAGTGTCTGGCATACCCTTTGGTAATGAAGCGCTCCTGTGCTGACTGAGCTCTGAATTCACACTCTGGTACTGTATAATTTACAATACATTATCTGTGTAGATAAGTTAGCATATGCATTCTTTAAGTAAATGAATAACATACTGTATGTAGATACGCAATCTACAAACAAAAGCCAAGCCATCTTATACCTGTGGCCAGCGTCAGACAGAACAGCTACTTTCCATGAGACATGGAATGATACTCATTTAGATGCTTTGTGTACAAAACTAAAATGGCTATATGCCACCCAGTCACAGATATGCGCTGCGCTGCGTAGTTAGCTAAGACAGCAGAAGGCAGTAACAAGTCATTTGGGGGGCAAAGCAGCTTTTCCCTGAAACACAAACACCGTGGGAATCCCATTATCAGCAATCTCTGTCACTTTCTGCTATCCAGCATCATGGAGACCAAGGGAAGCACTGACATCTTAATCTTGTCAAATCATGTGTCCCCCAGGCTGCTACCACCCAAGCCTATCACCCTGCCCAGCCTGTGACTGTTACAATAGTTTGTTGTGAACCCAGTAATGAGCACTAAGTGATTTATCACTCCATGTTTGTAAGGGTTCCCAGATCCCAGTGTGTTCTCCACCTTGGTCAGATCGTTCACACATGAGTAAATGTGATAATGCCATTTTTCTCAGGTGGCACCTTCCTGTTATTCAGAAGTAGGTGCCTTGTTATTAGATGGCATATTTAGAGAAGAATGCAGGCCCGGCCCATTGATTAAAGTTACATTTCTGGTATCTTCCAGTCATTTGCTCTGTCGGCGTGGTGTGTAGCTAAGGCACTGTTCGTTAAACCACAACTGATCGACTGTATTTGCTCCTCTGCCTCGCTGTGTTTCTTAAGCAAGTCAGTTAACCTGCCTTATGTACACTTGGAATCTGTTCTGATCCTTTAATTCATCTTAGTTAAAACTGTCAGCCAAATACACTCCAAGAAGTATTCAGGCCCCTCCATGTTTTTCACATTTCGTTATGTTGCCGCCTTGTGTTAAGGTCATTTGAATTCATTTTTTCTCACATCAAGCAGCACTCCATTCCCCAGAACGACAAAGCGAAAACAGGATTTTAGAAATTTTCATAAATGTATTAAAAACACAGGATCCCCTGTATATTACTAATAAAGTTTCTCTAAAATTCATGGTAATGGTTTTCTGACAGGACAGATAACAGGCAAGTAACCGATCAAGTCAGAACCTGGACGGGCAGGGTGCAGGAAAGCATGGCCAAATATTCAACTTCACTCCAATGCCGTTTAAAGATGTCCAACAAATGGGTGTTTGTTACATTTTAAGACATTTATGTATCTGTAGCAGGATGAAGCAAAATTAGAAAGACCATCACCACCATGAGCTGAGCGAGAGTTTAAATTAAACAAGCTTTATTTAGTGGCCATCAGTGATAAGTCCCAGGCTGGGAAAGCCTTATGTCACATTTTGAATGCTGATAATGAGATTTCCCTACTCATCTTTCGGTCAAATTTGTATTTTAAATCAAAAGGTATTGTCTGGACTAGTCACTGAGTTCTCTGCTCTTGAGCCCTCTGCTAATTAACCTTTGCAGAAATATTGGAAACATCTGAGCTCCTTAATGCACTTTTGTGAATGTAAACTCAAGCACCTTCACTTTAGGCGTTGAGACAACTGTGCTGTAGTCAGAGCAACCTGACTGTAAACCTCAGATACAATGGAAAAAATATGCGGAGCAAAAGAAAATGCAACCGTAATTGCTTAACGGCCACTGTTTTAAACAATCACCCTGTCAGTCATCTGGCGTTCCTTCTAAATTCTTGTATTGTAGCCGTGTACAGGTATTTTTGCGAGGTATTGGCATTTTGCCACCAACAGAGGGCAGCCAGGAGACCACCTGCCATGCACACAGCTGCTTATGCTCTTTAGAACATTAGAAAAATGTTCATATTCAGACGAGAGCAGGCCATTCAGCCCAGCAATGCTTGCCAGTCCTTTTCATTTAAATCGCCCAAAATAAGATCAAGCTGAGAATTTTAGAACTGCTGCAAGAAGAGTCTGTGGGTTTATATTCCATGCTTTGTACCCCAATAAGTACAAGTCATCACCAATATACTAACAACCCAATAGTACTTCACTCACTCAGAATATTTAACCAATGTAGGAAGTACTACAAGACAGAGAACCTTTTATCTGTGGCACCTCTGCACGAGAACCACCTTTTCCCACCCTCTCAAATGTACGCAGTTTTTAATGTCTGATAAATATCCGGGATTAAACCACTTAGAGATCTGTACATATACAATGTCTTCCCATTCTATGAACAATTACACTCCAAATTTAACTTTCCAGCAACACATTTCTTTTACTACCTTCAAATTAGAAAGTTCATTAAACAGAACGTGACCAATTTCCCTCACTCCCACCTACCTCTTGAGGACTCAGAGAGCATCTCAGTAATATATAAAACCATTTTACAGTCCCTCCCTTTCAAAGATCCCAGACTGCAATGGGAAAAGGATCTCTCACTCAACATCTCAGAAAAGGAGTGGAAGGTAACAATGCACAGAATTCACTCGAGCTCCATATGTGTAAAGCATACAGTTATTCAACTTAAAATTATATATCGAGCACATCTCTCTCATTTAAAACTGTCCAAAATGTTTCCAGGGCAAAATCCAACCTGCGAACGCTGCAATCAAGTCCCATCCTCACTGGGTCACATGTTCTGGGCCAAATTTACATCTTTGTGGACCAAAATCTTGAAATGCCTTTCAGACAGCCTTGGTGTCACAATCCCTCCTAACCCATTAAGAGCTGTGTCTGGTGTCTTTGGGCTTAAAGGACAAGCAAACCGTCATTGCCGTTACTTCACTATTGGCACGTAGACTTGTCTTGCTCAACTGGAAGAATCCTAACTCACCTTTTCTACGTCAGTAGGTAACTGATGTTTTATATTATTTGAAATTGAAAAAAATCAAATTCTCACTTAGAGGATCTGTACAAATCCTTTTTAAAACCTGGCGGGATCTCATCAATAACACTTTAGAATAAGCTTTTAAATTGAGGAAGCAGGTTCTCGCCCCTCTTTTTTATTCTATTTATTTTGATTCACTTATTTATTTGCATATTTTTACTGTTATTAAAGTTTTACTCTGTTGGCATAGTTCTCTTTCTCGTGGATCAGGGTTGATTTGTCTCAAACATAGTTTTGTTAAACTTGACTTGCTTGTATGGAATGTTGTTTGATTTTAATAAAATCAATAAAATGGAAAAAAAAGAAGAGTCGTCTGTGGGTTGGCAAATGGATGGATGGATAAGAAAGAGGTGGTGACAAGTATCACTTTTCTAATTTTAAATTCCTGCATGTTTTGGTTTTTCCAGTTCAAAGAAAGAAACTTAACCTAATAAGAGTTGTCCTTAACCAAATCTCAACTGGTGGCTTCACACACTCCACCTCCATTTCAGTTCAATACACGAGAAAGTATATTTTTTATATTTCAAGTTTCCTTTCCCTAAATTTATTAATAATCAAGAACAATCAGTCATGATTGTTTCCCCAATATCTTAATCTGGTTCCCATGCTATAAATTAGTTTTTTTGTAGTTTTGGAAAATGTGATGTTTATAAGAGGAGAGACTTTGAGAAGCAGACTGTTTGGGCTGGGAGAGCCACGGATGGATCCCCTTTATTGATATTTTATTTAAACGTTTGGAAAGCTTGAGGTGCAGTATGATGACAGTCATGTCAGAGAGACTGTGAGCAAGCGGCACATAATGTGTTACCTCTGTAAGACATATTCTAAAACTGCTACGTTTTATGAGTCTTCTTGTATAGACTGGCCAAAGATAAACATGAGGTTGTGTGCTAACACTTTGATAAAATGCTAAGATAGGTAAAGAAACAGTAGAACATTACTTAATGGACAGCAAACATGGGCTGGCATCCTGACTGGAATGGTTCAAGGTTCCTTACCAGCTGGTAGGCCACACCAGTGAACAAGAAGAGACAGGAGGTTGGAAAGTGGTGCCAACATTGTAGTGGATATGCTGGCATCCTCGAAGGGCCTTGCTTGGGCAGTAATCCAACGTCATGGAGAGACAGAGGGAGGCAACTTGGTTGGTGTCTTTACCCAACCCACCAGATGGCAGCATCCCCAGGTGACGCTATCCATACGTGATGCTTGCTGGGAGTTGTGGCCCTGCAGGGCAGCCCTGTTGGGTTCCAGGGTGCTTCTAGAGGGTGCTGCAAGGATTAGTGCTCACTGCCTTTCCAGGCTTCATTCTGGCCAAGAAGTTCTTCGGTCAGGCAATGCTGTGACACCGGAAGTCCTGAGGTAAATGGAGACGACTCGCCTGCCTTGATGGAGTCGGGAGGCATTGGGCAACACACCAGAAGGGCAGAAGGAATAGGAGAGCATTGTGACTGTGATTGTGCACTTATCATGCTGTGTTCACTTCCTTTATTTGAACCCAGAACTGTGTTTGGTGATACTGTGTCTGAGGTTTGGGGCTCAGTGGTGCCTCCTGCTGGTTACAATGGAAAACTAGCAGAAGTATCCAGTGTTGGACAGGGATAAATAAATGGAGAAAAATGATCTGTTGGAAATTCAACAAGGCCGAACATAACCCACAATGAAAGAAACAAACGCATGTGTAGACAAAAGCTGTGATCCACCGAGGCAATGAAATTGTTATCCAGGATACCTGAGAAGAAAATGCTGTACCTGTAGTCTTAGAAGAGGTACAGATGTTTGTGGATGCTGATAATGGTGTCCTCCCATCAGCCCCAGTGCTGCCTGAAGGGAAATGTACGCTACTGGTCAAAACCTTAAGAACACCTCAGTTTTTCCAGTTCTTCATCAAATTTAATCAGTTGAAATACAATGAAAGACCTAAAATGGTGTAAAAGTAAGGAGTAAGCTGCCAGAGTTTTAAATTTCAAATTTAGGTAGCTAAAACTTAAATAAAAAGGAAATATCAGAATATTCAAAATGGGCCTTCTTTAGGAAACAACTAATAGGTTACAACCTACAGATGTTCTGCAGCAATTAAAGTAAATTATCCCGTGCCAGTTGAAGCAAACCATTTGCACAGGTGTCCCCAACTTCTGTTAATTACTTAAAAACCCTCTGTTTTAAAGCAGAGTTAGAACAGACTGTGTTACTACACCCTCCGAAGTACCACTTGGACAATACTCCAATGATAATGGTAAGAAAACAGCAATTAACAAATTAAATGAGACAGGGCATTATTACCCTTGGAAGCATAGGCCTTTCATTTAAAGAAACTGCAAAAAAAATCTAAGTGTCAGTGAGTACTTTGGTGTCTTGCGCCCAATCCAAAGGCAATTGTAAATTGGAAGCAATCTGGTAGACCCAAAGTCACAACCTATTCAGAAGACACGTTTCTGAGGGTCACCAGCTTGTGTGACAGGCGCCTCACAGCACAAATCTCAGTTTCTACTGTGAAGAGGAGACTTTGTGCTGCAAGTTTAACAGGATGTGGTCCCCGGCTGGGACGCCCAGGAGGACCAGAGGAGGGCTTGTGCCTCCTCCAGACCGTGAGGGGGCGTCCGTCCTGGTTATGTAGGGGGCCTCGGGTAAAGGGCTTGGAAGCCCAGCCCTGTAGGGACCCGTGGCCACCGCCAGGCGGCGCCCCAATGCCTGCATATCCCTGGAGCCCAGCACTTCCGCCACACCAGGAAGTGCTGGGGGGAAGACGACAGGGGACACCCGGATGGCTTCCAGGTGCACATCCGGCACTTCCGCCACACTGGGGTGTGGCTAGGACTGATTGCCAGGGAGCAGCTGGAGCCCATCCGGGTTCCCATTTAAGGGGCTGTCTCCCTCCAGTCAGCAGTGGATGTTGGGTGGAAGTGGACAGAGCTGGAGAGAAGACTGGAGGCGGTCAAGAGAGAAAGGCACAAAGGACTGTGAAGCCTGGACAGTTGGGGGAACAGTGCTGGAGGCACTGGGAAGTGCACTGAGTTAAAACTGTAAATATTGTAATTAAAAGTGTGTTGGGTGAACTATGTTGTCCGTCTGCCTGTGTCCGGGGCCAAGTTCACAAGGATGAGTAGCTGTATGAAAGCCATTCCTTAAAGGACAAAACAGGGCCTTAAAATACTGGCTTTGCTTTACTGCAGACTGGAAGAAAGTCTTATGGACTGATAAATCAAAATTTGGTATCTTCAGTTCATCACATAGGGTGTTTGTGTGCCATCAAGTTGGTGAAAGGATGGTCCCTCAGTGTGTGACGCCAACTGTCCAACATGGACAAGGAACTGTGATGGTCTGGGTTCTTTTACTGGAGCAAAGCTGGTGACTTGCACTGAGTGACTGGCATTCTTAATCAAAGGGGTTACCACAGTTTGGCTGTTATGTCAGCAAAAGTTGGCTGCTTTGATAAATCAAAAATTTCAATAAAACTTTGTAAACTTAATGTAACGGGGGTCTGCTGGAGTCAATTCCAGCCAACACAGTGCACAAGGCAGGAACCAATCCCGGGCAGGGTGCCAACCCACACACTAGGGCCAATTTAGAATCGCCAATCCACCTAACCTGCATGTCTTTGGACTGTGGGAGGAAACCCACGCAGACAAAGGGAGGACATGCAAACTCCACGCAGGAGAAGTGAACCCGGGTCTCCTAACTGCGAGGCAGCAGCGCTACCACGGCGCCACCGTGCCGCCCAAGATGTATTATTTGTATAGAAATTCTAAATATCTTCTCTAAAACAGCAATGCATGAGTCAGTGTTGATGTGCTAGTGAGTGTGCCCTTCAGTGAACTAGGGTCCTGCCCACCGTAGGTCCAGGGTCCAACACCCAATGCTGCTGGGGTTGGCGCCAGATCCCTGCGACTATGTAATGGAAATGGATTGACTGGGAGAATAATCACAAAAGACAGGTATTGTCAGAAAGAAGTAAAATCAACAACTGTAATGGCCAAAGATTCATTTAATAAAAGAAAAGTCCTCCTTACCACCAGAATGAAGAGAGAATTGAAGAAGCGAATGGTAAAAGCACTAGCACTAGTTTACATCTTTATATGGCTGATAGATGACACTTAAGATTTCAAACATTTGAATCTCGTGTGTATATTTCCAAGCATAAAGCTACACAACAACCAGAAATTAATTCAATGCACAACTCCAGTTTGCACAACCAGCTTGAAGAATACAAGGCTGACGCACATGCATGTTTGTAATCGTACCGCAACATTATGGTGTGCAAGCATGTTTGCAATGGCACACTTTAGATAGTTTTGATATTTATTTATCCCCTCCAGTTTTTACACATGGCCAACCACTCTCTATGTTACTTGTTCTAGAGCAACGTCAAGAGCAAAAGTTCAAGTTCTTGATACAGAAAAAGCAAGGAAAACTAATTTTCAATGAATATTTGACTGTTTACTCAACATATTGTGTACATTTCTGCATAAATATGTTACATAATTCAGTATGGAGTTACATAAGCATACAACGTGCAATAAAACATACAAATCACATGTCCTGTATACACAGAATCATGCGTGTTACATGATATTTATCCTGTGGAAACTCGGGGCGCATACAGCCGCTCCAACCCCGACACAGACAGGCGGAGACACAGATGTAGCACACGTAACACTCTTTATTCTGAGCTGGGTAGCACTCTTTTCTCGCTCCCCAGAGCACAGCAGAACGCAACACAACACCAAAATACAAAGTTCAGTACAAAACCCTTTCTTTCTTTCTTCTTCTTCTTCTTTCTCCACTCCTCTCCCAGCAAGCTTCGTCCACCTCTTCCTGACTCTGGCTCTCCAAGTAGTGGCAGCTGGCTCCTTTTATGGAGTACCTGGAAGAACTCCAGGTGTCCAATGAGCTTCTTCTGGCAGCAACTTCTTCCAGAAGTGCTGCTATATAGAGCTCAGAAAACATCCAGGTATCCCCTGGCGGTGGCCATGGACCTCAGCAGGGTTGAGCTTCCATGCTCCAAACCTGTACCCTTAGAGCCCTCTTTGCACAGATAATGAAACGTTCTGTTATGGCTAATTTTATTTTGTGGAGCAGAGACTTTGATGCTAAGAATAGACTCCTGGAAGCTTGTGAGTACATAAGCTGGATAGAAGGAGTGATTGATGAGGATGTAGGAGAGGACAGGACATTGATTAGAGCAATTTGATTGAGATGGAGGGACATAGTGAGTTGCTAAGAGATATCTTTGAAGGGAGATGAGAGGAAGACAGAGAATCAACCACATGAAAGAGAACAGAACGTATCAGGGAGTGATGAGGAAGTAACAAAATAAGTAGAGCTTACATTCCATGACAGGCACCTACTGTAATAAGTGTACAAATTTAATATGTCACTGTTATCTGTGCAAGTATATTTTATAAATCTGCCTTTTTCTACTCACATGCCCAGTTGACACAGAGCCAGATTTAGCGCAGGAGTTCACCATATAGAACTGCTAGGCAAGCATTGTAAGACAAGACAGTTAGGGACAACTGCAAAATGGGCAGTCAGACTGATGACCATTGTATACTATCTCTGTGTGTCAAACTCAGCATGAAATTGTTTTTTCTTTGCCTTGTTTTAAATGGCATGATTCACCTGCACATGAAGAAAGAGTATAAAGCCTTGGAACATTGCCCGGCACACCTCCGATCCTGAAAATCCTTCCAACACAGCGACAAAATGGCAGACTCTACACATTGGGCCCCCACTCCCGAACTGGGTTCTTGCCATTGGCTTCCTTCGTCTGTTATGCAGCGTATGCCGTCATTAAAGAAAGCTAAGTTATTTCTCCTATGTTATTTCTTACCGCCATATCACTAAGGGAGGGGTATCGCCTTTTAATATCATATCTATATAGATTCGGGTTATGTAACATGCAAAAGAATTCATTCCAACGAGGGAGCTAACGCCCCCTGCTGGATACATCTACCTACTGTCGAGGATGCCAGGGGCCACGCCCCGGCCAGGACGCCTTGAAGGACCGGAAGTGGGCGTGTGCCCATCTGGGATCATGTGGGGGCCGCCTTCCTGGTTGCTTTGGGGGCCACGGGTTCAGGGCATGGAAGCCCCACCCTGTAGGGGCCCATGGTCACCGCCAGGAGGTGCCCCAATGCCTTGGGGACTTGTGACTGGTGTGGCGGAAGTGCTGGGGGGAAGAATTAGACGGACACCCGGAGAGCTGCCGGGAGAACGGCCGGCACTTCCGCCACGCTGGGACGTGGCCAAGAGGGGAATGCCGGGAACCACCTGGTGCTCGTCCGGGAGTGTATAAAAGGGGCCGTCTCCCTTCATTCAGCGCTAGAGTCGGGTGGAAGAGGACGAGGCACGAGAGAGGTGTGGAGGCGGCCCGAGAAGAAGGCATTTGTGGCCAGGACTGTGTTGGGGTTTGTGCACTGATTGTGGACTGGGTCTGAGTGACCATTATTGTAAATATTGTATATATTAAAACGTGTGGTGGTGAAATCCAACATGTCCGCCTGTCTGTGTCTGGGTCGGCTCCACACTACCTATGGCCAGTAAACTAATGCAAACCATCCCTTCCTTCATATTTGTATGACCTCTTATTTGTCTTTAATAAGGACAGCTGGCATTTTCTCCTTTTTAATTGTTAATCTTTTTATGAATTTAAATTCCCAGGGTTTATGATTTTCAGAGTGATATAAATAATCCAACTGTTTATAATTTTATAATAATTTGTTTTGAATATCTTTTTTTTTTAAATTTTTTTTTGAAGATGTATTTTTTTGGGAAAGGATTTGGAAACATTTTGCTGATGTTCCTGTCGCTCCTTGCAGAATAAAATGAAATAAATGTGAAATACCAGAAGTGGACGTGCCTCAGTCAGTTAACGATTTGTGTTTCAGATGCCAAAGCGCCTGCTGACTGGCGTAGAAGTGCACTGATGTGTTGCATGTTGGTAGGACACACATGTCAGAATGTCACTGTATGCAATACTGTATTAAATATGGCCGTTCAATCGCATTGAAGCATTGAATTAGAATTTTGAGATCTTTGAAGACAATGTGAGGTCACTTTTACAGGTTAAAGGCAAATCCTTTGAGAAACTTGCAGTGCTGCTAAACCCATCTCTGGACATTAGAAGAATGGCAGTCACTGAAACTGAACACGTTGTTGACTACCAGTGTGGCGTAGTCTTTAAGATTTAGGGCTTCAAACACTGAGTTATTAGCTTCAAAGCCTGCTGCTGATACTGTGTGACCATAAGCAAGTCACTTCAGCTGTCTGTGCTCCAAATAGAAAAAGAAATGGTGTAAGTCACCTTGGATAAAGGCATCAGCCAAATAAGTAAAAGAAAATGCGTCCTAATAATGTTTGTCATTATTGCAAAATTATATGTTTTGTGTACTGGTATATGTCCCTTTAGGGGAAAATGAATATAAAATCTATGCGAAGAAAGTTGCAAAGATATTAGAAGAATGAGAGTACCCGTATTCTGTCAAGACTTCAGTTTTGGACTCCAAATCCAACGTTTGTCGGTATGAAATGAGTGGGCTTTCTGGCTCCACAACGATTCCAAACAATTTCTTTCCATCTCTATATATATAAAATCCAAAGTCTGTCTGTCTGTTGTGAACCTTGCCCCGGACACAGACAGGCAGACACGTTAATGTCACCCACAAACACACGTTTATTTTCCATTTCCTTTTTTACAGTTCCGCTCACCAACCCCCGAAACCCCTCAGTCCGGGCCAATCCAATGCCTTCCTTTTCCTCCTCTTTCTTCTTCTTTATTCTCTCTTTCTTTCTTTCTCTCTTTCTCTTTCTCTTTTCTTCTGACCGCCTCCTCCAGACGTTGCCACTCTTCCACCCGACTCTTGTCAATGACTGGAGGGAGGCGGCCCCTTAAATGGGAACCCGGATGGGCTCCAGCTGCTTCCCGGCACTCCCCCTTGGACACACCCCTGTGTAGCGGAAGTGCCGGCCGTGCACCCGGAAGCCGTCCGGGTGTCTCCTGTCTTCTTCCCCCCAGCACTTCCTGGTGTGGCGGAAGTGCTGGGCTCCAGGGATATGCAGGCATTGGGGCGCCGCCTGGCGGTGGCCACGGGTCCCTACAGGGCTGGGCTTCCAAGCCCTTTACCAGAGGCCCCCAACATAACCAGGACGGACGCCCCCTCGCGGTCTGGAGCAGGCACAAGCCCTCCTTCGGTCCTCCTGGGCGTCCCACTGTCTATCCGCTTTTCACAAGAGAGCTACTTAACGGATTTAGATCGGGTTCTTTTCTATAATTTGCTTGAACATTCTGGTTGATTTTGCGACTTCTCTTATTACGTTATGTATTATAGTTCGGTTGCGGTACCAATTTATTTGCGTGAATCTGAGGGACAGGCAGCGGGGCGATGGTAGGGGACGGGGCCTTCCTCACTGACACGCCAGCCTCGGGTGTACCTTACCTGCACTTTGCTAGGGAACAAGAGAACTACTTAACAGATTTAGATTTGTCTGTTCCGATAATTTGCTTGAACATTCTGGACGCTAAGAATCATAGTTTGGTTGCAGGAGCGATATATTTGCGCTAATCTGAGACAGAGGCTGTGGACCGAGGGGGGTGGGGAGAGCGACGTCAGGAGTAGGGAGCCAGGCAGGGTCTTCCTCACTGTTCTGTTTCACTGTTTGTGCCGTCTTAGAAAAGCAGTGGTTCTTTGATTCTTTTCAATCTGGTTTTCGGAGGCAACATTCTACAGAAACAGCTCTTCTAAAAGTTTTCAATGATCTTTTAATTGCTGCTGATGCATGCAGGTGCTCTGTGCTTGTACTGTTAGATCTTACTGCAGCTTTTAATACAGTGGACCATCAGATCTTAATTAATTGACTAGAGCTGTTCGGAGTCTCTGGCTCTGCTTTGGACTGGTTCTCCTCTTATTTGCCACATAAGAGTTTCTCGGTCGGTGTTGATGGCTTTTCATCCGACTCTGCTCCTTTGACATGTGGAGTGCCACAGAGCTCGGTTCTTGGACCTGTACTTTTCTCTTTATATATTCTTCCCTTATCACAGATTCTTAACTCTTTTAAGGACATCTCGTATCATCTATATGCAGATGATATACAGTTTTATTTTTCATTTAAGCCTAATCAAATTAATACTTTGGTCACTTTGGTTGATTGTCTGTCTCAGGTTAACGACTAGCTCAGTAGTAATTACCTGCTGTTGAATTCAGGAAAGACTGAGGTATTAATTGTTGCTCCTCCTGTTCTTCATTCTGAGGTCAGTTTAAAATTATCTTCTGTCTCTTCTGTTATTAAGTCGAGTTTACGTAACCTTGGGGTTATTTTTGACCAGTCCCTGACGCTTGATGAATATTTAAGGTCAGTCAGCCGTTCATGTTTCTTTCATTTAAGAAATGCTGTTTCAAAATCAGAATTGGAGATGCTTGTTCATTCTGTTATTTCCTCATGACTTGATTACTGTAATGCTCTTTAAACTGGTTTGAGCAAGTCTTCTCTCTCACGTCTTCAGTTAGTCCAAAATGCAGCTGTCAGACTCCTAACTCATGCTAGCCGGAATGATCATATCGCTCCCATTTTGCACACACTGCATTGGCTCCCAGTGTTTTATAGAATTAATTTAAAAGTTTTGGTACTTACTTTCAGAGCTTTGCATGGACAAGCTCCTGGGTACCTAACCAGCCTACTCCAATGCTATACAGCTTGTCGGACTCTCAGATCTGGGCAACTGGGCCTTCTTGTTGTCCCACACACTCGGCTAAAACCCGTGGGCATCGTGCCTTTCAGTCTGTGGCACCAAGACTATGGAATAGCCTGCCTTGTGGTCTGCGTGGAGTTGAGTCTGTTGATTCTGTTAAAAAACAACTAAAAACATTTCTTTTTAAACAAGCTTTTAATCAGTGCTGAATAGTTCCATTTTGTTTATTTATTGATTTTATTGGTTTTATGTTTTGTTTTAACTGTTGCATTTGTACTGTATTTGCTGTTCAGCGCTCTGTGACCTTTTGTCTGTGAAGGGCGCTATATAAATAAATAACTACTACTACTACTACTAACTACTACTACGTGGGTGGAGCCGCAGGGCACAGATTGTCCTGAATAAAATCAGATTCTTTTTCCCTGTGCACAGATGGTGTGTGTGGCGTGAATAGGAAAGGCGGATAATCACAGTGTGAAGTGCAGTTGCGAACGTCATAGAGACACAGACTACCTGTGACTATTGGCTGCTAAATTAGGAAAGGACAGACCTGATCTGTGTGCACCAAAATTTAAAGGAATACTCCACCTTTGAATGTTACTTACCCCATGTACTCTGTAGTGATGGCTGAGAAAATGTTTTAATGTTATGTATTTATGCAGAACAGCGATAACAACATTCCTGATACAACAGCACTAATGGTGACCCATGCTGGACAAAACCAAACAATTAAAAAAAAAAACTCTCATATTTCTTGTGTTGTAATCCATCTCTCAAATTATCCAGTCATATGCTCACAATGTACCAAATGCATGTATTTTTACTAAAAAATTGTTATAAGTAAAACAATTCCAGAAATACTGCTGTGAATGAAAACAGAATGTGCAAGATGTGCTCAAGCATTTGGATTGAAGACCCTCCACCCTACCTCATTCATTGGTCAGGAATCCAGTACATTAACACCACGCTTCATGTGATATCACCAAAAAGTGTGAACTGAGAGATGTGTAAAACCAGAGATTAAACGTTAAAGAAAAGCAGGTGAAAACTTCATCAGGAAGAGGATGTGCCTCAGACTTGTGCATGTCTGAGATTCTTTCACAAGCAGAAGGTCAAATCACACATGCAGCTTCACGCACTGGTGGTAAATAATCCTGAAGTACTCCAGCTGTGGATATGAACAGAAATGTTAAGATGGGAGGCAGCTCTACTATTCCAATGCCTGTCTGAGTTTGAGCGCATTCCATTTTCATTCATAAGAACATTTTCCGGAGTTGGTTTATTTAAGAATATTTTAATAAAAATACACAAGTTTGTGACGTTGTGAATGTACAACTGGATGATATGACATGTGGATTAAGCAACACAAATAATTCGAGATTTCTTTCAATGATTTTCTGATATTGTTTCTTGTTGTCCAGTGTTAGAAACCAAAGATGACATGATCTGCATGAAAACAGGAGAATAAAAGTTTTCACCATCACTACAAACTACATGGGGTAAGTAACATATAAAAAAATATCATTTCTGAGTGGAGTTCTCCATTAAGGAACTACATAGGAAAGGGCATAGCAGGCTCTTTTGCCTTAGGAGTCTTCATTCTTTTAATTTGAGTAGTGACATCCTTCACATTTCCTTATAGCCCTGCTTTCTCCAGTGTGATTTTCTACTCTGTGGTGTGCTGGGCTGGTGACATCACTTCAAGAGAGGACCACCGAATTGAAAGGAAAGGCAACAGTTTATACCAACAGTAATGTGTCTGCATAATGCCTCACTGGGATTGGGGCAGCCAAGTCAGCAGTTTTCCTTCTTTTTAATTTTCCTGCTTTGTAGTCATTCTGTTGTGCGTATTTTTATTTATTTATCTGACTGTTCATGTATTTATTTATTTAAATAGCTTCTGTAAAAAGCTAAATTTCTCCATGGGGTCAAACAAAGTTCTATCTATCTATCTATCTATCTATCTATCTATCTATCTATCTATCTATCTATCTATCTATCTATCTATCT
>JANRMT010062796.1:63822963-63840449 GCA_026402145.1 Polypterus bichir lapradei
TCTATCTATCTATCTATCTATCTATCTATCTATCTATCTATCTATCTGTCTCAGCTGGTGAAATTCTTTGTGTTCCTGTTGGTTGAGGTTTTAGGCCAGTCAGTCTTTATTGTACATTTCCCAACATCACAAAAAAGCATTGCATTCAACAGATGTGAAAGCAGAAAGAAATGAACATTATGAATAACCTAAAACAATAAAAAGCTTGGGAATGGAAAAAGTTAACAGCAAGCTGAGCCATTCCAAAGACACTTGAGTCCTTTGTTAGGCATCACAGTCTTGCAGATAGGTGAATCTTTTCAGATCTCATTTTATGATAGCCAGAAACAGGGTCCCTTGCAATGTTTTCCAGCATTGTGTTTCATCCATTTACATTTACACACATTGAGCGATTCCTTATGTACGCTGTACCAATGCTGGGTAGGCCTCCTTTTGCTCATAAAACAGCCTCAATTCTTAATGACATTGTTTTCCTGAGATGTCAGAAACACTCCTTTGAGATTCTGGCCCATAATTTCTGCAGATTTCTCAGCTGCACATTCAGGCCGCACATCTGCATCACATCACAAAAGTGTTCGTTTGGATTCAGATCTGGCGACTGGGAAGGCCACGAAAATCACTGAACTCATGGTCATGTTCATTTAACCAGTTTGAGATGAACTTTTGCTGTGTGACACGGTGCATTAGCATCCTGGTATTAACCATTAGAAGATGGGTAAAATGGGGCAATGAAGGGATGCACACAGTCAGCAACAACACTTAAATAGTCTGTGGCATTCAAGTGGTGAATACTTGGCATTATAATGGGCCCAAAAATGCCTAGAAAGCATTCACCAGAAAATGAAACCAACAACATTCTGGACTGTTGACACAATGCAGGTTGGGTGGATGAATTCATGCTACTGGTGCCATATTCTGACCCTACCGTCTTTGTGCCTCAGCAGAAGTTGAGATTCACCAGACCAGGCTACGTGTTTCTAGTCTTCTGCTGTCCAGTGTTGGTGAGTTTGTGCCCACTGCAGCCTCAGTTTTCTGTTCTTGGCTGTCAGGTGTGGAAACCAACGTGGTCTTCAGCTTGCAACTCCCCTGCCTCAGGGTTTGACATGTTGGGCATCTGAGATGTTTTTTTGATCACTATGATTGTATGGAGTTATTATCTGAATTACTACAGCCATTCTTCTCTCACCTCTTTTATGAAAAAAGATATTTCCGTCCACAAAACTTCCACCCACTGGGTGATTTTTGTTTTTTCCACCACTCTGAGTAAATACTAGTGATTGTTGTGCATGAGATTAGCTGTTACAGAAATATTCAAACCAGCCTGTCTGGGACCAACAGTCGTGTTACACTCAGAATCACCGAGATCACATTTGTGTCCCCATTCTGGTGTTTGATGTGAACATTACCTGGAGCTCCTGAGCTTTATCTGCAGAACTGTATGCATTGTGCTGCTGTCACGTGATTGGCTGATTAAATAATTGCGTGGATAAGCAGGTGGACAGGTGATCCTAATAATTTGCCTAGTGAGTGTACAGTCTTTGATAATGAAAGGAGTGCCCGCTACATACAGTGTTAGGTTTGTGGCACTCAGAGCTCTATGAATCTTATCACCACAAGACCATTTCTGAAAACATCCCAGCCTCACGCTTGTGCTTTATGCTTTTAAGTGACTCTCTTCAACTAATGATGCCTGTTATACTGTGCTCTGACACACATTAACTCCACTCTCTGCCTTTAAACCCATTTAAGGCCGCTCAGTAGCTTCTCTCTCATGGTCCATCCTTGTTCAAAAGCTGAATTTTTAATTGGGTGTCCTAACAGCTCATGTCATGTATTTTTATATATGTGGTGTCACACATATGCGTCTTTGGGACAGCTTAAAGGCTCTGGTGGTGGTAATTCCTGTCCGATCCACAGGGTGGCGCTGTATTCTAACACCCCTTTACTCTTTCATGTGCAGACCTTGATGATCAACAGCCTCACCACTTCTGATGTCACGTCTGGTGTCCATCCACCTGGACCCACCTATTCCTTCCTGGCCTATTTTTAACCGGAAGTGTCTCCAGCTTGGATAGTCTAATTTGAGACTCGCGTCCTCAGAGATATTCCTTTTTTGGTGAGAAATTTTATTATTTTTGCCTTTACAATATACAGGATCGCGGCGTCACCCTAAATCTTTAGCTTTGTCTTTGTCCTCTTCTGCAGTGGATAAAACCAATGTTTACCTACATTGTGTGTAAATAAGTAAATAGAGCAAAAAAATCACATTTGCTTCTACATAACATTCAAAGTGAAAACAGCAGTGATGAATTATTTATGATGTTTGCTGTGTCCATTTTGTGGATGATTCATGTCAGATGCTAATGAAACATGCGCCAGGAAACTCTTCCTTTGATAAAGTGGCTTCAGAAAATTAATGGATGTGTGCGTATTCTGAGTCATCTAAAGAAGAAGATTCAGGTTACTCTTACATTAAATAAGGAAATAGATACACATGTTTATGTGAAGCATCTTTAACTTTTACTGAACACTTTAATTGCAAAATGGTGGCTCAGTGGTACTGGTAGTGCCTCGCAGTAAGAAGACTAAGGTCCTTGTCCAGGTCCTCATTGTGTGGAGTAGGCATGTTCTCCCCATGTCTGCATGGGTTTCCTCCCACTGTACAAAGACAAGCATATTAGGGGGATTGTCCCCCTCTCCAGGGTTTGCTGCCTTGGGTCCAGCACCCCTGTGACCCCCGTGTCTGGGTTAGGAGGGTTAGAAAATGACATGACATTAATTGCAAAGAACTCTTTTGTTTGGATTTCTTTAAATTAAGAATAGTGTCTACATGCTGTTTATATAGTTTGCTTCTTACTTCATGCCCTTTCGTGTGGTCACTCTAGATTTCTCTTTAAATTCACAGAAGCAAAAAAAGGGTATGAACAAAGTGGAGCATATGATATTATTTATTTGGACTTTCAGAATGCATTTGATAAGGTGCCACATGACAGGTGGGGCATCAAACTAAAAGAAGTGGGAGCTCAGGATGCAGTGTGTAGATGGGCATGGAATTGGCTGAGACTCAGGAAGCAGAAGGTGAAGGTGCAAGGAACCTTATCAGAACTGTTAAGAGTGGCATCCCTTAGGGTTCAGTGCTAGACCCACTGCTGTTATTAATATATATAAATGATATGGATAGGAATATAAGATTACCAGGACAGCACTTTTTTATCTTAATGAATATAGCCAAAGTTAGATCCCTTATAACTTTGCAAGATTTTGAAAAGTTAGTTCACGCTTTTGTATTTAGTTGACTAGTACGGTGGCCCTGAGAGATGAAATTTAATGTCAGCAAATGTAAAGTATTACACTATGAAAGGATTCAAACAACACTGGAAAAGGTCTGGGGGCAGCTACCTGTATACTTGAATTAGGCTGGCAATGGTGACGGAGGAGGTTAGGAGCACGCACTGATACAGCACATTACCACACCCACCACACAACAAACCATCTCAGGATCCAGATGGTTTGGTTCAACATCTGACAAGGTCTTGACAGACGTCAATCCAAAACAGAGAAGTCCAAACAGAGAAACATGGCGGTTTTTAAAGCCATTCTTGCAGGAAGTGATGTCCCCTGGGTTGGAACCGGAAGTGACGTCATCGAGTCCAGGCGGAATTTCCCGTGGGTGGTCTGGAGATGAAAAAGAGGAAGGATCAGTGTACTCTGCCACTCCCTGGTCCAGCATGGAATTATCCCTTTTTGAGCCCTTCAGTTGCCTCCCATGCAAACGAGTGTGACAACATGTAAGAAGGAAAAATTTTTTTAATACAAAATGAGAGGTTTGGAAATCGGGAGTACACCTTAAGAGATGGATTTAGGAGTCGTAGTGGTCTCTCCACTATCATCTGGCAGACAGTTCAGAAGCCTAACAGAATGCCAGGTTATACAGCACCTTGATGTGTGGAGTACAAGTCCAAGGAGGTTATACTCAAGCTTTATAACACACTGGTGAGGCCTCATCTTGAGTACTGTGTGCAGTTTTGGTCTCCAGGCTACAAAAAGGACATAGCAGCGCTAGAAAAGGTCAAGAGAAGAGCGACTAGGCTGATTCCAGGGCTGCAGGGGTTGAATGATGAGGAAAGATTCTTTGAGCCTTTTCAGTTTAATCAAAAGAAGATTAAGAGGTGACATGATGATGACATGTCCCATGGATCAAGGCTGTTATTTGAAAATGAGCTCATCAAGAACATGGGGTCACAGTTGGAAACTTTAGGAAGTTTTTCTTTACCACGTGGAATAAGCTACCAAGTAGTGAGGTAGACAGTAGGACTTGCTGGACTTTCAAAACTCGACTTGATGTTATTTTCGAATTGAGTGAATAGGACTGGCAAGCTTTGTTGGGCTGAATGGCCTGCTCTCATCTAGAGTGTTTTAATGTAGTTAGGCTTGGTGTGAGTGGGTGGGTTTGTGTGTGTCCTTGGTTGTGTGCTGTGACTGCGCTGTGCTGAGCCTCAGTCTACTGTATATGGCCTATTTGAAATGTATAAATCTTTACATCTATATAGCGCTTTTCTGACTACTCAAAGTGCTTTTAACAGTGAGTGGGGAGCCACTTTAGCGCTACTAATATGCCATTCATATTGGGTGCTTCTAAGTTTTGAGCACTGACTAAATAGCACTCAATGGGAAAATAAAAAACAGATGACAAATATTAGCTGCAGAAATAGCCTTGATGTTCTTTTTCATGGAAAATGTTTTTTTAAATGAAGTTTAGTTCTATGGCAATTGTGACAGGCCTTTGTGAAAGACAATTAAGCCGAACATTTCAAAAGGTTTTTATTTCTTTGGGCTATATAATATGGATTTTCAAAAGCCGACCTCCTGTTGACAGCTCTCATTTGAAAAAAGCAGAAAAGTTTGATTCTTTAAGCTCTGTAACTATAATCTAAAAAAATTAACATTTTTGTTCCTTTTTCCATTACACACTTTCAGAAGCCCAATTGCGGAGCCTTAATAGGGTTGTTAGATAACTGCCAGGGCCGAAAGCGAACTGAAAGTGCTTTAAATTGGTTATAATCGACACAGCGCTGTGAGGTCTCAATATACAATATAATCCATCATTACGAGTGAGAACTTTAGATCTGAGGACATTCTTAAATTAGCCCAAAAGTAATTAAATATAAGTGCACTTAATATTTGTCAAAATATAACATATTGTGGTTAACAACCTGCTATTTCAAGAAATGGCGTACCTTGTGTTCATTGTATGCGTCATTTAGTTTAAACTTTTCAACACCACTGCAACCGTAGGGCTAAGCTGTGCTAATAAAACTCCCTTTGACAGCTCTTCAGGTTTTAGATTTGGCCGTGACACAAGTTTCATTTCACACGCCTAGTGAGAGGAAGAACAGAAAAATAGAAGTGCATGCCATGTGTTCAAATTCACAAGCTCGCCACTTAATCGGCTTCCTCAAGGTTAACCCAGTTGATAAGCCAATTTCAGCAATCAAGCCCGTGGTCATTTGAAACATAAGCTTGACATATGTTTTAAATCGAGAAGGATTGATTATTAAGGACCCCTTATTAGAGGGTCTGGTAAACTCTGGCCTGCAGACTGCTCATATTGCTAGACTAAGATGTCTTGTTCTATTCAAAGTACATCGTAGTAGTAGCAGCAGTACTGTTGTGTGTACAGAGTGTGGTAAAATTCTTACTTGCCAACATGCAACATGTCAAGTCACCGGGATCCCCACGAGTATATTAAAGTGCAAGATCCTGCAGTGAGCTTGGGTGTGCCCTACTGTGGTCTCCCATCCTGTCTAGGGCAGGTTCTTACTTTGCACCTGATTTTGTAGGGTAATCTCTCTGTGGCCCTGTTATCAAATAAAAAAGCTCAGTAATTGGACAGTTGGATGTAAATTTGCTTTATGAATAGCTAACCCCTAGCCAATCAGATTAGGCCTACCCAGACCCCAGTGCTTTTCTATCTGCTGTTGACATGACTGCTCTGTTGTGGTGCACTGGTGTCAGTGACAGTTCCCTGAGGCTTCCATTTTGTACTCTTTAGCAGCACTCAGAATACATCCATAGCTAACCAATCCTTCTGAATTCCTCTTTCTCCTCAATTAATGGAAGGAAGGTCACACCCTAGATCTCAAAGGACTGCCATTTTGGCTGCTCCTGTATGTAGATTACTATGGTGCCCCATACCCACCATGTATGGTTCACCCATGGGGCATTGAGTAGTTGTGCCAAGCATAAACCAGGGTGAGTAAGAGTGAATGTTGTGATGTGAGATTTTGCATATAAGTTGATAAATATTTTGTATTCTTTATTTGTAACTTAGCCAAAACAATGTAATTTTAGTGTTACATTAGTGAGAGGCATTCATGTTTACAACACGCCCTCCCCCAGGACTAAGTCAGGAAAGTGAATTTTACGACGGGTTTGGGGAAGTGCCTGAAACCAGTTTGGCAAGTGTTTCTCTGAAGTCTCTCAACCCCCATAAGAAAACCAGGCTGCCTAACTGCCAAACTTTACCTTAACATATGATTTTGGGGGATGGCAGGTATGGAGGTGTTCTATTCCCCCATTGGTCTGAAGTATGGCTGTTTGGACTGGCTTGTATCAGAAGCCATTCAGTACCATGATGTCCTATTGGCTCTAGGGGTTGGACAGAGAATCTATAAATTTGCTCGCTCTCTTCTTACCAAATTGATGTATGAAATGAAAAGAACAACACTGTGAAGAGCACAGCTCGGCAGCCATATTGAAACAGGTATGCGGCCTGTTCTGAAGAAAGCTGACCACAAATGATGCCTTAACCAGATACATTTTTAAGTAACTAACAAGTCTGTGTGCCGCCTGAAACTACACATCACCATTTAATCAGGTTGCATGGTTGCCAATATTCAAATGTACTTTGCATATTGTTATTATTTTTGAATATTATCAATAATACATTGTTTAAATTGTAACTTAACTCCTGCTTGTCTTTTACTATACCTAATTGCCTGAGGCTAAAGATGTAGGAGGGAAGGTGGGGAGAAGTTATATGGTACAATACCTTATAAACAGTGGTAAGTCTGGGAGATTTGAGGCATTTTGACAAAGGCTATATATTAATAATATAAAAGGGGAAAGTAGAGCAATATAATACTCTACCAAGACAAAACAGTGACTCAGACAAGATGGTACAAAAATAGACAGTTTTTTATTAAAAAATAAACGTGATATCAATAAGTATCAAAAGTTGAAGTTAAGTGTTGTCACACATGTATGCTTGGGAGGCAGGCTAAGGACTTAAAGTGGAAAACAAGGAAGGAGACTGACGAAGTGCACTAACCTATCTTCTTCCTCTTCTACAGATCACCTGAACAGAAACCTGCCTAAAACTCTTCCAGGTTCCTGCACTCCCTCCTAGCCACGCCTCCTATTGACCTCACTTCCGCTTTGAGCACCCACAGACCCGCCTCTTCCTCCCCTGTGACTCTAAAAGCTTAGCACCTTCCCTTCCTTTTTTGTGTCTATATGGACGCAGAACCAGAAAGTTCTCTGATGCTATTATTCTGTTTGGTATTATTATGGTGTAACAATCACTCTAATAAGGCCATCCATTCACAGTTCATGTAAGTGTGTTAAAATAATGAAATAAAATGAAAACATTCCCAAAAACAGTCACTGTTGTCCCATTCCCTTCTCCCTTGTCCTGGCTACTTGAAGGCATCAAAAACAAAAATATAACGAAGGTCCCGGTCCTTTTCCTATCATCTTCTTTCATTCTCCTCCAGGAATGAAGAACTTTTTTCACAAGAAAGATAACTCAAATAAAACAAATACCCAGCTCACCTCATTCACTTAGAGCAGACTCTACCACTGGGGTCCTGAGCTGAGCAGGTGTTGTACCAGGGTATTATCCTTCCTGTAAAGGCAAATTTCACTGAGGTTGGTGACCATAGATGACAGTGGCATGTTTGGATTGAAAATTGTGATGAGGCCACAAGGAACAGGGAGAGATGCTGGTCAGAAAGAGTGGACTCCTCTTAAGAAGTCATGCAGTGAGGGTGTGTGTATGTGTATGTCTGTGTGTAAGTGAGACAAATAGGATCAAGCACCTAAAGAGGAGAACTTCTGAGACCCATTCCTGTGTTTAAATCTATCGGCCTACTGGTATAGCTGCTGACGAGTCTCAGGAAGGATTCTAACTTGGATCAGTTCAGAGAGTTGCAGATGGTGTAACTTCTGACCTAAGTGAGCAATGTGAGGTGTAGCTGAGAATGTGAATGTACAGGCAGTAGACACGGTAATGAAAAGATCATTGGAAGGGGCTGTGGAGGATCACGGTTGTAATGGTGTTGGAAGATGGCCTCCAGGAAACCTCACATGAGGTAGCAAGGGGGAGACACTGAGTTTCACAATGTCCAGCTCACCACATTCTCTGTACTCTAGGAGATCAATGAGAGTAAGTGCACCACCTCCAATTACAAAGCACACCTTCACATAGTCCATTCTATGACCCACATTACCACATGTGTGCGTACCCACAAACACTCCAGTTCTGACTTCCCTCTGATAAGTGACCTCTCTTTGTAACTCTTCTCTCTCTTGAGCCATTAAACTAACTCCAAAATGGCAACACTAACTTTTATTCCTTTCCCTCTCAGATCAAAACCTCATGCTGAGATGCCTCCTCACATTCCAACTGGGAAGACTCACGTAGCGCTCCATAAGCTCCCACCTGCACTGCCGGAGATGTGCGCACCCATGCAGCTGTCCTGCCATTTCTCACTACTGGAGCTCTCTCAGCAGCACCACCTCACAACACTCAAGGTAATCGGTCTTGTGTAACTATTTAACAACAAACACAAGATCTATAAAGTGTTACGCACTTACATGAGGTAAACGCCGTCACCACATCTTATCACATCTCCACATGCCAGTAGTGCAGCTTATAAGGTTTGATATCCTGATTAGGGACTGATTCAGTATCCTTAAAGTGTGGCATCAGAGCAAGATGTTTCTTGAGGGCTAATGTTCACGGACTCAGCTAGACAACAGACATCAAGACTCCCACATAAATCAGTGAAATGTAGTGCCGTTTGCAGAAGTATTTCAACCATGGTGCCAGTTTTCTAAAGACCAGTGAAGCTACGATTTTTAAATAGCACCAGATTGTTTTAAAAACAATTTGTTCAAATTCAGAATGTGCACAGCAATTTAAAGTTACGGAGCAGGATTGCGCAGCATAGTATGAAAAAGCCAGAGCTTATTTGTAACCACTTCTTCTGTTTCCCAGTCCTTATGTCTCACAATTGTGACTTGTGCACCTTGGCCTACCAGTGATGAGTCTTCAGAAGGCAAGAATAGGGCAGAGGAATGCTGCATAACATGCCACTCAGTAAAATGTAGCTGACACCACGCAGCAAAGTTATGTTGTAGGTCTGGATGAACCAGCAATGAAGCAGACATACTTATTAAATGTGTATTTAGTTAAACAAATCTACAATGCAAGAGGCAAATCCAAAAAAAACAAGCAAGTGGCCATACCAAATCTAAAGAGGGCAACGACAAAGGGCAAAATCCCAAAACAGGCCGAGGTCATAACAAGAATCCAAGACAAGGAGAAGAATGTAATATAATTAGGCCAGACTCACAAACTAGAGGAGCGAAGCCAATGTCAAAATCACAACAGTGCTGCACAAAATTGTTAACCCAGGGGCATCTGTTGCATAAGCAAGAATGCTAAACTAAGCAAAGCTACTGATGCTGCCCCTCCATTATGTAGCTGCTCCACAATAAAGGTTGCTAATCAACAGACAGAGTATGGCTTAAGGCAGACACTGGGAAGAACTGGGGCCAAGCCCAACTGTGCAATTTGGCTTCATTCACTTGGGGAGTCTTCCTCAGCACTGGCACTCCTCAACTCCATACATTCTACTCTTTCAAACGTGATGAAGGCTCAATAGCTGAAATGGGTTATTTTTTTTTCACTTTTGTTCAGTATCTCTGGATGGAATTAGCCCTTTTCTCTTCTTTAGATTATCGACATGTTATGAATTGATGATATACTTTATTTTAGCACCACTGCATTAGGTAGCATGAGGGTCTGTTTTACCACAGGGAGACCACAATGGAAGAACTTTCCATTCTTTTGTAAATATACTGAGAAGCCAAAGTGCTTATTCTGTTCAAGCCCAGAGAATCTGGACATCTATGACTAAGAAGCGGCTAAATTGGTTAATATGAGCAACTCATTATCAGTCATATTCATGTTTACAGAAAAGGAAAAAGATCGGCAGGATAAAGAATTCTTTCACCTAATTTATCACTCCATGTTTGGCTGCTCTAATGGGACAGTTCATTAAAACAAGACAGGGTCCTCGACATGGAAAGTCACATCTAGTACTCCTTTTCTGCTATTAAGCCTATTAAAATATTAATATTAAAAAGTATTCACATTTATTTGATAAATATCAGGAAGTGTTCTGCTTAATTATAAGATAATGGTTCTGTTAAAGGCAATATGGAGACTGTGACCATGAGTGTAAGATGAACGTTTACAGCTGGTTTGACATGCACAGGCTGTGCTTCTGCGACTTATGAAAGTGAACGATAAGGCCCTAACTTTCCATGTTCTTGGTGACTCAGAAATACAAACAGTGCACAAATAGATGAACATATACAGGCTTGGTCTGCAATAGAAATAAATCCTGCAGTACTTCTTTACATTCCTTACTTTGTGCCCCAATAAGTACAAGTCATCGCCAATATACTAACAACCCAATTGTGCTTCACTCACTCAGAATATGGAACCAATGTAGGAAGTATTTTAAGATAGAGAAGCTTTTATCTGTGGCACCTCTGCATGATAACCACCTTTCCCCACCTTCTCAAATGTACTCAGTTTTTAATGTGTTGAAAACATTCGGGATTAAATCACTTACAGATCTGTACATAGACAATGTCTTTGCATCCTACGAACAATTACACTCCAAATTTAACTTTCCAGCAACACATTTCTTTCACTACCTTCAAATTAGGAACTTTGTTAAACAGAACCTCCTCGATTTCCCTCATCTCGCACCTTCCTCTATGCTGCAAAAAATATTGCTCAGTTTCGAGGACTCAGACAGCATCTCTGGAATATATAAAACCATTTTACAGTCCCTCCCTTTCAAAGATCCAAGAGTGCAATGGGAAAAGGACCTCTCAGTCAACATCTCAGAAAAGGAGTGGAAGGTAGCAATGCAGAAAATTCACTCGAGCGCCATATGTGTAAAGCATACAATTATTCAACTCAAAATGATATATCGAGCACATCTGTCTCATTTAAAATTGTCCAAAATGTTTCCAGGGCAAGATCCAACCCGTGAACATTGCAATCAAGTCCCAGCCTCACTGGGTCACATGTTTTGGGCCTGCGCCAAATTAACATCATTCTGGACCAAAATTTTTAAGTGCCTATCAGACAACCTCAGTGTCACAATCCCTCCTAACCCATTAACAGCTGTGTTTGGTGGGATCTCAGAGGGGCTTAAAGTGGAAAAGGACAAACAAACTGTAACTGCATTCACTACACTATTGGCACGTAGACTTGTCTTGCTCAATTGGAAGAATCCTAAATCACCTCTTCTAAGTCGGTAGGTAACTGATATTTTATATTATTTGAGACTGGAAAAAATCTAATTCTCACTTACAGGATCTGTGCAGAAATTTTTCAAAACCTGGCAGGATCTAATCAATAACATTTTAGATTAAGCTTTTAAAGCACAGAGGAAGTAGATTCTCTCCCCATTTCTTTTTCTTCTCCATTTATCTTTATTCACTTATTAATTCAGTCAGTCAGTCATTCTCCATCCTGCTATATCCTAACTACAGGGTCACAGGGGTCTGCTGGAGCCAATCCCAGCCAGCACAGGGCGCAAGGCAGGGACAAACCCTGGGCAGGGTGCCAGCCCACTGCAGCTTATTAATTCATCTATTTACTTATTAAGTTTTATTCTGCTGCCCATGCTCTCTTTCTCAGGGGTGAGGGTTGATTTGTGTTCAGTCCTATTTTTGCAAAATTGATCTATTTTTTCATGGAATGTTGTGTGATTTCAATAAAATCAATACAATTAAAAAAAAAAAAAGAAAAGAAATACAAACAGTAGGAATCACTGACCATTAATGCCACCAAGATCTGTCGGGTCTAACGCTCTGACTTCTACAGGACTGCTTTCAAGCACATCTCAAGACTGTCATTTTCACGCTTATGGTTATCTATATTTGTCTGTAAGTTTAGCTTCATATGACTTCACTAATTAATTTAATTCTGAAACGTGAAACTGTAGACATCAGAAGTAACCTACAAAACTGGATCTCTAGTTGATTAACCAGCAGGAGACAAAGAGTACAGATAAGAGGAGAATGCACCACGTGGAGCCCCTAAGGGTCTGTCATGAGGCTGTTACTTTTTCTGATTTACGTTAATGACATTGACCTGGTGTAGTTTGTGACATTTGCAAATGACGCTAAAATTTGAGGTACGCCAGACACTGAATAGGCAGCAAAAAGAATTCAAAAACTGGGCAAACACTTAAAAAATGCAGTTTAACGTGGAAGAGTGCAGAGTGCTACATGCTGGCAAAAGGAACATCAATTACGAATACAAGATGGGAGACACCGTCACACAGGAAGCGACCTCTGAAAGAGATTTAGGGATTTATGTTGATGCAACATTTCCATTAACTAAGCAACTTACAGAATCAATTAAGAAGGCAAATAAAATGTTAGGTTATATCATAAAAGCTGTTGAACTTAAGTCTAGGGATGTTATGCTCAAACTATATAATGCACTCTTGAGACTGCATCTGGAGTATTGGGTTCAGTTCTGGCCACCACGCTACAAGAAAGACATGGCAGCAGTTGACACTATGCAGAGGAGAACAGCCAAGTGCATCTGACAAACTGAGAATTAAGCCTGTTTAGTCTCAAGCAGAGGAGACTGTGTGGGGACCTAATCCAAAGTCTTCAGAATCCTCAAAGGCACTGATAAAGCTGATCCAGCAACATAAGGGTAAATCACATGCTCAAGGCCATCAGTGGAAGTTAAGGGGAACTACATTTAAAACTAAAGCCAGGAAGCACTTCTTTACACTAAGAGTTGTGGGACTCTGGACAAACTACTGAGACATGAAATTGAAGCAGAAAGCTTGACAACCTTTAAGAAGTATCTGGATGAGATATTGGGACAGCTTAGCTACCACCTAAGTAAAGGGGCTTGATGGACTGAATGGTCTCTGCTCGTTTGTCAAATTTCTTATGTTCTCGTATTCTAATATGTTTATCCTAAAAAGTATGTGGAAGCAAGCAATAGTCCAAAATGTGTTTGTCCTTAAAGTAAGATCCCTGCTGCTGCTGCTAGGAGATTACCAGATACTTCTAGAAAATTGAAGAGTGACCTTAACCTTCCTGTTTGTCTTCTCCTGGTTCAAGTTCAAGATTATTATCAGGTGTATGCACGTCTCCTTCTGACTGCTGGTCATATATTGAATGTATACAATATACATTGTAATACAATTAAGAATAAGAAGGAAATGATGAAGGCGAAAGGACCAGCCAGTACCCTGTTTACTGTGGGCAAACTGTACAAAAATAGAAAGTCCAAATAACAGAAAATAATCAGGGATGTTGCTTATCTGATGGACCCTTTCTCCCTAGGCTTTTGTTCTCTCAGGATTTCTAGGAGCTCTGTGCCCTCTGGAATCTGATTCGCTAATGAACTTCCAGCAGTTCAGTTCTTTAAACAGCCCATGTGGCTGAAGAGGCAGGATCAAAAGTGATGTTGGCGCACTTCGTCATCCAGGCTATGGGTGAAAGACAACTGTGCTTCCCCAGACGTCGGTTTGTGAGTCCTTCCCTTAGAACTGTCCTCTGGATGCTGGAAATTCACATGCATGTGACAACACAAATTTGCGAGGACACGTATTTGTCACTATAAGTGGCTTTTGAGCATCCTTCTGGCCCATCACTAAAAGCTCTTTCTGAAGCTGCTTGTGTGATTTCTAATCGTCCTGCATAAAAATAGAGGAAGGTGGAGGAAGTCTTTATTGATGCAGTCGCCTTTTCAAGCCAGTGTGTGTTTTATGTGTCCTGGGCTCAAGGAAGCTACATAACTGTAATATGCAGACTCTACCACTTGTGTCCTGAGCTGGGCAGATGTTGTACCAGGATGTTATTCATCCAATGAGGATGAACTCCACAAACCTTTAGAGGCTGGTAACCATAGATGGCAGTGGCATTTTTGGAATGAAAATTGTGGGGGACCATAAGAACCTGAAAGAGAGATAGACGCTGGCCAGAAAGGGTGGACTCTTCTTGAGAGGTCATGCAGAGGGGGTGTGTGTATGTGTGTGTGTAAGTGAGAGAGATAGGATCAAGCACTTAAAGAGACGATTATCTAAAACCCGTGGCTCTGCTTAAATCTATCAGCCTGGGTACCTAGCTGATGGCGAGTCTCAGGAAAGAGACCAGTTTGGATCAGTTCACTGAGTTGCAGAAGATGTTACTACTGACCCAAGTGAGCAATGTGAGGAGAACCTGACAACATGAATATACAAGCAGTGGACACGGCAAAGTAAAGATCATTGGAAGAGAGCTGTGGAAGATCATAGTTGCAGGTGGCCAAGGAAGGAGATGGCCTCCAGAAAGCCTCACATAAGGGAGCAAGGGAGAGACACTGTGTTTTACAATATATTAGGCTACCAGCATGAGGGATGATAAAATGTCAGCTGAATAACACCAAGAAGGTCTATCAACATATTGTCATACACTACAACAACCAAAGAAGAGTATTAAATGATATCAACATCCAATACTCATCCCTGAAAGCAGAAACCCAAATGAATATTCATAGGTTTCCAATCAGTGGGCACTCTAAGGCAGAAATGAAATGAAGAGTTCAGGCGGCACATCTGAGCTGAGGTCTGTTGAGAACACTGCAGGGTCGATGGGCCCACAAAAGCAACCTGGAAAGAGGCTAGTGGTGCCAGGGATGAGAAAATTTAATTTCATTGAGCAGATCATGGAAAATTGGACAAACTTGATTTCCGGTGATTAAAACGACTTTGCTCTAAATATTTTAACAATCTATTAAATCATATTAAATAGACAGTGGGTGACATCATCCATTCCTCTGTTGTTAAATTACGAACACAGCACCCTGAGGCGCTTGTGCTAATCGTTGGAGATTTTAACCATGTGACACTGGACAAAACATTACCTGCCTTCTCCCAGTATGTGGATTGTAACACCCGGGGAAATAGGACTATTGACCTACTGTATGCAAACGTTAAAGACACATACAGTGTCACTCCGCTGCCTGAGCTTGGGAAAGCAGATCATAACCTATTTCTGCTTTAGCCTCACTACAAACCAAGAGTGAGGGAGCTACCTACAACCACGCGCTCATTCAGGAAGTGGTCCCCTGAGACTGCTTTGGAACTACGGACTGGGATATCCTGCAGGGATCATATACAGTAGTAAGAACATTGAAGAGGCTGTTGACTGCACTACTGACTACGTCAACTTCTGTATGGACATTGCAGTTCCAGCAAGAACAGTACACTGCTATGCTAACAACAAGTCATGGATTACAAGTGACATCAAGGGCCTTTTGAACCAAAAGAAAAGGGCTTTTAAAAGCGGTGATCAGCATGAGCTCAAGCGCGTGCAGAAGGAACTCCGAGTCCAGCTCAGAGAGGTGAAGGAGCAGTATAGGAGAAAGCTGTAGCAGATGTTGCAGAATAACAGCATGAAGGAAGTGTGGGATGGGATGAAGATCATCACTGGCTGCAGCTCGAAGCGGGGTGCCACCATCGAGAGAGACGTGGAGAGAGCAAACCAGATGAACAACTTCTTTAATAGTTTTGACCTCCCTAACCCACTCTCACCTTGGAGTACTGCACCCTCCACCCATCCTTCTGCTGACACCAGCATAGGAGAGACATCCCCACCCACAATTACAGCAGCCTAGGTAAGCAGAGAGCTGAGGAGACTTCGTGCCAGCAAAGCACTGGGTCCAGATGGAGTATCTCCATGACTGCTGAAGGCCTGTGTGCTGGAGCTGGGAAGTCCTCTACAGCGCATCTTCAGCCTGAGCCTGGAACAGGGGAGAGTCCCGAGGCTTTGGAAAACATCTTGTATCACCCCAGTCCCAAAGGTAGCACGTCCTAGTGAGCCGAATGTCTTCCGGCCTGTCGCTCTGACGTCACACGTGATGAAGACCATGGAGCGGCTGCTGCTTCACTACTTGAGGCCACAGGTCCGCCATGCCCTCGACCCTCTGCAGTTCGCATACCAGGAGAAGGTGGGAGCGGAGGATGCCATCATCTATATGCTGCACCGATCCCTCTCCCACTTGGACAGAGGCAGTGGTGCTGTAAGAATTATGTTTCTCGACTTCTCTAGCGCCTTCAGCACCATCCAACCTCTGCTCTTTAGGGACAAGCTGACAGAGATGGGAGTAGATTCATACCTGGTGGCATGGATCGTGGACTATCTTACAGACAGTCCTCAATATGTGCGTCTTGGGAACTGCAGGTCTGACATTGTGGTCAGCAACACAGGGGCGCCGCAGGGGACTGTACTTTCTCCGGTCCTGTTCAGCCTATACACATCAGACTTCCAATACAACTCGGAGTCCTGCCACATGCAAAAGTTTGTTGATGACACTGCTATCGTGGGCTGTTTCAGAAGTGGGCAGGAGGAGGAGTATAGGAACCTAATCAAGGACTTTGTGGTGGTGGATTTTAGGGGACCCAGGCCCCTCCTGGACCCTGTGATTATCAGAGGCGACTGTGTGCAGAGGGTGCAGACCTATAAATACCTGGGAGTGCAGCTGGATGATAAATTGGACTGGATTGCCAATATTGATGCTCTGTGCAAAAGAGGAGAGAGCCGACTATACTTCCTTAGAAGACTGGCATCCTTCAACATCTGCAATAAGATGTTCTATCAGACGGTTGTGACAAGTGCCCTGGGCTACACGGTGGTGTGCTGGAGAGGCAGCATAAAGAAGAAGGATGCCTCACGTCTGGACAAAGTGGTGAGGAAGGCAGGCTGTATTGTAGACATGGAGCAGGACAGTTTGACATCTGTGGCAGAGCGATGGGCGCTGAGCAGGCTCCTGTCAATCATGGAGAATCCACTGCATCCACTGAACAGGATCATCTCCAGACAGAGGAGCAGCTTCAGCGACAGACTGCTGTCACTGTCCTGCTCCACTGACAGACTGAGGAGATCGTTCCTGCCCCACACTATGCGACTCTTCAATTCCACCCGGGGGGTAAACGTTAATATTATACAAAGTTATTGTCTGTTTTACCTGCATTGTTATCACTCTTTAATTTAATATTGTTTTTTATCAGTATGCTGCTGCTGGAGTATGTGAATTTCCCCTTGGGATTAATAAAGTATCTATCTATCTATCTATCTATCTATCTATCTATCTATCTATCTAT
>JANRMT010062796.1:63848641-63864140 GCA_026402145.1 Polypterus bichir lapradei
CTATCTATCTATCTATCTATCTATCTATCTATCTATCTATCTATCTAGATCCAGAGATGTGCTTGGAGGCAGAGCGGCAATGCAGCATTGAAAGTTGCTACCTCAGTTTGGCTTGCTACCAGGTTTAATTCTTAGCTGGGGCGTAGAGTTGTCCCTGTTAAAGTGTTTTTTTATACTATAAAGACTTGAGTGTGTGTACCCTGCCATAGACTGGTATTTATTTATGATCAGTACCCTGGCTTCCTGTAGTGGTATGTTTTAAGTTCAAATTCTTGATACTTGCCTGCTTAGCAGTCAGTGGGCCGGGACCTAAATATGGAGGCGCGGGTGAGGTCCTGTGCTGCTTCTCAACCACTCAGGCCTGCTGGTTACCAACATCTGGAGACGCCACCTCATCTCAGTTGTCACAAAAAGCAAACACAAGAGTCATAAAAAGGTTTGGGGCAGACACCCGTATAATATTCCCTGGCTGCAAATGGGTAAATTGCTAGCACTGATGTGCTCAAAATGGAGTCCAAAATAGAACTGATTAGGTTAGTCAAATATGGCGGCTTTAAAGGCCAGAAAAGGAAGTGAAGTCAGCGAGAGCAGAAGTGGAAGGGTCCTCTTCCATAGGTTCTGACTTGGACGTAACGTCATCAAATGGGCCGGAACCAGAAGTCTCTTCGGTCATGGGCTCTTCTCTGTTTGTGACGTCATCCAAGAATTGGAAGTGACATCAAGGATGGAACCAGAAGTGACGTCATCAGGGACAGGCAGAATTTCCCGTGAATGGTCTGCAGGAAAGTGAGAAAAAAGGTCAGCGCACTGCGCCACCCTCTGGTCTGGAGTGGAATTACTCTCATTTAGACCGCTGAGCTGCCTCCCACGCGCACGTTTGTGACACAGTCCACACTCTTTTCCTGTGTAGTTCCTGGCTGGTGGATCAAGCTGGCCATCTCCATTCAGAACTCCGACTCCCTCAAAGTGTTAGACTACGAAGCATTTGAAGACTCTCTTGTTTGGTGAATTTCAGTCTAATTGATATTAGCTGTTAGCTTTTGTAAATCTGGGACTTGTAATAAGTTTATATTTTCTTTGGAGTTTTTCACTTGTTGAAATCAATTTTGCACCCTTGTCTTGTAACACTTGTTCCCAAACAGTCCCCAGACTGATGCATTTAATTATGTTGACCTCTTTTATAAGTTGCTTTGGATAAAAGCATCTGCTAAGCAAATAACTGTAATTGTAAAATGTATTTTCAAATATAGCACTAGGGAGCGCCTATGATACACTATAATGCCAAATGTATGTGGACACCCCACCAAATCACTGAGGGCAAGAGTTTCAGCTGCACCCGTTGTTAACAGGACCATAAAATCAAACACATGCTGAAAAGCTCAGTTACTTTAATCGTGGCACTGTCATAGGATAACACTTTTGCCACAAGTCAGTGTGGCAGTGAAATTTCTGCTCTGCTATACCTGTGGCAGTTGGCTGTAAGTGCTGTTATTGTGAACTGGAAGCACCTAGAACAGTGGTTCTCAACCTGTGGGGCGGGCCCCCCTAGTGGGGCGCGAAGTAAAAAAAAGGGGGATGTGAAGATGTGAAAAAAAAAAAACAAGAATCAAAAATATGAAAAAAACATCTGTTGAAACCAAAACAAATTAACTTAAACTACATTCTGATACTAGAACAATAAATATAGAGTTAGATAAATGTCGATAAAAGTTAAGTAGGTATAATAAAATATGCATGTACATTTCAAAAAAATGTTAGGGGGGGCGCGATTAAAATTGTTATGAAAACTCGGGTCGCAAATACTTAAAGGTTGAGAAACGCTGACCTAGGAGCAACAACAGCTCAGCCACAAAGAACAGACCACACAAATTCACAGAGCAGGCATGCCAAGTGCTGAGGCACATAACTCGTAAAAATCGGCTCTTCTCTATGGTATCACTCACACAACATTAGCACAAAAACTGTGCGTCCCAAAAATGGATTTCCATAGCCGAGTAACTGCACACTATGGGTAATGAAGAATGTAAGCTGAAGTGGTTTAAAGCACGATGCTGTTGGAATCTGAAGCAGTGGTAATGTCTTCTTTGGAGTGATGACTCATGCTTCACTATCTGGCCGTCTGATGGACAAATCTGGGTTTGGTGGATGCCAGGAGAACCCTATCTTCTGGACTGCAAAGTGCCTACTGTGAAGTTTGGTGGATCAAAGATGATGGTCTGGGGCTGATTTTCATGGTCTGGGTTGGGCCCAATGTCTCTAGTGATGCTACAATATACAAAAACATTTGAGATGATTGTGTCTTTCCAACTTTATGGCAACAGTTTTCTGTTCCAGCATGACTGTGGCCCTGTGCACAAAGCCAGGTCTATAGATATGGAGGAACCTGAGTGGCCTGCACAGAGCCCTGACCTCAGGCTTACTGAACACCTTTGGAAAGAATTGTACTGCCAATTGCAAGTCAGAACTTCTCAACCAACATCAGTGCCTGAATCCACAAAAGCTAAATTAGCCACAAATTACTACAGTCACACTACACAATTTAGTGGAAGATCTTCTCAGAAGAGTGGAGTCTGTTATAGCCATAGAGGTGAGGCCAACTCAATGTTAATGCCCATAGTTTTGGAATGGGATCTCCAGCAGGTTCATATAGGTGTGAAGGTCTGTGTTAACAGACATTTGGCAATATAGTGTATGTGAGTTTTCATTTCAACCAAATATGGATGTAGACATTATTCTAAGTCCATCCATCCATTTTCTGTAGATTCATCTGGCTTTGTGTCAAGTACTGAAGTATTTTCAAAACTCTGCCATCATCTTACAAAGCTGTAAACTAACTTTTCCTCCTAACCGTTGTCTCTGCTTCTCCTGCATCTGAACGCCCGAGTCTTCAGATCTTCCATTCCAGATCACTGCTATACAACCCTTGGTAACGCTGACTTTAGCTTTATGGCGTCTCCACTTTGGGCTGTTCTCCTTAATTGGTGTGGTAGACAGCAGGACTTTAGAGACTTTCAAAACTTGACTTGATGGTTTTTTAGAAGAATTATGAGGACAGGCCTAGCAAGCTGTGTTGGGCTGAATGGCCTGTTCTTGTCCAGATTGTTCTAATGTCCTAATTCTGCCTGTCAGGGCCTATCATCATTCTCTTAATGCTAAATTTTTGTTTATTTTGTAGGTGGCTCTTCTGTTGCTAACTTACCAAGCTGACTGAACCTTCTTGCTACTTAACTCTTGTGCAGGTTCGGTTCATTTTTACTGTTGTATGCTCTTTCACTTTTACTGTATTTCAATTATCCATATTGGATTTGAAGCCATGAATTGGTGTCCCTTAAATTTTGAAAAGTGTTAGGGAAAATTCTCAATAAGTAAAGAATATTCTTGTCACTGTGCAGGCTCCATCAGGCTTGATGTAATTAAGGATATCCATCTTGGATTCAAGTAATAATGGTGACTGTTCACTAATAGTTTGCCTAACAAAAGCTCTATGAAAGACACTAAATGTATATAAGATAAAAAATGATATCTTTTGTGGCATTTGCTTAATTGTTTTATAAGTGCCTCATGGAAACATCCTTTTCCTAATAGACAACAAAAGTAAAATCCAATTGATACTTCTGTTTCAATTACTCACTTATCCCAATGCAGCCTGAAGAATCAGAATCTGTCACTGGAAGCAACTCTGAGTGGGACACCAGCCCATCACAGGACACGCTCACCACCACCTGGCTAGTTTAGAGTCTTTGATAAACCTCACCTACACACTGCGACAGATAGCCAGGACCATTACCGCATTATCTCCCCTGGAAGACTAGGTGGCAGACCCCCAGGGTGCAGCAGTACCTCGGATTCCCAAAGGTCTTCATGGAATTTGCAGTTTGGTACAGACCTTTGCATTTCATGGGTGCTGCCAGGGGGTGCTGCAGGGACTGTGGAACCCTACTTTGTCAGGCTTTCACCTCACCTGGAAGAGCTTCCAGACCACGCTGACAGGCCACCAGAACTACTCCTGGGTGCAGGATAAAAGAAGCCACTACTCCAAGAGTCAGAGTTGGGAAGGAGAGGACAACACTTGCTGGGAGGAGTGGAGGCAGAGACAGAGACAAAGTGCTTGCTGTTACTGTGCACTGCTTGGTGTTATACTGGACTGTGCATTAGTGTTGGTGGGAAATGATTTTGGGAAGCGTTTCCCACAGAATAAAGCCTGTGTGTTGTGCTGAACTTGTGTCTGAGTCTGTCTGTGTCGAGTTTGGGGAGCTGGTGTGCCCTCTGTATGTCACAACACCTTTGGGGAGTCTGTGACATGAGGAAAATGTGCAAGCAGAGCAGAGAAATGCCCCCAGGATGGTGAGGTGGCAACGCTTACTGCCCAAAGTCTACTTGATTCATTGATTGTTCTAATTTCTTTTTAGTAATGTAAAGCATAATGTTGGTCAATTTTGATATACAAAATGAGAGAAGAAATAAGTTACCTGCTTAAACAAGGAATCCATTTAATGCAACAAATTGATCCACCGTTGGAAATCATCAATTATCTTAGCTAATATGGAGTCTGTGAACTTACGATTTTTGTATCGATGAGCCTGAAACAGCTAAAGAAGTCAGCAGGAGCTGTATGTGCTTTGTTTATCTTCGACATGAATATGGATTCCTTTTTGTATGAGCTGTAATGTGACATGCTCTGAAGATTGGCGAATGAACGTTAAATTCAATGGGCTCTTTATGTGAGTTCCTTGAAAGCAGTTGAGCTCTGTAAGCCTCAAGCGGAAAGCAGCCATTTATCATGTCAACTTCTGTGGTTGCATGGAAGGCCATGAACTGGCAATTTCAAAATCTGGGCACTCTTGCAAATAATCATAATCTGTCTTTTTTTCTTACATATTACTCTCTTAGATCTTAGAAATTGAAAAAAAAGTCTTAAGTGTGCTTCCTTTGAAAGCCAATAGTACTTTAATCTAAACAAATTCCTATTCTGCTTATGTTTTAATAAAAGTTGCATTTTGATGGATGGCTGCTCATTGTATTAGCCAGATTAAGACCTCTGCGGGCCCCAGGGTGTCACCAATCGACCACCATGCACAGGCACACATTATGAACATCATGTAACATATGTTATTAATAAATCAGATGTATGGGTTAAAGTAGACACAAAACTGTCCACTTGACCCTCCTTATTTTTTCGCTAGTCTTGAATGCAACAAATTAACGAGTTAGACATCTTCTCTGTGGGAAGCAGCATATAAATTAGACAGCCTATCCCAGCTAGCATAGGGCATAAAGCAGGAGAGTCTACATGTTCTTCCTTTTACAACATTTTTTATTACACAGTAACTTCATTTTTAGTTTGTGTTGAGTTGATTAAAGACAGTAAATTTGCCAGTCATGGCACTATGGGTAATGAAGAATGTAAGCTGAAGTGGTGTAAAGCACGCTGCTGTTGGAATCTAAAGCAATGGTAATGTCTTCTTTGGAGTGATGACTCGCACTTCACTATCTGGCCGTCTGATGGACAAATCTCGGTTTGGCGGATGCCAGTAGAACACTACCTTCTGGTCTACAAAGTGCCTACTGTGAAGTTTGGTGGATCAAAGATGATGGTCTGGGGCTGATTTTCATGGTCTGGGTTGGGCCCAATGGTTCTAGTGATGCTACAACATACAAAAACATTTGAGACGATTGTGTGTTTCCAACTTTATGGTAACAGTTTTCTGTTCCAGCATGACTGTGCCCCTGTGCACAAAGCCAGGTCTATAGATATGGAGGAACCTGAGTGGCCTGCACAGAGCCCTGACCTCAGCCTTACTGAATACCTTTGGAAAGAATTGTACTGCCAATTGCAAGTCAGGACTTTTCATCCAACATCAGTGCCTGATCCCAGAAAAGATAAATTAGGCACAAACCCTGGACAGGGTGCCACTCCATCACAGTGCAAACACACACACAGACCAGTTCACCTAACCTGCAAGTGCTTGGACAGTGGGAGGAAACCCACGCAAACATGGGGAGAACATGAAAACTCAATGCAGGGAGGACTCAAGACATAAATCCAGGATTGCTTACTGTGAGGCAGCAACGCTACCACCGTGCCACCGTTCTGCACATAAATAAAATGTATGTAGCTGCCGATGTGTAAGGCGAAGTCAGGCATGGGTAAGACGCGTGTCAAAGAAATCTCACAGTCCAAAAGTTCATTTTAAAATATTTAGTGAAAGTTAAAAGCAAATAATCCACACAGGAATAAAAAGAAAAATAGTTACACACATAGAATAAAGGCAAAAAAAAGGAAAAATGTATCTTCTATAGACTTAGTTTTTCTTAAGAAGCTTTGGTTATTTCTATACTTAAAGGTTATTTATTTCTTCTTCTGTATGCCTTAAACATACGGTTCAACTCTTAAATCTTTTATTTTATGTGTTACTTCACACTCAAAAGGCCCGTAGGCCGTTGGCACATAGACATGCGCCTAGGCTCGATAACGTGTGCAAGGATGAACTTGAGCACAAACAAGAACACGGTTAAAAAACCGTATGCCTCTATACCTTACACAAGGTGAGGCTAGACACTAACTAACGAACATTGTTTACTCAAAAACTGTTAAGAAATGACAGGAAAATACCAACTCAATTCTATTCACGGAGGTTATAGGAACCTCCCATATTTTATGCATTATCATTTAATAAATATTCATATATTTTATAGAACTAGGAAAATGGCTCTTACAATGTATTTTACCTAAAATCTTATTTTCAACTGTTTTAAAATATTACATAAAATCCTTTATTACTGTTTGTTAAGAAATTCAGTCTGGCCAGAGGTGTGTCCAGTCATACTTGTGATTTGCCATCAGAATTCAGAAAGACACATTAATTTTTTTGGGACATATTTCTGTACCTTTGAAAGTTTAAAAGAATAAATAATTCAAGAATACAAAGCTTTTTGAAGTGGTGTGGCAATACATTAACATTTAAGTGCCAAAGCACATGATACCCACCTGAAGTGTTGCGAACTTACAACTCCAAAGCATGTCAGTTCAAAGATTTGCACTGCGGCGACCTGCCAGTGGTCAGAAGCAAACCCACAACGTCTGGTTCAGTAGCGGCCTCCTCGTAGAGTAATAGGAGAACTCCCTTAGTGAGCCGTGCAGAGACCATCTCTGAACACTGTGAGTGGAGCGCCAGCCCCCCACTACACTACCCCACAGTTTGCTTCCACGGTAACCTCCAGGTGGCACATCTCTGTGAAACTGCTAAGGTGTAACTCCAATTACTCTGTTAATCAAACCATTTGTGTGTTATGGGGCGCACCATTATCGGCAGACATCATTATAAGTTTTTTATGGAGATTACAGTCGGCCCTCAGGAGTCATGGGTTTACAGTTCAAGGAGCTGCCTATTCACAGGTTTGTCATCGATAATTAAATGGAAATTATTTTGCAAGTTTTGCGACCTACTGCAGAAAACTGCAAATGATATGTTTAGGCGAGAAAATGTAAAGTAACTAAAAAGATCTAGTAAGTTATAAATGCATGAAATGTATGCAATAATAATCATTTTTATTGTATAGTTCCATAAAAATGTACACAAATGTATTGCAATAAGCTAAATTTCGTAAAAATGTATAGTTCACTGCAGAAATGCAGAACTACACACTTTGTCTGTGGGGATACCACAGCAGTCAGCCTCATACATCTGATTTGCTTGCACAATAATCATTCTATCTTACGTTTATTGACACTTTTTACATCTTATTTACTGCAATAACCTTAGATTACAATCATGGGTCCAAAATGTATGGCTTCTAGTGGATCTGAAAGAGCTCCCAAGAGACACAGGAAAGTGATGACCCTACAAGAAAAGGCCATATTATTGAATATGTTTCATTTGGGGAAAGTCAGCTGCTACGGTTGCTCGCCAGTATGGACTACCAAGAAAAAAGACCAGGAAATTCATGAAGCCAAAGCAGCAGCTACTCTGGCGGGGAAAGTGGATATTAATCTTTTATCAATATATAGGTAGGCCTCAGTATACAGCACAGACCTGAGTTTCACATTTTACTGTTATCTAAATACAGTAGAATCTAATACTGATATCAGGCTGTACATGTATCGCCCCTCTATCTTTCTGTGTGTGTTAGCCTACGTTGTTGATCGTACTCACAGATTTTCGCGTTTACTGATGCCCAGCAACTTGCAAGACTGTATTTCATTATTAATTCCTTTATTTTTCTATTTACCTTAAAAGAGTCTTGAGGCCTCAGCAGGAACAAGATGGTAGCCAATCCTGGACGGGACACCAGTCGAACCCAGGACAACAGTCTAGCCATTCATCCATTTTCTATCTTGCTTAATCCAGCTTGGAGTCCTGCACGGCAAAACTGATCATGGAAGCATTGGGTTGAAAGCAGGAATCCCTGACAAGACCACAAACTTACAACAGAAAGCAGCCCTCTTCCCATTTTCTAAATCCACTTGATTCTGAGCAGGGATTAAAGTAAATGCAAAAAAATGTTGCAGTGGAAGAATATATGATACATTTTAGAAGCCGAGACCATCCAAAGAGCTTGAAAGTTTCAAATACGTTTAGTTTTATCACATTGTACATTTCTCTAACATCCTTTATGCAATTTGACTTCCAGGATTGAGATGCGGCCCAGTTGTGTGCCTACATATCTTACAAATGGAGCAGCGACTTGCTAAGAGTCCCATATTGATTTTGAAGTTAGAGCTGACCTGGCAGCTTTGATGGCTGACACTCCAAGGCCTTAGCCTGCAAACCACAGCCGCTAGTGCAAATGCAACGTTCTATTGATTCATTTTACAGTAAATGGAGTTTTCATGGCTAGTAATCTTAATTCGTGCACAGTTCAGATAATTTAGGGAAGATTTTGAGTTTTAAGTACCAAGTAGACAAGTTATAGCAGCTGGCATTTTCATTCTTTTTCTTTTTCCGAACTACAGTTGTGGTGTGTGGCCCTGCTGTGTTGATTCCTCCTTCCTTCAAAAATCCCTTACAGTGGAAGGACAACTTGCTATCACCAATGATAGACCCCAACATCATCATATGATTCCACTGCAGTCAGTGCATTGTGAATTTACAAAATGGCCGATCATTTGGCTTAACTAGACTGTTTTTGTTTTCCAAAGACTCCTAGTCCCTAGAATATTTATTTTTCTGCAATGTATGTATTGAGAAAATAGTCACAGAGTAAGGACATTTGCCAAATCAGGAGTTAATTAATTGTTTTGTTTCAATCTCCAGTTAGGACAGTTGCATTTCACACACCAACTTTCAAGCAAACTAAACAAATTAATAGCCACCCCAAGGATGTATCGTGAACGTCTTTCAGTGGGCAGAAATGACTTTGTCCAAGGAATAATCATCATGAAGGATCAATAACAGTAGCATTTTTGCACCACCGCATTTGTAGTAATTATGCGTTTTGTTCTGTGAGTAAAATGGTGTGTCACTTTGCACACTACACTGTGCAGAAGATGACAAGTTCTGGTGAGGGCATACAGTGATGGACTTCAGTTTCGTTCAGACAAGTGAATGTATCGGGCGCTTTTAATTTTCACTTCCCAGTAGTCTACCCAATGAACGTCTCCTCTGTTTAGTTCGGTTGGTAGTAGGAACAAGGTGGACTGTCATTCCCAAGCAGGAAGTGAGTTACTACCTCAGCTGGAGGAGTTTAAGTACCTTGGGGTCTTGTTCACAAGTGAGAGGAAGTCAAGGGACAGATCAGGGTGGTGAGTGCTGTTAAGTGCTATATCTATAGCGGTGAAGAAGGAGCTGAGCCAGTTGACCTAAGTCCCTACCCTCACCTGTGGAGATGAGCGAATGGATGAGATCACGAAATGAGCTTCATGTACAGGATAGTTGGGCTCTCCTTTAGAGAACAGGGTGAGAAACAAAGACATCTGGGAGGCCTGCAATAGAGCAACTGACCCTCTGCGTTAAGAGGAGTCAACTGAGATGCTTCAGACACCTGTGGAGGCTTTATGGGCATGACTAGCTGGGTCGATGACTTCGAGGAAGTCCCAAAGCTCACTGGGAGGACTATACCTTCCAAATAGTCTGGGGACACCTTGGGAGCCCACAGTATCAGCTGGCAAGCGTGGCCGGGGAAAGGGACACATGGGCTTCATCGCCCCCACAACCTGGTCTCAGATAAGCAATGGAAAATTAATGAATGAATGCATGAATGAGATCTACTGTAGGCCTGTATGTACATGTTCATAATGTTCACTTGGGACTGCTGGACTAACATTGACTACTGTGGTCATGTGAGGTATAACAATTGGACTGAAGAAATGCTTGGGCACCAGCTGGGTCACACTGTTTAATAACTGCTGGAAAAAACTAAAATGGTGCACAAAGGCAAAATAACAAAACAGAAATACCCATGACAAGGGATCTTTATTAGATCAAGTCTAGTTTGGAGTTCCTTCTCTCATGAGTGGGGTGTCCAGAATCATCTTCTGTGGGCGTCTTGCTTTTATGCTCCTCTGACTGGATGGGACGGAGTCAGTTGCCCTCACTGGGTGTCTTCTCATCACTGCTGAAGAAGAAAGAGATGATACCATTAGCAACAGTGCCCCCTCTCATTCTGGGGTGGTACTCCTTACCCAAGACAATTCAGGAGGTGATCTACAGACATACATAAGTGACACTACGTGGTTATCAAACTAACTGGCACTAAAAGTGCAATCACATTAAGAGGACACCCAGTGGTGAAAATTAGGGGATTTAATTTGATCAAACAGAGAATTTGTTTCTAACTCTGTATTCGGATTGATCTACCCCATCACAAGTTAATTTTAACCTTTTATTTTTTTATGTAGTCAGCTTCTACCCGATCTTGAGAGAGATAAAGAATCTCTGAGGCTCAGTCAGGTGCTAGGATTTATCAGGATGACTGGTACTTGTGCCAGGTGTACTGTGTAGATTTGTTGGCATGTGTATGTTTATTTTTATCCTGAGATGAAATGTATCCCATAATGCACTGTGTGTCCTGTAGTTAGAAGAGACCTGTGTTCAATCACACTGATCATTAATGCAAACTGCTCCAGTGTTCGCTTGTTACTGTACAAAGACCACTCTTTCTAAAGGGCCTCAGTTGGGGTCTCAGTCCTGTCACTTTGGTCCACACTAGAGATGCTCACATTTACTGAACTTAAAATTGACTACAGGGGTAACCTCACCAGAGTTTAAAAAAAAAAAAAAAAACTTCAAATTATCTAAGTGTGAAAACTCCTTAAAGCATGAAAACAATCGATGACCAAACGGTCATTAAATAAGTACTGTAAGTAAAATACAGGGTGGTCCAGATCTAATTATGCAGATCCAGATCGTCTGGATGACTTTGATTTATGCGGGGACGATTCCAGTTCAGCGCGAGGCTGATTCTTCATGTCGTCAGTTCGCACACTTCTCGATGGCCTGGGATTTTTCGGGTGATTTTCTATGTAATAAACTTAATAAGTTGTAGCGTAATGAAAATTGCATAATTAGATCTAGACCACCCTGTAGAAATTGCCTGCATTAACACATTTAGGGCTCAGTGATTCAATGCTTGACCCATTTCTTGACTAGATGGTCTTTTCGTGTCCATATGCTAATTTCTTTCCACATGCCAAAGGTGTTCATTTAGCTTAACTGTTGAGAAATTTTGCGATTGGTGGAGATTTCCTAAGGGGCTTTCAGAGGTAGCAGGGCACTTACAGAAACACATAGCAGGCAAATGCTACGTCAGCAAAGATTTTATTGTAATAACATCTGAGCAGGGGGTATTCCAGAAACATGTGCCTAAGCTCACAGTTAGGGTCTTCACTTTGGTATATCTTGAACAGTTTGAGTTGTGCTTGAAATTAAATCATATGTTACACAAGTTGAGGAGGAGTGCATGTGATCGAGAGCTGACTTCCATTGTTACCTGCAGGATGAGAAGACACGTGTTGTTACTGCCAGAGCCTGTTTCGTTCATGTTGAGAGCTTGTAAGATTCTGTTTGTCTTCCTTTGCCCTGCAGTCATGGTCCTCAAGCCAGAGGCACATTACACAATTTCTAGGCATTGAGTGTGTCAAAGGTAAGACTGCGGTTGCTTGATCTTGTTGCCTTAAGGGTGACAGATAGCATGACTCCATAATAACATTTCAGCACCGTTTCAGATTTCCAAAGTGTGATGAGGTCATTACATCCTGATGGGCATTCGACTCACTTACTGACAGCGCTTGTGGCTTTATGAATGTTTGTCAAACACTCCTGGTCTTGTCTTTTTTCTTTAACCATTCTGTTGTGGTACAACCAACATGAGACATCAGAAAGACAAGCCTATCTTCTATTTGTGCAGTTTAAACCACCCGCTTTCCTTCGTTCTTCGCAGCTGTATTGATAACTAAGCAGTGTTACTCATCGGTTGTCATCTCTCGTACAGACAGTAGCCTGCCCCTATGGCTTCAGACAAAACCAAACCTTTCACAGACCACTCTGACTCAGTTTCCAAGGGTCTCAAACCACACGACCAGAGTGTGCTGTGACTACCAATGTGCACTAAGATTACATAACTAAAGATTATGACTAAACGATTCTGGAATACCGTATAAGTCGCATATAATTCGAGTCTTGAAATCCGAAAATTCAATCATAAAATCAGACCCTGACTTATACGTCCATTCTTGCCTCCTCCAATCTCTCATCAGTTTCTCAGACACATCGAATTTTGTTGCAGCAGCGCAGTTACCAATTTCTTTCACCACTTCAACGACTTTTAATTTAAAACCAGGTTCATATTTTCTTCTGATCGAATGCTCCATCATAGATAAGGAATGCTCTTATGATAAAGGTATATGAGGATGTGAGATTCAAAAAACACAAAACAGTGCAAACGTCACTTTGGAATAGTTTGGGTATTACCGTCTGGTCACGTAGGCACAATACAGAGAAAAAAAAACGGAAGTGTGCTCCATGGTTACTCTCTCAGGTGGGCGTTAGCATATCATAATCTCTTGGACCAATAGCGTGAGTTTTCCTCATTCAACTTATACAACCGACATTATAAAATACCGGAAATTATACGGTAAAATCAAGCCCTGACGGTAGTCATCTCGTCTGACACAGGGTTAACTGGAATATACCCCTTTAGTTACTTTTTGAGACCCCTAGATCTTTTATTAAAGTATGGATATCCTATCAGGCCTGACTTGACTGGGTTAAGAGAGTAAAGAGTGTCTGCTTTGTGTGATGGGATAGGTCCTCTTTCTGGATGCTGGCACAAAAATGGGTGACTGACTTTATGATTCTTTATGCATTGTTAAATCCTTTTGTTAAAATTTAGGAGGACTGACACATTGCTGCACGTTCAGCCCAGTTCAGCACATGAAAGATTCCCTTGTCCTTTGTCAATTAGATGTTTGTGTTGTTTGTGAGCACGAAGACTTTGGCTGAACGTGGCTGGATTAATGTCTATAGCAACTATTTTAAAAGTTGGGATCAAATTACTAAAACTAAAAGCCAGAAAAATGAGAAAATGGAAAAATTTAGAAACAGATCAGTAGGAAAAAGTAGTGCAAATGAAAAAGCCAGTAAAAAGATAGAAACACATGCGAGGGTCAGAACCCAAAAAAAATAGTGGCGAACATTTAGTCATAAGAAATGTGCGAATGCCATAATGGAGGGTCTGGAGATGGGTGCCAATTCCTTGACTAGATGGAATTCCATAATGGAATGATGTGGATGGACACCCATCCCAGCCAGGTTGGTTACTGGCACCTTTCCTAGCCAAGAGGCCATAATGGAAGGACTGCTTCCCAGGGCCATATATTCCTCCTATGCACAGGGTGGCGGCATCTCTCTGGTGGAGCTACCTTCTGTACACCCGCGGGGCAAATTGAGAGCTGTAGTCCTGATGGGCAGCCCTGTTGGGGGGCTCCTTCTTGGCCCAGAAGTGCTTCTGACGTGTGCTGCTGTGACAGAAAGTATTCCCGGGTCTGGTATAAAAGAAGCCAGCTCCTCTGCATCAGCGAGTCTGAGTCAGGAGGCAGTGGAGGAGTAGGAGACAGAGTTGCTATTTTGAGTATTAGTCGGTGCTAGACTGGCTTTAACCCTGTGAAAGTGCTACTGTAAAATAATTAACTTTTTATTTAACCTTGAATCTGTGTTCATCTGAATTTTGCCTCTTGTTTGGGGCTTGGGAGGCTGTTCCTAGTGACCATAACTAAACTCAAACAATAGAAAATGCACCAGGAGCCTGTTTAAGCACACCAGTAAACAAACCAAAATGGATTCTGGTGACTGCAGGGTAATTGTAGTTGCTGATTTAATGTAAGTTACAGGTAGGCGTAGCCAGCACATTGAAATTTCCAATGGTAAAACAGGAAAAGGAACAGGCGGATGAATACATTTTAAGGGAATATATGCCCATGTCACTGCTGCTCTTCTGTGCTCCTCATTTTGTGGACAGTAACATGCATGCTCCAACATTATTTAGATAACTAAAAAAAAACGAAGAAAACTGTTGCTAAGTTTAAATCGAGATTGTGTTCTCATTTATGTTTGTTTTGTCGTGTACTCACACCACAATCCATCCCAGTTTGGACATTTTGCACTGTGGAAACTTCTGGTGACAAAGGTCCTCAGAAGCAGTCCCTTTACAGTACGAAATATAGAAAAACTCCTCTGCTTGGGAGCGCAAAGACAGCCTGTAAGCACTGCAAGCAGAGTACTTCCTGGTGATGCCAGCTGCACTCTCTCTCTCTCACTCAGCCCCCACTTTATGTGTGGCATTGCCACTGCACTCCACCCACCCACTGTAACAATGCTGCTGACTACTAAGTGTTTTGTCAACGAATCATACCACATTCTGTCTCAGGCCAGACAATTGCACTGTGGAAACTGCTGGCGGCCAGCCACAAACCCACAATGTCTGAATTACAAAGGGTCCTAGAAGTAGCTCCTTTTATGCCGTGGACTAATAGAAGAACACCTATGCTCAGGTGCACAGGGGCTTTCAGTTAGCACTGCACGTGGAGCTCTCAATCAAAACATCACCTGAGCTATCTCCCTCTCTCACGCAGCCCCCACGTTATGCCACTATATTCCACCTATCCACAGCAAAAATGCTGCTGACTACGCCACGTGTTTGTCGTCAAATCGCACCACAATCCGTCCTAGTCCAGAAATTTGTACTGTGGGAACTGCTGTCGGCTAGCCACAAACCCACAAAATATGAATTGCAAAGGCCCTCAGAAGCACCTGTTTTTATACTGTGAACTAATAGAAGAACTCCAGTGTCCGTGTGCGTAGGGGCTGCCTGTAAGCACTGAAAGTGGAGTGACTCTCTCTGTCTCTCTCACTCAGACCTGCTTTATGTGACATTAGATGTTTTCACACTGCAGGATCTTTATTTTCAGGAACCAATGAGTTCCAGTGCAATGTAGATAGATAGATAGATAGATAGATAGATAGATAGATAGATAGATAGATAGATAGATAGATAGATAGATAGA
>JANRMT010062796.1:63864150-63879587 GCA_026402145.1 Polypterus bichir lapradei
AGATAGATAGATAGATAGATAGATAGATAGATAGATAGATAGATAGAATTCTTTATTGTCACTATGCATACACATCACAAAATTTTTTGTTCGTAGGACTCGGCTTCAAGGCAGAATACTTAAAATACACAATACGCTATAAATAATATAATAAACATAATAAGTATAAAAGACGGCAGCAATAAAACATCATCAAGTCCAGACCTTTTGAGGTAGTACGCCTGCAGAGACCAGTGATTTGTGTGCATGGGTCTGCAGAGGAGGAATACGAGTGTCTGTGTTTGATTACAAGGGAACGTGCGTTTGCATGTCTACAAGGGTGCAGGTTAGGGGTAGATGTAGATGTATGAGTGTGTATCAGCAGGGGCAGATGGACTTCACAGCTCTGGGGAAAAAGCTGTCTTTCAGTCTTCTGGTACGTGTTTTTGTGTTTCTGTACCACTTTCCTGAAGGCAGTGGTACAAACAGTCCATTTCCCAGATGGGTGAGATCCGCAGCTATACATTTGGCCCTCTTCTGCACCCTTACAGCATATACAGAGTCCAGGTCTAGGAGATGACTTCCCACGATCCCCTGTGCTGTTCTCACCACCCGTGCCAAGTCCTTCCTGTCCTGTGCTGTGCAGCTGCTGTACCACATTGTCATACTGTGACAGAGAATGCTTTCTATAGTGGATCTGTAGAGGTTTGTGAGCAGCCGAGAGGAGCAATCCAGCATGTCTCATCTTCCTGAGGAAGAAGAGTCTTCGTTGGGCATTCTTTACCAGGTGAGATGTGTTCAAAGACCAGGTCAAATCCGATGTGATGTGGATACCCAAGAACTTGATATTGTCCACACACATTACAGCCTCCTCATTATGAATATAGGAGCATGTTCTGTTCTTCTGGACCTCCTATAGTCCACAGTTACCTTTTTGGTCTTGCTGGTGTTCAAGATGAGGTTGTTGGCTGAGCACCCTAGTGCTAGTTGTTGTATCTCCTCTCTGTAGTGAGTATCATCATTGTCTGATATGAGATCCACCACGGTCGTATCATCCGCAAACTTCACAACCATATTTGTGTCATGGATGGCAGAGCAATCATGTGTAAATAACGTGAAGAGTGCTGGGCTGAGCACACAACCCTGTGGCGTGCCTGTGTTCAGAACCAGTGTGGATGATGTACGATCTCCAATTCTAACCACCTGAGGCCTGTTGGTGAGAAATGTAGGCCCTAAGATACGTGTGGCCTCTGCCCACTTTTGTGTGTTGCTTTCACACCACACAACAGGAGCTGTAACCTTTATGCAAAATATGTGATGTGCAAAGAAGAGTAATTTGTAGCAAAATGAGGCACATTTTGGAAGTTCACGCGAAAACCACTCTCTTTATTGCTTTGATGTGATTGTAACTAAACATTTGAGATTATTGCTTCAATGAGGTGCATGGTGGGGTCCACTATTGAGGCTGCTATGAAGAGTGATGCGGTGAAAAGTGTGGCATTCCATGTTTACCAATAATTTTCCAAAGTCCAAACTACTAACAGATTTTCAAAATGGCACCAGTGCTTGTGGTCAACTAATTAGTGCAATTCATCGCCCAAGCCATTCCATGATAGTTCCTAGTTGAACAAAATGTACATACCCTGGAGTAGGAGCTAAACAAAAGTACCAGGAACAACAAAATAGGCAGAGTTCCTGCAGTGGAAATGCTACGGTTCCAGTGGTGGGAAGGCCACTATTTAAATGTTCCTCCATGAACTTCCTTTGAAACTAAACAATTTGCTAGGCCTGCCTCTGATGCTGAGATACCCTAATGTCCCATTACAGGTATTACAGGTTGTATCACATTCATGGAGTGGCAAATTTGAATTAAGCAATATGACTTCTCTACCACCAGGTAGAGAACTTTCTCATTTATTTCAAACGAAAAATGTATTTTATGATTAAACACAGTTCCAATTCTTTGTAATAATATGAAGCCTCTCAGGGCTAGGCAGAGGTGCAGAAGCTTAATACAATTTTAAATGTCTTTGTTGTCTTTTGGTCGTTTAGTTATGGCTGCAGCTATCGCGATAAAGATTACAGCCTGTGAATCGCCGTTCCTGAAGTGAACTGCTGGTGGTTCTCCTTGTTGCTCCTTTTCACGGTTGCTCCAGGCAGGACATGACAGGAACAGACAGGACTTCGGTGTCTGATGGCTTTACTCAGTGTGTATCATGACTTGTGATAGAAGTTCAATGCATTAGTAGTACTTGTACATGCAGTGCCCTTTTTTATTCAGGTTTCCACTCACTTCATTGTCTTTGGCTTACAGAAGTCGATCCACATTAGGGGGTGACAGATTCAGCTGGACCCTAAACAGAAGCAAACTATAAAAGGGAGTAGAGTACATAACCGTATATCTACTGTACTGTAAATAGAGTACACATGTACTCAGAGCCGAGTGGACAGTGTGAGTGGAAGTCAGAGGCACCATAAGAAGACTACATGAACAGAATCCGAGAAGACGCCGTAATGTCAAACAAACAAAACCAAGTGACGTGAGGTGACACCACTAACTTCTGTGCCAACCTCGGTTATCTCGGTTAGGGTTAGATTGAATCAACCAATCAGTTGTTGAACAAAATGTAACCTGACCTCTTCCTCAAGTATTGATCAGCTGATATTTTGTGCTGGCAGACCTGGTTTCTTTATCCTTCTTAATGTAACGTAATGTTTACCACCAGAAAAAACAACCCAAAAACATGCTGAAAAATTATTATTATATGTAACAGAAATACGTGAATATCAAAACATCAACATAAATACAATAGCAATGGTTATATCTAACGTTTACCTTTTTTTTTTTTAAATAAACACAAAATGACAGGACATGAACAATAAACAAAAGAAGCCAAACCTCCATCTAAGGCCTAAGCCAAGGGGTAAAAGTTTCTGAGAGAATCCAGCCGCCAAAGAAGAGCAGAGGAGAGCTAATGAATCATAACAGCAAAAACAATAAAAGCAGCAACAGATGACAGAAAAACAAAGTCAAGGTGCTCCAAACCAAGATTTACACAACTGAGCGCCAGTAGTCCTAGTTTTAATCGCATTACTGGAAGCTCCGTTAACAACTCCAGATGTATTCAATTTTAGAAGGAGGTTGTCTACATTAACACACTTCGGGGCCTTCCAACGGCTGCCAGGGTAGCCAAGCAAAATAACTTACATTTAGAGGGTTTAAGTGGAAGCACAGAGAGGCCTTCAAGAAGGAAAATTTGAGGCAAAAGAGGAATATTGCAAGAAAGAACAGTGGGCGACATGTTTTGAGACCTTCACCAACGCGCAGACCAGAGTAACAATCGGGACAGTAGAAGTGCATTTTTTGGCACTTTTTGTTGCAATGTTTTTTCTATCGCTTGAGCATGAGAGCATAGAATGTCAGCGCTTCATCCGCATTTGAGAAGGATGCAGTGTACAGCTTAGTGACTTCCACATCACCCCAACTTGAACATTAGCGGTTGCTATATTGCAAACAGTGTTTTGGGGGCTAACAGCTTTCTCGTCCTTCCACTTGATTGTAGTTATTTTGCCTTTTTGCCACACAGCTACTTGCACCATGGTGAACGTTCAGGTGACTGAATTCACCAGACATATCATGGCGGTTTGGTCAGCAGTTTCGTATCCATGTCAACGTTTGACGACCAATTCATATTGTCTCCGCTGTCGTTGGGTTCAACAAATGGTTCACTTTCAGTTTGTTCTAAAACTAGCTTCTCAGCTTCTTCTTTACATGCCATTGTGTTTTGGTTGAAGGCACCACCCCACTCATGAATATTGATGAGTTACCTTAGAGTGGCAAAGTGCATAGACATATCTTGAGTTTTTTTGCAGCATACTGTTATTTTATCCACTAGCAGATATCTCCCAAGAGTTATTTGGGCTTTACCCTGTAAAAATAAATCATTACACGTGTCATAGATGACATGAAAATCTGGGCTGGGATGGATGGTTTTTTACCTGGCTGAGAAACCCTTATAATGGATGGATGAGGATGAACAGGTGTCCCAGCTGGTTTGGTTAGTGATATCTTTCCTGGTTGGGAGGATGTCATAATGAAAGACAGAGGGAGATCACTTCCCAGAGTCATGTGTTCCAACCAATATGCTGGGTGGCAGCATCCCTCTGGTAGGGCTCCCATCTGGACACTTGCAAGGCTGCATGGGAGTTGATGTTGTGCTGGACAGCCTCGCTGGGCTCCCCGGGTGCCACTAGAGGGAGCTGACCTGGAAGTGCTTCCAGGTAGCAGCCTTGTTACATCAGAAGTACTCCCAAGTTTGGATTGTAAGGGAGCTGCTCCACCCTTCTGTGGGAGAAGAGTCAAGTCAAGCATTCCTGGGAGGAGTAGAAGAGGTAGTGTTGTATTGTTGGAATTGTAGATTATTGAAAGATAAAGCCTGTTGAAGGTATTTTATTAAATAAATACAGTTTACTTAAACCTGTTGGTGGGGTTGTGTCTCAGGTTTGGGGCTCACTGACAGGCCACACATGTCACCCTGAGCCTGACTCAGGCTTAGCTGTAATTATATTGAATTCTGAGAATTCACAGCCAGGGTTAACGTTGAGGTGGTTAACCAACTAGTATCCATAAAATACTTTGAATCGTGTTAAAAGTGTAAATTCCAAAACCACGCCCATTACTTGTGACATTTCCTCCCCATGATACCATAGAGCTCTTCTTCTTCAGCTCATTGGCGTCACCCTCTGAGTCGTGCTGTGTGTCTTACTCAACAATTCCAGACACCTCTACAAGTATCCCACAGCCATTTTCACTATCATGGTGCTCACATTTATTTTTGTCCCATCATCGTATATACAGAAAACTGTTGATATACACACTTATACTTTTTTAAAAAGTCAGACATTGAATGTTTACCTTTTAATGTTTTGGGAAGAAGAAAAAAATTCTCCTCCAGTATAATTTTCCCAGCACTAATATACACACATTGTATTATTTTCCCAGAATACAGCATATTTATGGGCGGCACAGAAGATCTGAGTTTATCTGCGAGTTTGGTTTTCTTTGTGCCATGTAGCGACATTCCAGGCTAAGTGAAGCCCATCTGTTTTCGGAGACTTGAGGAGACAGCAATCAGAGCTGAGCTCACTGCTGAGGTGCAGTGCTGGGACTGTCGGCAACCTTCACTCATTTGGCAGCCTACGCTGCGGTAATCAGTCTCACTCATCAGCAGTCGCTTTATCACTCTCCTGACGGGAGTCCAACATCAACACAGCTCCGTCTTGCACACCTCCCTTTGCTCTGTCGCTTGTCGATTTCCAGAACCCGAGGACAAGGCAATCCCAGTCTTGCCTTTGGAGTTTCTCTGGGACAGGCTAGTGATGCATGAGTTTATATAATTAGGCGACCTGAAATTGGGAATTACATAGACAAAACATTTGAATTGGGGGCCATTATTCATAATTAGAGAACATGGGTGGAAATCTGTCTGCAATTAATGTCCTGCTCTCTGTGCCATGAAGTAAAATTAGTGCATGCCATCTTTTGTGGGTGCTCTAAACAGCATGGCATTAACAAGTCATTTCCCATGCGAAGATTCTGTCATAATAAAGGCATTTCAATAAATTCTTCACTCATCTTGTTTGGCTGGCTCCTCTGTGAACTGTTCTGCTTGAGCCCCATCTTAAGTAGGCAGCAAAGGGCTCTGCGGAGGGTGATGCACCCCTTCTTGGTGGGTCAAGCGAACAGGTCGATGGTTTAATGGAGAATACAAAACAAGCGCCCTTTTTTTTTTTACAATAAAAACTATCTTGTGTTTTTGGTTTTTTTTTTGCTTTGCGGCCACCCTCACCTTAACCTATGGTGGTGAAAGCTTGAGATTTCTCAAAAATTTAGATCTCCGATTTTCGATGGATCTCAATGTTTTAGGGTCCCCTGATATCTCAATGATGAGCGTGTGTCTGTCTGTGTGTCACAGTTTCTTGAGGATGGTCTAGAGCAGGGGTTCTCAACGTCGGTCCTGGGGACCCCCTGTCGCTGCAGGTTTTTGTTCCAACCACCTTCTGTTTTTAATTGAACTCCTGGGCTAATTAAGTGAACTGATATTTCCCAAGTTCTGTGTTTAAGGAACAATATATTAATTAGACAACTAAGTTTGCTGAAAAAAAAAATATTAAAATGTACCAAGCAGTTATATAGGAATAATGTATTTTTTTCTTTTTAACAGTATTTTCATCTTGATTTTCATTCTACTTTTCTAGGTGTTCTAATTGTTTAATTAATCTGTTATTTACTAATTAGTGGGTCTGACTCTAAAGTAGCTGCAGCCTTTGATTTTTCAGTGTTGTTTGCCTGGGTGTCTGCTCTGCTCATTTTAAGTTGTCATTTTTAAGATACAATGAAGGGGGAAAAACGGCACAGAGAAAGGGCAAAATATAATGAAATCAACAAAAGAGAGTTAAGCATTTAAATCTATAGCAAAAGCAGAAATATTTCTAAACATCTTATAAATGTAAAAATCATGCTGCTATGCTTTTTTGAATGTTGAATAAAAGAAAAATACCAGCTAATTGAATGAGATCAGTGCTTTAAGGTGTTGTCACTGATTAGGAATCCGGTTGGAACAAAAACCTGCAGCCACAGGGGGTCCCCAGGACCGACGTTGAGGACCCCTGGTCTAGAGCACGGGTGTCAAACTCCAGTCCTGGAGGGCTGCAGTGGCTGCAGGTTTTCATTCTAACCATCTTCTTTATTAATGACCAGTTTTTGCTGCTAATTAACTTCTTTTGCCTTAATTTTAATTAACTTTACTCGGGCCCCATAGTTGTTTCTTTATCTTTAATTAGCAGCCAAACAATAATGAGACACAAAACAGGCTGCCACATGACCAGCTCACCTGTGCCCATCACACAATAAATGAAAATAAAGAAAGGTGAAGGTCTTAGTAAGGTTGATCTCTCAGGTCACTATAACATTTTGATGGTGTTCTTAGAAAAAAACAGAAAATCAACAGTTTTGGAAATGCCTGCTGTGGCAGAATGAGAGCAGCAACAAGCCATGGGATTAAATAACGGGTTTAATTAACAGCAGGAATCGGCTTCTCATTAAAAAAGTGTTTGGAGTGAAATTGGTTGGCGTTTGAAGCCCCAATTTAGCAGGTCATCTGTTGGCTTGTTTCACATATCATTTCTGCTTGGCTGTCATTTAATGAAGGAAAGAATCAATTCAGAGCACTGAATCCTTAAAAATGGGGTTATTAAAATGAAGGGAAAAGGAATTTAATTAGCAGTGAAAACTGGTCACTGATTAGAAAAAGGGTTTGAATGAAAACCTGCAGCAACTGTGGCCCACCAAGCAAAGAGTTCAACACCCCTGGTCTAGAGCTAAAACAGCTGGACGGAAAAATACCAAACTCGAAACTTAAGCCTGTTATGAGATGAGATTGAGCCAAATCATACAAGAGAAAGAGGCACTCTAGAGCAGGGGTCCCCAACTCCGGTCTTGGAGGGCCCCAGTGGCTACAGGTTTTCATTCTATCCCTTTTCTTAATTAGTGACCTGTTTGTGCTGCTAATTAACTTCTTTTGAATTCATTTTAATTGACTTGTTTTATTAAGATGCGTTCCGCTGAATTGCTTCATTTCTTTCCTTAAACAGAAATGAACTGTGAAGTGAGGGAGCCAACAGAAGACCAACTAAGTCAAGGCCTCAAACTCCAACCAATTTCACTCCAACCAGTTGCCTGCACCAATTCTTGTCGTTAATTAAACCCGCTCTTTAATTCCATGGCTTGTTGCTGCTCTCATTGTGCAATAGCAAACATTTCTGAAATTACTGATTTTCTCTTTTCTAAGAGCGCTGCTAAAACTTTGGGAACCTGAGCAGATTAGCTTTCCTGAGACCTTCACCTTTCTTTATTTTCAGATATTGTATGATGGACACCGTTTGCTGGACATGTTTTGGTTCATTTTGTATCTCATTATTGTTTGGCTGCTAATTAAGGAAAAAGAAACAATTAAAGGATCTGAGTCTTCAAGAGCAAGTCAATTAAAATGAATTCAAAAGAAGTTAATTAGCAGCACAAACAGGTCACTAATTAAGAAAAGGGTTGGAATGAAATGACCCCTGCTCTAGAGGAAGCCTCAAATACCATAATTCTGCAATTAATGATGAATTCTTCTTGTCAATTACTATTGTAATGAATGACTTTGTGATTGGAAAGATCAGCATCAGAGCAGTAAATTATTACTTAAGTCCTATAGAATAGTTTGGGCAGCTTGGTTCCTAGGGCACAAAGCCTACTGACGCTCACATCTGAATTTTTTGTTTGGCTTTATGTTTTTGGCTTTTACTTTATGTGCAAAAACGTTAAGGGTAATCAATGGCCTCACTGCTTCTTTTTGTAGGAAGAGAAAGGAGCAGCTGAGAGAAAAAGCGAGACCACTGACCGTCCTTCAAATCTGCAGGAGCAGTTCAGGGATCAATGATCTTTTTAGCGTCATTCCATCATCTCTATGCAGAAGTGATATTTAGTACTCAATTATAATTAAACAGTGCCCATGATAACCCCATAAAAAAACTTCATAATAAAATGTACCCCATAAGTAGCCCCTTAACCCCAAGGCTTTGTGATAAAGGTATCACAAACCCAATAAAATAAAAAAGTAACATTAATACATAAATAAAGATAACTGTGGCAAAAAGAAATATTATTGCAGTATGCCCTGTAATTAGCAGCAGGTTAAAAAGGAGCAGCAAATAGTTGAGTACCTGAGACTACTGAAACTAAATGCCAAGTGCAGTCTAACTCACACAGAGTGTACACTCAGATTTAGTGATCCAGCGCCCAAGAAGAAGCCATTCCACAACCTGGCAGCGCAGCCCTGTAAGCTGCACAATCTCCTCCCCGACACGTGTGTGAGTGGGGGGGCACAGTTCATGTGCAGGGTGAATGACGTCTTCCAGGACGAGGGGTCTTTATTTTTGCTCCTGCTGGTGTAAACGTCCTTGCTAGTGTGTAGGCTGCTGCCGATGATCTACTGTGCAGACTTGTTGCAGTGCTCTCCAGTCTGCGGCTGACCAGCTGCTGTACCACGCCATAATACAGGCGGTGAGGATGCTCTCTACCACACACTTGTAGAAGGAATTCAGAACTGAGGGGCACAGACCTGCCCACTTCTGCCTCCTCAAGAAGTAGAGGCGTCGGTGGGCTTTCTTTACCAGACAGGCCATATTGTAGCTCCAGGTCATTTGTAATATGCACCATCAGGTATTTGAAGCAAGTGACAATTTCATCCTCTTCTCCATTGATGTAAAGGGGGAGAGGAGCAGTCTGCTGAAAGTTCGCAGTCATTTCCTTAATTTTTTTGACATTGATATCCTTACACCAACTTAGTCACTTCCATCCTGTAGACTTATTCATCATTATGAGAGACCACCGCTACCACCGCTGTGTCTTCTGCAAATTTGAGAAGAGGTGTGAGATGTGAGGGACTGACTGCTAACAGTGTGGCCCCCACTTTTTATTATCTGCTTCTACTGACCAACTTGTGGCAGAAAATCAACGGATAAGAACTGAAATCCCCTTCCTGCACGTCTGCTCTTCTGAGATGTGATGGACACACATACCAATATATTTCTTATACATTAGCGAAAAAGAATATGAAGTCAGCCGCATTTTATCTGCTTAAAAGGGCCATTCATTGTTTTGTTCATTTGTTTTGGCCAATTAGGAGGCAAACTTCGAATTGGATTCTGTGTCTCCATATGATGGTCTGCCTGTCACCCATCCCAGCCCCCTGAATAAACACTTGATTGGACGGTGCAATAGTCAAAATCATCAGGGACTACGAGAGATGGAGTTTCATTTGTCGTTGATATTTGTATTTTTTTTCATACAACTCCAATTCCAGAAAAGTGAGGACAGTATGGAAAATGCAAATAAAAACAGAAAGGAATGATTTGTAAATTTATTTGGACTTGCATTCAAACAAAAACTGTATAAAGACAATGATTTATCTTATCAACTACTTTGTTTTTCGAAGATATTTGTTTATTGTGACATTGATGAATGCCAAATATTCCAAAAAAGTTGAGATGGGGTGTTTTAGGACTAATAAAGACGTAACAAGTTGAAATAACAAGGTGATGTGAAACAGGAGAGGGCTGTCACGTTCTAGTGTGGTATATAAGGAACCTCCAAAAGAGACCTAGACCCTCAAGAGCAAGGACGAGTGAAGGCTCGCCATTGTGCAAACAGATGAGTCACCAAATAATCCATCACTTTGAGAAACTAACATTCCCCCATGACAGATATGTAGGATTTTGGGATTTCCCTCTCTACAGCGCACAATATAGTTAAAAGTTTCTACAAATCCAGGTCAAATTAAAAGTGCATGAACAGCAAGGCCAAAAACCACTGAATGTGCATGATCTCTGATCCATTACACGTCACTGTCTTAAAAACCCTCATGAGTCTGTAGGGATATCATGAGATGAAGCTTTTTCACTATTAACATGATTTTCCTCTGCATCTACAAATGCAAGTTAAGTTTTTCTATGCAAAGCAGAACCAACAGATCAATACTGCTGAGAAGAGCCACCAACTCTGGTGGGTTCGATCTTATCTGATATGGAGAGTATGACAGTGGAATCCCATTTTGTAGTCCAATGAGTCAAAATTTCAAATAGATTTTGGATTAAACAGCCATTGTGTTCTGCAGGCCAATGTGGCTAAGAATCATCCAAGCTATTATCAGCGTCAGGACTAAAAGCCGGCATCTGTCATGGTTATGGGGATGTGTGTCAGTGCCCATGGCCTGGGTAACTTGCACATCTGAGAGGGCACCATCAAAGACATGCAAATGTTGGAGCCATAAATGCAACCAACTAGGTGCCATCTTTTTCAGGAACATCCAGGCATTTTCCAGCGGGGCAACGTCAAGTCACATTCTGACTGGATTACAAGTCCATAGCTGAGTAAACAGACAGTGCAGGTATGAGACTGGCCTACCTTTATTTAGTGCAAAATCTGGCAATGAAGACATTCATAATGGATGAATGGGGGACAAGTCCACTCTTAATGATGATATTAACCAGTGGTAAACACTGAAATGTCTCAACTTTTTAGGGGCATGGCATGAATGTGTACTTTCAAAAGAGCAATGAAATTCACAGAATGAAACATCACATAATGTGTTGTTGTGGTGTTTTCACTGTTGTACAGGGTGAACAGAATTTGCATGTCACTCCTTTTTGTTTTTATGAGTGTTTTCCATACTATACTGACTTTTTTGGAGTTGAGATTGTACTCAATACCTCAGCTCTTGCTGCTTGTGGCTCCATCATATTTCCATGGTTGGTACAGGTGGTCTATCGCTCTTCTGATCACATAGCTGCATGACAGAAAACATGACATAGAGGTGTGGAAAGTTAGCAATTGCCTTCCTGCTCCACTGTTTCTACAGTTACATCTAGGGGAGCATTTGGTCTGTTGCTGATGTCATGAGAGGCCATTGCAACCTAAAATGTGCCAGAGCTGGTTGGAAAGCTCACTATTTCTAATCAGAGGTATGGTGCTTGTCTCATGATAGAGCTGTGTAACAGATAACCTGCAAGGTTTTGGAAAGCTTGTCAGTTCTGATGAGAGAGCTGTGAGATTCCTAACAGCAGTTCATCCATCCATCCATCCATCCTTCCCTCCATCCACATATTGAGCATGTTTTAGAGCATCAGGTATCCGGAGAATATGCCAGTGAGTGCAAAGCAGGACCTAACTTTAGACAGGTCTGAAATCCATCACAGGCTCATGCTGACTCACACTGGAGCCACTGGCCTAACCTGCATATCTCCGAAGGGCACACAGAGAAGAACCCACAGAAGCAGGTGTGTGCAAACCCCATAGAGATGGTGACTGGATAAGGACTGAAGTCCAGCCTTCAGGAGTGTTGAAGCAACACTGTGGCACCATGCTACACTGTATATACACAAGTGGTGTGCAATTCTGCTCTTTATGCCTGAAATTAAGATGGCAGTTCAGATAAAGAGTTCTGTCTGGTCTGCTTCCCAAATATTCAAGCAAGTCAGCATTTATTTAGTTCAGATGGACAATTGTACTGTATTATTTAGGTGGACAGCCCATACACACAAGAATAGCCAATACGTTTACACTCCTCAAGCATATCCCACCTGTGCAATCCAAATAGTGAAATTGTGTGAGGCCTCAAAAACAACCCAAAAACCAGGCCAAGGCCTTCCCTAGCCTGCGCAGAACAGACCTCAGCCTGGGCTGCCTCACCTCCCAACTCTATAAGGAGGCTTTGGCCTGCAGAGTCACAACTAGGGGAATTGGCTTCTAAAATTCAAAATACTTAAAACAGACTCTATGTTTTCTAAAATACACTCAATAAAGCCTCTTTAGGGAAAGAAAACCATAAACTTCCGCCTAGAGAGTACAATCCAACAAGGAATCTTTATAAAGGAATGATTTATTTTCTATGCAACCAGTGATGTAGCTAGAGTTCGGTGCTTCAATTTGCCGCCCTCCAACATATCTGAATATGTTAACCTATTTAAATAGAAAATTAAAATGACGTATAGAGAAAAATTAAGATACATTTTGTATAGATTTATTCATATATAGAGAAAAAGCAATATTTTTTCACATATAATTATTTATAGGCATAAACTAGACAAGAATATAGTATAGACGCACAGATAAGCCATGTTTTAATTATTAGTTTAATATAATTAAGCTGCGAAAACCAGAACCAGTGAAGTGTACAAGTGATAGGTGGGGATGTTTTCTGTGCAGAGCAAGAACACATTCGGATTGATTAGGAAATGTAATGATAAATTGTAAATTAGTTATTTATCTTCCAGGAAATTATTATGTTTATTTTTGTTATTGCCTCATCAATTTCAACTGCTGAAAATTATTCTTGAAGCATTTGTGGATAAAAATCAGGGCATTTTACTTTTTTCATTCATGTGTGATATTTTTCCGAACCCTGATGCTTACACATGAATTATACTGAGCCTTTTGGCCAATAATGCCGCCTCCAAAAATGTGCAGCCCAGGGTGGGCTGCCCCCTCCACCTGCCCCTAGCTATGCCACTGTATTCAACCAAAAAAGACCAAAAATGGCAAAAAAAGTGTGCCTAAACAGACAAGACACACCAAACAAGTCCAAATCTGTAATCAAATCTAAACTAATAATAATACACTTTTTGAATGTTAATAAACCACTAAAGCATTCACTCCCAGCTTCAGAACATCAAGGCTGAGGGCGGTCCTTCAGCAGTGACATCAGGGTGGCCCCGCCTCCTTGGGTTCCACCCACAAAGCACAAGGAACATAAGAGAACATCAAAGTATAGAACTTAAATACTAAGTAAGATATAAACAGAACAAAAGTAACCACAAATATATAATTATAATAAACACAAGAAAAATAATACTTAAACAAACAAGTGTGACCTGTAGTGTGACCACCTCAGTGCCCTATACCCCAGAAACAATTGCACTGACACAATCCCAGGTTCAAATTATCTTTTTTATTTCTTCAAAATACTTTACAGTATAGAGGCTCCTTTCTTCAACACATTCTTCTTCTCTTCTTCTCTTGTCTTTTCTTCCACTTCTCCCAGATGAGCTTTGCCTAACTCCACTCTCGACTCTGACTCAACCGGCTGAGGAGGACAGCTTCTTTTATCCTGGACCTGAGAGTACTTCTTAAGGAGTTCAATAAAAATTAACTAAATAAAATAAATCAAACACTTTAAGTATTAATCAGTCTGAAGCAAGGGTTTATTGCCAGACACACACAAATGGTCTACGCCCTGCTAGGGCCCTGCTACAGCTCCTAAGGTGTGTGTGTGCTCGTTGCATTGAGCAGGCTGCTTTTAGAAGTCCAAACCTATGTCATCAAGTGTCTCTTAAGAAATGTAATTTCCCTGAAAGAACAACATGATCTTTAAAGTAACAGGAAGGCTAATTTTGAAACAGGCTTCATAAGCAGCTTTGGTAGTACAAACCATAGAAAGAAACTTAGAAGTCTTAACGTTGCTGCTGCATTATTTTCATAAGTCAGTGTACAGTATAAGCTAAGGTAATAGTCAGAAATAAGCAAACATGGCTTAAAGCAGTTATGAGCTATATGGGCTCAAATAAAATATAAGTCAAGACTGCTGTATGGTTAGAGAAACAGTTTAATCCTTCAAGACTTCATCAACTCCTACAGGTGCCACTGCCTCACTCCAAGGAAGCACATGTGGAACCTCCCTAAAATAAGGGTGCGTCCTCCTGGCAGCTCCCATGAAGCCCAGCAGAGCCTTCCAGCTGAGCTACAGCTCCAATGCTGCCCTGTAAGTGTCTACACAGATGAGGGATGATGCCACCCATCTGGCTGTGGGTGTAAATGACCCTAGGAAGCAGCCCCCTTCCATCTACTTGTTATTGCAGCCTCCCGAATATGTAAAGAATTATCCCTTTTGGCACATTCTTCCCCTGGAATCATCCTTTATAAAGGCCACGTACAGAACCATTGCTCCTGAGTTGGAATGCCTCTCTGTCCATTAGCACTGTCTATTGTAAAGTATAGCTGTGTGTGGTCTTTGGGACAAAAAACAACCCAAAGCAGTTTTACTATATTTCTGAAGATGGAGAGGCATCAGCTAACTATTAAGAATTACCCAGTGCAGAGGACATGGACCCTCCATGTGCTTGCTGCCCCACAGTCCTTCGTAATAAGACACTGGCAATACCACATCTTAGCCGTACTGCTGGCATTTGAGTCCTATTAATCTTTGACTCAAGTAAATACCTCCAGATAGACAATGTTTATATTGAAAAATTCAAGCATTGCCCTCCATTGCTTAGGTGTTTCACTTGCACATTTTTGAGCCATGGAGTTTGCATCTTTTTAACATTGTGTCTCTTCATTTGTGTCATTAGCACGATGTCGTTGTTGTGCGGCGGCTTTTTCTGCACACGGATGTTTCGTTGTGAGAAGTGAGGTGCATGCAAGCAGCAGAAAAAATTAAAAGAGCACGCATGCACCATAATGTGGCTGTGGCTGAGCGTCAGCAGAGTGGACTGGCCAGGTAAAGTTCCATCCATCCTGGCTGGGGTGCCCACCAGTCCATATCGTCTCCTACAGAAGACACAAAAAAAGAAAAGTGAACGACAGCTATACAAGAAACACACCAAACTGCCTAACATGTCACATACTGTATATTAATAAATCACACATAAACTTATTCAAAGATGAATTACTTTTAATGCCAGAAAATATCCATAGCAAAGCTAATTGTAGTACACGCTAAACAAAAACCATCACACTTGGTGTGCTGAGTGAGAAGACAAATAGTAATAATGACCAGAAAAAAACAAGCATGGGATGAACCTGAATAAAAGAAAGAAAGAAAGAAAGAAAGAAAGAAAGAAAGAAAGAAAGAAAGAAA
>JANRMT010062796.1:63895913-63938252 GCA_026402145.1 Polypterus bichir lapradei
ATCTATCTATCTATCTATCTTATAGTGCCTTTCCTATCTATCTATCTATCTATCTATCTATCTATCTGTCTGTCTGTCTGTCTATCTATCTACACTGTCGCATGCATCTGTTTTCCTTTAAAGTAAAATTTCAGGCAGTTCAGGTGAGGTATAGAAACTGTCCCATCATTGTACGGTAACCTTGGTCAAGCAAAAGGCCCACCAGTGAAAGCACAGATGAAGTAGCCCCACTGTGATACCCGTACTTGTCATTTCACTTTGTTTCTTTACATTTGCAGAGTATCTAGTTACAGTTGTACCCAGACCTCGCTTCGCACAGCATGTAAAAGTTCATACTGAATAATGCCTTGTTTAGGTGCGACAGCCTTCCATTATTACCAATGACACTTTCGTTAATATTTGTGTCATGCACCTCCTGAATGTTTTGAACAATTGCCTGATACACATCCCACAGTTTGTACAGGTTTGGTGCCAAATGGATGGTTTCATCACAGTCATCGTTATTAGTGAAATGCAGGTATTTCATAATGAGTGAAAAACAATAGTCATTCATAACTTTAAATGAGTGTCTGTAACAACCAGTTTGTGGACCATCTCTGCACTGGTCTACCCATCATGCTATGCTGTATCAGAAAACTGAAAAACACTCACATGTCATTTGCAGCAACAGGCAGATGGTTTACTGTCACTTTTCCGACTCTGCTCAGCACAGTGGTTCGTTTCAACAATTATTTTCTCCTCTAGACTATCATCGACAAATCATAAATAGTCCAAATGATCAGTAGACATCTTTAGACATGGGGTTACCTGTAAATGGACATGCAGGACTGCCAACAGTAGTATGAAGCCAAAATCACTGAAACTTGGCACATCAGAATTTACCAAACCAGTGTCAGCTTTGCTGGTCAAGTGAACATCTGATGACCTACTCGCATTGTCATCACTATCACTTGATTCGAGGAAGGGTTAAGTTTCAGTTTGTTCTAAAACTGGTTTTGTGGCTTTTCGTTTGCCAGCTCCATCTCACTCTCACTTTCATCGATGAGTCACCATAAAGTAGCAGAATGAATTGTCTATTCACGATTATTTGCAGCATGACGTCATTTCATCCACTAGATGGCAGCAGCACACTATCTCAAGACTTATGCAGACCATGTGAAGTGAAATCATGAGATGCCATCACGGGTCTGACTCAGGCTTCAACGTATGAGTCACACTCGAGGTTAACACCAAGGAGGTTATGCCACGTCTGCCCATTCCGAGGAGAAGTTACTGGAGTAGGCCACACTGAAGAGATAAACTGCCACTGTACTGATGCTTTTGCAAGTGTTATTAAGACCAAAAGGCACCTCTGTTAAGGTCTTGTTAGACAACAACAGGGGCGTAGTTGATGCACGTTTGCAGTAGCTAAAGTGTTACCCCGTTTTCTAAACACATTTCACAAGGACTGATTTGGCACATGGAGCACCAAACACTTGTCCTGTAATTCTGGATGTGGAGTACTCACTACTCTCATACCCTTAGGACAATCATGGGTACAAAAGGATGGCTCCTTTACCTCGACTGTGCATTCTTAGTGCTGTGTTAATTCACCTATCGGTTGTGTGAGTTTGGGCGTGTACATTAGTGTGCCCAGTGATAGACTGGCACGCCGTCCAACCTTGGTTCCTATTTTGTCCCCAAGGCTGCTGTTAGGCAGCCCTGAACTGGACACACAGATGACAAAATGGACGGGTCAACACAATTATAACAGGAGTGCTTAAGCTAAGACCCGGTCCCGTCTCTGTGTGTTATATTGACAAGATTTAAAAAATTGACATTTTGTGCATATATCATAGATACACATTTTCAAGTGCTGTGACCGTCTCTCTCCGTTTTGTAAAAAATGTTTATTTTGGCTTCAGTGATGTCCATCTTGTGGCCACACGCAACAGTACAATGCACTGTGGTTTCTAGCCACACTTTGATTCCCAGTTATGGCTTCAGCCACACACTTTACTTTCTCTAGCCTTGGGTTTCCTCAGTGGAGTTGCCTCCTTTTTCATTAAGGTGATCCTGAATGGTCCTGACCCAAATGTGGCCTAATAATCTCCATGCTAGACTGCCATCTCATCTAGGTATGACTTCTGCTGGAGCTGCCTCTGGCTCTTCACAATCCTAAAATTTAAAAACATTCCAAGCAGATTCTGCACTTCGGCTGCTTGCATTTTTTTGCTGTAATTTAGAAAGCAGCAGATGGAAACCATTTAGAGTTTGTTAAAATCAAACCCATCCATTGCAGAAATTTCTAAAGAGTACTCTTTAATGGTATACTGTAACTGAAAATGCCTGTAATGGACCAGCATCTGGACCAGGACAGTTTAAATCCACTTTCTTTCTCAACATAACAAAGACTTGCATTGCTCTGTAATGCAGCACATTATTGTGATGTGAATGAGAGACTAGAATGATGCAGGAGACGCCGGCCGTTGCATGTCTACAGGTCCATATTATGGACAAACTCATAGAACTTGATATTACAATCCCAATATTTACCACTTTCTTGATGTCTTGAATGGGTATAGGGTAACCACTTCGTTGGGGGCAGCAGGTGGACACCCTGCTTCATCAGTGTTTTGTTGATAGGCCCACACCACCACCGTAGAGCTCAGCAGCTCCATCTAGCATTCCGCTTTTCCCCCTTGCTTGACATTTTGCAGCCCTGTTGAGATCCTTTCTCTTCAGCCAAATCCAGTTGCTGCTTTGGTTGGCAGCTTCTGAAAGGGACTTGACCGCCTGCCCTCGTACTCTCATTATCTCCAGAAGCCCAATTGTTGACATGCTTACAAACCCTCTACACCCGACCTCTACCCGGAGTACATTGGCACGTATTGTTCTGCCTCAGTTGCTATGTCTGCATACTTTTTGCGCTGATATGCCTCATCAACTGCTGCCTCCCATGGCACTGTTGACTCCACGATGATCAAGAACTTATGCAAGGTGGATCACAAGATTAAGTCAGGCCCAAGACTAATAATACCTGCCAGAAAAATTAGCTTCCAATTTAGATCAACCTGCATCTACCAGGTAGTGCCCAGGCGGTTGGTTCTTTTGTTGTGGACTGCCCTGGAGGTTGTCCTGTTCTTACAAATGGGATGGTGTTTGTGAATCTGGTAGTGGGGGGAGAGAGGGTGTTGGTGGGAGATCTCCTTTCCTCCATGGTAACCACTAGTTGTTGTAGAACCTAGTTATGGCTCCAGGTGCAGCGACTTTGAGACAGACTGATTTTACAGCCAAAGAGGATGCTGGGTTTGGCAGATAGAACATGATGGATCTTCTCCAACCCACTAATGTAGGATCATGGGTGTGGGAAGTACATCATACAGCAGGTGGCTCTGATGCTGACATTGATTAGAATTTCTTCCCCCACCGATCCTTCCAGGTGAGCTTACAATGCTCGAGATTTTCCCCAGTTAGGCCACTGGCCCTCTTTGGACCTGGAGACTACCTTTGCATGTCTCTCAGCCTCCTCTTGCTGGCACCAGCTGTCTTCTCTGGTTAGATGTTGCTGTATGCCATGCGGGTTGACTTGTCCTGGCCCAAACCCACCTCTTCCTTGCTGCACCTGTCCCACAATGTCTCTATGTCTAAGAGCAGATATTGCTAGCTGTGCAACGTCAGACAGAAATAAAGGATGGTCAGCCATTCCCATTTTTGCCAATCGGGTCAGATTAAAGAGACTATCTTTACGGTCTTTTCTGCATGATTTGTTACATACATACATAGGCTATAAAATTACACCCAGTAGGCTCTCACGTTTTATTATAAAATGTTCAATCACAGTGGATTTGTCTTTTTTGACACGGATCAACAGGAAGAGACTTTTAGAGAATTGACCATGTTAAGTACTCACACCCTTCAAGTGAGCGATTAGCCAATGCACCTTTGGCAGTCATGAGAGCCTTAAGTCTGTACGCACAGGCCACTCTCTTTCAGCTTTGCACATCTGGGCACTGACATTTTTCCTCAGGCTGCAAGAGGACATAAGAGTGAACAGCCAGTATGAAGTCCAGCCAGCCTCAAATGGACCAAGATGTGGACTCTGAAGCCATTTCTGTGCAGCTTTGACTTTATGCTTGTGGTGGTTGTCATTCTGCAAAACAAATCTCATCCCATCTCAAAGGTTTCTTGCCAACTGCATCATGGGTTTCTTCCAGGATTTTGCATTCATTTTCCCCTTTAAGCCTTCCAGGGTCTGCTGCAGAGAAGCAGTCCCACAGCATGATGCTGCTACCACCATGCTTTACGGCAGGGATGATGCATTTCTGGTAATGTGCAGTGCTTGGCTTACGGCGAACATATCATTTAGTCCGAGGGCCACAAAGCTCAATTTTGGCCTCATGAGATAATAGCACTTTTTTTATCCTCCGCTATCAGAGTCTTCCACAGGCTAACCAATTCTCGCCGAGATGTCACATACATTTTTTAACACCCTCCCTTAAAGCTGAGACTGGTGAAGCACTTGGCTAACATTTGTCATTTGCACAGTCTCACCAATCCCAGCCACTGTATCCTGTAGCTCGTTCGGAGTTCTCCTAGGTCTCTTGGTAGCCTCCCACACCTCTTCTCATTGCACGATCACTCGGTTATTATAGTTGGTCTATCATAAGCAGATTTACAGCTGTGCAATACTCTTGGTTTCTTAATGATTGCTTTCAATTCCCCATTAATGAAGATGTATGGAGTGTTCTTTTGTGGTCAGTGTGTGGATCAGCCACCCATACTGATTTACCCCAAGCTAGACCTTCCAGATAAGGTTTGTTTAGACAACAAGCAATACAAACCACAGACAGGTGACCTCCATTGAGCTACTTATGGGAATACTAAAACCATTGATGATTTGGGGGTGTCCTATTAAAGCCAGTGAATACTTATCTGATCACTTATTTTGCTTTCTATATTTGTAATTCAGACCACTTTACAGAGATCTGTTTTAACTTTGCCATTGAAGAGTTTTTTGCTGTTGACTGGTGTCAAAAAGGCAAATTAAATCCACTGTGATTCAATGTTGTAAAACAAAATATGAAAAACTTCTGAGAAAGTGAGTCATTTTTATAGGCACTGTACAAGTTACACCTGGGATAAAATGTGAACACAACATAAAATTCATGAGGAAGGTAGAAACTGCAATCATTTCTGAAATACAGGACCTTCGAAAACCAACTACACTCCTTTACTAAAGAATTTCAAAAACAGTAAACGCCTTGCTGCCATATGTTCAATAAAGTTCTACTAATGTAAAGAGAAACAGAACACAAGATATTGCTTTTAATTGTAATAAAAATTCCAGTTTTGAATAATTAGTATTTATATAAAAAGAGAGCCCGACAAAAGCAGTGAGCCCATGTGGTTTGCTGTAGTGACAAAATGGCCAGGCTGAACTAGTTGTCTCCACCACAAAGTGCCACTAGAATGTTTCGATAGTCTCCTGAGCAATCACCCTGCAAACAAGAGAGACACCAATCAAAACTACAGAAATTAAACATTTAAGACATCAACAAGCAATGATATGGCATTTTATCAAAATGCAAGTAAAGAGGAGAATTAAAGAACATTACATATCAATCATTACAACGATGCTGACATGTCGCATTTGTCATCCAATGCATAAAAACTAACTGTCTGAAAAAGAATGCTGTGATTTCAAAGTTTACTATAATGGCAAGTTAGACAGCGCATGACTTTAAAAAATACGTACAAACTTTCCACTTTGTATCTTCAAATGGAAATTTTTAAAGTGACTGCAGATAAGAGTTTCTTTTTTTTTTGTCTGAGAATATTCAAGTGACACGATTGGCCCAGTTCACCAACTGCACAGAATCCTGCCAGAAGACAATGGAATGAAATACTCAAGCCAAAAATTAACCAGAAGAGGCCTTTTCGATATTTACAGAAATAATACATCCTGAAAGCTCCAGATTTGGAAAAATTGTGTGTTAAAAGGATAAATGAGAAACATCCACTCTACATTTATATTTTCCAAATCAGTAATCAATTAGAATTGCATTTTCAGTGGATACTATTTCATGGCTTGTGGGCTGCTAAACACTCAATGATGGCTGCTACACAAGTGTGTCAGCAGCAAGAACCAGGGGCTTAGTTAACTTGATGAACAGAATCTTGAGGCCCGAGGCCACTGTCTAATTAGGAATCCATGGACCTTAACACACATGGTGGCCTCTTTCAACATTGGGGAAAAAAACAAATATGGAAAGTTCCAAGAAAAACAATAGTGCTCCAGAAAAAAATGTGGCCAGTGCAGTGTGGCGAGTCGACACCTCGGGGCACTGCTATCACAACAACATTTATTTATATAGCACATTTTCATACAAAAAGTAGCTCAAAGTGCTTTACATACTGAAGAAAAGTAAGAGACAAAATAAGAAATTAAAATAAGACAACATTAGTTAACATAGAAAAGGAGTAAGGTCCGATGGCCAGGGTGGACAGAAAAAAAAACTCCAGACGGCTGGAGAAAAAAAAAATAAAACCTGCAGGGGTTCCAGGCCACGGGACCGCCCAGTCCCCTCTACCCAACATAAATGAAACAGTGCTCTTTGTAGTTAGGGTTCTCACACTAGAAAGACGCAACAGAGCTGTTATGCCCAGCATCAGATAGAAGCACTGGCATTAAAGCAGCAATGATAGGTCTATCTAGGTATAAATTGTTCACAGGCCAGACTTGCAATCAACTGTGTAATCACAGGGCATGTTTTACACTAAGAGGGTCTCAGGGAGACTACACCTGTATAAGATCAGGCGTAAGGCATAACTTCTTTTGACAGAGTAGCTGTTCACTGTAGGGCAGCCTCATGGCAAAACCACCGTCACTATGGAGCTATACATTTGAATACATTTGTTTATCATTACACCGAAGACTGGTGATGTTTTACATGTTCACTGGACATGAAAGTAAGAACTTCACTGTACTCTGCATGTGTCATGAAACTACCACTACTAGTTATACATGGACCTAATAAATAGTTGACATGCATTTGAGGTATGAGAGGAAATTGCATTATCTAGAGAAAACCGACCAGGTAAAATGTGCACATTCTATGCAGTGAATGACCAAGCCAAGAAGTAAACTTGGCTCTCCAGAGAGTGGAGGACGCTGCTTTCAGCATTGCACCATTACCTGAACTATAAAGCTAGACTAGCATGATTGTGTACAAATTTAAAATTAGATACACTTTGGGATTAACCAAATGTAAACACACATCCCTAGAGTTTCACCAAAATGATACAATTTATATACTTTGTTGGATTTATTTTCCTTTCAGCTATACAAATACCTTTATATGGTGCAGTAATGCCATTATTTTCCTTAGTCTGCAACTTTTACCAAAGTAAAGCACTCACATTTTCTTTGACAAAAACAGCTTTCTCACGCCTAGTAGGTAAGTGTAGATACATAATTATGTTCGCACCTTGATAAACGAGAAAAGTGTCTTTCCATACATCTTCAAAAATTGTGCCTTAATGTCGAGCATGTCGACTTCACAGCGAGACACCATGACTCGAATGAGGATACTGTCAGTGGTTCCCAGGCCCTGTCAAACAAAACATGAACAAAATCAAACAATGATGCCTTCTCAACATGGACTGTGGCCTTCTGTGATTTTTGCTTAGCATCCTCTTCCAAATTTTGAAAAGCTCTGGGAAAAATACAGAACATAAAAATATACAGCACACACCACCTGAGGGCAACATTCTCTCCGTATTGAACTTGCTGCTTTATTATCCACAAAAATAACTAGAGACACTTTCCAGCCAATATTTTTAACACACCAGAAAGACATCAGCTACAAAGAGCAGAATATCTCATTAAATGGCATGATCCATTAATCAGAACAACTGGCCGAAACCAAAGTCAGCAGCCAGTGCAGGCCTTCAGCATCAGGATTTTCTGTCCTTAGTGTTTTAGAGCCCAAGAGGATGGCAAGAAGGTTCTGAATTACTGCATAAAAACATCTGCAAGAAATTCTTTCAACTGTTTAATAAAAACTGAAAAAGGAATGTGAACAGTTCGCTGACCATAAAAGATTCCTAAAACTAGACTTGCACAAACTTTTTACATTGTATAGAAAAGTATGACATTTGTATATAAACATAAATAGGAATTTTAGGACAGAAGCTTACCTTCATAGATTTGTAAAGACGTTCTGCAAAGTAGGCAGGCTTGTTCCTAATGCTTCTCACTGAAGCAGAAAAGATTGTTACAAGTTACAAACTGGTACAAACTACAGCCATCCTAGATATCCTAATATGGTACCCAGGCAAGTGACCTGTCCAGCCAAGAGATTTTTCATTTTTTCAGATTTTCAAAGCAGCATGCCACAAGCTCCTTGCATATATCATGAGTGTCTTTTTACTTCACAATAGTTAATTTTTTTTTTTAAATCCTACTGCAGATTTATCAAGAAGTAACCAAAAATTGAAAGCACAATGTCAGCTAGTGCTCCTTCCTCAAACAGCAGCTTTCTACCACAGCACCATCTTCTGTTAACTGTATGTAATGAAAGGCACATAGTCATTTCATTTGTCATAAGCAAATGTCTTGGCCAGTAATTCATGTCATGAATCTCCCAACAACCTATCATTTGTGAGCTTCCGGATCCCATAGAAAAAGTACACAGTAAATTAATAAAAAATAAACCAATAAATAATAATTAAAAAAGCAAAAGTATTGTGGAAGGATGAAAAGTCAAGCACAGTCTGACGCCCAGGCTGAACTTCAATTGCAAAATCAGCAGTAGATAGAAATAGTAGGATTTGCAACCAAAGAAAATGATACTTAATTGTAAAAATAAGACTGGAGGGGGACAGTTTCCTATTTTGGGACATGTATTTTGGGTGGGGAATGGAATCTTTACACAGTTCATCCTCATTTGCAACTATCTTTAGTAATGGTTATTTTAAGAAGGGTTTTCCATAATTCTCTAATTGATCACAATGTACATATTTTATGCAAATAAAAAAAAAAAAACCCTGCTACATTTTCTGTATTTACAGTCTTGCTGCTAAAAAAAGCAACTGCTTTCTGAGTAAACAGTCTTAGTCTGCCGGTTCCCATACTAAATTGAATCATTTTCAATCTCTACAATTAGCAGTCATCTAGTCTGACAACACATGGGAATGCAGTTAGGAACAGTGTGGACTTGTTTTGAAAATACAGAGTCATTGGGAAAGAAATACTTAGCCATTTGGAAGTGTGTGGGAATATATTCTCTAGGGATCTTGCACTTAAAAGGAAAAACAACTATAGCCAAGCCATGCAGGTAGATCAAAGTCAGTACAGCCTAGATACAAGCAGCTTCTGAATGCAAAACTGCACCTAAACTGTAGCCATTTCCAGCTACTCATGCCTCCCTGAAATCTAGACTGGAGTCTGCCATAGCAACTTTCCCACAAACACCCCAGCCCCAAAAAGGTGTGCAAAAGATAAATGGCAATAGAATTTGACAGGAACCTTAAACAAAACAAAAAAAAAAAAAAAATCCTCCAGTAGTTTGATTTGTAGTGCAATAATTTAACTAGTAAGGACAATGATCCATTTTCTTGACAAGGTTCAACTTGGCTTTGACTGATACTTTTACATACATATTTACGTTTAACTTACATTAGAGACTTGATGGAATGCCTAATTTCATGTCTACTAGACCTTACCTATCATTGCACTTTAATGCGATGCTAATATACACAATACTATGATACATATTCGAATGAAAGTTGAAATGCAGTATTCACACAATTATTTTCTGCATATATGGTGCATAAGCTTCCTTAGTGGTGAAAGGGAAGAGACACATGCACAATTCTTAATATGTCAAAAAGAGCACTTATTTCAAACTCCCTCTTTTGTTAGGGCCACAAAAACCAAGTGGTAGTTTAAACTTGAATTTGTTCAGTAATATGGACTTACTCAAATGTTTCATTATATTGCATAGCTTCATGTACAGTATTGTGACAGATTTGAACTGAACAGATTTGAAAGTTTGTGTTTTATTTTCAGCTTGTACATTCCTTAGTTGTATTCTTCAGTGTATAAAATGTTTGAAAATCGGGTCAACATTGGTCTGCCTCATTTTTAATTCTGTGTATCCAAATAACAGCCTGTCAGCTGCTGACAGCATGTTGTACAGAAAAGTATAAGAAGTGCCTCCATATCCAGGAACAAGAATAAAATTACATACTGAAGGGACTTGAAACTCATCTCAACAAGATGTTGTGTAATTTAATAAATGACAAAGTGCATAAAGAAAGCATAAAGAATGGATAGGTTGCATCTGTGTTATGGGAGAAATAAAGTCACATTCCTACATTATAGTGATTTTCTAGAGGGTTTCAAAACAAAAGAAGAAAAGTTAAACATCTATGAATTAACACGTAAAGTTACACATTTTTCCCTTATAATGCTTTTGATTATGCAGTACCTATAAATAAAAAAAAAAAATCATCACACCCCTTAGCCACTGTATGCAAAGTTAAACAAAGTCCTCTGGGACACTTGCAAATGAGAGTATTTGCAAGGCTGTGGTTGTTAATTCCCAACAGGGCCATTAGCCCCAGCTGCACTAGAGCTACTCAAAATTAATTTCTCAATCCAAGTCACTTGTGGCCTCTTTAGGTATTTCCTGCACTACTTTCTTGTACCCATATTAATGTTCATGTACGCTGCCAGTTAACTGTAGTTCTGTGTTCCATTACCCTCACTAACCAAATGGTAGTCACCTTGAAATATATGGAATATTCAAAAAAAGAAAACAAAATCTAAAAGGAATGTTTACCAATTGCCAGGAACACATCTTCCAAATTGCCAGACATCTCCCTTTTGATGCTCTCTTCAATGTCCCGGTTGGAAATCTTCTGGTACTCCTCAAAAACTAACACAAAAGGACAAGATAATGATGGGCTGTGACAAAACTTTACACAATTCGGGTAGGTTGGTTTAAACTCACAAAACATTATGTAAAGTCAGCATAAAAATTTCTAAGACTGCAATACTAATTCATTGGCAACATGTCAATGTATTGCAATTAGCAAGAAAACCTTTTGACCGAATACACGTACTTCAGTAACCTCCCAAGACAGACTAGGGATAATAATTTATGGTACATGGTCTGAATGGCCGAAAACCTTGTCAGATAGCCCTGATACAAGGAAAAGTGGACTTAACAACCAACAACTGGGATACAGAATGTGTGTTAATGTTAGACTTAATTTTTTAAATGTTAAGGTGACATACCGACCAATATTACTGCATTTTCACAATAAATTGTTACATTTTCACACATAAGCAGAACATGTTGAACACTAATACGTTTTCAAAGTCTGATAACATTTAATATGAATTAACCATAGAAAGAAACTTGTGATGTTTCATGCTTTTCACTCCCCATCTTTTTTCAATTTTAAGTAAGTAAGCTTTCTTTTGAACTCAAAGCGTTTTTGGCTGCTGTGGCCAGACTTGCACTTCACATTGAGATGAACTTTAGCTAATAAAGACAGGAACAAAACAGGCATTTACAGGAGCTTGCAAACACTATAGTCAAATGCGGCAAGCAATTTCATCTATGGATTCTTGCCGCTTTGCTTTCTCTTTGATTATAATCAGTTTATGAATTCTAAATTCAGAACAAATCAGCCTTCAAGTGCTCCTGGAAGCTGGAGTATGACAGACACTGCTAGTTTACAGTTTGTCAGAGAATTTAATTTTAGTATGTCAATACTTGCAAACTGCACGTTTCAATTTAAGCGCCTTTTTTCACTGTAGCACTGTGAAACACCTGAACCTGAACAACCAACTTAAATGTAGACTAAACATTTGGTACAGGATTCTTTTCAGTTGCAATATAAAACTTTGCAGTACACTTTCTGTGGGAATGTAAAAGATATGCAGATCTGCTATGCAAGTACCAAACAAATGCATGGCTCCTACATTCCCATAAACTGTATATTGTAAACATTAACACAGATTCCTATATTTGATTAAAAAAAATCTCAGTATATTGATAAGATTGTGACAAAAATACTTTAAAATAAAGGATTTTTTAAAACAATGTAATACTTCAGCAATCTATACTTACAGTTCTTCTTTAGACAGTAAGAGCACAAGCGAGAACAAGGAAGCTCAGTACAGGTAGACTGTTGAAGCCCAACATTATCATGCAGTGATGAAATCAGCAATACATATTTTACAGTCTCAACTATAAAGCATAATATCTTGAAACCTAACAGCTCTCCTGATGCATGCTGCATTTAAAATGCCACTATACCTTTTACTAGTTGTCTTTTGTTTCTGGTACAAAGAATCGTCAGGAAAGTCACTTCATCTGTGCCCCAGCGTGCTTCACCGGCATCAAAAATAGCCTAAAAGCCATGGCAGCAAAGTTATTGCCACATATAAAAACTACCAGAATTATAAAACTGCACAGAGTTTGTCTAACCTTGGCATCCTCTTTGGCCTTTGCAGCATCCACGTGTTCACTTTCATCTCGATTTGCCTGAGAATGCATAAAATAAGACAAAAATAAAAATCACTAATCATACGCAGACTCACACTGGCAAAAATAAGCTGTAATATGAGTTTCATCTAAAGCCCACCTACCGTAAGAAGGGAGACTAGAACTCTTTGAAACATCCCAGAGGTGTCCGAGCAGACATCATCCTCAAGGTCCTTGCCAAACTCTGGAATAAAGGAAGAGTTAATAAAATAAAACAAATAAAAACACACCATTTCTATGGAGCTAGATTTAGTTTGCCAGGATTGGGCAGATTTACTTAGCATTAATCATTATTTTTCAATCACTTGGTACAAAGCAGTATGAAAACAAAAACAGCTTTCAAAAGCAAAAAAAAAAAAAAAAAAAAGTTTAATTCTGCAAATATAAATGGATCTGCCTAAGACAAATACACAATATTGGCTGTGTGTGTGGGAGTAAGCCCTGGGATGGGCTGACACTGCTGTCTAAGTTGGGTTTCTGCACCCAGTGGAGTCAGGAATGGCTTGGTTTTCCCCATGACTCAGAACTGGATCATACAAGTTTGAAAATATATGGGTTATGTTTTATCCTCAATGTACAAAAGTAAGCCGACAGTACAAAAAGAAAAATAATACAAACAAGACTTCAAGCCTTGCTACTCCACTTTTATGGTAAATAGAAGAAAATAAGAATCCAAGTGTTTTAGATCTTACAAACAGAAGAAAAGCTAGTCAGCTGTCTAGTGTTTTACATACCTCAACAGAATACAAAAATAGAATAAAAGGGCAAACTGCAGCTGAACTTGCTATACTTTTTAATGCTTTACCTGGTGCCTTTTCTATCAGGCAGCCCATTATTGGTTGTCACAACAACTGCACTGGAAGGTCAGCACTCAATCGTTAAAGTAGCCCTGCATTTTTCTGTCATTTAAACCAAAGTGGTCTGGCAACAAGATCAGCAGCTGCAGTCGTCGTCTGACATACCCCTTGACTAGTAGTTGCCTACTATGACAGAGTTTGGTCACTTAGCTCCATCACTTAGTTACTTTGTGCTTCCATCGGACAAAAAACTAGTAGCAATAGCCTAAACCATGGCAGCTCAGGGAAGCTTTTACACTGAGCATGTCATCATAAACACCACAGTATCCAATACTAATTGTAGCTTATTAAAAGAAATGAAGGAATAAATGATTTTCTTATAAAGACCTACTAGGAGGCAGTACTGCAATAAGATTCGTTTGAACAATGAACACAGCAAAATCAGTTTCAACAAGTACTGCTCAAGATTCTGAAGTTGTGCCTGGTACAAAAAAAAAAACAAAAAAAAACTATTGTGAGAATAAACAGAGCAGGAGAGCAAGAAGGCAGGCAAAAGTTCTTCTTACCCTTCTTGTAAGTAGCTTTAAGTTCCCTGATCTGTTGATTATCTCTAGAGGCAAGGACTTCAATCAGACAGGCTTCATCAGTACCCAGGCCCTGTATTACATGCAAAAGTCAATTTGCATTAGATCTTTTTTTTTTTTTAATATATAAAGACTCAGATTCAGCATTTGTTTGGCAAAAGACGCATCACAGAGGAATGCCCACATTAAGCTTGCTATCTGAATAAATAAAAAAAAAACAAAAAAAAACAACTTTGTAATGTGTCATGCAAAAAGCCTAATAATTGATAGACCTAGTGTTAAAGGACATCGGTCAAATAATTAGCATGTCCCAGCCCTTAATGATATACAGTAAACCTGTTGAAGTTAGAACCGTTTCTTAGCCAGCTGGTCCGAGTATTGAAAAGTACAATCTACAGTGTTTGATATCAGATATGTTGTGTCCGTTTTTCAATTGAGCAATTATATTTTTATTTAAACATGCTGCCTTTTAAATCACATGCCTGGCAGCAGTTTGAAAGATATTGACTTAAGGAAATTTTTCATCCCTCATGCCCCTTTTTTCAGCCAAAAAGCCAACCTCCTGGATAGGCCAAATAGGAGTTTCTCAACCTTGAAATAATGCTTGATTAACATTTTATTGCATATGGACACTTTGAACAAATAATTACAAACTAGTGGTTTAGCTTTAATGTTGGAACAATAACCTTAACACAAAGGTGAAAAAATAGTTGACAATCAACACTACAGGAGTGTGATTCCCCTAAAGATTAAAATTTAGACCACAAAAGTTAATCAAATGCTTCCCAGCTCTGGTCAACCACAGATCCTCTATAGTATAAATAACATGAAATACCTGAAAGGTGGTATAAGGGCATGACAGTTTTGTCAATTAAATCATTTTAATTCAAATTAATATTTTAAAGTGATAATACTCAGTTTTTTCATAGAATTACCACATGTCATTTAACCATACTAATACAAAGAATATGGCAAGCACCGCTTCCCTTAGAATGAGGTGAAGTTAAGTCAGTTGTCTGGAATTTGTTTGACATTTGACCTTTCATATCCAAACCAACTAATGTAAGAAGCAAAGTCTGAAAAAATACAATACCAGTTGAAAGTGTCAGCAAATCCAATTTATTTCGGCACTTAAAACAGAAACACCTAGCAGAATGGAGGCAATGCACGAAAGCACAGGGCAAAGATAAAAGTTAGTATGTATTCAGTTAGACAGCATGATTACATTAGGAAGACAGCATGTCTCGTCTCTGGCTGGAGGAAGAACATGCCAGATGTCCATTGTGCCTTCTTGCCCTGCAACAGTGGCTAGGTTATAGTGGCAGAGAAGAACAAAGAGGCTGCCAGTAAAGAGAGGTCGGACGGCTGTCATAGGGCACTTAGAGGAAAGGACTCTTCTACTGCAGTGTTTCCCAACAGCCAGTCCTCATGGCACCAGTCTGTAGAAAATTTTGCCAGTCTGCGAGAAAGCATGCATTTTCGCAGAGTCATTACCAACTGCCAGTCTGTGAAAAGCAGGCAAGGCATGTTGCTGGTCTGTGCCATTCTTCAATGTTAGTCAATCTGGAAGCTTGAAACCTTGTGCGTTTTGATCGATTAAATGTTAGTAAATGTAGATGCATGCAACTCCAAACCCCTTATCTCTTTCTCGAACTGAATTGAAACGCAGCCACTCAAAAATCTATAAAGGCCCCCCGAAGAATTTCTCAAACTAAAAATGGTCCACAAGTCAAAAAGGTTGAAAACCACTGCTCTACAGGACCTGTGGTAGTAGCTATGCTATAGGTAAGAGCAGTGAGGAATAAAATAGAAAAAGGTAAAAGGAAAACTGCATGTAAGTGATGCATTTTTAAGGAGGATAAAGTTGTATTTTCAGGCTGCCAAATATGTACAACCTTCTCATCCAACCACCCCAAGCAAGAATAGTTGAAAATGATTTATGTTGAATTATTCAAATAAATCAAAAATCAACTAAATTTAAAAAAGCCATAGCCCTGCACTAGCCTAAGTGTCAATTATGATTTTTATAGCTTTTCACTCAGCTATTCTGTTTATGTAGTGCCTTACCATAGTAAATACTATGCAAAAGCAACACACTCCTGCATTCTTGAATGGCATTAGAGAGATTTAGATAGAACCTCTGACCTTTATCGCATTATGAAGTTCATGGGCATCATACACTGGAGCAGGCATCAACAATCCCAGCACCACCTTTTCAAAATGCCCAGTCAGTTCAGACTTCATTTCATCAGCCAACTCCTGAAAAAACAAATTAATTTTATGCATATAAAATAAAAATGACAACAGATTTAATACCAAACCACAGCCTTCCGTTTTTAGGGCCAATATCTCATGCTTCTATTGAGCAATTCCGAAGAGGGATCGGGGACCAATACTCTGCATACTATATGTGAATTTGGTTTTCTGTCAATTTGCCAGCATTATCTGCGATATCCTCCTATGGTTACTTTTCTCTGGTAACGCAACTCTAAATTGTTACTTTGCTAGCACTGGTGCCATACAGCCTCACACCGTAGTATAAACCAGATACAAGTTCAATTTGCCTGCATTTTACACACATGACATTTCTGAATATCGATTCCTCAAAGGCCCTGTCACATTACACAATGTTCTCAGGGTTTATCAATTGCAGTCTTCATTTACTTGATCTCTGACAGCCAGAGGCAGATGTTGCACATTTCTGTGACTAACTGTTGTGTAGTCTGACATACCTAGCAACTCCATCCACCCAGTCTACAACTTATGCCAACAAAAGAGGTCAACAACTGCAGTTGTCCAGTCTGATATCTCCTCTGACTAGACATCATGCAGTGTACTGCCATCTACATGTCCCCAGGCTGTGACCCTTAATATGATTCCATTGCAAAATAAACAATAAAAAAATCCATTTAACCACTGGAATGCAGGAAACCCGCAGTATAATAAGAGTAGACAGTAAGCATGACAGGAGGAGTTCTTACTTCAGGGGCAGGTTTAGTGGCAAGTAAACCAATTTATAAAGAGAGAAAAGATATTCCTCTGTCTAATCGTATATTTAAAGAAGTGCCTTTTCCAAGGTAGGGGGATGCTTTGTGGCACTGAAATGTACCATTTCATTAGTAGAATCCAGGCGAGAAAGGTACAAATTTACACAAGAGAATTATGGATTAAGACAGCATGAAGTATGGAGGGAGGGGTTGTGTTGCAGATGTTGTAGCATCTGGTCAAGTGGGATAGTAGTCTAGCCTCACAAGAAACCAACTCTTAAGCAGGTTCTGTGGAGTTCATTTATTCATCTGTCATTTCTGGGCAAACATTTGTGCCAATGTTGACACCAGCTACAGAAAATATGATCTGCACTTTACTGCAAAGTACACTAACAAATGTGCACTATGTCTTAATCTAGTTACAGCTTTGGCCTTTCCATCTGTAAAATACCCTCATGTTTACCAGGCTATGGACACAGTGAAAGGTAATAAATGTACATCATCATGCAGACCACAAAGGGGATTCATAAGGTTGCATCCTCACTATGAACAAATATACACTTAAGCACTCTTGCTTGGCCTGGTATCAAGGACGAGGGTAAACAGAGTAGCTTCCTTTATTGTAAACCTTATCAAGAAAAACTAAGTCATAAAAATGTAACTAACAGGTGGAGTTTGTCTCTACCAGGTACTGATCAATAAAACTAACAGACAAACATAATTATTAACCTAAAGATGTGTCACCAGCAGAACTAACAGACTGTTAGCTACGAGATTAAATTCCTGTCTGGATTTCTTTTGAACTAGAGCTCAAACCAAAAGGCTCCTAGAAATTCAGAAATGGACACAGGAGCAGTTGACTCGTAGATACTTTAACAAGTGGAGAATTTTGCAATTCATCAGACAAGCAGCATATAGCACATCCTTCAAGAGGAGACGGGAGAGTCTGGCTACAACTTTCAGTACATGGGCTTAAAAGTACAAGTGCACAAAACGTTTTTAAATCTTAGAACACAGTTTTACATTGTGTCTTTATTTCTAAGTGTTTAGCATTTGCTTACCGACTGCCTCCCTGCCCAAAATAAATCCAGTCTTCAATACGGATATAACTACACAGCACTGTAATCAGCAATAGAAATTTCAGACCCAGTCCTGTGGACCACTCAAGTTTCTGAATTAACCCATTTTCAGTAGTTGTTTCTGCACAAATTGTGAAATTAATTTGCAATGTAGTTATAAAAAACATTTCTAAGCACACGGAGTGGTGTATATATAGAAACAAAAATGCCTAATTTAACTTAGCTTCTTGCCTAGACATTAAAGAAAACAGCTGATATTAAAGATGACTGGAACTATGGAGGTTCCAATAAGACATCCGTGTTGTAGGGAAGTTCAGTTCATTTGCTTTTTGCAAGAGTAGAAATACACAACAATGTTCCTTTCTGTATTTTAATCCTATATGTACTAAACCTCACTGATCCATTTTTCCCACATTATGTTACACAGAAACGTCTATTCATTGTTTGAGTTTATCAAAAAGGCGTGTTCAGGCCATTTGAGCTCTCACGGTCTAAAGTCATGGTCAGAGAAAACCTGAGGAAGAAGGTCTCTTCAAAAGGATTTCATTGTCAACTCTTTACGAGCAGAATCCCTTTCTCATCAAATTGTATTAAATCAAACAGATCAAAAAAAAAAAAAAATAAAATCTAATAAATTAAAAAAAACCCACACAAATAAAAAATGAAAAATTACAATGAAATGTCACCCCTCCTCTATCCTATCCCAACCCTGAGAGTGAAGTGGTCCCAACATTAAACCAACTCATAGCCATTGTGGTCCCCGGCCGGGGCTGGAGCCCGGCCGGGACGCCCAGGAGGACGTGAGGAGGGCTTGTGCCTCCTCCAGACCGTGAGGGGGCGTCCGTCCTGGTTCTGTTGGGGACCATGGGTCGAGGGCATGGAAGCCCTACCCTGTAGGGGCCCGTGGTCACCGCCAGGCGGCGCCCCGATGCCGGTTGATCACATCTGGTCCTCGGCCAGAGCCCGGCCGGGACGCCTTGGAGGACCGGAGGAGGGCGTGTGCCTCCTCCAGACCGAGTGGGGGCGTCCGTCCTGGTTATGCAGGGGGCCTTGGGTACAGGGCTTGGAAGCCCAGCCCTGTAGGGACCCGTGGCCACCGCCAGGCGGCGCCCCAGTGCCTAATTATCCCGGGAGCCCGGCACTTCCGCCACACCAGGAAGTGCCGGGGGGAAGACGACTGGGGATGCACGGACGGCTTCCGGGTGCACAGCCGGCACTTCCGCCACACAGGGGTGTGGCCAACGTCAGGTGCCGGGAAGCAGCTGGAGCTCGTCCGGGTCCCCATAAAAGGGGCCGCCTCTCTCCAGTCAGGAGGTGGAAGTCGGGAGGCAGCAGACTGAGCTGGAGAGAGAGGACGGGAGGCGGCCAGGAAGGCACAAAGACTGTGGGCCCTGGACTTTGGGGAAATCGGTGCTGGAGGCACTGGGGTTGCACGTGAGCAAAAACTGTAAATATTGTACATAATAAACAGTGTGTGGTGAAACCATGTTGTCCGTCTGTCTGTGCCGGGGCCAGCGTTCACACCATTCATTTCCCAACAAGATTAACAGCAGACAGCTACTTTGCCCTGCCTGAACTGTCTGCATTGCAAATCATTAGGTTACAATATCAACATGAAAATAAATAAGAGAATCTGGAGATTTCCAGCATGTCAAAGCTAACTTGGTAGCAATAGTGACCAAGAAGAAAAGCCTGTGCTATAAAACCGACGAAAAGCAGAGAGGTCTTGGAGGATAAAGACCTGGGGACAGAAAGAGATATCAAAATGAGAGGATCAGTGAGATAGAGGCAAGACCAAAAGGAGGAGATTGCAGACAGATGCAAATAGTGAAATACTAGGAATACTGAAACAGCAGAAATGGGAGAGAACAGATTGGTTAATTTAAATTGTCCCCAGTTACCATCAGCACACACAGGTTAAAATTTACAGAAAAAGCTTATTTAGCGTCATTGGTACCCACAAATATTCATCATAAAAATTACTGTTTTAAAAACAATGAGCAGATCAAAGTAAATGTATCCAATACTCAGATGTTAAATACCATTTAAAATGTCATGTTTGTGACCAATACAAACCAGACAGCTCGCTAAACTCAGGTGTCTCTGCTGACATATACTGTAGAACATTTTCTCTTTTTTACCATCCATTTTTTATTTTGATTAGAAGCACATAACATCCCATACAATCAAATCAAACGTAAAGCAAGTTGAATTTTGCTTTGCTTTTTACCTTTCCAAAGGATGCTTTAAAAGCCTGTTTGATGAGCTGGCGCTGGGCAATGGTCCTGTGTGCAATAATCTCAATTATGGCAGCTTCATCAGTACCTGTGATTTTAAAAATAAAAAAATAAAAAAAAAAAAAAAGTGCAGAGTATTACATTTGTTGCATGCTTTATATTTTGTAGTTTTTAATATGACAGCTCATGGTCCAACATTTTTTTTTTTATATAAAACACTATACAGACAAATTTCAGTTATGTACTAACTACTAGACTTATCATATGAACATTACTCAATATGTAATGGAGAGGGGCCCAAAAAAAAGAACAGTTTAACTAGATTAAAAATATATCCTAGAAGTCATTGAACTTTCCCATTTCCACTTAAAAAACATCCAAGGAAAAGGCTGATGAAGCATATCGAGCCTACAAAAAAAGTGGGAAAAGATGAAAAGGAAGAGGACTAACTGGCCTGATACTATGACTTTAGACTATGGCAGGAAACCAAAAGTGCCAAGGGGATATACAAGAATTTTCCGGAATATTTAATTTTTTATTCCAATCTAAATACATCGGGGCGGCACGGTGGCACAGGGGGTAGCACTGCTGCCTCAGTTAGGAGACCCGGGTTCGCTTCCCAGGTCCTCCCTGCGTGGAGTTTGCATGTTCTCCCCATGTCTGCGTGGGTTTCCTCCGAGTACTCCAGTTTCCTCATGCAGGTTAGGTACACTGCAGGGTACACCCGACATGCAGGTTAGGTACACTGGCGATTGTAAATTGTCCTTAGTGTGTGTGTGTACGTGCCCTGCGGTGGGCTGGCGCCCTGCCCGGGGTTTGTTTCCTACCTTGCGCCCTGTGTTGGCTGGGAGACCCCCCATGACCCTGTGGTTGGGATATAGCAGGTTGGATAATGGATGGATAGATAAATAAATAAATACATCAGTACATTCATTGAAATGTTTAACAGCACTACTCGTAGAGATATTAAAAGTGCTCACCAGGCCCTAATCAGCTTTGACATTGAGACATTGTATGCTGCATTACTTGAGCATTTGTAAAGAGATGTTCACTACAAAATGCGCAATGTAGAAGAGTAAACATGTTTGTGTATTTTTGGAAGATATATGAATGAAGATGTTCTCTCATGAACCATTTTAGAAGCGCTTTTGAAAATTAAAATGCATAAAGGTACATTAAACACATGTTCTGCAACCTGGACTACAACTAGTCAATACAACCCAATTATGACATTTTCAGAAGGAAATGGAGCACCTCAAGTAGGCATGTTTCTCAGAGGATGACACAGAAAGATATCCACATAAATAACCAAACACCCCACCCACTACCACCACATTCTGAAATCATCAACCTGGTGTTTGTAACCACCTATCCCGACTCCTCCTGTTCATGCTGTTATCTACATATACACATGCCAGTGATTTGATTTTTCATTTCTCTTCCTTGCTATAATGAATATAAAGACACCCTGCACTGAAAACAATATTCAGTATTGCAGCTAGAATAATGTTGATATTCATGTTGGCCAATTAGATATCTCTCTGAAAACTTTTTTTTAAATTCATTTTATACATCTAGGACACATTTAGCAGAGATATCTGTAGACACTCATATTGGATTGTTGAAAAATTATGCTCGAACAAACAAAAAGCACAAAACTCAGAATGGAGTCACATTTAGCTAAATGCAAAAAGTAGCTTTAAAAAATATATTATAGATAGATAGATAGAGAGACAGAGAGCGCTCTTGGACCTTCATTGGGCATACACCTAAATGATGTAAAAGCAAGCAAGATAAGTGATAGAAGAGGCTTAGGAAGACATATTGATATGCTTAGAAATATCCTTTTCACATATAACAAACTCTTCTTTTTTCTACAAACACCAATATTTCCAGCCTGCAACATTTTACATTATAAACTGGCCATTACCCAGCAATGTAAGCATATTTCAAAACATTGTTGGATATTTTTCTCTATAGTTGATTAAATTAGTTTAAAATCTGGATTATCCTCCACTCTTTTTTCCTGTGTATTATGCTTAAAGTCAATCAATCAAGTGTCTAGAGTTAGGGCTGAAAAAGCTGAAGTCCAAATATACAGTATAAATTTTTAAAGCCTAATACTTCACCTTTTTTTTTTTTTTATTTAGAAAATTTTTTTTTTTTAAAAAGATATTAATTAAAGTCCAATACTTGAAAGTTTCAATTTTCTTTTCTTCTTTAAAAGCAACAGAAACTACCTCTAGTTTTAAATATTTTATGAATTGGGAAACCCAGCTAATACAGGCCAGGTAGACAGAAAGGTAACTAAGAAAAGAAAATAAAAAGAAATAAAACTAATAGCTTTGGACTGCGGTATTGTCATCTTTCATGTGCATTTAGGAAAGCTCTGAAGAAGTACATTAAACAATTTTAAAAACACCACTTACCAATTTGTATGGAGCCATTCAACGTAATGTTTCCTGACAAACTATTTTATTTTGACACAGGTACAGATAAACAGATTCCTGATGTTCCTGGCACTTCAGCAAGCCACATACAGTTGCCCAGGAAAAAAACAGGGTGACCAGAGATCAATGTCCACTTTGTGTAGTGTTTAACGCTGTTTTTTTTCCCCAAACTGTAAAAGACCGAGTCACTGGATACCACAGCCGTTCAAAATCGCTAGGTATAATTTGCCAGGATAACGGGAATCAAAGGTATAGTTAGGGATTCTCCTGTATCATATGTAATTAAGAATGTATATAAGAACCAATGCAGAGCTTCTGCTACCAATTCTTTCCCCCATTACTTAATTTTGAAAGGTCTCACATTCCATTTAAAAGACGACTGGGACTCCAGCTAGTCCAGGAGCATTGATTTGTTCAGAAACCATGTCAGGCAGGTTGCAATGGAAGTGTAATAGTAAAGATATGCACTTTTTATTTTTATAAAATTGACAGATTTAAAAGAATTTGTTCTGAAAGCTTACAAGCACTAAATTCCAATACATAGCCCTGTTTATATTAAGTTTATATTATGATCATTGCTATTCAAAAACAATGAATGCTTCAACATTTTCTACATATGCTTATGAGAGATCTAGTAACATGAAACAACTAGCAACAGTTTCTAGTATGGGTGCTGCAGATATCGCTTCACTCACTGATGCCAACTTGAACATGGGAATTGCTCACTGCCTATTTTCATCCACTCATTCAATAACATTGTTGTTACAATCTAGAAATTGCACAATATCTTTTTACTTTATCAGTCCTCACCAGTCAACCACCACACTATCAGCTATTTCACACTGCACAACTAAGAATGTATTTCAGCAAAGCAATGGTAACACTTACTGCAGCAGTCACTTCTAATCTTAATACATAATCCTCCTTGACAAATACAGTGTTTCAGACATATATGCAATTCTGATAAAGGACTGTAGCTGGAGGAAGTAGCTGAAGCGCAGACCACAACTTAGGCAATCAAGTTTCAGCACTACAGAAGACTGTTAAGCACAAATGTCGTTAAGCGGACGTGTAAAAAGAAATCGGGTGCATGAGGTGAAATAAAGAAATCCAAAATAAAAAAAATAAAAAAAAAATTATATATATATATTATAGATGTATGAATAAATACATCTGGAGCTATCTGCCAAATAATTTACAATATCACCTTTACATGATTTGACCACCATTAAACGAAATCTTATATAACCTAAATAATGTGATTTGGTACTTGCACCCCCACCTTACCTGCACCCTTCATGGCTGCCCGCAGCTTTTTAGCATCTTCATCTGCATTAAATTTTGGGTACTGTGTTACTGTTCCACGTGATCCAATCTGGAGAGAGACAAAAAGAACCATTATATCACAGACAACTGCAAACCAACAAATACATGATCAAAAAAGCGACCAGAAATTCATTAAGACACGGACAATGCAAAACACCCACAATGTATGGCTATTATGTTTTATGTAGGAGGAGGAAAAACCTTGTATACATGCACATACAGTTGTGATATGTGGCACATCTGGCATGAACTGAAGTCCTTGACAATCTGGAGATGACAGTCACTAACGTGTTTGATTTTACATTGTTCTATTAACTTTTTATTATACACCATGTATGTGTGTTATATATTTTGTGACTATGTGTGCTGCTCCTTGTCCCCTGCTCAGTTTCAGTCTCGGGAAAAACACTCTTTTGTACAACATTCTGTTGTGAAAGAGATACAAACTTGGGACTGTCAAATGTCAGATCAGCCACCAACGTACTGCGTAAAGCACTTATCACACATTGCTACAGCCTTTAAAGCCAATTTACTCACCTGTTGTTCAGTTTCCACTCTATCCTGTGCAGACTGCCTGGCCCAGCCCATGCTGCGTCTCTCTCTCTCTCTCTCTCTCTCTCGAGAGGATTTCATTGGAGAGAAACGTCTATGGGTTGTTTTAAACTCAAGAAATGAAGCAGGAGTAAAACGGACAACTAGGGAGTTGAATGCTTTGCTGAGTGTTTGAATAAAGGCTCAAACACTGAATAAAGCTCGAGTGCTGTTTCTCCAAGATCTGCTTACTACGCCCTCTCCTGACTGTCTTTTGTGCTACACACTTTGTCTCATATTATATATACGAGTTCTGGAAAAGTTATAGAATGCTAGTTATATGGAATATGAAGAGTCAGATTCTAACCACAGTTTTGACTCTATTGGGAATGACACATTTGTTGAAGGACTAGATGCTACCTTTGATTTGCAAGTACTACTTACAATATAATTTTGAAGCAGTGTGGCTTGCAGTTTTACAGTTTAAGTGTAATGGGTTGAATTACCATAACTGGATGCTGTCTGCTGCACATTCTTCCTATGTTACTGAGCAGTGCTCTTTCAGTTTCAACTTGGAGTACAGGCAACATGTATTTGTGCATCAGCCAGTACTGCTACACTGTATCTGCACCCCTCAAGCTTAAATCTTAGATTGAATGACACTTCTCTAGCACACAAGAAGAAAAAAAAGCCATTTCAGCTACCAACTTGTACACCACACATGCCCCCCCCCCCACCCCTACACACGCCACAGGCATCAACAGCACCATGCAATACATTTTATCCCAATTCTAATCATGCATGCTTCACCCACAAAGGACAAGCAAACTCCCACCCCCTCACAGAAATGATTGCAATTACAAATGAGGAATAAATTCAGAAAGTATGCCAAGGGTAGAAGCAAGTGCAATTAGGAATGGGATTAAAAAAAAAAAAAAAAAAAAAAAAAAGTAATTTACGGAAAACTGAATAAATCTGATGTGCTCATGATTCAGTAAGGGCTACCTGCAACCCAAAAGTGGCGAGAAACATGGGTTTAGGTGTACGTACGGTGTGTGTATGTGTGTCTCAGAGGCCCTGTCCAGGGCAGTTTCCTACCCTGCACCAAGAGTTGCCTGCCAGGAAAGGCATTGTCCCACCCTCACAACCCAGCACTGAAAGAAGCTGGCATGAAAATATATTAATGTATTTGCTTTTTTCTCACATTTCATGTCTGGAATAAACGACCAACAAAAAAATGAATTACTAACCATTAATTAATTTAATTAATTAATAAAAAAACATTAAACTTGTGGGGCAACTGAAACTGAAGGCAGGAGAAGATGTGTGAATTCCAGCTCAAAAACTCCAATCTATTTTACAAAATGTAAACTTTGTCTGAGTCTAGTGCTAAACAGAAATTGTTTAAAGGACTGGAATGAAAAATAATTTTGAAAGTAAAAGTTTGGTGGAGTACAGGTGCCGGTCATAAAATTAGAATATCATGACAAAGATTTATTTCAGTAATTCCATTCAAAAAGTGAAACTTGTATATTAGATTCATTCATTACACACAGACTGATGTATTTCAAATGTTTATTTCTTTTAATTTTGATGATTATAACTGACAACTAATGAAAGTCCCAAATTCAGTATCTCGGAAAATTAGAATATCAATTAAGACCAATGCAAAAAAAGGATTTTTAGAAATGTTGGCCAACTGAAAGGTATGAACATGAAAAGAGTGAGCATGTACAGCACCCAGTATTTAGTTGGGGCTCCTTTGGCCTGGATTACTGCAGCATGGCATGGAGTCGATCAGTCTGTAGCACTGCTCAGGTGTTATGAGAGTCCATGTTGCTCTGATAGTGGCCTTCAGCTCTTCTGAATTGTTGGGTCTGGCGTATTGCATCTTCCTCTTCACAATACCCCATAGATTTTCTATGGGGTTAAGGTCAGGCGAGTTTGCTGGCCAATCAAGAACATGGATACCATGGTCCTTAAACCAGGTACTGGTAGTTTTGGCACTGTGTGCAAGTGCCAGGTCCTGTTGGAAAATGAAATCTGCATCTCCATAAAGTTTGTCAGCAGCAGGAAGCATGATGTGCTCCAAAACCTCCTGGTAGATGGCTGCGTTGACCTTGGACCTCAGAAAACACAATGGACCAACACCAGCAGATGACATGGCACCCCAAACCATCACTGACTGTGAAAACTTTACACTGGACCTCAAGCAACGTGGATTCTGTGCCTCTCCTCTTTTCCTCCAGACTCTGGGACCTTGATTTCCAAAGGAAATGCAAAGTTTACTTTCATCAGAGAACATAACTTTGGACCACTCAGCAGCAGTTTTGTCTTTAGCCCAGGCGAGACGCTTCTGACGCTGTCTCTTGTTCAATAGTGGCTTGACACAAGGAATGCGACAGCTGAAACCCATGTCTTGCATACGTCTGTGCGTGGTGGTTCTTGAAGCACTGACTCCAGCTGCAGTCCACTCTTTGTGAATCTCCCCCACAGTTTTGAATGGGTTTTGTTATCCCTACTGCTTGTACACTTTTTTCTACCACATCTTGTCCTTCCCTTCACCTCTCTATTAATGTGCTTGTGAACAGCCAGCCTCTTTAGCAATGATCTTTTGTGTCTTGCCCTCCTTGTGCAAGGTGTCAATTGTCGTCTTTTGGGCAACTGTCAAGTCAGCAGTCTTCCCCATGATTGTGTAGCCTACAGAACTAGACTGAGAGACCATTTAAAAGCTTTTGCAGGTGTTTGGAGTTAATTAGCTGATTAGAGTGTGGCACCAGGTGTCTTCAATATTGAACCTTTTCGCAATATTCTAATTTTCCGAGATACTGAATTTGGGACTTTCATTAGTTGTCAGTTATAATCATCAAAATTAAAAGAAATAAACATTTGAAATACATCAGTCTGTGTGTAATGAATGAATCTAATATACAAGTTTCACTTTTTGAATGGAATTACTGAAATAAATCAACTTTGTCATTATATTCTAATTTTGTGACCGGCACCTGTACATAATTATACATACATAGTTACAAATGTGTGTATTTTTTTTTTGAATAAAAAAATATATTTGTTTTGAGAGACTGTTTAGGCGCAGGAGATTAAAGATTTTCAAAAAAGGGGGACACCTTGTGCAAAACCGTCTAACTTTGCAGTGCTATGGGATATGACATCTAAAACTGGTACAATCATAGCTGACTGATTGGGGCACAAAAGAATATTGATTTCAGGGTTGTGCGTCAAAATGTTTTCATTTCAGAACTAACCAAAGACAGACATAAAAATGCAACCTTTTTTCTCCAAACCAATCATTTAATGTGAAATATTTAATGGTATAATGAACAGCATTATTCAATTTTAAAAATAGTTGACACAGTCCTCTACCCCTCAGGCAAGCCCATGAATGGCGAGGGCTCTAAAGACACAGACTAGCCACAATGAAAGATGTACATGCAGAAAGCGTTTACAAAGCAGGTTCCCCACTAAATACATAACCATTTCACATCCATGGAAAGAAAAGCCATGTCATCACTTACCGCTGCCATGGTTACAAAGGGAATTTCTCGGAATGCTGGGATGCCTGGTTAGAGACAAAAGGAAAATTTTACTAATAGGCAAAATCTTCTTCTGTTGCAACAAGACACCATTTTTTTTTTGTAAGCACAAAATAGTTTAGCAATCCACAAGCAGAAAGCCTTGAGTAGAGACTGAATGCTCACCAATTGTCAGAAAAGGAAGTGAAAAGAAACTTTACATATTACAAGAGCAGTTCCCACTGAACCCCTCTGAATGGAAATTTCAAATACAAGAGAGGTCGACTCATCCAGCAACATTAATGTTCTTTAGTTACCCTTGTACATACTTAATATTTAGTGGTGTACCTAAACAATAGAAAAAAACAAATTTCAGGAAAAAAACAAAACAAAAATTAGCTATATTTGCTCTCTTCCAATTTAACCCTTTATTTACACTTTAAAGCTTGCTGAAATTTCTGTCTGTTTACAGACAGTCCCCGGGTTACATACTTAAGCTGAATTTGTATGTAAGTCGGATCAGGTACATTATTTTAAATAAATGATATTGCTGACCGACTAACCAAGTGCTCTGCCAATGAATGATGGAGTTTCACCCCTCTCTAACCTTTTTATTACTTCTACTTTATTTTCCATGGTGGTGGTTTTTCTCTTTACTGTATCATCAGCACTTCCATCAGATTTGTGTTTCAGAGACATTCTTGAAGGGTGAAGACAAAAGGTTAAGATGAGCTCTTCTGCACAGCACTGTACACGCTATCACAGCAGGAAGGCACCCGTCGTCAGCACGTCTGATGTACTGACAAAAGACAACTTCCTAATATGTGTGCAACAGTACAAGCAGGCTTGCTATTGAGAATGACTGGGGGTGGCGAGGGGGGATTCATCACTCGCCCACCACACAGTCACCTCCATTACAGTATGCAGCGCCCGCCCTCCGAGAACAAACACGGTGCGGTCAAAGGCGGGTAGTGAATCGCCCAACCCCAATTCAACAGGCAGCCATCCGAGGCACACTACAATGCTACCCCCCGCCGCCCTGTTCACCCTCAATGGCCTCTGCTCAGCCAAAACTGGGTCACCGCTTGCAGCATTACCAGCCATCCACCGAGAACGAACGGGGCAGCCGTGTGTAGTGGGTGGGCAGTAAAATGCCCCCCCTCCGCTCCATCCAGCCTGCGTCCAGTCAGGAGCAGTAGCTGCGGCAGCGTAGTGGGTGGGCAGCGAACCATTGTCCTGCACACGAGCGATGGCTGTGGCCCCGGTGACTATGGACCACGGGTCACCGCTTGCCGCCGGGAGCCGCCCGAGGGACACTACACTGTCCCCCTCTCCAGCTTCCGCTTTCAGCGTCCCCAGGCCGAAAATGACGGAGCGGCAGTTACTGAGGCGCATGCGTCGCAGCTGTGGCCCCGTTCGTAAGTCGTAGGTCGGATGTAGTAACCTGGGGACTACCTGTACTTCTCAGAGCTTTGGATCTAAAATATATGCAGTCAGGGCAATGGTTTGAAATGTTTATGACCAATACTAATAAAAGAACAGGAGCCCAGGTAATGATGCACCGTTGGCTTTTATATCAGTGGTGTCAAGTTCAGTCCAAGGCCTATGGCTGCTGGTTTTTCTCCCAATCAACATTTCCTTTTAAATTGGACTCCTACTTTAAAAATTAAAAAAAAAGAAAAAAAGGTTTCTTTTGGCTTCTCTCCAAAAATTATAAAACTGAGTTTGTTAATTTGTTTTCTGAGATGTAGCCATCATTTATGTATATTATAAACTGAGGCAAAAAACCAATTATCATTCAGTGTGTCTAAATGCACTGTAGTAGAACTGTAATAGAAACAGAAACCTGGTTTCTACAATGGCTTGCAAGTCTTTATTAGGGTTAGAAAGCCAGGAGATTGGTCTCCGAGAAATCAGTTTAACACAAGTTGATTTCCCTGCAAGTAACTCTGTTATCTGGCCACGTCAACTGTTAAAAGAATTACCGTTTATGATTTTGTAGTCTATGTCCACTGCACTCAGTTAGCTTCTCATATGCTTTCAGCGGTCACAGGTTGAAGCATCCACATGATAAAATTTCCAGAGTCAAATGCTCAGGCAAACGCATTATTTCAACCAGTAGAAGGAACAATCTGTCTCATTATCTCAGAACTCGCTAAATTTATGTTGATGAGCTGAATGTTCAAGGTTAACCTCAGAGGCACAGTGTTGGGGCCCATTAAAAGTAATTTACATTGCACAGTCAGATTTATTTTATTTATTTATTTTTTTAAATATGAGGAAACCCAATGCAGTACATAAATTTTCCTTAAGTAAAATATCATCGCAGTAGCACTGGGTGTATGGCAAGCAGCATACGCACTGGTATCACAGGCTTCTACAGGGCTCAATTGCACTGTCAAGCAGAAGAGTGTGCTGTGTGCAATCTGGTAACAGAAATATATTAATAAAGTGTCAGTTTAGTTATAATCCAGCTACTTGATATAGATTTGTTAGAACAGTGTGATCAGGTGACGCAGTTGTAAGTGGTCATACCGCAAAGCAACAATGCCTCAGTTTGGGGTTGTAAAAAGGGAATGGATGTTACTCATTTTACACCACATGAAGGACTAAATGTATTTTTAAAACACAAGAAAATTACCACATGCTTTATGCTCATTTTCATATTCACAATGGCCAATGACTCTTTTTTGCACAGTTCAATGATGTCAACTTTTTTTTTTAACCAAAGGTGAACTTCAGAAGTGTACCTTTGCACATTAAAAAAAAAAAAAAAAAAAAAAAAAAAAAAATTTAAGAAACCAGGTTTCTGCCTTAACTGAGTTATTCATCTTATCCCAGTTTTTGTGTGTGCTTGTAAATGCACTCATTGACATACTGTAGTACACTCTACCACTGATGTTTTACGAATGCTGTGGTATAGTTGTATAATTTAAATATATCATCTTTCTGGAATTTTTCATGTACAATTTCTATAATTGCTATAGATTACTCTTATTACTATAATATGATCTAATACGCAAAGTGAACACAATCATTCTCAATAGTTCAATTCCTTTAGAATAGGATTACAAAATTGTAACATTTGCTAATGTAAGTAAAATATTAGTTAATTCTACTACAGCTCCCAAAACCCAGTCATGGTGTATGCAGCTTGCATGTCTTTCTATAGACCAAAAGGACTTTCTTCACATATAGCAGGATCTTCCGGTAGATAGATAGATACTATTACTAACATATGTATGTTAGTTTAATGGGAAACAATAAATTGGTGTTGGTATGCCCCATTATCCATTCAGTCCAAGTTTGACTACAGCCTTGCAACTAGTGCTGCCATAAATGGTTCAGACTTCCTATGAGCATTTAAAATGGGGAGAAAAAAAAAAATTATCAGACTCAGAAAATAATTATTAATAACTTAAAAAACATATGTTAAGGTATTTATGAATTAACCATCCATTCCCATTATAGGGCAGGAAATCTTCAGAAACAGAACAAGCATAATCCACATTATTAGTATTACTTTTTTAAACTTCATGTATTTGTTAGAGAGCTTGACGAAAGGGAGAAAAAAAAATGAAACATGATTATATATGCTAAACTGCTTGTGTTGTATTCAAAATCATGTTGTCTTCTTGCAAGTGAAACAATCCTGTCCTTCTGGAACACCAATTTAACTAGTAATTCCATAGCAGTTTCAGAGATTTAGTGTTATGCAAACACTTAATTGACCCAACATTAGGGTACATATGCAACTTCATTGCAGGTAACTGTCATATATAATTCAGGACCGATGTACGAATTACACCTTAGGCAGTTATGGAGAGTTCAGATAGGTACCCCTCCCAATAACCCCACAGTGGGAATAGGAAGTTAACGAAAAAGGACGCAGAGGTTCATAAAACTGATGGATATAATTTACATTTGACTGGAAATATTCAGATTTAATTTTTCACTAAACTGAAACAACTTACTGTTTACACTTTTTTCCCCATTCATGAAGCTACTTTTTAAATGAATTTATTAAATGGAAAATATCAGCAAAACTCAAGACACAACCAAACAGACATAGCTAATTAAACCCATAAGTTGTCCCTGAAAATGTCTGTATGTTTTGTTGCAGAGTGATGCAAAAATAAAAACAATTAAATGTTCATTAGCTGGACTGTCTTTAGTTCCAATGCTTTACATGATCGATAAATAAATTATAATTAATAAATATATAAATATATAAATACAGGTCATACCTACAACCAAGCCTGCCCGGCCACTTTATGTCTAGAAATACTCGTTCATAAGGAAGATGAAAATTGTTCCAAGGCAAATATACATGAGCCAAAAAAAAAAAAACCCTCACATAACAGCTCTTACTGGTAACAAAAGCCAACAGAACCAATGAATAGTGCTTTAGGTCACCACTACTTGCATTACGTCAGTAGAATCAGTGGGGAAAAAAAATCTCACAAGGTCCTTCAGCAGACAAATGCTGTATACTGTAATCCAATCATTTGTTAATTAAATATGTAATATCAGGGTTTGAAACCATGCACAAGAAAGCTAAAATTCTTGTGCAGTTAGAGCAATATGGGGAAGTGATTGTTGGGTTATTTGTGCAAATATTTTTTGCAATTTCTCTTGCTAAGATTATCAGCACCAGGCACCTGAAAGTTATATTGTGTGAAAGCAAACTATTAACTACCAGGAGAAGGGTGCTGAATTGATTTTTTTTGTATAGTGAATAGAAAAAGAAAAAAGAAAATGTAAAATAGCATGGAGGGTATTTAGACTGATTCTTGAAAAATAGGAAATGTTACACCCAAAACAGATAGGAACAACATTTCACACTGGAGTGTTTATAAAAAGGCAACACTGATGATTTATATGTAATGACATATTTGCAAAATTTTGCAGGTTGCTCACCAAGGGGTAAATACGTCGTGCGACTACCGATTTACATATATTGTCATAAGCCTTACAGAAGTAAATGACTCAATGCCATCAAAAATATAAAATGTTCCAGGTTACACAAAACAGAAAATAGATGCTAAAAGCAACCAAAAACTTTCAAATGCCTCCCACTGCCCATCATGTCAGTCAAGGTGACTTGAAAGTATTTGCATAGCCACGTACACCAGTCCATCACTGGCCACACTCACATGCTCAAAAGACCCATTCAATCTATGTATAGGTCCTTGGACTGAGCGAGAAAGGCTAAGTGCCCTAAGGAGTTAATAGCCATTTACATTTAAATTATGACTTATTTCTACAGTAGTTCCTTCAGGGCGACTTCACCATACACTTGCACTGCATATTCTCTCAGTGAGGACACTTGAATCTGCACTGAACAGTACGTTCATTTATTCAAAGCAAGAATTTTCCAATAACATCGAAGCTTTAACATCATTATCAGGAAGAATTCACAGGACATGCTAAGTGGTTGTATCCCTCAGACTGACTGGGAGCATCAGTGGATTTAACAGGAGCTGCCACTATGTGCTACAACAAACTCTGGCAGACAGTGTTTTTTTCTGTAATATCCATCCATCCATCCATTTTCCATCCCGCTGAATCCGAACACAGGGTCACAGGGGTCTGCTGGAGCCAATCCCAGCCAACACAGGGCACAAGGCAGGAACGGGCAGGGTGCCAACCCACCAAAGGACACACACAAACACACCCACACACCAAGCACACACTAGGGTCAATTTAGAATTGCCAGTCCACCAAACCTGCATGTCTTTGGACTGTGGGAGGAAACTGGAGTGCCCGGAGGAAACGCACGCAGTCACAGGTAGAACATGCAAACTCCAAGCAGGGAGAACCCGGGAAGCGAACCCGGGTCTCCTAACTGCGAGGCAGCAGCGCTACCACTTTTCTGTAATATGTAAAGGTTAAATATATTATGGAGATACCCATTTTATTATACCATTGTATATTCAAGTATATTGTATAATGACCTGTATCTTAAAAGTGTGAACTGAATCCACTCTCTAAGCAAACATTGTACATCAACTTTAACTTTTCTGTCAATTTAATCTAGTTGTAAAAAATCCTTAATTATACAATGCTGTCTCTAATATGACACAATGATGTGCAATATTGCACTAATACAGTAATAAAAAGTTATATACAGTACAGGCCAAAAGTTTGGACACACCTCCTCATTCAATGTGTTTTCTTTATTTTCATGACCATTTACAGCACTCCATCACTCTCCTTCTTGGTCAAATAGCCCTTACACAGCCTGGAGGTGTGTTTGGGGTCATTGTCCTGTTGAAAAATAAATGATCGTCCAACTAACCTGACTTCTGCACAACACAACTGCTGGTCCCAACCCCATTGATAAAGCAAGAAATTCCACTAAATAACCCTGATAAGGCACACCTGTGAAGTGAAAACCATTTCAGGTGACTACCTGGTGAAGCTCATCGAGAGAATGCCAAGAGTGTGCAAAGCAGTAATCAGAGCAAAGGGTGGCTATTTTGAAGAAACTAGAATATAAAACATGTTTTCAGTTATTTCACCTTTTTTTTGTTAAGTACATAACTCCACATGTGTTCATTCATAGTTTTGATGCCTTCAGTCATGAAAATAAAGAAAACACATTGAATGAGGTGGTGTGTCCAAACTTTTGGCCTGTACTGTACATTGTTCCATTACTTTTAAATATTTAAAGAAAATGAACACGCCACTAAATTGAGACACACACAAAAATGTTGCCGTTTCATTTTCTATTTTAAAACTATTAAGTGCCAGAGATGGACGATGTGTTTCATGTTGGTTGGACATGCAAGTAAGAATTCCTCTTTACTCTGTGTACTGTTCAAATGACTATAGAAGAGCTGCTGGTATTAGTGCAATATATGTATTTTTTCTCCAAGTGAGGTCACTTATTCAAATAAGAACACAACCTCACCTGTGATCTATTGTTACAGCATCATTGCCCCAAGCCGCTATAATTCACAAAGAATTTTCTTGTCTCTTTAGGTTGGCAAATTATATAGCTTTATTTTAGTCTTCATGGACGTGTTTGTGGGCTAGTACGTTGTCAGCTTTTATGATTTTTTTTAAATCACTTGTGCTAGCTTTGAATCATATCCTTATAGAGATATAAAAAAATATAATGATGATGTTAAAACTGTATATAAATAGTGTCAGTATTTTTATTAACTTGCCATTTGTGAAAGGATGAATCCTACGTTTTAAAGGTAAGGTTCACTTTTCTAGTAATAGCTGCTGATCGTGGTGCTGGAGAGTGATAACATGTTGTTGGTTAGTGTCATTCCCGGTGCCGTTAATGTGTAGGCTGCCATAACATTGTAAATAAAATATTAGCATGCTGCTTTAGATAAGATTATTAACTTTTACTGACATAGTCCCAAATTCCTCCATCCGAGTTAATTACTTCATTAAATTCTACTCTTCTCTGAACGTTTCTTAGAAAAGCCACAATAATGCTGACATTGCCAAGATATGCAAAAAAATAAAAATAAAATTACTCCAATCACATGTCCTTAGCTTATACTGTAACCACATCTTGTGGTTTTTAGAAAAATATTGGCCAGTACATATATTAAAACTTTAAAATATAGCCTGTTTCACAAAAAATCATAGAACAACATTAGCACGATTTAAATGGCTATTTGAACAGCAGCTTGCTATACACTATTGTTTATTTTGTGCAACTAGGATAGTTTTAACTCTATACCGAAGCTTTCAGTAGCCCCCCAGAACAGTGATGCACCCTCAATAAAACCAAAAACAAAGGCTGTTCTACACCAACATGTCTATATACACCAATCATTCTGATGATTTCTGTTGTACTTTTATGAGGTTTCCAAGGGTATCACAACTATTCATACTTTGTAGCCTTGGCCAAAAACACCAGCTTCGCCTTAAGCAAGATATTCAGCTTTCCAGGAACCTGGTGCTCTTCCTACTGAAACTTGTGGTTTAAGTAGCCTTGCACTTACCAAATGCCTCTTACATAGTTTAATTCACCAATTTAAATCTGCTTTAAATCTGTCACCTTTAAATCCATAAGGACACACAAATATTCCCTTTAGCATAAATAAACTAAAAAGTCACTCCTCGGCACTAGGCTATTTATGCATATCCCAGACGTTTAGCACCTCTTACCATACAGCTGCAGTAGCAGTCGTGTTAAATTATTGAACTCTGGACAAGTGACTCAGCCGTCACTCCAGACTAATAGACTCATACTCGCCGCTCAGGTAGCTGCCCTATCTCCAACAGCAGTCCAGACTGCGTCTGTTCATTTGGAAACAGGACACTTCGAAGTTTTGCCTTTTAGATATGTACTCCAGTCAAAATCATTTTTTAGATCACTAAACTGAATGTAACTGCACATGTTAAGTTCAAATCCTTGATGTTTGCCTACAGAAAAGTCAAGAGGTCAGCACCTATACGTATGGATACACTTGTGAGGTCCTATGCTCCTTCTCAACCACTCAGGTCTGTTGATAAATGGCCTCTGGTGATGCCAACTCTGTGATGGTATCACATCAAAATCCAGACTCTTTGTCAGGTGTAGCTCCAAGCTAGTGGTATGAGTGGCCCACCTCAATTTAAAACTCTGACTCACAATGTATTTAAGAAGTGTTTGAAGTCTCTCCTGTTTGTTCCCAAACTGTCTCTTAGAAAGTCGCTTTAGATAAAAGCGACTGCTAAGCAAATAAATATAAACTCTTGAGTAACGATGCAACATGGCACTTCCCTTTTGTATCCTAAGCAGACAGCAGCCCCACCTGTTGCTGCTCGGATGCATCTCAGACAGACTATCTAGCCACACACTCTCACGAAAAAGCACACTGGAAGAACTGTCCAAACCGGTCCCGACCAGGTCTACCTCTATGGAAACAAATTCAGATCTTTGATTGACACTACCTACTTTTACCTGACAGGCTGCGGTCCGTTTTCGGTTTCTGCCTAGTCTGCCACTGCTCAGATACATTCCAAGTAGTAGTCACTCTGCATCCCCTGTGCCAAACATGTAAAGCTGCTGGGCTGGCGCTGTCCGCCGGGCACACTCTACCGCGCGTCTTTATTTCATGTAATAAAAAACCTGGCGATGATTAAATCAAAGCGTAAAAACAGCGACTGAGGCAGACGGAATAGATCAGTGCGGAGTCGCCCTGTCACGAGTAATACGAGGTCCCATGAGGCGGGGGTGTGGAACGGCAAACGGCCGAGAAACGAGCAAGGTCCGAAAACGCCGACGTGGGGTAAGAAACATCATGAAAACATGAACAACATCGGATGGTAAATGGGGAAAAACACAACAAGCAAAATGACCAGAGTAAGTATCCCTGAATTTCGTCAGGGTACACGTTCTTTAACTCCCAAGTTTTCAGGGATGGGCCGCAAGTACAAATTCGTTATTTACTCTCGAGACTCCATCAACCCCGCCAGTTTTTACAGCTAAAAATCAAATATAAGAATGTGAGTAAAAGGCCGGGACAGGCTTAGATATCCAAGAATTGGAAATGAAAGGTTTCAGCCAGAAGCACCTCGTCCTATTGAAAAGTAAAAGCTGGCAACTGGAAGGAGTCTCCATATTTGACACTTTACTCGCACTTCCTTTCGTTGTTCATCGCGCAGCACGATCCCCGAATGAGTCTCTGCCGTGACCGACCAGGCACAACCAAAAACCTGCTTGCTAGTTTAAACTCCTAGTCCTCACCTGCTAGCCGACAAACTCACCTGTTTGCGTGAAGACCGATAAAGAGTGGTGCAGCAACAGGTCGAGATATCCGGGTTATAGAAAAAGTGGAATGGGTGGGCGTGGAGAATAAACCTCCACCCCTAATACGGAACGCGGAACTGAAGGTCAGGCGCACTGACTTCTTAGCTTATGTTTAACTCGCCGATTACAAGGAGAACCAGTTTATTGTGTGTACGAAAAGTACTGTGGCATCGCTAAGCACACACTCACAACTGCTTAACATCAAGACATTCAAGAGTCGCCAGTTAACTAACAATGAAAACTCGTAAAACATACAACCATCTTACACGCTTATGTTTTAAAAGTGAAAAAAGCAGATTACATGACAGAATAACTATATAAATGAATAAATACAGAGGAATAACGTTGAGGATGTTACACAAAGTGTAATGTAAATGTTTCTACTAAAAGCTTATATATGAAAATAATACACAGCTTGTTCCAATGCCAATGCCTGGGTGCAAACCAGGAATAAACACGGAATACCTCAACTACAATTCAGAGCAATACTTTTTTATTCATTCATTTTCAACCTGCTTAATCCGCGATTGTGTGGAGTGGGGACGAGGGCCTGTCTCAGTAGTACAGTGCACAACAGTGATGCAGTCCATCATATAGTTGTTAGAGAAACAAGCAGAACTTTTAAAAACTGGATCTTTACACAGAAGCTTTATTTTACAAAAATATCTCATGTTGCTTTTTGATGCTGAAATCCCTTGTGATGTTAAAAGCAGCTTGTCAACTAATGCTTTGGTTATTTGCTTTAGAATTACTTGATAACTAGTTTAAGCAGAAATTGTAATTAGCTGTGCTATATTATATTGCTTGGTTATGTATGTTCTTGTTAACTGTTACTGTAATACACATCTAAATTGTTCATGCTGTTCTTTTGGCTCCAATTTAAGATGTCAGAAGGCTGAACTAAAACAGCATAGTATGATTTTAGTTTTATAAGGTCTTCTTACAAACCCTGTTCCTAGTGTCAAGGATGAAGAATAAATATGAGCATGCGGTGGCGCAACAGAAAAAATGAATGGCCTTGAAGCCTATTAGGCTTGCCGAAATGATCGACTCTGTCAAGCATGTTTATATATTGGGGAGATCCATGATGCAGGGCCACTTTCCCAAACTGAGCCGTCATTTTCTGGGAATTCCTTGTCTTATATGGTCCTGACCAGAAGTGGTGGGGCTTCTTAGGGTGTAAGCAAGTGAGTTAAGTTGCCCTCTCTGGGAGTCTTCTGGGCATTGCAGACGAAAAAAAAGACAATGCCATTAGCGACATCGCCCCCTCTCATCCCAGCATGATATTGTGCACCTTATCTGATGACCATGCATAACACTAATTACACACGCACGCCTCACTGTGGCCTCCTGACTCAATGTGTATGAGTTCTGAATGCACTTTTCGTAGATAAGAAATTTAATTGTAAAAAAGGCAAAGTTGTTTCAGAGACACATCATACCTAGATTATCTTTATAAGATCAGTAAAAAGCTGATCAGAGAGAGGAAGACAGGAGAAAAGTAAATCTAAGAATGCTGTTAATGATTTCTGATACTTCAAGCAGCACAAAAAATAGGCCACCTGGGAAAACTGAGCATCTTATAGTACCAGCTGCATGGTGTTTACACATTATTTTGCATTTGGTTTATGGCACTATCTGTTTGAATAATGCTTAATAAATGAGTAACATTTTTAACTGTTTGTTCTGGGAAATATTGAACTACAGCATCAGCCAGTTCTAACAGCATGATAAGAGTATGGGATTGGGTGCATTCTGTTAAGGTCTACATTATAAAGAGTACTAGCAGAATACCCGCGCTTCGCAGCGGAGAAGTAATGTGTTAAAGAAGCAATGAAAAAGAAAAGGAAACATTTTGAAAATAACGTAACATGATTGTCAATGTAATTGTTTTGTCACTGTTGTGAGTGATGAGTGTTGCTGTCATATATATATATATATATATATATATATATATATATTTACACACACACACAAACATATATATATACATATCTATACATATACACATATATATACACACACACATATATACATACATATATATATATCTACATATATACACATACATATACATACACACATACATACATACATACACACACATATATATACACAAATACATATATATATACACATACACACACACATATATAAACATATATATACATATACATACATATCTACATATATACACACAAAGCTATTTCCTATCAGTGCAATACGCTGCTTGTTAAAACGGATAACTCCCGCTCTTACGTGCAAGTCTGCGTGGATATTATGAACTATCATATTTGTTCAAGTTCTATTTAAATTTTAAATAGAAGGAATTTTTATTTAGTCGACAGAAATATCTTTGGTAGGAATGGTAAAAACAGACAGGAATATTATTCCTGAATAAATCAACTCAAACCTTAAACAACTTATAATATTTTGCTCTCCATAAAAATATATCCTGTCTAAATTATACAAGTTAGAAATAAAGTAAACGTTAAAAGAACAAACATTCAAATTTCTTTACTCTTATGTAATTTTATATAAAAAATAAACTTAGATTTTAAATATCCCAAAAGATTTTGCTCTCCATAAAAATATATCCTGTCAAAATTATACAAATTCAAATATGAACATGCTGCATAACAAAACCTGGAAATATAAATAAAATGTGTTCCTTTCAGCAATAACAAATCAAATCATTCAGTTGTCTTTGCTCATATGTCATTTTAGAGCTGGACGCCTGGCATCTTTTTTTGGCAACAAGTTCGTTTCTGTTTGGTGTGAGGTTCTGTGTTGTGGAGATTCTCAGGATGGACTGCAGGTGCTCATGAGTGAGGCGACTCCTGTGTGCTGTTTTGTTAGTCTTTATCACTGAGAAGAGCTTCTCACACAGATATGTGCTACCAAACATGCACAAGGTTCGAGCCGCATGTAGACGGACTTTTTTTGTTCTTCAAAGGCACCAAAGCGCCGTGCAAACTCAGTGCGCTCAGTTTATCAGCAAAGTGCGTATTTTGGAACACCGTAGTGACGACTTGGTTCAACATTACTTGGCAACAGGGAAAGTGGGGCAAGTTGCACTGGTTTATTTGTGTCTCCCATAAAAGCAGCTTCACTTGAAATCACTTTGTGATTGTGCACGGGTAAAAACGTCCGCTGAAGTGTCAGATTCTTATTTAATTCTTCTGCTTTCTGTATCTTCTGCATTGCATTCAGGTCTTTCAGGTTACCGTGATGTTTTGTCTCATAGTGCCGTTTTAGATTAAATTCTGTAATTACAGCCACATTAGCTCCACAAATGAGACACACGGGTTTACCGGCAATGTCAGTAAACATATACTCAGCCTCCCACCGGTTTTTAAAGGCTCTATTTTCAGAATCAACTTTTCTCTTCGGCATCGTGTGGGCTAGCTTCGCAATAATTTACAGTATCATAAGCTAGACTTGATTAACGTGTTAAGTGTTCGGCAAGGCAGGTGAAGCGCTGCATTATGGGATCTGTAGTTTATTGTGTTACCAGCGCTTCATATGCCCGGGCCATTAATAACAATAATACAGTATATAAAATGATCTCGCGGGCCGGATATAATTACACGCCGGGCCGGATGTGTTGAGTTTGACTCATATGTACTAAATAGAATTTGAAAAGAAATATTTTTGGAATGTGATCGCGCAAGTCAGTACATCGAGCCCGCGTGCTATTGTGGTTTTGCTTGTGTGCTTCAGTAAGTTACCGTCCCCTCGCTACTTTTTTACCGTTCATCTAATGAATACACTGAGTATGGCTTTACCAAAACAATCATTGATCGCGAATAAAGTATCCATTATTCATGAAGCTTCAATAGGTGAATAGGTGATCTGTCTTTCTGCGTTAACCGCATGCGTTTTCATACGTCTCAAACTAAGGGGATGCGAGGTTAAAATAAATCGAGAAGCGCGCGTACATACTTAGTGCATCCCCTCTCGGGAGTCGAACCTCGGACGTGGGCGCTACAGTCTAATGCTTTAGTATCGCGCCACGGAGTGTGGTTTATCTATTTGAGCGTAGCAGTGTAATTCAGTTTTTGTTCAGCACTCTTTGCAACTGTTACTTTTTGTCTGTGCACTGCGTCAGTTCACGTGAGCCGCTGAATATGGTTTTATATATATGTCACTCGCTCGCTTCTAATTGTTTCGCTGCCTTCTTAATTATATAATGCATGTTTTCTAAAGCGCGTTTTGTAGCTCTTCCTGGCTTTATACGTAATGCGTGATTACGTGAGAGGCGTGATGATGTCATACGAACTCCGCCCCTCCAGCTCAACTCCATTACAGTAAATGGGAGAAAAACAGCTTCCAGTTATGACCATTACGCGTAGAATTTCGAAATGAAACCTGCCCAACTTTTGTAAGGAAGCTGTAAGGAATAAGCCTGCCAAATTTCAGCCTTCTACCTACACGGGAAGTTGGAGAATTAGTGATGAGTGAGTGAGTGAGTGAGTGAGTGAGTGAGTGAGTGAGTGAGTGA
>JANRMT010062796.1:63938262-64102346 GCA_026402145.1 Polypterus bichir lapradei
TGAGTGAGTGAGTGAGTGAGTGAGTGAGTGAGTGAGTGAGTGAGTGAGGGCTTTGCCGTTTATTAGTATAGATAAAGGGAAATAGGGTCACCCTAGGATTCCTCCCATGACAAATCAATAGCACACTCACACACCCACCCACTCTTATTCATATCAGGCTAATCGTGATTAGCTAGTGAGTCTAACATACACACCTTTGGAATTTTGGGAAGAACTCAAATCCATTTATTCATTCTTCCATCGTCCAATCTATTTTATCCTCAAAATAAAATTACTGGTGTTAAATTATCACTTACAGTTAATATATCTTTCACAATATGCACTTTTATGGGTTTCTTTAACATTATAAGAGTTAATCCATCCATCTTCTTCCGCTTATCCGAGGTCGCGGGGGCAGCAGCTTGAGCAGAGAGGCCCAGACTTCCCTCTCCCCGGCCACTTCTTCTAGCTCTTCCAGGAGAATCCCAAGGCGTTCCCAGGCCAGCCGGGAGACATAGTCCCTCCAGCGTGTCCTGGGTCTTCCCCGGGGCCTCCTCCTGGTTGGACGTGCCCGGAATACCTCACCAGGGAGGCGTCCAGGATGTATCCTGATCAGATGCCCGAGCCACCTCATCTGACTCCTCTCGATGCGGAGGAGCAGTGGCTCTACTCTGAGCCCCTCCTGGATGACTGAGCTTCTCACCCTATCTTTATGGGAAAGCCCAGACACCCTGCGGAGGAAACTCATTTCAGCTGCTTGTATTCGCGATCTCATTCTTTCGGTCACTACCCATAGCTCATGACCATAGGTGAGGGTAGGAACGTAGATCGACTGATAAATTGAGAGCTTTGCCTTACGGCTCAGCTCCTTTTTCACCACAACAGACTGATGCAGAGCCCGCATCACTGTGGACTCCGGTTTGGTGGACTCAGGATTGGGTCACTGCTTTTTGCAGATGATGTTGTCCTGTTTGCTTCATCAGGCCGTGATCTTCAGCTCTCTCTAAATCGATTCGCAGCTGAGTGTGAAGCAGCTGGGATGGGAATCAGCACCTCCCAATCCGAGACCATGGTCCTCAGCCGGAAAAGGGTGGAGTGCCCTCTCAAGCATGTCTGAGCCCCACCAGTGCTTGATGGGTAATCATATGGAAAAGCTTGGGTTACTGTTAGAAGAGGTATTGGTAAGGCCAGTAGGGGACACTTACCCTGTGGTCTTGCATGGATTCCAATGCCCCAGTGCAGTGATGGGAACACTAGGCTGTAAAATATTGCTTTCCTTTGGATAAGATGTAAAACTGAGGTCCTAATTGTCTGTGGTCATAAAAGATCACTGGGCATCTTTTGAAAAGAGCAGGGTGTGTCCCAATATCCTGGATAAATTGCCCACCCCTGTCTAGTCTTTCTGTCCCCTAATCATCCCTTTGTCGCTAAGTGACTGAATCTCACTTATCCCCTCACCACCTAATACCTAATGTGTGATGATGAGTGTACTGGTGCAAGACTGGCTGCTGTTATATCATCCACCTGAATAAAACCCAGATTAAAACCCCTACTGGCCTCTGGGAGATTTAGCTCATTAACAGAGAGCTGATCGCAATTTTAACAATGTAGTGCAGAGACATCTGGTACTTTAATGTTGCACATTATCTCCAAAATCTTGAATTCGGTCCACTGAGACTCAATTGTTTCATCATACAAGGAAGGTATTGGATGGTGAAAAGGCCCCTTGCTGTCATGGGCCCTCAGGTGTGCATCCAGAATGCCCTGATGGTAGATAAGCACCTGAGGTAAATGCTGCACATTAGTGGTAGTCTATGTAAAACACTTTATATAGGTTAGAATATAAATGTGATTAATTAATTAATTATCATGTTTTGTTTCAAAGACAAGGTGTTATTTTCTAGTTTAAATATTTAATTTTAGATCTGTGGAACATAACATTTTCAGTCGCAGACCTGTTCAAAACTGTGGTGGGGTGTGGGGATGCAGCCTTTCACACAGCATTAGGGGAAAGCAGGAAACAGCTATGGACAGGGCATCGGCCCATTATAAGGCCCGCTTACACATACACACATCTACTATCACGCAGGCCTATTTGAAATCACCAGTTAACCATAAAATGCATGCCTTTGGGGATGTGGAAGGAAATCCTCTGCAGGCCACAGTTTTTATGCTATGAAAAACATTTTGCATCCCAGAAGCAAAGGTGTAAAGCAGTGTTTTCCAACTTTTTTCCTGTGGTGGCACACGTTTTTTTAACCCAAAAAATCCCAAGGCAAAGCACGATTCTACCAACTAAAAAACATTAAATGTCATATACATGCTATGTATAACATGCTACACATCTCTTTGTGTAGGGCTCATTACTGTATTGTATGCAGTACTGGTAGAGCAGGCTTTCACTCCCTGTGACCTTGTACAATAACTGGATTAAACAGAGTAATAATTGCATGTATACAGTATATATATATATATACTGTATACTGTACACAATATATATTGTGGTGGACCCCTGGCCGGGATGCCCCTTTGACACTGGATCCGGGGGAGCAGAATTGGGATGCACACTACGTCCCCCAGAACTCTGTGGCGGCAGCTCTCCTGGGTTACATCGGGGCCATAGGTGTGGGACTTCAGGGCTCCTCCCTGTTGGGCTCCGTGGCCACCACCGGGAGGAGCTGCATGGCTTAACGAGCCTGTCTGGGCCGGAATGCAGCCACACCCAGAAGTGCAGCCTGAATTAGGTTAATTATCACCTGAAGTACTTCCGGGTGGGCTATAAGAAAAGCCTGCACCCACTACTTGAGGCCCCAGAGTTGGGAGGAGGAGGATGAAGCTGCCTGGAAGGAGTGGAAGAAGAAGAATATTTTTGATTAGTTTTGTGTGGTGCTTTGTAGAACTGTGCTGTAGCTGAGAGACACGGGGAAGATGTGACCACCCAGCGGAAGAAAATACATTTTTTTGTTTTATTTTTACCTGTGCCTCCGTTGTCAGTCTGTGTCGGGTCGGGTGCCTATATAGTGCCTTTCACAATATATATATATTGTGAAGAAGGGAGCTGAACGCACCCCTAGAACCCACCCCTAGTGGTCACTCCTCTGAAACCCCCTCTTAAACGGCGATACAATGGGAAACAAAAACAGGTTTTTACCTCCATTTTGCTCGATTAGTTCTGCTGCTGCTGCCATGCCGCGTGATCTGCTTCTCGTGCGGCGCTTAGAACATTTAAAAGCCTGTATTGTCTTATTGCCTTGTCTCACTTCTCACCCAGACATCCTCTGCTTGATGCTTTATTATGCTGTTTACGAATAAAGTTTATGTTTCTTGAAAACCCTGAATAAATCTGTGTAACCCAAGCATGACAAGTGGTACCAGGAGTGGGGTTTTGGAGTAGCGACTGCGTCTTCTAAGGGTACGTTCAGCCCCCTTCTTCACAATATATATAATATGTGTCTGTAAAAATCTATCTTACCATCATTTTACAATAATCCTGTTTGCGGAGTAGGAAAGAAGTGTGCAAGATCTGCATTGCTCTTTTGCTAATACCAAAAACCTGGATTCCTTTTTTTTTAATCAAAAGCTCAAGAACTCTTACATCTAAGTATGTGGCTTTATGCAGTGGCTTACCATTGGTCCATATTAATTCTTGTCTTTTTCCTGATATTGACTTCTTGTGACTTTATAGAAAATTAAAGCAAGTTCATAACATATTCTGGTTAAAATGCGCATCAGAAATCCGTGAGAGCTCCATACGGAATCATATGGTGTCAGTACGTGCACAGGTGTCTAAGGCCTCATTTGTAAGCGGATCATCGACTTTTCCACTCTTTAACATGTGGTGCCCTGGAACTATAAGGCTGCTATTCTTTCAAGATGCATTTTAAAATTCTTTACTGAGAGGTGATAAGGTAGTGTAGGGTACCGCCTGGTCTTTCTTGTAAATTATTAACACTAGGAACACCCCAGGATTTTATGACAGTGCTTCTGGGACTAATCAAAAAACAATGAGGTTTTCTGTTTCGTATATTGCACTATTGATTTTTCAGTTCCTTTTACAGTTGTCTTTTTATCTATTGATGAATACTTCTGCATGTCGCCTGACACCCATTTACATTTGACACATAACACAGAATTCCTTATCTCTAATGTCAACTTAGGATCAAGGTCTTCCTACCTACACATAACTTACACACAAAAGAGAAAAATCCCTACTTTTGAAATAACTTTTATCTTGGAAAAAATGATCTTTGTCTGAAATATTGATAGTGCTTTTGTATCACAGGAATGATCTCTTACTGAATTCTACAACTTTATCTCTTTATTAAAAAAAGAGGCTCCAGTAAACATAGGAAGGGAAAAATCTGTCTGAAGACAAGTGAAGCCCACTGTAATCTGCAGTGCCAATCAAAATGCAAACAGAGTAACTTGACAGACACCACAAAGAGACAGGTCAAAGAGGTCTCTCAACATCCACACTGTTCATGTTCTGGGTCACCCAAGAAAGCAAATGTGTCATTCAAGATGACAAATGTAAGAAATTATCAGCTGTTACAGCATAATTTTATGCAAGAAGATAATAAAACTGAATCATGTTTTGTTTTAAATTAGAAAATGATGTAATTCTGGCATTATTTCAAAGATGGAATAAATGAGTTAACTTAGACTGCTAGATCTAGAAAGTGTAAGACAAATACTTTCTTTAGGAATTACTTTTTTCATTTGATTATTTGTACAACACTTACTAGTCCCCAACAAAAATATGCCTGCTATCACAATGCCCTCCAGAGCGTGTATGTGGTTTGCCCACAAACTCAATAAAGTAAAAAAAAAAGGGAATGATATCTAGTGGCAGAACTAAAGCACATGGGACAAATGCCCACTGACAAATGTGTGGCAAAGAAATCATACGTTGACAAATGTGCAAAGGAAAAGTGCATGCAGCAACAAATGTTAGCTGGTAACAAACCCCCTTGATAATCATTTTTCCATTATATATGCAGTACATATACCTGGCCCCTTACCAAGATTATATAGAGGGGATGTGATTTATAGCAGATTGCATTCCCTTCACTGCTGGCTAGAAACCTGGTGTGCAAATAAAAGTACAGCGTTTGTAAACAATTGGGATGATTTGTGGGAAAGGTCTTCATCCTAACTGGAGGGGATCTTATGTATTATCCCAAAATATGGCAGCAAAACTGCCTGGTTGACTGATTAGAGCACCATCCAGGCTGCAGTCATGTGATCTTAAATCACATGCTGTTGTTTATCCCACCTGTATTTTCCTGAAGCTGTTACCCAAAATCCCTGTCATGGGGCATCCAGTAAATTTAGTCTTGATACAAATCCTAAATTAATTGATAACGAAAAAATAAGGTGTATAATTAGACCAAGGGATAAAACCAGACCCTCCACCAGGGGCATCTGTAATAGAAATTTACTTCAAATTAAAACAAAAAATATATCACCAGTTCAGAAAGAACCATGCAGTTTTAAATGCTGTTTATTGAACTCTCTCTTGGCACTAAAGCTATTTTGGTAAATGATATTATATTAAGTACAAAATCTGATCTGTGTCTTATCACTGAAACCTGGCTTAGTAAATATGACACTGTTCCCCTAGCTGAGGCGTCACCAGATGGATACTCGTTCCTTCATAAGTCTAGAGATTCTGGTCGATTAGGAGGACTTGGAATAATTCATTTTAACAAAATGCAAATCACTTCTAAAAATTTAGGCAACTTTACATCCTTTGAGGAATTCATTTTAAATATTAAAACAGATCCCAACACAATTATAGTGCTAGTCTACAGACCACCAGGGCCATATTCATTGTTCATGACTGAATTTAGCAACCTTTTATCTGATTTGGCTATAAATTATGATCACATAGTATTGATGGGGGATTTTAATGTACACATTGATGTGGAAACTGACACTTTTAGCAAATGTTTTACTTATTTGTTAAATTCAGAAGGATTTTGTCAGATTGTCAAAGGTCCAACTCATAATCATAACCACACATTAGATTTAATTATACCTTACAAAGTTGAAATTCAAAATTTAAATATTACTCCATTAAATGAAGTTATTTCTGATCACTACTTAATCACATTTGATTTAGTCCTGCCCTTGCCAACGCACTCACAGATTAAAACAAAGACAGTGCGACATCTAGATTGTAATTCTGCTTCAAAATTTATAGATACCTTGAGTAAGTTGAGTGTAATTGTGGAAAACCATTCAGATCAGTTAACATCAAATGTAAACGTGGAAAACAATTTAGATCAGCTAACATCACATTATAATGTGACCTTGAGAGATGCTCTGGACACAGTGGCTCCCCTTAAAACAAAAGTGATCAAAGCAAATAGAAACTCTCCCTGGTTTAATGAAAACACTCGAGCTCTTAAATTAGAGTGTAGAAAACTGGAGCGCAGATGGAGAACAACAAAGCTACATGTCTTTAAAATTGCATGGACAGAGAGTGTTAATAAATATAAAAAAGCCCTCTTTAAAGCTCACTCAGAATACTATTCTACATTAATAAATAGCAATAATAAATATCCTCGGGTACTGTTTAGAACAGTTGCTAAATTAACAAATGGGAATTCAGATCAACAGTGCAAAATACCAACAGATATTAGCAGTATAGACTTTATGAACTTCTTCAATGAGAAAATTAAAAATATAAGATCCCAGCTCTCTGCATCACAGTACAAACCAAATACTAGCTTAGCAGGCCCTGTCTCACATTGCATTCAGCACTTTAGTAATTTTAATCCTGTAACTGAGCAGGAACTTTAATTTCTAAAATGAAGCCCACTACTTGTTCCCTAGATCCAGTGCCAACAAAACTAGTAAAAAGTGCCATGAATGTTCTTGCAGCGCCTATGCTAAACATTATAAATAGTTCATTATTGCATGGCACAGTACCTGATGCTTTAAAAGTGTCAGTCATTAAACCGTTACTTAAAAAGTCAGACTTAGACCCACACATACTAAATAATTATAGGCCTATTTCAAATTTACCATTTCTCTCTAAAATACTAGAAAAAGTAGTCACCAGTCAGCTTCAGTCACACCTTATGCATTACAATTTATTTGAGAAATTCCAGTCTGGTTTTCGCACTGGTCATAGTACAGAAACGGCACTAACACGAGTTGTAAATGACATTCTGATATCCTCTGATGAAGGAAACTCCACTGTAATTATGTTGTTGGACTTAAGTGCAGCATTGGACACCAATGACCATTCTATTTTACTGCACAGGCTAGAAAATGATGTTGGGCTTACAGGCCCTGTGCTCGCTTGGTTTAGTTCTTATTTATCAAATCGATTCCAATATGTACAGAAATGTGCTGACAGTACTCCATCATTATACACAGATGTTCAATATGGTGTCCCGTAGGGCTCAGTACTGGGACCTTTACTGTTTTCACTTTACATGCTTCCACTGGGATCTCTCATTAGGAAACATAATGTTAATTTTCACTCGTATGCAGATGACACCCAGTTATACCTTTCATTTAAATCAAATGAAGTTTCTCAGATATTGTCTTTAATTAGTTGTGTTAGCGAATTAAAGGAGTGGATGAATGAGAACTACTTGTCTTTAAATACAAATAAAACAAAGATGTTAATTGTTGGAGGGAATGACGCTGATCACAACAATATTTTGTCATCATTTAACTCAGATGTAATCCCAATTACTGAATCAGCCCGCAATCTAGGAGTTATTTTTGACTCTAGCATGTCATTTAAAGCGCATATTACAAAGTTGTCCAAAACATGTTTCTTCCATCTTAAAAATGTTAGGAAATTAAGGCGCTTTCTAAATAAACAGGATTCTGCGAAATTAATTCATGCATTTATCTCTAGTAGGATTGACTACTGCAAAGCGGTTTTCACTGGCTGTTCAAACTGTTCTCTATACAGCCTCCAGTTAATCCAAAATGCGGCTGCAAGAATTATTAGAAGAACAAGAAAATATGAACACATAACTCCAGTTCTTAAATCCTTACACTGGCTCCCGGTAAAGTTTAGGGCAGATTTCAAAATCCTCCTTTTAACATATAAAGCATTAAATGGCCATGGTCCGACTTACTTGTCTGAACTTATCATGATTTACAAACCAGAGCGCACATTAAGATTTTAAGATGCTGGTCTGCTTATGATTCCAAGGATTTATAAAATAACATTGGAAGGTCGAGCTTTTAGTTTCAGGGCCCCTAAACTGTGGAATGGTCTGCCTGCTTCTATAAGAGATGCCCCTTCAGTCTCAGCCTTTAAATCCTGGCTGAAGACTAACTACTTCAGTTTAGCATATCCTGACTAGAGCTGCTGATTTACTGTACATACTGCATCTCTGTTGTTAGTCATTAACACTACAACATAAGTAACATGACAGTTATAATTGAATACTAATCCTCACCTATTCTGTTTCTCTTCTCGGTACTCAAATGTGGCACTTGCCACGGCCCACCTGCCAAGTTGTTTTGCCTGCCTATGGTAAAGTCATCCCTGATGGAGGATTGCAGGAATCATGGGAAAGAGGGGTCCTTTCATCGGATTGGCTGGCCCAGCACTGTTTCAGCCGTGGAATGGCCAAATGGGGGAGGCAGCTTGATGGATGAGGTCTCCAGGACTCTAAAAATATCCAAATCTTATTATATGATATCATCTACTGTTAAATTCTGCTCCATACTTCTAAAATTTTTATTTTTATGCTGTATTGAGAATTGGTTCTGTTCTGTGTATCTGTGTATTGTATTGTACTGACCCCCTTCTTTTGACACCCACAGCACGCCCAACCTACCTGGAAAGGGGTCTCTCTTTTAACTGCCTTTCCCAAGGTTTCTTCCATTTTCCCTACAAGGTTTTTTTGGGAGTTTTTCCTTGTCTTCTTAGAGAGTCAAGGCTGGGGAGCTGTGAAGAGGCAGGGCCTGTTAAAGCCCATTGCGGCACTTCTGTGTGATTTTGGGCTATAAACAAATGTATTGTATTGTATTGTATTGTATTGTATTGTACATATATGACATACAAGTACAAGTACAAATAAACTAGTGCAGTGTATATATATGTATATATATATATATATATATATATATATATATATATATATGTATGTGTGTGTGTGTGTGTGTGTGTCTGTCCGGCCTGGAAGTGCGAGGCTACAGCATGAAGCTTAAAGAGCCAGCAAGGCGGCCCCAAGTTAACGAGTCAGAAGAAGAAAGAAGTATGAGGTTACAGCATGAAACTGAAAGAAAGCGACGATTTGAATAGTTTCTAGGAGCCCGGGCTTTTACAGCGTGGGCTTACGCAGCTAATACGTATATATATATACATACATATTGTGGCGAGTGCCTGGGGCTGCTACCCAGCCGGTACGCCTAGGAAGACCGGAGGAGGGCTTGAGCCTCCTCCAGACCACGAGGGGGCAACTGCCCTGGTTGCTTTGGGGACCAGCTCAACCCTGTAGGGGCCCGTGCTCACCGCCAGGGTGCGCCCCGGTGCCTTTGGAGCTCTGGACCTCAGCACTTCCGTCACACCCGGAAGTGCTGGGGGGAAGAGGACCGGGGACACACGGAGTGCTTCCGGGTGTGCAGCAGGCACTTCCACCACACAGGGGAGTGTCGGCAGAGGAGTGTCGGGAAGCACCTGGAGCCCATCTGGACATGTATATAAGGTGCCGCCTCCCTCCGTTCGATGGCTGGAGTCGGGAAAGAAGGAGACAAGGTCTTGGAGGAGAGGAGTGGAGGCGGCCTGTAGAAGAGAAAGGCAGTGTGAGAAAGGCCTGGACTTTGGGGTGAAGTGGGTTGTGTGCACTTTATTATTGTGTGTAAATAGTTGTAAATAAACATGTGGTGGTGCATTTAACATGTCTGCCTGTCTGTGTCCGGGCCTTAGTCCACAATATATATATATATAACTGCTGAAAAAATTGAAGGAACACTATTTAATTAGAGCATAGCATCAAGTCAGTGAAACTTCTGGGCTATTGATCTGCTCAGTTAAGTAGCAGAGGGTGTTTTTAATCAGTTTCAGTTGCAATGGTGTTAATGAAATAACAGAAGGTACACTAGAGGGGCAAGAATGAGACAACCCCCAAAACAGGAATGGTCTAACAGGTGGAGGCCATAGACGTTTTTCCCTCCTCATCTTTTCTGACTGTTTTTTCACTTGTTTTGTATTTGGCTATGGTCAGTGCCACTACTGGTAGCATGAGCCGATACCTGGACCCTACAGAAGTTGCACAGGTAGTCCAACTTCTCCAGGATGGCACAACAATACATGCCATTGCCAGAAAGTTTGCTGTGTCTCCCAGTACAATCTCAGGGGCATGGAGGAGATTCCAGGAGACAGGCAGCTACTCTAGGAGAGCTGGGCAGGGCTGTAGAAGGTCCTTAACCTATCAGCAGGACTGGTATCTGCTCCTTTGGGGAAGGAGGAACAAGATGAGCACTGCCAGAGCCCTACAAAATAACCTCCAGCAGGCCACTGGTGTGAATGTCTCTGACCAAACAACCAGAAACATTCATGAGGGTGGCCTGAGGGCCCTACATCCCCTAGTGGGCCCTGTGCTCACTGCCCGGCACCGTGGAGCTCAATTGGCATTTGCTATACAATATCAGAATTGGCAGGTCCACCACTGGCGCCCTGTGCTTTTCACAGATAAGAGCAGATTCACCCTGAGCACATGTGACAGACATGAAAGGGTCTGGAGAAGTCGTGGAGAACGTTATGCTGCCTGTAACAACGTTCAGCACGACCGGTTTGGTGGTGTGTCAGTGATGGTCTGGGGAGGCATATCCATGGAGACATACACAGACCTCTACAGGTTAGACAACGGCACCTTGACTTCTGTTAGGTATCGGGATGAAATCCTTGGACCCATTGTCAGACCCTATGTTGGTGCAGTGGGTCCTGGGTTCCTCCTGGTGCACAACAATGCCTGGCCTCATGTGGTAAGAGTATGAAGGCAGTTCCCGGAGGATTATGGAATTGATACCATTGACTGGCCCCACCACGCTCGCCTGACCTAAATCCAATAAAATACCTTTGAGACATTATGTTTTGGTCCATCCGACGCCGCCAGGTTGCACCTCAGACTGTCCAGGAGCTCAGTGATGTCCTGGTCCAAATCTGGGAGGAGATCCCCCAAGACACCATCTGTTGTCTCATTAGGAGCATGCATACAAGCACGTGGGGGCCATACAAACTACTGAGTACAATTTTGAGTTGTTGCAATGAAATTTCAGCAAAATGGACTAGTCTACAACATCATTTTTTCACTTTGATTTTCGGGGAGTCCTTGAATTCAGCCCTCTGTAGGTTTTTAATTTTCATTTCCATCAAACAATGTGGCATCCTTTTATTCCTAACACATTACCCAGTCAAATCCTCTTGTGAACTGTGGTTTTACTAAAAAAATATACTCTTATGTACTGGAAAGAAAGTATATTGTTACTGAGAACATGTAAAAAAAATGTGGTAAACAAAACTGTGAAGAGAAAAACTATAGGCGAATGAAGCATAAAGGTGTAACCATACTGTGAGGTACTGTGACTAAATGGTCACAAAATACCTTGCCTTATAGGGTGACCAATAAACCTCCTCTCTCTGCAGATCTTTAAAATTAATTCATTTTTACCATTTATCCTCCCAGTTTATGAAATAAATTTTCTTTAACCATATAGCTGGCCCCAGGCACCTCTGAAGACCCTTCTTTCCACAAATCACCATGGGACTGCTGAGCTCTCTGTTTCCCTGACCTTGTAACCCAATCAGCCATCAACTAACTGTGCTTTTGTCATCTTGCTAGGTTATCTAGTTCTAGAACTACTGCAGTTCAAAGCATCTTATGCTCTAATTGTCTTTTTTGCCAACCACTCAGATGTATTGTATGCATTGTAATAGGAGAGAGCACCTCTGTGGCATCTGTCTGCACTAAGAATAATGACAAAGAGTCGATGATATCAAAGTGGTTAAATAAATAACAAAACACACTTGGAAGATAGATAAAGGGGGCACCACAAAATAGCCAAAAGCTGACAACCAACAAAATACTTCTGCTCCTCTAGACCTGCCTTCACAGGTTGGCATACTCCTTCCTATCTGGGAAGTGGCTTTCCCACTTGCCTACCTCCGTAGTACCACCATAAATCTCTCTTTTCACCTCCCATTTCACACTCTCTCCATCTCTCTCCAATGACCATGGCCTCTTCTACTCAGCAGTGAAATATTTCCCAGCTCTCCTCCGAACTGTAGGCTTATCTAGCTGCACAGCTTGGGGGTTGAGGTCACTTTGGCCAAAGTGGCCTGGTACAGGGGTGTACCATTTTTTGAATTCTTCCAACCTCCTGAGTGCTATGTTCCACTTAAATGGCCAGGGGTCTCATGTATAAAACTTATTTACACTCAGAAATTTGTGTAAGGTGTTCCATATGCAAAATTTGGGATTTAAAATGCACAAACTTGGCATAGAAATTTTCTTAACATTACTTAAAGTCTAGCCGCCCATCTTCAAATCCAACACAGACGTCATTGGGGTTGGCATTTTAGTGATTCCAGGTGTCAGGACAATGGATTGAATAGAAAATCTTGTTTCATTGTGCATTTTAATGACACTTCAGCCATATTTTGATGCTTATGAGCTAATTATATCGTAGTTAATTGACATGCCATCTCAATACAGTTGTCTTTAGTGTAGGTAATAATGCTTATGCTTAAAGTTAATTGCTTTAGTGTGTAAACTCTCTGTTATTTCTATAATAAGGGTGTGCTGTGTGTTGTGTGACATGACTGCTGTTACCAAGAAGCTGACTATCACATTCATCACAACTCTGAAGTCTGCTTCCTTCGCTACGGTTTAACCAAATAAAGGAATCGGATATTCAGCTGAACCACTTTGCAACAGCAATAACTAGACACATTTAAGCATATCACATATTAGTTATATATTAATTGAGTGAAAGTGCTTTTACAAAAGTACATTTATTTATTTCTATGACAGTGTCTTGACATGTGTAGAGTGAATTGCACCAATTACATTTGGAAAATCAGCAATTGCTGCAAATTGCCTTTTAATCTCAGTTTGCTCACCCTAACTCTAAGGAAACTGGATGTTTCTGGGTAGCATCTTAATTATACCATCTCATACAGATATCATGGCATGTCTCAGGGACAACAATGACCAGTCAGCTAGTTCATGCTGAAAAACACCTGTCACCAAATACCCTATGACTGTTAACACCTGTGACTGAACAAGGATCATGTGATTTCTGCATGACAGCCTCTGTAATGTAGGCTCCAATTCAGCACACAACTCTAATGGGACAGCTGTAGGATTTATAAGATAGGTTATAAGCCAGTCAGCAACATGAAAAAGCACACAAATACAAATAACAAAATTTAAATGGCAGAAAATGTGTTTAAGTTTGTTTGTCTCTGTATTTTAATTGTGACAAAATAAGTATTTTCTTATTTTAACAAATTAGAAAATGCACACATAGTGTAACATTCAGGGATGACTTAGTTAACTGATTTGAAAGTTGGAGCTATTTGTTTTATTTATTTGATGAAGAGACAAGTATTAGATTTTTGTTTTTCAAATATTTTGTGTTCAGACCACCAGGCAGCTGTTTGGACAGGCTGGCATAACCACCGTTTCACTCTCTTGTGCTGACTACTGAGGACTTGCTTGCCAACAGAAACATCTATCAGGCATGTAAAAGACAAAAATACTGTATACAATATTTTCAATTTGAAATAACCTCTCTCAAGTTAAATCTGAAACAGTGAACTAACCTGAAATTGAAACTGCAGAGTATATTAAGTGGAGCCTACCATGAAAAGGCAACACAATCCCACGTCTCCATATTCAGGACCATGTGCTGACTTGAGGATAAGGACGTGCCTCCAGCTACTCCTTTTAGGTCTTCCCTTTGAAAGGGCAACATGGTAGACACTCCCCTGACTCTTGATCAGATGTTAACCACCCTATTGACCTGTGGGGTATTCTCCTATTGACCCAGGGGTATTTTGGCCTTTCCGCTTCCCTTCATAGCGCTACCCCTTCCCATGATCAGACACCCTTGCCCTAAATGGGGTCATCTGCCTTTTAGAGTACCTGGGACACTTGGCCTGAATCTTCTTTAGAAGCTTTTCTCTCTCTTTCTCTCTCTCTCTCGCTTCCTCTCTCCGTTGCTCTGATGCCCACAGGTATATTATTTCGAAAGCCTCCAATCTCATTTTCTTTCCAAAATTGTCATGTGGATATTCCACTCTTTCTTTCCCAGATGCAGGTCTGGCACGTGTCTTGTTGTGTGCTAAACTATTGCAAGTGTTGCCAATAGCAAGCCCTCGCCAGATAAGTAAACATTCACAGTGTACAGAATATTGTAATTTTACTTAAGTAAATGCAGTATGCCTACATGATAAATAAGAGTCTGGATGATGTAGGCTAAGTCTGTACCAACAGCATGTGTTAAAAGGAAGGAAACCAGACCGGGTCAATTTTACAAACCCATCAGAGGGTATTCTCATATGTGCCAGTAATGAGTTATCAATTGAATTAAAGTAGCAGGTCTTTGGTATGTGAAGGAAAAATTGGAGCACTTGGACAACAATCAAGTTTTACACTAATGGTGACTCACATGTGAACGCAGGACTCTAGTAATGTGAAGCTGTAGTGCTAGCAGTGCATCAGCATGCCAATAGTAGTCACCTTTATCATCATTTTGCATTTGTCTGAGATGTGAGTGGCAGCTGCACTGAGAAAAGCACACTGTGATAAATGTGCACAGGAGAAATGGGTTGGTCTTTCCATCTTGGGCAGTAGCTGTGAAGGAAACTGCAGGAATTGAAGTTGATGGACATTTATTATATGTCAAAAAGGTTTGTGAGGACATTTAAATATTATTTACTTGAAGTTATGTGCCTTGTGAAGATGTGCTTGCTGCTTTTGAATAGCTTATGGTTGTTTCCTCTTGTGGCCTCTAGGGAGCGTATCAGCACTTCTCCCCCAACCTCAGACCCAATTGCAGCACAGCAGCCCAAGTTCAATTAGTGTTTTAACAGCAACAATACCTTCTCTACAACACTTTCTCTTCTCTGACTGCTGAGTCAAGTGAAGGCCTTGCCTTTAACTCCAGACCCGGGAATACTTCCGGTGCTCAATATGTTACCTCTAGGAAGTACTTCTGAGTCTAGCAGGACCCCAGTAGTCCTTGTACCATCAGTATTCCACAGATTCCCTGGCAGTCCCCAAAGAACCCAGCAGGACAGGTTCCTGGGGCCACAACTCCCATGCTGTCCTGCAGGTGTGCATACTGGGGCCCTCCAAATGGGATGCTGCCACCCAGTGTACAGGGTCTCTCTGCCCATAGTAGGCAGTCACCTACTGTCCCGGTGTTTCCAGTACACAAGCCCAATCTAGGTGTCATTCTAGGTTTGCTGGGACACCAACCCTGGTGTAGTTGTACCTGCAGCAAGGGAATATCACTACTCTCCAATTGTCCTCCTTTTCACATGGCCTCCTAACCAGGTAAGTGAGCAGGACCCATCCTGGCAGGGACACCTATTGGTCCCTCACATCCTCCAGAGCTAAAGGTGTTCAAATCAAGATATGTGCAGCATAATTTCCTCCTTTTTGATGGATAGATGGGTTTAGAATTTTATATTATGTTAATTCCTAATTTGTTCCTCTAAATCATATTATTTATACATATTTTATTGACCCTTACATGTTTTGTTCATTTAACTGAAATTAAATGTATTTGAATGTACAGTATAATTGAAAATGTGTGAGCATTTAAAGATACTCAAAAGACACTTCTGTCCATCTGTTTAAATGCATTTTTAAATTTTACCCTGGAGAATAAGTCTATTTATGTAAATTGTTCAAAGGGTGACACATGACCCCATAATACAAATATTGAAAGGTCCAGGCAGTTCAGGAGGTTGTGATGTTAACAAGAAGATTTTTAAGTAACAACGACACAGACCGGCTAACCTGGAATTAAAATGTTATCATCATCTCGTCAACCCCGGGGACATGTTAAATGATTTTAATTATTAATTACATGCTGCATCCTCCTCCTTTCTTAAAGCTGCCAAAGGATGGAAGATGGAGATGCCTAAAAAGGGTTAAAGCACTAAGAATAAATTAATAATGACTAGTAATTTGTACAATCATTTCACAAATGTTTTCCACTCCTGGGTATCATATCATTTAAACAAGTAATTAAATATGCAATTTAATTAGCAATCCTTTCCTTTTTAAGGTCATTATAAGTTATTCAAACCATATGTTATCTTCAAGCTCCAAAGTTCATTCAGAAAGTGATATCTATATGCCAATTGATTAAAAATGCAAGAATTGACGTTATCAATCTCTTCTCTATAACCACGTCTTATTGTGCTGTGTTTTCTTAACGTGTCTCCTCACAGTCTACTTTCTCAGCAGGTTTTTGTTACATTTCAGAGGGGCTCACTGTATCCACCTTTCATCAATTTTAGGATGACAGTAACAGTAACAGACAGTAACATCCAGTGCTATGCTGGCACTTACTCACTCGGTGTCCTGTGAAGCCACCAAATCATTATATTTGCCTTTCAGTAGCAGATGTTGCTGTTGTGTTGTCAGGCCCAGACATATCAGTACAGTAGAGCTGTGTATAAATAGCAGAGATGACCACATCCTGAACTTGACCAAGACTACTTCACACAGCAGAGTTAAACACAAAATTGGTTGATTTTGTTCTGCAAAATATAGTCATAAGTGTTAGTAGATTAAAAGAATGAGTAGATTAATGGCATACTGCTGTTTACAAAACAAGACAATTTCATGGTTCTTGTTTTTTAGAAATATAATTTAATTCCAAACTATTATCTTTAAGTTTTATTGTATATTTCTAATGAGTCATGTATTTTTCTCATTACATTCTTCCCATCACTTAAACACCATTACGTTTGTTTTCCTTCTGTTTTCCTCCATTTTAGGACTGTTTTGATGGTCATGTTGTGCATTGTCATCAGGTCCTTTCCAGCCATAAGATCATGACATCTTTGCATGCAGCGTCTTTGCACTGACGTTCAAGAGTCTGGATAAAACTCTAAAAAAAAAACAAGATCAATTTAGGTTTCTGAATTCTTGTTTTGCCATTTTGACTTTGATTTTTGATAAATGTTTTGGGTTTTGACAACTCATTTCTTTTTTGACCGCCTAGTAATTTGACCTGTAGCTTTTTCCTAGATGTCGCAGTATATTTGGTTATACATGTATTTGAGGTTCATTTATTGGAGTTGAATTATAAGGAATCAGTTGTAATGGTTTATTTTGCATTCATTTTGAATCGAATAAGTAATTCTCTGCTACTGTCTTGCATTCAATAATCCCGTGACTGTGAACAGTGGAGTCATCATACATGTGTCAAAAATGTACTGCAATTAATAATCCATAACGTAATGCAGAGAGGAAAATAAAACCACTCCAAAACAAGACCCAATAAACAGATAAAATCCAAGAGTTAAAATTAGTCTCAGAATCGGGCATGCTACCAGACTCATTCCCCACCGTCTCCCTCTCTCTGTCACAAGGCACAGTCAACAGGCCAGAGACATCAGTGAATCTGGTCCCCTCTGGCTCACTGTCCCTGGTGACTCTGCCAGTACCCACTGGGTTTTCTTGAGTCCTGTTCTCTCTTCCTGCCACCTCATTTACCTCTGTTACCCTTCTCTCAGCAGGATTCATCACCCCTGGAATAACTCCCTGCTCCAACCAGTTCCCTTTCCTTCTCAAACTGGATTATTTTGCAGATTCTTTCTTTCCTCGTTTTCCCTCCCCTACACTGACCTACTCAGTCCTTTTATAAATTAACAATTGTAGCTACATCCCTCAATGATCCACATAGCCACTAATAAGGGGTGGCTACACCAATCTTTCTTGGCGCATGTGAATGGCTAATCAGCCCATTACCCCGTTCCGTGGTCATGCATGTTTTCCTGCACTTGGGAGTCTGAGTGCACTATTTTTTTAAAAAGACCTGCACCTCTGTGATCTGCCATGGACCCCAGACATTCTATGCTGCTAATCCAAAGGAAAATCTTGATGTACAAAACCAAAAGTAAAATGCAAAATCTGAAGTACAGAAAAAAATATCAAAACCACAAACCTAACAATAGATCTTTTATTTAAATATGAAACTACCAAAACCTACTTAAGAGCAGTGGGCCTTCAGCAAAAGTTCAGTAGGGCCACAGCAAATGCTGAAAGCAAATGAGCGCCTTATTTAATCCTCTCAGGTAACTACAACCCTAATGGCCGCAGCACATGAGAGTCATGAATACAAATAAAGCTTCACCCTTGCAGACACTAAGGACAATGTTCAAACTGAAGTGAAAATAACCAACAAAAAAGGACAGTAATAAGGGAGATAGGAAAATGAAAAACACAAGCAAAAATGTTAATAGGGGTAGGACATTGATGCAATCCAACAGGTTGGCAGAGTGGCTGTGCATTTGATGTTTTTGTCATCAATTTATTTTGTACTTTTACAGCCCCTTTTTTTAAATCTGCCCCTGCTCACTTCGCTTGCCAACCCCTCTGCTGCTCAAAGAGTGTCGGGACGCCCCTCCATTAGAGAGAGCAATTGTATTTAACAAGGTGGTATATAGAAGAGTATGCAGGCCATGGGAGGAAGACAGTATAGTCCTTTGTTATTATACATAGAAAATCAGCTACTTTCACTACAACTGTCTATTTTAAATACCAATAAATAATAACATGTAGTAAAAAATAAAATTAAAAATGTAAAACGTAATAAAAAGTAAATAAAAAATGTAATTACATTAGTGACTCATCAAAAACAATATAGTGAATTACTTTATCCTCTAACTTACATTCTATAAACGTTTCTTTTTTGTATTTCTATTCGCATATTGTTTAGGACATTTTTCTCTTTCTCGTTTATTGGACAATTCTCTTTGTTCTTGATTTTTATTATACAGTATGCAGCTCTTTGTTCTTGATTTTTATTATACAGTATGCAGCTCTTTTTTGTTCATTTTATTTTTTTTGACGTTCATTATCAATTCTTGTCGCTGTTTTTCTATTGCAGTCTAAAATTTGACGTTCTTGAATAAATAATTTGCTTTTCTGCCTTGCTATTATAACCGACTGTGTTGAAGGGTGAGTTAGCAGCACTTAGAGTGTCACAGGGTAGTATGAAAAGAGGATGTGTGTAGTAGGAGTGATGATTGGGTGAGCAGTATGGAGGAGAGTGGTCAAGGCTGAATAATTGTGGACACGACAGAAAATTTTTTTAATGTAATAAAGAGATCTGTAACTTGTATACGTTTTATTCTGCTAGTTATAGAAATTAGACACAATTATCATCCCTATATTTCTGTCGTGCACCCTATGCTGTTAGGATCGGTGCAGCCCTGAACTGGAGTAAGTGGGTTTGAGAATGTTATTTTACTTTTTATGTTTAGCATATAAAGCTAAATGTGTGTTTGTTTGTCCAGTATGCAAATCCACATTGCCTAGCCTGTCTTGTCCAGATTTTACACAGGTGCCATTTGTACAGAGGAACACCACAGGCTGTAAGGGGGAACATGAATGGTGGTGAAGGAGCTGTGTACTTAACCCACTTCTGTTCATTTTACTGACTTATGATTGTACGGCTCTGCACATCTCTAACACCATCATTAAGTTTGCTGATAACAGAAAGGGAAGTACTGTAGGTCTCAACACCAATGGGGATGAGTCAGCTTATAGAATTGAGATTCCACAATTGATGAACTCTTACAAGTGCAACAATCTTTCTCTTAATGTGAACAAGACAAAAGATAGGGTAGTTGACTTAAGGAAGGCCCATGTTCTCCAGACTGCGCTGGAAATTGAGGGTTCTGCACTATAATTGGTCAAAAGAACCAAATTCCTTGGTGTGTACCTGGCAGCTGTCCTTACTTGATCAATTATCACCACCTCCATAGCCAAGAAGATGCAGCAGCATCTCCACCTCCTTCGGGGGCAGACAAAGGCAAGTCTACCTACTCCCTCCAGCCCGCCATTCTCACCACATTCTACAGGGGCACCATAGAAAGCATTTTGTATCACTGTCTGATTTGGGTACTGCAATGTCTCTGACCATTTGATCACATGACTTAACTTTAGATTAGATTACATCGGCGCTTACTAAATAAACAGGATTCTGAGAAATTAATTCATGCATTTATTTCTAGTAGGACTGACTACTGCAATGTGGTGTTCACTGGCTGTTCAAACTGTTCTTTATACAGCCTCCAGTTAATCCAAAATGCGGCTGCAAGAATTATTACAAGAACAAGAAAATATGAACACATAACTCCAGTTCTTAAATCCTTACACTGGCTCCCGGTTAAGTTTAGGGCAGATTTCAAAATCCTCCTTTTAACAAATAAAGCATTAAATGGCCAAGGTCCATCTTACTTGTCTGAACTTATCATGACTTACAAATCAAAGCGCACATTAAGATCTCATGATGCCGGTCTGCTTATGATTCCAAGGATTAATAAAATAACAGTGGGAGGTCGAGCTTTTGGTTAAAGGGCCCCGAAACTGTGGAATGGTCTGCCTGTTACAATAAGAGATGCCCCTTCAGTCTCAGCTTTTAAATCCCGGCTGAAGACTCACTACTTCAGTTTAGCATATCCTGACTAGAGCTGCTGATTAACTGTACATACTGCATCTCTGCTGTCAGTCATTAGCACTAAAACATAAGTAACATGATAGTTATAATTTGATACTAACCCTCACCTATTCTGTTTCTCTTCTCGGTACACAAATGTGGCACTTGGCCCACCTGCCAAGTTGTTGTGCCTGTTTATGGTAAAGTCATCCCTGATGGAGGATCACTGGAATCATGGGAAAGAGAGGTCCTTTCGTCGGATTGGCTGGCCCAGCACTGTTTCAGCTGTGGAATGGCCAAATGGGGGAGGCAGCTTGATGGATGAGGTCTCCAGGACTATAAACAAATCCAAATCATATTATGTGATGTCATACATCATTAAATTCTGCTACGTACTTCTAAAATTTTTATTTTTATACTGTATTGAGGATTTGTTCTGTTCTGTGTATTGTATTGTATTGACCCCCTTCTTTTTGACACCCACTGCACGCCCAGCCTACCTGGAAGGGGGTCTCTCTTTGAACTGCCTTTCCTGAGGTTTCTTCCATTTTTTTCCCTACTGGGGTTTTTTTGGGAGTTGTTCCTTGTCTTCTTAGTGAGTCAAGGCTGGGGGGCTGTCAAGAGGCAGGGCCTGTTAAAGCCCATTGCGGCACTCCTTGTGGGATTTTGGGCTATACAAAAATAAATTGTATTGTATTGTATCGGGGTGGACAGGTTTTTGTTCCAAATCATTTTCTTAAAGAGAAATCAATTATTGCTGATGAAGCACTTACTGCTCAAGTGACATTTTGATGCTTCATTTTAGTGGTCTCACTTGTTAATGTTCCCCCTCCCCCTTTAATTGCTTATTTCAGTCTTCAGTCACTATTTTTAATGGCTCTTTCTTAGCAATAAGATGCATATGACAAAGGAGACAGCAGTTCTCCATCTAACTTGTTTCCATTTACACCTCTCTGGATTCATCATGCACTGTTTGGTTTAATAAAACACTTAAGAGAAAAAAGTGACTGACTGAAAAGTATCTGTTATAGTCTTCAAATCATGTGGATGATTTCCTTGGAAAGGAACAAAATCTACAATATAAGGACATTACATTGCAGATTAGCAAGCCATAAAATAAAATTGAGTTGGAATGAAAAATGGAGCCACTGCACCCCTCCACTCCTGGATTAAATCAGTGTTTCCCAACCTGTGGACTGTGGCAGTATTGCAGGTGGGCCGCTGCTGACCCCGAATGAAACCACTGACCAAGGAGGACAAGTATTGATTCATCAGTGGTTGATACATCTAACACTCTAAAGCTCTTGTGATCACATTGGACCCGCTGTAACAATCACACCTGATTCAGTAAGCGTGGTCACCCCATCCCACCCACAGAGCTCAGACGATTGCATTAAATTCATGAAGAGGGAAAGCGGGGGGTTCACGAACAGACTAGCATGTGAAAAACTGCAACAATGGTTGTTAAACACTGGATTAAATGGTCAAGGGGAAAATAAACTTTTTCACCAGATAACAATCTTATAGTGTTTTTTTTTTCTTTTTGATATATTTATTTCAAATCACAGAAACAATAAATTATTTTATTATATGACATTTAATATTTTATGATAGACAAACATTTTAAAAAGACGAAAATGAGGTAAACATGTTGTTTGTTCAAGTATGCAGCAGTAATGTCACTGATCTTTAGCTGGACTGAAGTCAGGGCTTTGATGGGGCGACTGACCACAACATTTAAGAGTCACTGAACAACCACACATGCATATTTTTCAGATGTAAGGTGTAGCCAAAACACCCATAACAATTAACAAGAATGCAGCAATTAAAATGTTTTTGTTTCTATAATGAAAATGCTGCTTGGTTCCTCATTTTTGTCAGGTTGATAACTAAAATTTAATGTTCACTAACTACTGCAAATATTGAGCTGTTAAATTATTTCACCAAATAAACTAACTTAGGGGCTGTTATGCAGGATACAAATCAATTTGATAGCTCAAAATGAAACATAAAATGAAAGAATACTGAATATGGCCTCTTGATTTATTTTATTTCAATAATAGTGCCCTCCTAATTCTTAAACATAACTTTGTGTAACCCAGGTAATCTAATTCGGGGTCGTGGTGGCCACCTACTACTCCAGACACATCTGGCAGAAACCAGTCTTGGGTGGGGCATCATTTTATCACAAGGCCAAGTCACACACTCCCTCACACACACACACTCACAAAAAGACTATTTCCAGTTAGTTGCCAGTTAACCCAACTTGCATGGCTTTGGGGGTATGGAAAGAAAACTGAAGTACCCAGGGAAAAGCCTGTGCTGGTATGGGAAGGCAACTTGCAAACTCCACCTAAACAACGACCAGGCCAGGGATTTGAACACAGGATATTGATTTTGTGAGGCAACAAGGCTAATATCTCCTCCACCAGGCTACCTGCTTTATAAAATAATAAATCAAACAAAATAGTGAAAGAAAATGATAAAAAGTGGACTGTATTTCAAGGCTTCAAAACAAATTGCCAGTAGTTCTGTTGAGAGCAAATAAAGTCATGATTGTGTGCCATGTTGTTATTTATTTAACAAGTACTTATTATGTTATTGGTATACTAGGAAACACTTGGACCTTGGTCCTTACATAAAGGATGGTTCATACCGAGCAAAATGAACTTTGTCATTTTGGCAAGATTGTGTTTTGTTTTCACCATAAAAATACAGCTTAACAGTGTTCACGTTGGTGATATAACTTTCCAAAATAGTTTCATTTTATGGCATGCATTTCTCTCTTGTTCTCATTCTTGCATTCTGAAGAATGTAGTGTGTCCTGAGGGGTTATCAACTGATGGCCCTGAGAGGATCAAGCTTTTATTACAATAAACTTTACTGCCCACCATTAAAACACTCAGCAGTTGGTGCCACTTGTCTTTCTGCCATATCACATTAAAAATAATAATTCTTTACATTTATATAGTGCTTTTCTCATTACTCAAAGTGCTTCCATGTAGGAAGGTCCCAGGATGCGAACCCTGTGAGGCACATTGTCAATCACCTTACATTTCCAAAGTTTCTAGAATATATCAGATCAGAAGCTTTCAATTAAGATCAAGACCAAGATCAAAGTTCGATCCCCAGTAGTTCACCTGCACCGCAAGATTGCTGTGCCACATGTGCTTGGCATGCAGTGCACACGAAAGTTGACATTGTTCTTCCTCTTACCACGTAATTGGCTTCTACAATTTGCTTCATGCTCGGCAGAGGGTGCTGTTCTTCTTTGCCTTTCTGCCATGTCACCTTCTCAATCAGTTTGCCTTAAGAAACAAACAAACCTCAGCTCACTTTGCCAAGGTTGGCACTACTACTGCTGATTTGTCAGCGCATATTAAGTCAAACACTTTTGATTAAGACCTAAATCAAAGTTCTAGCCCCAGTAGCTTGTGAATAAACACATGGCAGACAGACTTGGCATTTGATATATATAGTGCCACCTGTCTAAGGTTTAAATCAAAGTAATAAACATATACATCAGTGTTAATGTTTACAATGTACCATCTATTGGAATGTATTTTATAACGCTTTCAGAAATAAAATACATTGCATGTGTCATTCCAGCAGATGGCACACCACTAGCATTTGTAGTACTGCATTACTACAAATGTTTGTGATGTACCATCTGTTGGAATGACAAATGCCTCTGTTATATGTCATTTGGTATGGAGATTGTAAAAGCAGCGTTAATATTTGTGATGTCCCATATGTTGGAACAACAAATACAATATATTTTATTACTACAAATGTTTGTGATGCGCCATCTTTTGGAATGACATAAATATAGGAATACGCAGATACACAAACACACAGACTCATTGTTTTATGTAGTTGGACTATAGGCAAAATGACAAGAAGTTGCTGAGACAGAGTGTATTGAAAGGGTGTAAATACAGATATTTTATTTTCCTCAGTGAATATATATGAAGTAACAATACCTGACAGAGTATGTGTCTTCACACAAATGACAGACACAGAAGTATAAAACACAAATCAGCACCTACAGTAGGCCATGCATTATCAGCCCAGACAAGCTTTGATATTTTTTCCTTTTCCAAAGGTCTTATTAGTGACCTGCAGATCTAGTCGACCTTTTCCATATAGCCTGAAGTGTTTCCCAACACTAATCCTATTTTTCCATTATTATTAAAATTTGCCTACAATCCATGCTTAATTCCATCCATCTAATTATAGAGCGTGCTTTTTAAATTTCAGGCAACAGCAAAAATCAAGAAACAGGGCCAAATTACAGCTACTGACTAACCAAACCAGAGTATCCCTAGAAAACCTGGAGTGACCATGGAAGAATGTTCATTTACATTTATTAAATCGGCTGTAGCCTTTACCCAAGGCAACTTACATTTATGATACAATTGGTTACATTTCTTTTAGTTTTCGAGTTTGAGCACAGGCAGGTCAAGTGACTTGCTCGTGGTCACACAGTGTCAGTAGTGGGATTTCAACCCACAACCTCATCGTTTGAGGTCCAAAGCCTTAACTACCGCACCACACTGCCTGCCTTGGTCAAACTCAACATAGCCTGTGACCAGGCAGGGATTTGCACCAGTGGCGCTGGGGGTTTGAGATGGTATCAATACCCACTATGCCATCACACACAAATACATTTTTAAAGTTTACAGGTATTTCACAAACTAATGGCATCATTTAGGTATCAGAGCTCTTGCTTCTTAGTGGCCAGCTGCAGAGCTGAAAAACTTTCTGCTGGTAAATAGGCTGCAATCTTAACTCTTGTTTTATTTTGCAGCATAATTAATATATTTGTCACCTTCATACGAAACACTTCATAATTTGTTTTTAATTCCAGCACAGCAGCAAACAGATTAATGAGAAGATTATTTTCATTGCTTATCATGCACACAAACTGCTTCAGGGCAAGCAACCAAGAGTCATCCATTTTCTAAACCCAGTACTGTATAGCCAAGGGTTTGGGGTTTGGTGCCAGCCTGTGACTGCAGCATTAGGCACAAGGCAAGAGCCATCTGTGGATGAGGTGCCAGTCCATCCAAATGCACACAGTTACTCACACAAATACACTTCAACATCGTGGGCCAGTTTAGAGTCAGTGTGAAACTAAAGCACACGTCTTTGGAGTGTGAGAATATGTCAACTCGACACAGACAGTGACCGATCGGGACTTGAACCCAATGCTGGCACCCTGAACTTGAGTAGGCGCATTCAATAATGGATTGATGGATTAATCCTGCAGTCAGTCTTAAGCGTCAAAAATTTCCTTCAGGATATTCAAGCAAAATATGTGTGTCGTGTAGGCCTGACTAGCTCCATATCCCTCAGTTTTGCTTTGTTTTGTTTTCTCAATATTATAATATTTTATTAAAAGAGATGCGTTATAATGTAGATGCCCTGCTGATGCAATGTAAAACAGAGCTGATTGCCTTATTACTTATTTATACTTACTGCAGCTCATCAATATTTGGGAGTGGATTAAAATAGAGAAACAATTAAGTGTTTCCATTATTAACCATTAAATCAACTGAAATGGAGCTAAAAATAAAATAAAATAAAAATATGGACTCCCATGTATTACAGTATTTGCAAGGTTTAAATAAATATATATGTTTCACAGAAATCTGAAACACACACTACTGGGAATTTTTGAGGCTGTGTGCTTGGAGTGTGGCTTATAATTAAAGGTGAGGTTCAGTCTGTGGTCCATTTTATTCTCTGATTGAAAGAAAGCATCCACATTTTCTAGATCTTGGCCTGGAGGGATATCCAGGTTATCCAACTCTTGTTCTCAGGCTAAGGGGTAAGTGATATGGAGGCAGTGGTGACATTAGGGCAATTGAAGGTTCTCCCTGTTGTTCCAGATCTCTAGTCATGGTGTTGAGATTTTAACAAGTTTGATTACCTGTTGAAGGCCACTGCCTTATATTCCCATATTTAACATCATTAAACCTGCTTAGCCCCTCAAGGAAACCCCTAAGATGATGCCCCCACACCTGAACCTGTGAGAGCAGGAAGCATTAGAAAATCAAAACCAAATTGATATTAAAAGTGCTTAGTGTATTTATTAAAGCACAAAGATAAAATCCACCTTAATAAAAAGCTAAGTGTCTGTGTGTCTGTTCAGTTGCTATGTCTCTGTCACTCCAACAGATGGCACTGCACAAATATTAACAATGCTTTTACAAATCCCACACCAAATGACCTATAACACAGATGTATGCATTGCATGGTGCACTGCAAATGCTGACGCTGAGGTCTGCATTGATTATTTAGATTTGTCTAAGACGGGTAGCACAGCTAGTACAACATTTAAAGATTAAATGTAAAATATACAGTAAGTCGCTGTAATAGAAGAAAGTATATTTTTACAGCAGTTTAGCAGTGATGACATAGATGAGACCTTCCTCTCATAGTTTCATTCCATTTTTATAAGGAAAAAAAGCACCACATTGTCTGAATCTCCGTCTTTGTAACTGCACTAAGATTTAAAATCTAATATTTCAAACCATATCTGAGTAATAAAGCAGTTCAGTTGTTCTCCAGTCCACTCACAAGAAACTGAAAAAATGCTTAGTTCCGGTTTTTCAAACTATTTTCCACAATAACTTACAAAATTTCTCAGTTCAGGCCTTAATAGGGGAACTTCAAAAACCCCCAAAGGTTCAAAAGTTAAGATTCTTTAGCAGAAGAGTGACTAGAATTGTGCCATCATCATTCTTGCATTCAGTCCCTTATGTAATCTGCAGTTCCTCTAAGTGTCAATCACACTCTGACAAACCAGTTGTATTAATTTATCATCTGGATGTCCATCCATCCATTATCCAACCCGCTATATCCTAACTACAGGGTCACGGGGTTCTGCTGGAGCCAATCCCAGCCAACACAGGGCGCAAGGCAGGAAACAAACCCCAAGGGCACACTAGGGACAATTTCGAATAGCGAACCCGGGTCTCCTAACTGCGAGGCAGCAGCACTACCCACTGCGTCACCCTGCCACCCTCATCTGGATGTCTTGAGTCCATATTCAGCCCGATCCTGTTTAAAGGTTAAGCTTTTGCCAGTGGGCCAGGGTGGTCTGGTTTGCTTTTGCTGACAACACCAAGCCCACCATCAAGCCTGAAAACTAAAGCAGTACAATAGCCATCCATTTATTTTATAGTATAAGGTTTTGGGAACCTAGAGCTATTCTAGCAGAAAAAAAGCACTTAGCGGGGAGCTCAGTCAGGATACTGCAAGGGTGTGGAGGATTTCATTGCAGACACAGATACAAATGACAGTACACACTAAAGAGAAGTAGCCATCTCTATATATAATCTTCATTTGGATCTTGATCTTTGTCCGCGAATGAATTAGAAGAAGAAGCACTAGATGGCAGTAGAGAGACAGCTAAAACATAGGCATTGCATTAAGAATCTCCTCCAGGCTTATACTACTGAAGGCTGTAGTACTCCAGTCACACCTCAAAACACAGACATTCAAACTAAACAAGTTGTTGTGCTTTAAATTAACTAAAGGGATCGTCATTTAGATCTTGATCTTTGTTTGTCCGCGAATTCCACGCATGCGTAGACCACCTTCCAGTTTAGTACGTTGTTACTCACGGATATCAACAATGTGCCAGAATAACAAAAGGGGTGGTGGACAGTGTTACGCTGGTTAGCTCCTGAGGCCTGGTTAGAGAATGAGATTGCCGAAGATAAAAGGTACGTGCCTACGTAACATATGAATGAAAGAAAGACAGTGGGTAAAATGAATGACAACGCAACAGCACGTTCCGGAAATTATTATTGTTACGTTGTAGCCGGCGAGTGCTGTGCGTCTCACAGTTGTACCGTGCCTTGCTCACATGTCAGTGAAGTGATCCCTATTTATGCTTTAAAGAGCCTGGATACCTATGTGTCCCCCTTTTATAACCATTGCTCCGTGTATATTGCCTTACTCTTTGGATTGCCACAAAGCAACCTGCGAGATTGGAGAAAGGTTGAGAAGACATCGTGAGAGGAAACGAGAGCATCGTGAAAACGAGACGGACTGTGAACGGACAGAAGCAGAAATGCTCCTACACCACCACATAATTACTATTTGGACAGTGATTCCGATTAGGCCGTTCCTATCGAATCAATGTCCAAGGGTTTTCTTTTGTAATTTTGTTTCCCTTATAAAAAATCATAATGCTGTGCAACAAAGGGCCCAGTTCACGACTGGCAGCCGCGTTTAAATAGGGAGCCCTTCACAGACAACTTTAACACGCGCAACGTAGTTGGGCGCACATGGCTAGTTTCAGTATAATTTTCAATTGTTTGAATACTAGTTGTGTAATGCACTGTTTCCCCATGAAGGCCCAATATTGCCAGCATCCTACAACCAGGAATTTAACTGAGCAAATCTGAAAATGACTGCTAGCAAGCACCACTTTCAATAATCAAAGCATTTTAAAACAAATAAGAGCAAAACGTTTAAACCCTAATAACCTTTGCTGTAAAATTTGGATTGACGTAAGTAAGGTATAAAGCAGGGGTGTCAAACTCCGGTCCTGGAGGGCCACAATGGCTGCAGGTTTGCATTCTAACCATCTTCTTAATTAGTGACCAGTTTTTGCTGCTAATTAACTTCTTTTGTTTTAATTAACTTGTCTCAGGCCCCTTATTTGTTTATTTTTCCTTAATTAGCAACCAAACAATAACAAGACACAAAACAAGCCACCACATGACCAGCTCATTTGTGCTCATTACACTGTATCTGAAAATAAAGAAAGGTGAAGGTTTCAGTAAGGTTGATCTCTCAGGTCACTAAAACATTTTGACAGTTTTCTTAGAAAAAACAGAAAATCAACAGTTTTGGAAATGTCTGCTGTGGCAGAATGAGGACAGCAACAAGCTATGGAATTAAATAACGGGGGTTTAATTAACAGCAAGAATTGGCTTCTCATTAAGAACCTGATTGGAGTGAAATTGGGTTTGTAGCCTGAATTTAGCTGGTCATCTGTTGGCTCATTTTACATCTCATTTCTATTTGGCTGTCATTTAATGAAGGAAAGAATCCAGAGGACCAAACTCCTTAAAAACAGGGCTAATATAATGAAGGTAAAAGAAGTTAGTTAGCTTTGAAAACCTTTCAATGATTAGGAAAAGAGTCAGAATGAAAACCTGCAGCCACTGTGGCCCTTCAGCCCTGGAGTTCGACAACACTGGTATAAAGTATACAATGACAGCATGTTAATTAAAACTGATGTCCAGTTAAGGATATTCTGTAGAACAGTGCCATCTGGTGGGTCGTCACTTATCAAGTCTGTTGTACTTTTTTTGAACTGGCTGTACACCCTCCTAGCAATGAACTATGCTAATGACGGAGACACTGACACACCTAAACACTGTTTAATGGAAACACTTAAATAGTAAAAGCTTCATTCATCTGCTGCAGTCATTTTTGAATTGCTGTAATCTGCAGCTTGCAGTTTAGGTTACTGGTTAAAACACCACATTCTAAAGCACCAGAATGTGGACTTATTGTGTGACCCTGAGCGAATCATTTAACAAGTGCACTAGAGCGCTGCAAAACACCTTTTTGTAGTCTTTATTGTCTTCACTTTAGAAATGAGTTATATAAAGGATAAAATCTGTCTGTTGTTTATGTAAAACCGAGATTTAAGTTCATCATGGTAAGACATTATTCAGTGTTACGCAACAACAGAGGATGCTACTGCTGAAGAGAAGAGAAGTTCTTCAGATCTTGAATTATAATTCTTTGTTCAAACTTGGATGTCCAGCTTATGCCTACGAGAGACATCCCTGCGATGTTACTTGGTCTTGCATCAATTATCTTATCTGACACATTCCAAAGAGGGGCCCACTGAAAAAGAAATTGATATTAAGAGTGTTTGGCAGTGGCTTGCTAAGCAGGACTTTCCACCCTGACAAAATGTAAAATGCCAGTCTGTCCTACAGCTGAAAAGAACATTTTAGTGAACTGTTGAACCCTGGAGGGAGGTAAGTAGAATACACTCTAGTATAAACTAGACATGAATTAGAAATTTGTAAAAGACCTCCATCATAGATAGAAGTTCTCCAGTTCATGAAGTAGATGAAGAATGCCAAAGCTTGCAGTTTTCTGAATGGTACCTTAGTAAGAATTAATCAAAGTGATATAATACCATTAATCTGTGACTTCTGTGCAGAAATCTGTAATGATCATGAAGAGCTGGAATATATCTTGGGTACACACAGTCTGCCTGTTAAAAATGTTAATGGAAAACTGATACAGTGCATCCGGAAAGTATTCATAGCGCATCACTTTTTCCACATTTTGGATTAAATTAATTTTTTTCTCAGAATTCTACACACAACACCCCATAATGACAATGTGAAAAAGTTTACTTGAGGTTTTTGCAAATTTATTAAAAATAAAAAAACTGAGAAATCACATGTACATAAGTATTCACAGCCTTTGCCATGAAACTCAAAATTGAGCTCAGGTGCATCATGTTTCCCCTGATCATCCTTGAGATGTTTCTGCAGCTTAATTCGAGTTCACCTGTGGTAAATTCAGTTGATTGGACATGATTTGGAAAGACACACACCTGTCTACTGTATATAAGGTACCACAGTTGACAGTTCATGCCTGAGCACAAACCAAGCATGAAGTCAAAGGAATTGTCTGCAGACCTCCGAGACAGGATTGTCTCGAGGCACAAATCTGGGGAAGGTTACAGAAAAATTTCTGCAGCTTTGAAGGTCCCAATGAGCACAGTGGCCTCCATCATCCATAAGTGGAAGAAGTTCGAAACCACCAGGACTCTTCCTAAATCTGGCCGGCCATCTAAACTGAGCGATCGGGGGAGAAGGTGACCAAGAACCTGATGGTCACTCTGTCAGAGCTCCAGAGGTCCTCTGTGGAGAGAGGAGAACCTTCCAAAAGGACAACCATCTCTGCAGTAATCCACCAATCAGGCCTGTATGGTAGAGTGGCCAGACGGAAGCCACTCCTTAGTAAAAGGCACATGGCAGCCCACCTGGAGTTTGCAAAACGCACCTGAAGGACTCTCAGACCATGAGAAACACAATTCTCTGGTCTGATGAGACAAAGATTGAAATCTTTGGTGTGAATGCCAGGCGTCACGTTTGGAGGAAACGAGGCTCCGCTCATCACCAGGCCAATACCATCCCTACAGTGAAGCATGGTGGTGGCAGCATCATGCTGTGGGGATGTTTTTCAGCGGCAGGAACTGGGAGACTAGTCAGGATAAAGGGAAAGATGACTGCAGCAATGTACAGAGACATCCTGGATGAAAACCTGCTCCAGAACGCTCTTGACCTCAGACTGGGGCGACGGTTCGTCTTTCAGCAGGACAACGACCCTAAGCACACAGCCAAGATATCAAAGGAGTGGCTTCAGGACAACTCTGTGAATGTCCTTGAGTGGCTCAGCCAGAGCCCAGACTTAAATCAGATTGAACATCTCTGGAGAGATCTTAAAATGGCTGTGCACCGACGCTTCCCATCCAACCTGATGGAGCTTGAGAGGTGCTGCAAAGAGGAATGGGAGAAACTGGCCAAGGATAGGTGTGCCAAGCTTGTGGCATCATATTCAAAAAGACTTGAGGCTGTAATTGCTGCCAAAGGTGCATCGACAAAGTATTGAGCAAAGGCTGTGAATACTTATGTACATGTGATTTCTCAGTTTTTTTATTTTTAATAAATTTGCAAAAACCTCAAGTAAACTTTTTCACATTGTTATTATGGGATGCTGTGTGTAGAATTCTGAGGAAAAAAATGAATTTAATCCATTTTGGAATAAGACTGTAACATAAAAAAATGTGGAAAAAGTGATGTGCTGTGAATACTTTCTGGATGCACTGTAAGTGAGGTTTGCGGGAAATGTGGCTTGGAGAATTGGAGAAATTCCTTTTTTCCCCCTAAACATAAGTGTAAATGTACATGTTTTTGACTTCAAACCCCAAACCAGATCAGATTGGCCATATGTGTTTTAACCAGAGCACTCGTGGATGTGAGGAATAGAGGCCAGTTCAGATTACTGTTGATACATTTAGGGATCTTTTATACAACAACCAGAAAGGGGCTGATAGAAAGAGATACGATGTGAATAAGTTAGTAGGAAAGCAGCTATACAGTACAACTCCAAAATGTAGACGGCTCAGTGGAATGCAATTGGCCACATCTTATAATGGGACTTCCAACTCCAGTCCTGGAGGGCTCCAGGTTTTCATTCTAACCCTTTTCCTAATCAGTGTCCTGTTTTGGCTGCTAATTAACTTCTTTTGAGTTCATTTTAATAGTCTTGCTCTTGAAGGCTCAGACCCCTTAATTGTTTCTTTTTCCTTAATTAGTAGCCAAACAATAATGACATACAAAATGAGCCAAAACATGAATAGCAAACTGTGTCCATCACACAAATATTTGAAAATAAAGAAAGGTGAAGGTCTCAAGAGTGGTGATCTGCACAGCTCCCAAAACATTTTAACAGTGCTCTTAGAAAAGAGAAAATCAACAATTTCTGAAATGTATAGTATTGCGCAATGAGAGCAGCAACAAGCCATGGAATTAAAGAACAGGTTTAATTAACAACAAGAATGGGCACCCTGATTTAATTGGTCTTCTGTTGGCTCACTCACTTCACAGTTCATTTCTGTTTGGGTGACATTTAAGGAAAGAAATGAAGCAATTCAGAGGAATGATGAAGAAATTCAGGTGAACAAATCTTAAAAAACAAAACAACTAAAATGAAAGGAGTTAATTAGCAGTGAAAACTGGTCACCAATTAAGAAAAGGGTTAGAATGAAAACCTGCAGCCACTGCGGCTCAAGTTACAGCAGGGTCAAGTAGTGAGCTTGACGGAAGAAGCAATGAATTAGAGTGTGTTAGAGTGTTTTAAAGGCAGGAGTGGACATCTTGTTATTGGTTTCTTGGGTGCAGATACACTCATCCTTTCAGATTGAGCATTGGTGCAAAGCTCAGTCCTTCAGCATTGTCAATTCTTGAGTTATAACTCTTTGTTGAAACTTGGATGTCCAGCTTATGCCTACGAGAAAAATCCCTGCGATGTTACTTGGTCTTGCATCAGTAATCTTATCTGACACATTCCAAAGAAGGGCCCACTGAAAAAGAAATTGATATTAAGAGTGTTTGGCAGTGGCTTGCTAAGCAGGACTTTCCACCCTGACAAAATGTAAAATGCCAGTCTGTCCTACAGCTGAAAAGAACATTTTAGTGAACTTTTGAACCCTGGAGGGAGGTAAGTAGAATACACTCTAATATAAACTAGACATGAATTAGAAATTTGTGAAAGACCTCCATCATAGATAGAAGTTCTCCAGTTCATAAAGTAGATGAAGAATGCCAAAGCTTGCAGTTTTCTGAATGGTACCTCAGTAAGAATTAATTAAAGTGATATAATACCGTTAATCTGTGACTTCTGTGCAGAAATCTGTAATGATCATGAAGAGCTGGAATATATCTTGGGTACACACAGTGAATTAGAAATTTGTGAAAGACCTCCATCATAGATAGAAGTTCCCCAGGTCATAAAGTAGATGAAGAATGCCAAAGCTGCAGGTGTCGGTAAGATCACTGTAGCGATTCTCAAAGCAGTCCTGAATGTGGTGGTGGATATACAGTATTTAACCATCTGCATGTGGGGTTTGTAGGGTCATCATTGTCACGTGTTCAGAGTAAAGTGAAATTCTTACTTGCATTCTGTTTAGAGAAATTATGAAAAGTGTAACTTTTCCTAAGTATTGGAAGGTAGTATTTATAGTTAAAATCTCCCAGAAGGGTGATCTTAGTAATTGTGATAAGTGGATGTGAATCACACTCATGGCAACTCTTGGTAAGGTTATCAGGAAGAAAGCAAGCTGGATTTTGGCCTAATAGTTCCTGTATTTATTAAATCAGTAACATAAACATAATAACAGAACAATCAGCTGCGTGTCAGTCAACCTTTTATCTGCTTATTGTACACTATTAAAAAGCATTTGAGAGGATATATATAGAAAGTACTACATGAGGTCTCCCTAGGAAACTTATTGATCTTCCAGTTTAGGTTTGTTGCATAATGGTGAACTTAGTAGGTCCTTCAAAACATAACATTTTCTATGTGAGGCAAAGATGTCCTCCCTCTCCAGTCTTGTTTTTATTAGTTTTCCCCACAGTATGGAAAAGAGCATTTGGGGAGAAGCTGACTATCTTGGGGACTAAAACAACCTTAGAAGACCTAGCTCTATGGCATGAGTCAAAAAAGGTTGGTCTCCATATAAAATGCAACAGGAAGTCCCATTGAAAGCATGAAATTTTACAGGAAGTGGTTTCAAGAAACCACAGAATGAATTTAAGATATCTTCAAATGCATGCAAGGTCAATTTGAGATATCTTCAAATACATGGTTGATATCTTAAAATGTACAAGGATATATTTTGAGAAATCAGAAAACAAGTTTTAGATATCTTAAAAGATAAAGTGCATTCTAAGATATCTAAAATTAATTCCAAGATATCTCTAAATATTAATTGTGTTTGCCAAATCGTTAGTTAATAGTGAGATTTAATAAAGCTACAGATCTTTATTAACCATTGTGTATAGCACAAATGTAAGCTCTGGTGACCTAAGGAAACCTCAAATGTGAATTTGTGGAAAATAACAAATCAGAAAGATATGAACACTGAACTTAAAACACAAGTTAAGCTGGATTGGAAATGTGATAGGGCACTATGTAAGGCTGCACTTCACTGGACAAGAAAAAGAGGAAAACCTAGAAATTCATGAAGAAAAATACCATCAGAAAATGGAAATAAATGCTGGAGTTAATTGAAGATTGCTGCTAGTGACTGGACAAGGTGGAACAGCTTTATGGATTACATATGTTCCTGTCAGGATGATGGAAAGTTAAAGATAAGAGTAAGTAAGACAATGATGTGTTACTTGGCATGGCATCTGATTAGCTCAGGACCACAATGCATCACTGATTGAACAGGACACCCAGCTCCCAACTGTGCAATAGATGTGTGACACACATTGCTGTAGAAGGGCCGGCAGCACAATTAAAGACTTGACCTACCTACACAGCCCTTTGTCTTCCATATCGGTTCTAACAAATAGATCAGGACCACAAGCACTTATAGCAGTCCATTAAGGGGACAGTGTTTTTTGTTGGGTCATAAGGCTACTAAATAGCCATTTGTACTGCCAAGTACTTGAGCGTACCTGATCTGTGTTTCTTATGTCTATGGTAGATTTTTATCTATCGCTGGATGAATTAATTGTCTGTTGGCATTGTACAATTGTCAGGATCTGTGGATGTTCTTGTACTGCATGATGCATATAACAATAACTTTGAATTTGTAAATCATACAAGACTTTTTTAGGTGTATTTATTAAGAATTTCAAAACAAATTACATCACTTTTCTACATAGTTACCTTCCTTTGCCCAATTACTACTTCTCCCTCCTTCACCATTTCCAACGAAAATATAAAAGTGTGGAAACTTTTTGAACATCCCTCATATTGTGTTGCAAAGAACTAATCTATTTACATTGCTTATCAAAATTGTGTCATATTATACAGTATGTATCTTCAGTACTATGTAACTAAAGTATTTACTTTCCAAAATGTTACCCACTGATTAGGGTGATTGCCTCTCTACTGAAACTGAACATCTTAGAGTTGTGAAGCTGGCCTACTATGTAGCAATACAACAAAGTGATTGATTAATGTTGGGTATACAGCATGTGATTTTGGTACAATTGTTTCCAAATTGATTTGCATTTTGCAGCTAATTTTCAGCTTCATCAGCCATCATTACATGTGAAGTATAAGAGGGGTTGTGATGCCCAGTTGTATCTTACATTTGAGCTGTTGTATGATCAGAAGAATTTCTGTCATGTCAAAAAATTAAATTGACTGTCTTGTAGTGCGAGAAGTCTCACCAGAAAATTTCCCGAAATTCATTGCGCAGCAACTGCAATACATTGTACATTGGGTATTGCCATTGTCATGCTCATGTTCCACATTTTTATCATATACAAACACACATACAACTATAAATTGCCAAAAACAAAAGTATCTTAGGAAACATTTACTGGAAATGAAAGAAACAAAAACAACAATAAACTATAAAGAAGACTATGTAGCTCCAGTTCTCTCTCTAACATATACAAACCATACTGTCTGTATATTTCCAACCATCCTCATGTCCAGTTATGTCTTGACATTGTGGTTTCAGAGCACAGTACAACAAGAGTCAGCAATGCAGCTCTTTCCTTTGTTATAATAATAATAATAATGATGCATTTTATTTATAGGTCACTTTACATTAGTTAATCTCAAAGTGCTACATAAAAAAGTTTAAATAAAGACAAAGCAAGATAAAAACAGAGATAAAACAATAATAATTAGTAGCATTCTTGTTAATAAGCTTTCCTAAATAGAAAAGTCTTTAGCTGTTTTTTAAAACAGCCTACAGTCTGCTGTGTTCGTATGCTCTCTGGTAGGGCATTTCAGCGCCGTGGAGCAGCGGCTACAAAGGCTCGGTCACCCATTGTACAAAGTTTGGTCATAGGGGGGTGAAGGTGGTAGGTATTTACAAAACGGAGGTTTCTTGTAATGGATTGTAGTATAAGGAGTTCCTTAAGATATTGTGGAGCATTTCCATGGATACACTGGTGAGTGAACAAACATAGAGGTGGATAGGGAGCCAATGAAGTGACCAAAGGATTGGTGAAATGTGTTCATATTTCCGCACCCTCATCAGGAGAAGCCATTTTGAGAAGCCTGTGGCCATATTGTTTTTGAATGGGTAAAGCTTTATTGCAAAATTTTTCAAAAGATAAAGCTGTCCATCAGGCCATATACATCTATAGTCTGAGCACCCAGGTCACGGCATGTCAATTGGACCGAATGTGCTTTTATGGTTTGAGCACACATATGACAGGTTACTCTATCATGCAGTGTGAGTAGTTGTTGACCACAATTTTAAAAAACTGCATAGTGCATGCACCAGCATAAAGATACATACCTTTAAGTAATACAGATATCTCTTATATATATTTCTCTTCTGGTTCATCCTGCTTCCTCTTCAAACCCAGTCCGGCCCAGACACAGCCCACACGGCATTTCTCGATTCCTATTCGTCCTCTTCCAAACCCTTCCCCACACTGCCTGTGGCCTCCCATACACCCCCATGCCGCTTTTCTCAAGTGCTGTTCCTCTTTCGGACTACCGCGTTCCCCGCTCCTCTCTCATGACCCCATTGGTGTCACGTCACCACCCGATATCTAGTCTGACCGCGTGACCTTTCACTTTGGGCATGTCTGTGCCTGGGAGTCTTTTACGTAGCCTGCTACAGGAAGGTACTCTCTCGGCCATTCCCATTGGTATCGCTCCTTGCTATTTTCGTTAAACTGCGACGGTTGTTTCCTAAGCTTATGTTATAAAATGAACAACAGTATCTTCTCTTTCGATGGGTTTTTGTACAACGTCATCTGTATTCCGGGATCCGGCAACTGCCTGTTCCTATCAGTGGGTTATTTCTTGACACAAACAGTTGACGAAGGCAATGCACTCTCACTACAACATAGGACAGTAGATTTCATTGCATCACATTGGGACAGATTTTGAGACGTTCTTCCTGTTATTCTTTCCAACGCAAGTCCAGTTATCACAACAAGTCATGAGTACTATCAATACATGGCAACATCTACACTTTATGGTGGTGAAGCTGAAATTCAAGCTCTTTCCAAGATTAGATCTTTCGACTCATTATCTGTCGTCTGCAGCAAAACACCTATTCACAACTGTGCCTTTCAAGAAGTATTTCTTTCTTCTTGATTTCTGAATTCCTTTCTCACCATTTTCCGTTCCGTTCCGTATGCTACGGCGGGCGTCCACTAGTTGCACAATATACTTTTATGAAAAATTTATGAAAAATGCTGCTCATTTACAAGGTGAAACACTGTATGAACACAATTAAAGTGACAACATAAGTGCACAGCAAGCATACATCTAATACAGGATCTTCTATAAAACTATACATGATCACAATTGTGTGTGGATTTTGTTGGCTATAGCCTTGTGAATAAAATCTCTATGAGTAAAACCCCAGTCACCAGGGAGGAATCTAATTGGTCAGGTCAACACATCCACTATCTCTCTAGTGATCCTCCCTAAGATAGCAGAGGTGAGACGCGAACTCAGGACACTTGAATCAGAGCCACCAGTTCTATTGCTTAACTAAAGAAAATTTCAGTCAGTCAGCAGAAGTTTTCACCACCTCACGTATGACATGGTTTTCCTGTGTAGCAGCTCTGTTCTCAGCCTGGCTGTACATACTGCCAGTTACTGCCTCCATCACACTACAAGACTTTTCTAGCAATTTTCAGTGGTGGCCTTCATTTTTGAAATCTTAGCAATGGCCGATAGCTGGCAGTGATGCAATGTGACATTCCCAGTCATAGTACTATACAACTACTCATGACAAAAATCAAAGGTTTGATTTTCTCACAGGCAGCTGGAGCAAGAACCTGTTGTATGCAAGAGTTGAAAACCAATTAGTGTTCTGCTGGAAATATAATGCATACAGTGCCCACAAAGAAGAGTCCAATCAAATATACAAGAAAAGGAAGAGCAAAAAAAAAAGAGCAAAGAAGGCATCAGAAAATGAAGGGAAACAGGTGTTCTGGAACACCCAAACAGAAGAGAAGCTCCTTGAACTTTGGGGCCAGCACAAATGTCTATGCAGTGTCCTGTCCTTGTTGTACCATGACAAAGTGAAGAAAGAATCAATGCTTCATGCTGATAGGCTGCTAAACTGTGTTGACTTTGAAATACTTTTGTGGTACAATAGAACATTTGAAAATGTGCTGAGAAGTTGTGAGGGAGTCATGTGGGTCATCATGCTCTGTGATTCCTAATTGTGTAAACCGATACTCTCAAAGCAAGGCATTTTGATCTAGTAATGGTAATCACTAAGTATGACAAGCTGTTTCACCTGAAGTTGTACAGAGTGACATGTGGCCTCAGCAGAAGCAGACTGAAGGTAGACCAGTGGTCTATGGAGTTCAGCACATGTCTTCAATGTGAGCTTCTAAGGCCAGGGTTATACTTCACGCGACGCGGCGCATGCTGCAGCAGACGCTCCTGCTATGCCAGTGTTGTACTGTTTATACTTGCGCACGTACTTTATGTAAATCTGGAGGAATCCACCAGGAGGCAGTGCGAGATATTATCACAGTGAGAACAGGTTCGGCTTTGTTGTGTTGTGAATTGCCTCGAACACCCATTAAATGACACCTTACCGCTATATCTCTGAAAAGGATGTTTAATGATTAAATCCATCAGTCCAGGGATTTATCCATTCCAGCTAGCATTGGGCACGAGGCAGAAACAATCCCTGGACGAGGCATCAGCTCATCGCAAGGTCAATACAAGCACTCACATACACTAGCGTCATTTTAGTGTAACCAAATCTGCATATCTTTGGAAGGAAACCGGAGGAAACTGAGGAAAACCCAGTAGGAAAACATGTAAACTCCAGGCAGGGAATATCAGCGACGTGACTCCCTGCAAGACAGCAGCGCTAACGCTCCACCACCGTGTCAACCACATGTGTGTAATTATTAACAGTATTCATTATTTAAACTAAATTATCGATTTATCTGTAACATGTAACATACATACTTTAATGTACTTCATCATAAAAGTGATATCAAGTATAAATCTAAGGATTCTAAATGTGCAGAAAGTTGGAATATCATACATTTAATGTGCTTGATGTGGCGATATATAGCTGGCGATCTGCTGCTGTCAGGATTGGATGGAAGCCCTAGGAAAAAAGACTGCATGTGAGACTTTTAAAACGTATCTTGTCATTACGATTGGGAATATGCGACACTTGAATATAAAGCACCATGAATACATATGTATGTTGGCATTTTGCTTCACCACATTGAACCATTCATCAAACATCAAAGCGCGCACACCGATCTCGTAGGATCTGCAAAGCTTTCTGTCACATGTAGATAGTAAACAGAGACTCTGATGTCACATTCCAACTTTTAGCACACTGCGCCCCCCGACTTTTTGCTGGTACTGCAACTCGCGCATGCGTCTCGTTAATTTCTGAGGACCTGCTCAGAGGACGCATCAAATGAACGTTGAGAACGCGTGGCAGCCATGATGTGGGCGCGTACACGTTCTCAGCGTGAAGTATAAACGGGCCCTAAGAGTTAGAAATTAACACAGAGAGTGATCATGGTGGGTGCCACCAGTGGAGCCTGACCAAACTTGAGATTCTGTACTAAAACCCATACATTTTAAAATGATTAGCTTTTAAATGTTTAAATGTTAGGTAGAATACCAGTGGCAGCTGCATGGTCTTTTGGCCTTGGAATGCCTGCAGATTGTTTTTTTTTTTTGTTTTCCCCTTGTCCAGGCCATCTGACCTAATCATTGAATTCACCTTTACATTGTGACCACATGGGGAGCCAGAGAGCCCCAAACCCAAGACACAGTAAAGCACCAGACGTTTTTTGAATAAATGATTTTTATCCTTCTAAAGCACCTTCCAATAATCACCTTTCCAACAATCTGACACAATTAAACAATAAATGAAACAATTCTTCTTCCTCACTACCTCTGCTGAGTATTGCCTGATGTCTCCCAACTCTGACTCAGCGATATGAGGCATCGGACTGTCTTTTATGCTGGACACAGAATTTGCCATATCAAATCCTCCAGGAAACACTTCAGGGCCATAAAAAAGTAGGGAGGTCCCAAGTACTCCTGTGGGTGTCTCAGCTGGGTTACCAGATATCTTTATTGTCACTGTGATAGATGCCTTAGAAAAAAGTATATAAGAATAAACAAACTAAGTGAACATTAAACTATGAGAAGCACTGTTCCTATTAACAGTTCCAAGTATACACAGAGTTAAAGTAAAGATTAACATGTAAGTATAAATAGATAAATACTAAATGAAGTCATGGTAAAGATTACAGTCAATGTAATGGTTATGAGTTCCACATGGGTCATGTATAGGTGTGTGATTATGTGTGTTTTAAATGCAAATGTTCAGTTCAGTCAGTGCTGGTTTCAGTTATAGGAAGGGGCAGTGATCACCATGCATTTGCTGTGCTGTCTGTGTATGAGGGATGGAACCACTGCAAATCCTCAGCTTTTCTCAGTCTGTCTGCTATAATATGCCAGCCGTGTACAAATTTATTTCCTTGGCCCACCGGCCAGTTTACTTGCATCTTCGCAATGCCTTCCCATCCAGGTACAGTGCATCCGGAAAGTATTCACAGCGCATCACTTTTTCCACATTTTGTTATGTTACAGCCTTATTCCAAAATGGATTAAATTCTTTTTTCCTCAGAATTCTACACACAACAGCCCATAATGACAACGTGAAAAAAGTTTACTTGAGATTTTTGCAAATTTATTAAAAATAAAAAAATTGAGAAAGCACATGTACATAAGTATTCACAGCTTTTGCCATGAAGCTTAAAATTGAGCTCAGGTGCATCCTGTTTCCCCTGATCATCCTTGAGATGTTTCTGCAGCTTAATTGGAGTCCACCTGTGGTAAATTCAGTTGATTGGACATGATTTGGAAAGGCACACACCTGTCTATATAAGGTCCCACAGTTGACAGTTCATGTCAGAGCACAAACCAAGCATGAAGTCAAAAGAATTCTCTGTAGACCTCCGAGACAGGATTGTCTCGAGGCACAAATCTGGGGAAGGTTACAGAAAAATTTCTGCTGCTTTGAAGGTCCCAATGAGCACAGTGGCCTCCATCATCCGTAAGTGGAAGAAGTTCGAAACCACCAGGACTCTTCCTAGAGCTGGCCGGTCAATACCATCCCTACAGTGAAGCATGGTGGTGGCAGCATCATGCTGTGGGGATGATTTTCAGCGGCAGGAATTGAGAGACTAGTCAGGATAAAGGGAAAGATGACTGCAGCAGTGTACAGAGACATCCTGGATGAAAACCTGCTCCAGAGCGCTCTTGACCTCAGACTGGAGCGACGGTTCATCTTTCAGCAGGACAACGACCCTAAACACACAGCCAAGATATTAAAGGAGTGGCTTCAGGGCAACTCTGTGAATGTCCTTAAGTGGCCCAGCCAGAGCCCAGACTTGAATCAGATTGAACATCTCTGGAGAGATCTTAAAATGGCTGTCCACCGACGCTTCCCATCCAACCTGATGGAGCTTGAGAGGTGCTAAAAAGAGGAATGGGCGAAACTGGCCAAGGATAGGTGTGCCAAGCTTGTGGCATCTTATTCAAAAAGACTTGAGGCTGTAATTGCTGCCAAAAGTGCATCGACAGAGTATTGAGCAAAGGCTGTGAATACTTATGTACATGTGATTTCTCAGTTTTTTTATTTTTAATAAATTTGCAAAAACCTCAAGTAAACTTTTTTCACGTTGTCATTATGGGGTGTTGTGTGTAGAATTCTGAGGAAAAAATGAATTTAATCCATTTTGGAATAAGGCTGGTAACATAACAAAATGTGGAAAAAGTGATGCGCTGTGAATACTTTCCAGATGCACTGTAAATTGGATATCCTCTGATCCAGCAGGGATGCCCATTCTCCTCCTACAAAAGACTTACAATACGATAAAAGGACTCCCTTTTTGTACAGATTATATGTCTCTGATATGTAAGTTCATATTGATTTATTTTTTGTTACGTTTTCATTAATACTCACATAATTTAATTTCTGTTTTCTTTTCTTGTAACTATTTCTTTCACATCTTGTAAAGCACTTTGAGCTACATCCTGTGTGGCTCTGAAAATGTGCTAAAGAAATAAATGTTGTTTTTGTTCACCCAAGAATTGTATATTTTACAAAGGAACAGAGTTTAGTTTTCCTAAAATAATCTTTTTTGACTAGATCATGATCAGAGGTCATTGAAGATGACCTTTATAAGACAGTTATAATGGTGACATGGAAGGACCGCCGTCCCAACTGGGTTGGATAGTGATGCCCTACCCTATTGGGAGGCCATAATGGATGGACAGTATAATGGAAGGAGCAACCCAGCCAGGATGGCTGATTTCTATCCCAGTTGGGGTGTACTGAATGGACTGGGACAGTTGAACCCCCAACGCGGGAGGTGGCAGTGCTTCTCCAGTTAGTTCCCAGTTTGGATACCTGCAGGGTATCATGGGACCCACAGTCTTGAAAGGTGACTCTGTCAGGGTCCCTAGGTGCCACAGGCACACCCTGACACTGGGAATACTCCTAGGTCTTGTATGAATCATGTCACCTTACTTCCATTTGGAGAGTCAGAGTCAGAGGTGGAGAACAAAACTCACCTGGAGGAGTGAAAGGAGAGGAAAGAAGAGAAAGCAATTGTGCTTGTGTGAGTGCTTAATCTTTGTGCATTGTCAAAATAAATTATGAGTTGAACCTGGGAATTTGTAATTGTCATTGTGTTTGGGACTTGGGGGCTCAGCACAGTCAACATCTGAAGATTCTCAAATGTTATACCTGCACACGTGGAGAGGAATATGAGAGAATTTATGGGGTTAAGCTGTGGTGGAATCTTAAATCTCTTAATAATCAACGGGTTTGTTGGATATTTACAGAAAAACAGGATCCAGAAACAAAGATGAGGAAAAAATAAAAAATGATATCTCCCAACATGCTCCCTTAATTTGAGAGTGTTATACTACTCAATTACAATAGTGATTCTTATTACCAAATCAAAATGAAGGTCAATTGTTTACTTTTTTGTTTTTTTTTAACAATTTTAGGAGACAAATGGGTTAAGTGACATTGACATCACAAAAGGATAAAAAGTTTTAAAAAAGTTTAAAGTCCAGGGGCCTCATGCATAAACAGTGTGTACGCACAGAAATGTCCGCTCGGTTTTGCAGACTGGCGGCACCCAGCGTCAAAGCAGTGCTACTGTTCCTGTGTGGTTTATCTTTATTTCTTAGGGCCACATTCTTTCTGCGGCTTTATAAATACACTTGAAACTAACCGCATATTGTTTATTAGTGTAATGCATCTGATTGTAATTAACCTGTAACAATATAATGGTCCAGGGAATAGCCATAGTATTCCAAATACCATAACTGCTTTAGCTTGTTACTCTCACTGCACCTTTTTTTTCTTCTTTCAGCTGCTCCCATTAGGGGTTGTCACAGCGGATCATCTTTTTCCATATTACTCTCACTGCATCACTCAGAGTATTTATATCACTGTATCTGAGTGGGGAATCACAGCAGCAGCTGATCGGAAAGAGAAATATCAGTATACACCATCAAGCCCACCCTGCCTCAGCCACAGCAAAACGTTTCAAAGCTTTTCATGTACGGACCTCGCGGTTCAGAAACAGTCAATCAGTCCATCAATTGCTCCTTGTAGAACTGTTTGTACTTATAAGTACTACTAACCCACTGTAAATTTGCACTACAGTTATAATATTGCACAACCTGCGCCACTTTATAAAGCGCATATTTATATATGATGACGATATAGTTTTTAAGATGAAATGCATCAAAATACATTGATTATATTATGTAGATAAAACTTTAACTTCATTTAAATAATATGTATTGTTTATAATTAAACATGTGAGGACACGGTTCTGCAGCGCTAGCTAGTTCACGGATTGTTCCTACCTTGTGCTGTATTCTTTCTGGGGCTGACACGACACTGGAAGGATAGATGGATAGAATAATTAAAGTTGTACTACAAAAATATTTCAATGTTCCGTAAAAGTTTTCAAGAATCGTCGTTGTAAGCTTACAGATAGCTTAACGTCTATTACAGAGCTGATTGTGTGGCGATTGGGTATGTGGAGAAAGAAAAGTAAGGACAGGAATTGGAGATTAGTACGTTTGAAAGAGACAGTACTGCTATAATAATTTCATCGAAGGTCGCGCACAATCACGCACCGTATTCCCCTGTTTAATAACATGCTTTAACTCCTATCATCATGAAAAAGATATCACGTATACATCTCAGTATTTTAATTATTCAGAGAGCTGTAATATCACGAATGTAATGGATTCTGTGTCATGTCGGAGAAGGAGAAAGCGGAAGCATGTAGTGATTCACACACATAGAGCAAAAGATCAAATACAAAACAAAGCATTTAACGCGCTACTTTAATTACGATGTGATTTAAGAAACTGATTAATTAAATGATTTTAAGATAAAGTTTATGATGTTCTACTTTAATGACAAAATAAACTACGTAATTAATGTGGAAATTTCGAGATTGAAGTTGACATTTCATGCTTTTTTCCTACTGTGTGCCTTTTTTTTCTCTGTATCCTAATAAGCTTTCATATGACACTCAGGCGGTGGGCTACAACTCGCCTTTTCACAACGACTTTGATATGTGACAACATCTTCTTTATTTTGGGCACTGTGCGACTATGTCAGGTGATCAGCTTCCTTTTGTTGTTTATACCACTGTTTAAACCAGCAAATAGTAAGTTTTTCCTTGCCTCCACTTGGTATTCGCTGAAATTCTTCCATTTTCCCTCTTGCTTTTTTCATTGTCTTTTCACAGAAGACTGAGCTTAAGGGCGATTTATATTGATTTGCATATTCATATAGATGTAATTCTGGGAGGAGTTGGGGGCGGGACAGAAGGCGCGTGCACGAGCGTTACTTTTCATGCTGACCGGGATTTATGGAGCGGAAGAACGTGGAAGTTGGAGTACGCACAGATTCCTGCATCTAGATTTTTCTGTGCATAAGCACATTTCGGCTTTTGTGCTTACGTCATATTATAGTGCGAATTCTACGCACGGTGTTATGCATGAGGCCCCCCCCACTTTATCCACCAGACTACACTTTATATTGTAAACTCAACATAACATGAAACTCCATCCATCCATTGTCTAGCCTGATTATCCAGTTGAAGTTAGCAGGGAGCTGGTGCCCATGATAGCAAAATCGGAAGCCAGCTATGTATGGGATACCAAGTCCATTGCATGGCACATTCACATTGGTACCCACACTGCAAATTTAAAATCATCAGTAAGGCTAAAATGAATTTCTTTGGAATATATCTATCTATATTGTCAAGCTTGGGTCAAAAAGTTGCACAGGAGAGTAGAGGAGGTTTTCCAAGGTGTAGAAACTTTATTGCTGTTCAGTTAGATACAAACACAAGTCTCTTTCAGAGGCGATCCGGCCTCACAAGGAACAGCTGTCAAACTTGATTCCTGCTCAAAAGAACACAAAGTCTTCTTCATCAAGGAGGTACAGTGGCCAGAGAAGAGAGAGTCTGGGGGAAGAGAGGCAGGAGAGTGAGACCTCAGGATGACCGTGGCTCAGTCTTTTAAATGTTCGAAGCCCCGCATCACGTGGCAAGCCTGCAGCTGATCTCACAAAGAAGAGCTGTAAGAGTGTGTTTGTTTACAATTGAAAATGGTGTCCCTCTGCAGAAGCGGTCGCAATATAGATACTGTATATAAAATGCTAAGGACTGTCTGTCATGCAAAAATTCGTGAACCACTGGGCCTTAAACCTTGATTTTGGTCTTAATCTAGAGTTTATGACGTGACACACATAACACAATGCAAGAACTGGAGATGTGGGCTATTTCGGCCATGGACCTGGGGTCCTTTTCACAGCAAGCAGCGGCATGACCATGCACCCTGGCTGACAGGAAAAGAACAGTAATGCATGCACGCAGCTTGGTTGTCAGGAAAAGAACATCAGCGACATCTACTGACAGTGGATTGCATAGGCCAACCGATTGTTTCCAACAGAAATGGTAGCTGAAAACATGTGCAATAGAAAGTCATACTAGATCCAAAATTAGGGGTGCAGGCTTGCTTTATCACATTGTTGGGCTTTAGGACCTTCTCGTGGCAAGTAGCAGCATGACCACATGATGTGGCTGACAAGAAAAGTACAGTGGTGTGAACATGCGACATTGCTGACAGGAAAAGAACTGAAGTGAAATCTGTATAAAAATGTGATGCACGCTGCACCTGCTGACTGATTGTTTTAATCACAAACGCGGGTAATACACCCAAACTGCAAAAGATGGTCATATGCACAATTAGGGCATGACAATGGTGCTGTGTTTCGTGAGAAGTGTATGAACTAACTTTCTTTGAGGACCAGGGGTCTGAGTGTTTCCTAGTGCACAGGAATGCACCTAAAATCTGGAATAGCCTGCCAATAAGAATTCGCCAGTCTAATACAGTGGAGCACTTTAAAACACTGCTGAAAACACATTACTTTAACATGGCCTTCTCATAACTTCACTTTAACTTAATCCTGATACTCTGTATGTTCAATTCATCATAATAACTATTCATGGTGGCTCTAAAATCCGTACTGACCCCTACTCTCTCTTCTGTTTCTTCTACTTCTCTCTTCTTCCTGCGCCACCACCACCTACTCAAAGCATCATGATGCTTAAACAATGATGGATGGATTAAAAGCCAGAAGTCTACATGACCATCATCATCAAGTCCTTCTGTGAGAACCCAAATCCAAAGAGGACTGTTTCATTTATGTTAGGTAGAATGCCCAGAGGGGACTGGGCAGTCTAATGGTCTGGAATCCTTACAGATTTTATTTTTTTTTCTCCGGCCGTCTGGAGTTTTTTGGTGTTTTTTCTGTCCACCCTGGCCATTGGACCTTACTCTTATTCTATGTTAATTAATGTTGACTTATTTTATTTTCTTACTGTGTCTTTTATTTTTCTATTCTTCATTATGTAAAGCACTTTGAGCTACTTTTTGTATGAAAATGTGCTATATAAATAAATGTTGTTCTTGTTGTTGTAGTGTGAAATAAAACTTAATACCAGTGCTACTCCAAGTCTGGATTGTAAAGCCCGGAGCTGGAAGGAAAACAATAAATGTGCTGCCTATCACGAAACTCAACTTCCCAACACTTAACAACAATAAACAATGAAAGAAAACAACAGAAATCAAAGTAGAAACAGAAGGAAGCAAAAATGGCAGCAGGTGCTTCAAATTCACATTTATCCGATACTGATAATAAACTCAGCACCACCTAAAAATGTATGTGTGCACAATGATCACCTGGTTACACCGCAGTACAGTAACTCAGCTGACAGTTTAGTATCTTGAAATATTATCACATTTGTAATTCTACTGTAAAAATATACAGTCTAGAAGAGAAGGCTTGATTCTGTATTCTAAAATTATGTTCATGAAACTAACCTACATAAAGCAATTCAGTGAGGTTAAGTCCAAACCTGTTAGTAAAATAACCAAACATTAAGGGATCTCCTTAAACTTTTCAATCTGAGGACCCCCCACCCAAAAATAAAACCTGGTACTATACTAGGGCCCAAGTAGAAGTTCATTACCATAATGATATCAAAATCACAAATAGACAAAAAAATGGATGTAAATATATAATAGAAACAGCAAACAGTTTTGGTAACAGACTCCTGAGGGATGTCATTGCCAATGTAAATACCTAGTGCAAGCTTTAATGAAGTAGAAAGAAATTGATTCTTCAAGTGCAATGCAAGGATTTTTGAAAGGATAGTATAAATAGCCATTTAACTTAGTCACTTAAAATATGGTGGCAAAATGGAGACCAGGGTTCACACCCCAGGTTCTTCCTTGCGTGGGTCTTCCTATGAAGTCAGTAGATGGAATGTGAGAGCATGGGGGGTCATGAGGTTGCTGGAAAGGGTTGTGTGGCGCTCCCGATATCTATGCAAAAGGATGAGGGTCCAAGTCTTTAGAGTCCTGGTGCTCCCTGTCTTGCTATATGGTTGCGAAACATGGACGCTATCCAGTGACCTGAGACGAATACTGGACTCTTTTAGTACTGTGTCTTTCTGAAAAATCTTTGGTTACTGTTGGTTTGACTTTGTTTCAAATGAGCGGTTGCTCATGGAGTCCTGAATGAAGCACATTACCTGCATTGTGAGGTAGCATCAGTTACGGCACTATGGCCATGTGGCGCAATTCCCTGAGGGTGATACAACTCGTAGGATCCTCATTGTTGGGGACCCGAGTGGCTGGACCAGGCCAAGGGGTGGCCACGTAACACCTGGCTGCGGCAGATAGAGGGTCATTTCCGAGGGTGGGACTGGACCGCATGTCTGTTTGGGGGTTTGCCAACCGGGATCCCGAGCTGTTTCATCGTGTGGTGGGTGTGGCACGCACCGCACCCCAACTTGATTTGGTGCCAAATAAGGAATGAACCAATCAAAAAAATTATCGTAACTTTTTTTTATTTTAAGATAACATTACTGAAATGAGTTGTCAATAATACAAAAATATATTTTCCTAAGTTAACTTTTCTATACTTTTACTTATCCCAGATCTTATTTAACAATTTAACAACCTGTGTAACAAAGTGGCTAACTTATTTTATATACACAATTTGTATTTTATACTGTTAATAGGTTCAACTTTGATGAATTATTCGGCAAACAGTCCAGTTTTAAATGTTTAACTCTACCGTCTGAATGCCTACAGCTTGTCTCGGCCTTTGGGTGTTTTCTGATGTTCTTACAATTCTCTTACATGTTCTTCGCACTACCGGTAGACTGAAATGTATGGCCCAACAGTGTGCAAATCTTAAACTTGATACAAATTCTTCTTTGTACCAGAGTTCCAGAATTAGATTATGTGTATGGCATAACAAAGAACACGAGAAGAAGCAACGATCAGTTGTCCACATTTTAGTTGTCCGCTTTTAGTATATAACATACCCTAGCGCTTGGTGATCATCGCTTCATAACATCCCCTAATCATCACCTTTTGCGTCACATCCGTTATTTTAATTTTGACATTTCAAACGAGCGCCGCGGTGCCTTTACCTCATCATAATTTTGTTGTTGTCATGTCCTCATCTCCCCTTTACAGAAACGTATTGTTGCTCTTCGGTCATCACGATTTGATTGATTCCCTGGTTGTTAGCGGGGAGATGGTGTCGTGGGGGGTGCTTGTTTTATTTCCGCAACGTACAAATAAAAGGCTCTCTATGCTTGCGTCAACAGAGTAAATACTACACTAAAGAGAGAGGGTATAGTACCACTCGGAATGTAACTTGTGCTTGGATGAACTCGGCTAATTTTACTGCTTCGCATAATAATTACGTGTATATTGTGCTCTTCTCATTGCTCAAATCATTTTGCATAGAAAAGGAGAACCAATTCGACCACCACCGATGTGTAGCGTCACCTGGAATTACTACACAATCGTGGCGACCCTTCACAAACATGTCCGCGACCCAAACTCACAGTTTGAGAAACATTGCAAGCGCCAAGACAGCTTTGAACCGCAGCAGATCATAAAGCTTGGCCATCTGTGACACGTCAGATAACGGAACTGAACGGATTTAATTTCCAAGAATGTGAAACGGCGACTACTGTCTGTTAGTTGAAATAGCCGGAATGCAGCAAGGTTGACACGTAGTTGACTAAAAAAAAAACACTGGCATTCTCGTCCTAAATGACAAGCAAACGAAACCATGCGAAAAAGCAAAGTAAGCAAATATGCAAAGCGTTCTTAAATAGAGAACAACGTAACATAACGCATATATGGATAAAGCATGATGGATTTATTCCTATTCAATCGAGATCGCTATACGATACTTTTTTAACACGTATACTGAGAGCAGTTCTCTGAGCTGGAAGCTGACCAAACAACTGGCCTGGTTCCTGCGTGTTGACGTATTTCCTGCAAATCTTTACAGGGAATTGTAGTTTTACATGCCGTTGCAGTCTGCGCTCTAACGCGCATGTAAAACTACATTTCCTATCATGCAACATGATCAGGGCCCCTTCTATCAAATGGAATTTTCTGTTAGCGTTATTAATACAAAGTATACCTGCTTTTAAATTGTCGCGTAAGTCCTGAGAAGAAGGTTTTTTAAAGTCGTTGTTGGTTTTGATGTCGCTTTTTATTCCTCCCGGACCGCTCGTATTTCCTGTCGGTTTTATTTCCTGGTTGGGGGTTGTGTTGCTCAGCTGGTTTCAGCACACAGCAGACATTAAAACCTCGAGAGCGAGCGAGCGAGCGGGCGAGCGCGAGGGGGGGCACAGAGAAAGCTGGACCAGTGAGCCTGGCTGGAATAGCGAGAGACACCCAGACCGCAAAAATCAGAAGCACCGGAAAGCAGAGAACTGCAATCGCAGGCAAAGCAAACGGGCGAGGCAGGGGGGTGTGTGTGTGTATTGACAGATACATTTATACGTCTCCCTAAAACCAAATAAAGTGTGCCATATTGAAATGGCAGGGCTGGAGGGGGCAAGCTAGTGCTCCAGCGCATCGATAGCAGCGGACTGCTGCCTGCCTGCCTGCCGGCCGCCGCACCACACGGCTCGGATCAAGCAGTGGAGCACCGCGCCTTGGCCCTTCTTAGTGAGACAGTCTGAATTATTGACAGTTACTGAAAGAGAAATAGCGACACGGACATCACGTTGTATGTTTTATATGACATCATTTGATTTCATTCGGTATCCAAAGACGTGCGAGAGAATATGCGGGCAGGAGAAACAGTCCTGACTTGTGCACTTGGCCGCCACCGGCTTTTTTAATTGGGGACTTCTGCATCGCAGTGGCTTACAAGCGTTAGTCGGGATCGTTTAACCGCCATAGCAGGGGTGAAGATTTGTTTCATCTCGTCTGGCTAAAACTACGCTTTCGGATCGTTGGGGCGATTCTCAGGTGCTAGTTTACACCTGTGCACATCCATACAGCAACACAGACGACATAATCACCCACAGGCAGCGGTGGCACAGTCTGCGATCTCTCTAATCTCATTCATTTTGACTGCATTGATTCCTGCTTTGAGCTTGGAATTGCCTTCCCGGAAGAGATGAAGAAGTTTTTTGACTCGCGCCGGGAGCAGGTCGGATCGGGACCCGGTTCCGGAGCAGGAGGTGGAGGATGCAGCAGTTCCGTGACAGGGAGCAGCTATGTGGGCCGAGTGTTCAGCGTTGGTCGCCACCAGGTTACCGTGGAGGAGACACTTGCAGAAGGTGTGTATGACTGGTTTTCTCATTAGGACCAATTTCTGGGCTCATTTGTGATCTGACAGGAGGGTTTGACTGAGTGGCACTTAGACAGAGGTGACAGCATGTGATGCGCTCCACTTTTCCAAATAACGATGGGCCTCTTCATGATGTCACCCAGTGCAGGCTGCCCACCGATGTAGCAGTTTTTTCTTGAGCACATATTTATTTGACTTACATTGCCCCTGCATATTTTTTTTGTATTTGTGTATTGCTTATTCATTTTTTGTATTTACTATTAGTGGCATGTAATGCCAAAGCTAGTAGTCCTCCTTGTCATTGTTAATTTGCATTATGTCTTCTCTTAGTAGATTAGTATTCTTGTGTATGCAATCTGAGTATGATAATCTAGGCATAATATTTATTAGAAAAAATAGCGTGTTCATCTGAAGTTGATGCAGACTGTTTCATTGTGATCATTCTTTGCCCAGCTGTTCTGAGATGCCTTTCCCAGTCCTAAATGATTTACTGAAATTTGGAAATAAACTTCAGCAGTATGTACGTATGCAAACCCATGTTTGCACAATTCAGTGAATGGCGTGACTACTGTGAATTGTGCAGTGACCTATTCAGAACAGTTATTTTTTTATTTTTATTTTTTATCAGTTTTAAGACGTGTTCTTTATTGTTCAACTGATGCTATGAGGCCCGTGCTTGTGGTTCATGTATGCAAGTGCTACGAAATGTTATATCTTTTGCTCTTCAAGATGTGTGGAACACTTTTTTTCTGCTACTCTTTATGTCCTTCATGGATTGCACTGAAAATTAGTTTCTAGGCCACAGTATAGTGTGTTGACTAATGGCCTGAAGTCGATCAAGTCTAACCAGTGAGGCAACACTGATGTGAATGCTGAAGAACCTGTATCCAATGTTTAGGGTGGCGATGTAAAAGGACATTGACAAGGCGTCCTGCCAGCAGGGTGTGTCTGATCTTATTTGTTTAGTCAGTCTTTTTTTTTTCCCCAAAAAGTGACTGACTGACTGAAGTGGCCCCAGCTGAATAGTTGTCAGATTATAAATCTATTCTCTTTTCAATCTGTAAGTATTTTTTAGTGTTCCCTAATGCTTGCCAACCCTTAAATCCTTTAGCTTTTTGTGCTTTGTTTTGGTATTGATTAAGTCATTAAGTAATGCTGAAACTAAAGCAATTATGTGCACAACCTATACAAAGCTGGAGACCATTTAGTGCTTGTTGCTTTCTACTGAAACTAATTTAGAAAAATGTAAGTGTTGTTACTAAAAACATTTTAAGGGAAGAATATGCAGTAGCTGAGGATTGGTTGACATAATGTATATTCAGTAATCTGTATGTGTATTGCAGTATTCGTCCAGTTTTTTTTATTATATTATCGGGAAAAACTGAACCCTATTCAAGCTGCAGTGGGGATAAGACGGGGGTCATCCCTGCATTAAAAGCCAGACCATTCCATGTCACACTTGTGTATACCTGGACAACTGTGAGTTTTCAGATATCCTGGCCATCAATGATTGGACTGTAGCAGGAAATCTGAAATCCCATATGTTTATGTGGACAACATGTAAATTGGCAATAGAAGGTTTTCCAGACAGAGTACAACCTGATCCAAATTGGTAGGAATCTGCAGTTCTGTTAGCCCACTGATGGTATGCTTTGCTAACAGTCTTTGCTGCCTTAATGAAGCAAAGCATGAAAGGCATTTTCTGTAGATATTAATTGTAAACGGCTATCTGGAATGTTACTGTGATGCTTGCTTGATCTTGATCTCCAGATTCATTGCCAAGGTAGCATATGTTGTAGCAGTACTGGTATTGAGTACAGTGAAGTTCTTACTTGCATGTCTGCCACTCTCCAGCACCATGGTAAACTTGATGTTATTGAATGGAAAATACAGATTGGCTTACCAGATGTTCAATCATCTGTTTACGAAAAACTCTGGTATACTAAGCAGGACTCTGAAATAGAGGATGAAGAGACAACAAAGAAATACTGGTCCATTAACCCAGGCCCGATTTACTATACATATTAAGAGAGAGACCTGCACCAGATGCCCCATTTTTGACACTCGAGCTCACTGCTGCTGAAATGGTTTTGGATGTAACAGTAGTAGATAAGGGTTTATCTCTCTGCACTATGTTATCAATTCATGAGGCCACCATTTAAAAATTGAAGTGCAACAGTGACTTATGTAGTTTATTTGGGAAAGTAGAGAAGGATTCACTTTTCCGTTATGGTCATTGTGCTTCAATTGGAAAGGCATAGTGGATAAGCGTTATTCCTTTGTTAAGTGTGGATACTACTTTTTCAGACTTATTTTCAATTCTCAGTTAAATTGTTTGACATTTGTAAGGCTTCCTCAATTTGTTAACATTATTTCTCCATCAACGCAATCTGCCCATGCTAGATGTAATTTTGTTGTGGCTTAGTGCTTTAGTCAGTTGTTAATATATACTTGTAACCGTTGGATTTGAGTTTCAAGCATGATGAGCGGGGTCTTAGACCGTGCTCAACACCAAGTAACAATGTTGAGGCGCTACAAAGTGTTAATGCCATAGGCTGTTGGCTTTTGCACCCTGGATGCGGGATAAAGTGGTACACAGACTTGTTTCTGTCTGCTTTTCACTCTTGTATCGGTTAATTAAACTTCACGACAATTCCGCTCCCATTCCTGTAATTACAGTGTAGGATAAATCTGCTCTGTTTTTAGGGCCTTGCAGTTGAATACCACAGATGACAACTGATTCACCTGCTACAGCTGTGTTATTTTTTCTGTTTTAATAAGAAAAAATTTTTTGTTTCCCATTTGTCATAATTTATGTACAGCACATAAGCTTACTTAGTCTACCAGTACTAAAGTGCAGTTTTTAAAGCAAAATCTACTTTTTGCTAGTATTTATATTGAAAACGTTTGGCTGTATCTCTGGGTTTATTTGAACAGCTGCTATGATAGCTATATAGTGCCTTTGTGCTAGTCGTAGGATAGTCTTCTTTTCAATTTGTATGTGTGTTCTGTTTTTCCTTTGAGAAAGGAACCAAATGGTTCACAATTGTTATGGTGTCCTCTCATTTTCAGTACTGCGGGCAGATTTTAGCAGCAGAATGGAACCATTGAAATGAAGGGATGTACTTTCATGTGGGCACACCTTTTAATTCTGAGCAAATTACTGACAGAAATTACAGGAAAAAGTTTTTGACTGAATGTATGTTGCACATGACTTGGCATTAAAAATAAATGCAAGGACAGATGTGCATTTCAGAAAAATCATCATTTCTTTGAGTCATTGACCTGTGTACATTTCCTTATGCCATTCAAAGAATTTTATAGAGCATACTTGAAAACAAGTGAATTATAACAGGATTCATTGCAAAGAAACTCAAGGGGTGAGAAATATAGGTTAAAAAAAATAAAAAAGCTAACTTGATTATAGGCAGATTATGAAAATGACGATGGTGGATATAAAGTGAAATGTTAAATACTATGAAAAGCTGACATTAAGAATTTGGAAAGAAATCAGTTTTCACTGAGCTTCTTATTTTATTTTCTCACTAATGCTATGATATCTGGATTTTGAGGATTATTATGAAGAAGTGTTTTTAGCTGGATTTGCAGCATAAGGTGTTATGTTTTGTTATATTTGTGGAAAAATCTTGTTGTAAAAGTAATAGATAAAGACTGAGAAAAATAATCAATTCTAAAATGAACTATGAGTTGTTGTAAAGTGGCATGAGGTAGCTGGTTGTCTCTTATTCTTAATTTAAAGCCTAGAGGATGAATTATGAAACAACTAAATACTAGAATTGGCAATATAGAGTTAGTTAAGTGTTCAAGGCACGCGTGACAGTGAAAATGTATTGGGTTAGTCGCTCCTTTTGCATGTTGTAGCAACAGAAACAAATACACTGTCCACTTAGATCTGTTGGGACCAATGAGATGCACATCTTAACTGGTAGGGTCTTCTTAATCCAATTTATGTGTGTATACGGGAGTTTTTCATAAACAGATTATCAATGGGATGTTGGGAAGTTAGGATTACTGGCCTCCTCCTTATGTTTTATGTTTAGACTATTTTATTGGATGAGCTTCACAAAGTCGAATACTTTGCAACTATCAATTTTTTTTGACAGTATAGTTAAATAATGAATTAATGTTGCTTAACTTGTTCTTAGTCTGAATAATAAACATCCTTTCTTTTTTTAGTGCTGCTCAGAATGAAGATTCGGTTTATCAATAACTCAGACAATGCCGGATATTAATGTGATTTTGGTGAATGAACCACCCAGAGTTTGATGAATTTAATCAGAAATGATCAAGAATGTGTTCTTCTGTGGTCCTGTTAGTATTAAGGTTGATGAAGGTCTTAGCTTGGCAGTCTGTTAAGTTCTTTGTTAAATGGAGCCACAAATTAAATACTGAAAGAATGCCACACAGTCTTTGATAAATTTGATCATACATCTGTTTGAAATGTGGACATATAGGAATATTATTTAAAATGCAGCAAATTCTTAAAAACCAACATTTAGCATGCACTCTTCTTTCCAAGTATATGTTTGTAAGGAATGGCAGGAGCTTAGCCTTCTGCACTGTACACTTAATACACAGCTAGAGACACTGCAATATGTCTTCTTGGCAGTACTTTAAGTTATTCTTTTTTAATATGTGTATTCAGTCACGCTTGATGAAGAACAGCCTTAGAACACTGTCATGCTATCCAGCCTATTGGGTAATTCTGGGAAAATCTTCACACTTGGTCATACCCATCAGCCCTATCTCTGTATCCATGCATGCTTTCTTCCTCTGGTCAGCACTTCTTCATTTCTCTCTAAAAATATACATTTCTTTTGGATTCCCTTTTCGAGGATCTCTTCTATGATTACACAAAAGGTTTAAAGCTGCCATGTAATAGTATAGCATTCATGATTCAAGTTCAAGAGGTCCATTGAAATGTGGCTTCTCCACCCATTGTGTAGCAGGCCATACTGCATACTAAGCAAAGTGACTGGGTTTGGTGTCTGAAAAGGTTTGAACCTCCTGGGTATTCATCTGTGTAGGTACTGGGGATGGGCACAGATAGCCGAGTAATTAAATACCTATTTGTTTAAGAAAATAGTATTCCATTAAAAAAAGTATTCCAATACTTTAAATTAGGTGTCTTTAATAGCGTAAAGAAATAAGGAAATGAAACCACGAGAGGCAAAATCAATTCATGTCTGTTTGGATGCAATGACAGCCAACATGTTGAAAGACAAAGCTTCTCAAAAATATTTAAAGGTGTAGGATGTCCAAAACTCCCATCATGCAGTACTGTTTTCATGCAATGTGGTAACGGTAACAGTGAAGCAGTGTCTTCAAGACACTGCTTCAAGAGGTGCACTGGGTTAAAGAAATCATTCCATGGATACTGTTTATCTTTTTGTGGTGGGAAAAAAAGATTACTTCTACCTGTATTTTCCCATTGATTTAGTTTGATCATGTTGAATAATATCCTAGTGGATTTTCAGCTTCAGCTCTGCTCTGCTTTGTGGCAGTGTTGTTTGTTATCCGGGAGAGCATCTGTGATGTTTGTTGCCACATCCACTCCTGAAAAAAAATTCTAATTTTTCCAATCACTACACTATTTGAACAGGTAAGAAAACAGCAATGAATGAGCAAAGCTTAGCAGACTAGCTCAGTGCAAAGCTACACTTGTTGGGACAGGGACAGCCGGTTATGACATGAGCAGGCCTCTACGGCAGACGTTTACTTTGAGATTCAGCTTGCTATCCCTTTACCTCCAGAGACAAAAAACAGTAACCCCTAAGGTCTAAGAAAATTGTAACATTCCATGTAAGAATTATTAACCTTTGATTAGAAAATATGCTAATATAACATTATCTGAAAATTACAGATATTTGTGAGGTGTGACAATTTAATTACCAGAATGAACCAGTAGAGAAAATGTGTGTGTACCTGTATACTAGAGGCTACTGTCACCTTCAAAGTACTCTCCTTCCACACCTATATACTGTATTTAGTTAAACAATATTTGCCATTGGTGGAAGGATGTCTGACCCTCTGTTCCTGGATACCCTTGGGTTACTTTCTCATGGTTTACTGGATGCCAGAAATGTCTGAAAATCTTTGAGCTTTCATGGCAGTTTTTATTTTAGGAAAGAGCTAGAAATCACAAGGGGCTAAGACAGAAGAATACGGAAAACGATCCAATTTGGTAATTAATTTTTTAACCAAAAAGTCGTAAACACTGATCACATTATGGCTTTGGAGCATTGTCATGATGGATGATCCACTTCTGGCATCGTCTTTCACATCTTATTACCTCCCCGTGAGCCCCTAATGCCACTGGAAGATACGTAACTTTTTCATAACATCCTCACCATACGCCACTTTCAACAGCACCAATGCTACTGTAGCACTTTGTGGCACGGGTGACACTATATGGCTGTTCTGGAAATTGTCACACCTTGTACTTCCTTGTACCATCTAAATGCCAGTGTCCCTTTTTGAAAAAAGAAACTGCCTTGCTAGATTCTACAAGTGGATGCAGTGCTTGTTGCTGCAAATACTGTAAGCAATAGCCTCCACAAAAACAGAGGCAAATTTTGATTAAGTCCTTCATGCAAATGTTTCCTCACTGTAACATTCCTAGCATGATTTGTATCATCCAGAGCCTATACTTCTGTGGGATGTAGTCCTTTAACTTAACCTAGTAATTTCAAAACTCAGATTTTCTTCCTTCAGTCATTGGTTTTCATACTTGCTTATACTGTATATTTTGGGTCAATTACATGCTGCATGATCCATTTTACTTCAGTTTCTGCTGATGCGTAGATGACCTAAAGTACTCCTGCTACATTTTCTGATAGAATGCAAACTTCTTCCTTGATCCACTCATCAATCCAGCCTGTTATTGTTAAATATTTCTAATTGTTTCAAGAGAGTTTATTTTGTTATTATAGCTTACAATATAATAAAAAATTATAAGGTGATTTTTTTTAAACACAGAAAGCCTGTTGCCTGTAAAGCAGTGTATTCAGTTCATTCACTTCATTTGGAGTATTTGTTTTTTGGATTTGCAGTCTTTGTCAAGATGAAAGAGAAGAAAAGTACATTTCAGAGGTAAAATTGTAACTATCTTTGTTCTGGATGCCATGCATGTTGTACTATGGACTGTAGAACCTTTATAAAGAAAGTAGATTTACATTCTCATAATAAGTAACACAAAATATTTGTATGAAGAACCAGGGCCTCAATTAGACCCAAGCAATGTTGTTTTTGGAAAAAGAAAATAGACTCTGTGTATTTTGATCCAAGCTACAAGTGTACTTCAGACAGGCTTGGGAGTTTCTGGCTTTGCACAGTAGCTGAGTGAAAGCAGTGACAAGCATTTAGGTGGTTTTAAGCTAATAAGAGAACTTTGAATAGTGAATACACATATTTTATTTATTGCTGGCATGATCTGCCAAAGCGGTTCATTCGTCATAGAAATTTCTTTTACTACAGCAGTAAGTACAGTATGACCATTTGTACAAGTATGGCAAACAGTATTACATAAGTGTTTTTTGCTTTAATTCCCATGCTGTACTTTATCATCTAATGGAGCTCTTTATATGATATTTTGTGAAAGTAATGAACTACATCTGAAAGTATTTCAGTTAGGGATTTTGTTAGTATTGTGTATCTCTGGTTGAGCAGTATCTTATAGCTGAAGACGGGGTGTTTCAAATCAGTTTCTCCCAGATAAATTGAAAGCAAATACTGAATGGGATTCATCCAGAAGACTTTGCCAAGTACATTGAATTGCAGATCAAATTACAGAAGCTTTTAAGTACTGCAAAAGTTCTAACAAAAAAAATAAAATAAAAGAAAGACGTTTGTGTACATCATTTAGGCATTTCCTATAATGAATTGAAAACTTCATTCAAGCTAGTGGAAAATCAATACCATGATATTTGCCCAAAAATAGAAATATCTTTTGCTACCCTAGTGCTACTTTCATACTGTAATTTATTCCAAAGACATATGCAATTACTATCCCTGTGATCACCCATACTCATAATTGCCACTTCCAACTTTTTGGACAAAAATGCAATTTTCTGTTGCCTCCAGTAATCATCTAAATTGTCTTTCTGTTATCCTGTGGACACAGCAGCTCCCTGTATTTCCGGATGACTTTTCAATTTCAAGTAGATCTACTGTGTAACTGAAAATGGGTGTGGTAATGTTTAGATAGAACTTTGTTTATTCCCAGGGGGAAATTTGGCTTTTTACTGAGGCTCTTTAAATAAATAAATAAATAAATACATAAATGGGTAGATTAAGTAACTAAGTAAATAAATATACACACACACTTTGGTACAGTAAAGGTCATAATGCAAATGTTTTTTTTCTGAAACTGAAGTCTTAACTAAAAACTCAAACAGTATTTAATGTAAAATGAAGAGCATGTTTTGTATCACATGCTTCATTATAAAATGTAAAATGATACTAATAGTCACAAAGACTTCTCTTCCTATGTGCACGCATTATTCAGTTCAGATTGAACACAGGCATTTGAAAGAGATATGCAACAATGTCCTAAATTTGACTGCTATAAGGTACTATAGCTGCCATTGCTATGTCCCAAGCATTGTGGTGCTCTGAAGTGGGAGAACCATGTATAAAAAGTGTTGTAACCTCTACATGGTGTAAAAAAATGTATGTACATACCTTTAAATGAGTATCTGCAATGTGCACTTTAATCACGTCTGAATTGTTTGATTTGTCATTTTAAACTGTGGAGCAGAGAGATAAATTAGCGAAAAATGTGTCTTTGTCGCAAACATTACAGAGGGCACTGTAGCTCACTCAGAAGTCAAGTTTGACACACATACTCAAATGCTGCCACATTATAAGAGGAATGCACTTGTTTGTCTGGTTACAATTTTTACAAACAGGCCTCAAGCCTAATCAAATATAGATAAGTAATACATAACATCCCCACGTGATTAAGATATTAGAAATGTCCACACATTAACCTCAAAACAAGTTCAACGATGTTAACACAAAGAAAATTAGTTTAAAAAGCAGATTTAAAGTAAGCTGATGCCATATTTAATCTGTACCATACTGTATGTATATTACTAATGTTGCATTACAAAGTACACACTGGCTAGAAGTTTCTAACAGTAAGTGTTCAATAACAATATGTTGATAAGAGACCTACTTATTGTGAAAATGTAGAGGATGATTTTTGCCAAGCCTTATTTATTTGAGCCCAGGTAGGCTAATGTGGAGGTTTTCTGCAAGACACAGACATATATATATCAGTATTAGGCAAAGAAACATTTGACCCAAGGCTCATATGACCAGGAAATGCACCCACACTGCTCTGCCATTGCAATTAAGTTTAGCACATGCGATAGTAAGAGAACATTTTATGTGACAGGGTTATAAATTCATTATCAGGTAGAATGAAATAGTCAACTGACAACACAGGAGTGCTGCTAGGTATGCAAGAAAAAATATTCTTAATCACCTCCCAGAATGAAGCCATTAAAAGACATTTCTGAAGGTGAATTGTTAGCTTGTGAAATGACAATCAAGCAGTATATAGAAAATGAAGGCATTGTTCTTCATTGTATACAGTGCCTTTGAAAGCGTGCTCCTAAAGAAAGACTTGTTTGTTTTCTCTCTGCTCTTTCACATGCTCTACAACAGGGTTAGAAAGCATTAGCATTGATTAAGTCTACCCATATACCATGAAATGTTTCAACTGTTTCCATTTTCAAAAAGGTGCATTTGTTTTGGTTTGTTTGTTCTGATTAATCTTCTGTGAGTAACAACTTTGTTAATTTCTTCCTGATCCAATTTGGTTTAAAACCCCTTCAATCTGATCTCAATTCAAAGTGAACATGTGTAGCGATTCAGAATACTTGTCAGGAAAAATTGACTGGAGTCGAAACTAGCTCCCACTTTCTCCATATGCCAGTTCAAGAGATGACATGGAATTTGGGCCTTTGTTATGAAGATGTTCATATTGACAAATTCGGAACTGTTTGTGGAATCAATTTATTAATTGAATATTTGGTGTCAGGTATGTTTTTTTAAAATATTTCTTCCTTAGGTACTCCCACCAGATTGAAATGGTCATTAACAGTTATTGTTTTACTAATATCTATGTTTTTTCTTGGTAAATGCTGCTTTATGCTTGATATATGTCACACAAATGAAAATATCATGGCCTGTCACCAATTTAGGATATAGGCACTTTTTCACATGTAACATAACATTGTCAAACCAACTTGATCTGAATCCGTGTTTTGGAGGTGTGGAACTCATTCTGGCCACTAACCTAGGATCAATTCAGGATGTGGGTGCTGGTGCATATTTCCTGTGTGTATTTATAAATTCAAAATATATTACTGTATCAATAATTTTACATTCACTACTTTATACTGGTTTGATTTACTGCATGTTGAGAGGTGGTTTTGACCTTCTATCATTTTATAGAATATTGGACTTTTTGTACTCAAAATTGGGGTCTATATCTATACTAATAAAAGGCAAAGCCCTCACTCACTCACTCACTCACTCACTGACTGACTCACTCATCACTAATTCTCCAACTTCCCGTGTAGGTAGAAGGCTGAAATTTGGCAGGCTTATTCCTTACAGCTTACTTACAAAAGTTAAGCAGTTTTCATTTCGAAATTCTACACGTAACGGTCATAACGGTCGACAACGTCCACCATGTTGAACTTTCTTATGGCCCCATCTTCATGAAATTTGGTAGGCGGCTTCCCTGCGCTAACCGAAACCGATGTACGTACTTATTTCGATGGTATGACGCCACTGTCGGCCGCCATATTGAACTTTCCAACGTCACTAATTCTCCAACTTCCCGTGTAGGTAGAAGGCTGACCCCATCTTCACGAAATTTGGTAGGTGGCTTCCCTGTGCTAACCAAAACCGATGTACGTACTTATTGCGTTGGTATGACGCCACTGTCGGCCGCCATATTGAAGTTTCCAATGTCACTAATTCTCCAACTTCCCGTGTAGGTAGAAGGCTGAAATTTGGCAGGCTCATTCCTTACAGCTTACTTACAAAAGTTAAGCAGGTTTAATTTCGAAATTCTACGCGTAACGGTCATAACGGTCGACAACGTCCGCCATGTTGAACTTTCTTATTTATGGCCCCATCTTCACGAAATTTGGTAGACGGCATCCCTGCGCTAACCGAAACCAATGTATTTATTTCGGTGGTATGATGCCATTGTCGGCTGCCATATTGAACTTTTCAACGGTCTTTGTTACTTATGAGCCCATCTTCAAGAAATTTGGTACACGGGTTTCCAATGCTAACTGAATCCTACTTACGTACATATATAAGTCCATAGCCTGCAGCTTGGTCACCGTGTGAGGCAGCGTTGGGTCCCCCATCCCAACGCCTCCCATGTTGTTGGCTGCCTGCCTATATAAGGCCGTCCGTCGTTCCAGTCTCTACATTCCCTTCCTTGCTACACCACGGGATTCACGTCTCCCTGCTGATAACTACAGCCTTTTAATTTAATCCACGTCTTCTCCGCTGTTTTATTGTTCATTTATTATGATTATAGTTATTGTGTAGGTATTTTAGACTTACTTTACATTGTTTAGGTACCCATTTCCTTTATCATTCCAACCGTACCTCCATTAACATGTCTATCGAGGTGATCACCATTGATCAAAGAACTGTCACTTACCGAGTGGTTTCCATGCCCGGAGATGGCACCTACCTTTTCCATTCTCTTTGTTACATATTGCACAGCCATATCAGGCTCACTCTTGATATCCGGAGGAACATTGTGTCTTATGTATTGAATGACTGGGACAGGTTCAAGGTGTGGACTGATGACGGTACAGGAGATAATTATACTACACAGGAGCACTATAAGAGTGAAATGCTTAAGCCTTTCACCTATGGATCTGCATGTGAGTTGATGGCTGCCGCTGAATTGTTCGGTTGTCGCTTTCAAGTGTACTGAAATGGCCAAATATTTTACACCTTTCGACAACCGCCAATGCCTCTTTAACATCTTAGATTCACAGGTGACGATTTCAGTAGTGGACACTTTGATGTTTATGAATGTTTAAACTCTCAAAAGCTGGATGTGAAGTTATCGATGAAACCGGTTGTATACTTACAACGCTTGAAAGATGCCGAATGTCTCTTCAACACAAGTCCTACAAATACTGTCGTAATTGAAACAAACCATGAAACTCAAACCGATTATGGCAGCAGCAATCCAAGCTGTGACATTTGAAACAAGATTACTGTTCACATGACCAACTGTACGTTGCATGCTCAAGAGTAAGCTCAGCGCACAGCTTGGTCATATTACAACTGGAGGGCCGAACTCACAATGTGGTATACAAAGAGATCCTTAACAAATAATTATTGGTATATTTTCCCTCAGTTTAAAAAGGTTTAACTTTCTTCTTAATAAAATTTTAAGGCAGTACTTCGCCACTGCGAAGCACGGGTATTTTGCTAGTAGTATATAATATTTTGAAAAAAAATCTGACTGGAAATTGTTCCTATAGTTGATGCTTGAGGTATTTAAAAATATATTCTTGACATATTCTTCCAAAATGTAATGATTTGTAGTGCAAATTATGATCTGCCAGTTTGTTATACCTAAAGATCCCCTCATATGACTTAACTATGACTGTATTTATTAATGCGCTGTGCCTCTGAGTGAATACAGTTTCTAAATGCTGTGCACATAGGGTGCCATAAAATAATAAGTTAATAAGGAAGGCTGTTTTTAAAGATAATTTATTATGCCAACATATACAGAGCACACACTGTTTTTGTGTTAGTTAGAAGTCATATATTTTTAAATGCATGGCTTGTGCTTAATCTTCATAATGGATTTTTAATAAAAACAAAACATCTTCTGTTTTATGCTGAAAAAGTCAACTCTGCACATAGAAAAGCAATTTGGATTTACATTAAATAATGGGTGGGGATCATGCCCACCTTAGAGATATTAAAAACCAGGGGTCCTCAGGTTCTGTACTGGTTGGCTGTAATGGCTTATTTTGTAGATAATTGCCTAATTATGAGGCAATTATTGATGCTAATGCATCATACTTTTTAGATTTAATTTTAGTTACTTGTTAATATTCAGAACCCCTAATTGCTTCTTGTTTTCTGCACCAGCCGAGAAATAATTGGAAATGGCTTAGCAGCTGGCATCAAAGGCAAAAAACTCTGGTAAAGAATGAGTAAAAGTACAGTAAGTAAGGGAAAATGTAAACTACCTCTAACAAAATACTACTGTGTCAATGAGTAGCATACCCTAGTAATCAATGTTAATTTGATATGCCTGATTCTTTTGATTAAATATAACCGATATCGCATTACAATACCAAAATGAAGCACCAATCAATAATAAACCCGCAGAAACAGTAAGTGCAGCCACTTAGAATGTATTGTAAGGCTAAATGGGAGTCCCTTCATGTAAAGGCATGGTTTAAAGTTAAATATGTTTAAAATACTAAGCAAAAATGGTTCATTCATTTTAAAATCCGTTTCATCTAGCTCTATGGTCATGTAGTATGAGGTGCCTGTCACTCACAGGGCACGCTCACACTTTCACACTTTCAGTCACTCATATTGGGCCAGTTTGCACAAGACACAAGCATACTTTAAATGAGACTTGCTAATTAGAATCCTTGCAAAGTTCTCAATCCATCCATCCGTCCATTATCCAACCCGCTCTATCCTAACTACAGGGTCACACAAACCCTGGGCAGGGTGCCAGCCCATCGCAGGGCACACACACACACACACACACACACACACACACACACCCACACCAAGCACACACTAGGGACAATTTAGAATTCTGTTTTTAATTTGTTGCACAGAGCAAAAGGTAGTTTTCAGTTGCTTTCATTAAATTCTGCCCTTTAGCAACGTTTGCAGAATATTCACGATTATATAGGAAATAAAGAAAAAATATGATTCAGTTTCTTAAATAATAAAAAAAGTTGGATGGAGAAAGTGGAAGAATTTTGCTTTAATTTTTTCGTTTTGGATCCTGGCACAGACTGGCTGCCAATTCTATTATGATCTGAATGGTGTGGTCTGGACAAAGAATTATTTGTTAAATCTAGTATCATAACCTTATGTGAATGTTAGAGTAATGGCTTCATTTCCCAAGTCTGCATATTCGTGCACAGGTTTAATGTGGAGCCTTTCATAGGTAGGACCTAACTCTAAACTAGGTACAAACATCCATACATGGTTAACATTGAATGGACAGTCACCCTAACATACACATCTTCATGGTTTTAGGAAATCATGACGTGGAAAGAAGAATCTGTGTCTTATGCAGATTTTGAACCCTGGACTCTGCTGAACATATCGTCAGTATGACACCATTGTCAGAAGAAAATAACAGAATTAAATAACCAATGTAAGGTTTTGAGATGAGTTAATGCCTCATGCTATTTATTTATTCAGTTAGTCATTTCATATTTATAAAGTGGTGATTGAGATGTTGGATCAGCTTAAATTATAACTTTGACTATTAACTGTTGCTGAGCTAAATATGTCAGTTATTGCAACATATGTTAGGTGGGTTGATGATGCAGCAATTGTACTTCATTGTGGTTTCCTGAGAGGTATCTTCCTCTTGTTTGGAGTTGTAATTATCAGCTTTAAAAGCAGTATTTAGAATGATGTTTTCTCCATATAGAAATTACTAAAATTAGTCTACACTCAAGTCTATTCTTATGCAAATAGCTTTGTTTCAAAACTGCAATTGCATGAAAACTATTACTTGTAAAATGCTGCTATTCCCATAACAGAGTAATAAACTGTAGTACTGAGTTAGTCAGCATGCATATTGTCATGACCCATGCAGCACATGTAGCCAATCTCTTTGTGATTTATTATTTGGTGTATTTTAAGTGTATTTAACTGTTAGCAATGAAGAATGGCAGTGCAGTAGTTAACACTGCTGCCTCAGAGACCCAGCATCCTATGTCTGAAAGTCATACCTGATTAGTGCATGTGTAGAGTGTGTACATTCTCCCTGTGTCTGCATGGGGTTTTTCTCCTGATATTCCTGATTTTCTCCTACATCATTAAAGAAGTGTGTTTTAGGATCGTTAATGATTTCAAGTTATCCCTCTCTGTATGAGTGTGCACTGCAATGTATTGTAGTCCTCTCAATAATAGGTCCATCCCATGCGCATGATGCTGCCAGTATATTCCTATAGCCCTGAACAGGATTAAATGGGTTTCAAAATGTTATCTTACAACATTTACCTTGGCAAAATCATTACCTCTAATTCTTATCAGGTTCTAATAGATAGAATATGAATATTGATTAAATTTGTGTGAAAATGACCAGTCTCGGCTAAAAGAGTGATTAGAATTTAGGGCAGCCAAACATATTCAAATGATTAAATGGTCATTAGCATCTAATTTTATATGAAAATATAGTAGGAAAGTTAGTCCATTTAATTTTGAAAATCCAGATGTGGCCTGTAGCTTATAAGAGCCCCAAACTCCAGACACATATACACAGACAAGTCTTCTCTGTAAGCAGCACATGGTGGGATGTCCTCACTAGATGCTGGACCAGCTATATTCAAATGTTAAAGATGCCTTTAAGTGTATGCTACAAGATCAAACTGGATTTATTAAAGGCCGACACTTCGCTTCTAATCTTCGACGCCTGTTTGATTTTGCTGGTGAATATATTACATTAAACACCCCAGAGATATTATCATTGGATGCAGAAAAAGCATTTGACATGAGTGAATGGAAGTACCTTTTCACTACAATACAGAAATTTGGGTTTGGCCCGAACATTTGTGCATGGATCAAACTACTGTATACCAACCCAGAAGCTTCAGTTTGTATTAACAACATTTGTTCAGACTATTTTAAACTAAAACGTGGTACCAGACAAGGATGCCCCTTGTCACCACTGCTATTTGCAATTGCCATTGAACCACTGGCAGTTCACTGTCGAAATGCTTATCAGATAAAGGGGATTATCAGAACAGAAACTTTCTCTATATGCAGATGACATGGTACTGTATATATCAGACCCACAAAATACTGTGCCTGTAGTCTTAACAGCACTCACAGAATTTCAAAAGATCTCTAGTCTCAGAATTAATTAGAATAAACGTGTACTCTTTCCAGTGAATTCTCAAGCATACAATATTAGATTGGACACCTTCCCTTTTATCATTGCAGATCAGTTTAAATACCTAGGGGTAAATATCACAAGTAAACCTAAAGCTCTTTATCAACAAAATTTCACCATCTGTATGGGAAAAATTAAGCAAGACTTGCTTAGATGGTCAACCTTTCATCTCACTCTAGCTGGAATAATTAACGTTGTTAAGATCAATATCCTTCTTAAGCTTCTCATTTTATTTCAAAAGATTCCAATATACATCAATAAATCATTTTTTAAGCAATTAGATTCAACTATAACCTAATTTATTTGGAACTCAAAACATCCACGTATCCAAAGAGCGACCCTACAAAGACCTAAGGCAGAAGGTGGCATGGCTCTACCTAACATTCAGTTTTATTACTGGGCAGCAAACATACAGGCTATAAAAACCTGGACACAAATAGATGAACATACACAGGCTTGGTCTGCAATAGAAATAAAATCCTGCAGTACTTCTTTATATTCCCTGCTTTGTGCCCCAATAAATGCAAGTTATCGCCAATATACTAATAACCCAATTGTGCTTCACTCACTCAGAATATGGAACCAATGTAGAAAGCATTTTAAGATGGAGAATCTTTTATCTGTGACACCCTCTGCATGAGAACCACCTTTTTCAACCCTCACAAACATATGCAGTTTTTAATATCTGGAAAACATTTGGGATTAATTTGCTTAGAGATCTTTATATAGACAACATCTTTGCATCCTATGAACAAGTACATTCCAAATTTAACTTTCTCAGCAACAAATTTCTTTGACTATCTTCAAATTAGAAACTTTGTTAAACAGAACCTGCCCGATTTTCCTCATCTCGCACCTTCCTCTATGCTGGAAAAAATATTGCTGAGTTTAGAGGACTCAGACAGCATCTCTGCAATATATAAAATTATTTTACAGTCCATCCCTTTCAAAGATCCAATAGGACAATGAGAAAAAGATCTCTTAATATATCAGAAAAGGAGAGGAAGGTAGCAATGCAGAGAATTCACTCGAGCTCCATATGTGCAAAGCATACAATTATTCAACTCAAAATTATATATTGAGCACATCTGTCTCGCTTAAAACTGTCCAAAATGTTTCCAGGACGAGATCCAACCTGCGAACGCTGCAATCATGTCCCAGCCTCACTGGGTCACATGTTTTGGACCTGCACCAAATTAACATCATTCTGGACAAAAATATTTAAGTGCCTTTCAGACAGCCTTGGTGTCACAATCCCTCCTAACCCATTAACAGCCGTGTTTGGTGTTCTTCCAGATGGGCTTAAAGTGGAGAAGGACAAACAAACTGTGATTGCCTTCACTACACTATTGGCACGCAGACTTATTTTGCTAAAACTGGAAGAATCCTAACTCTCCTCTTTTAAGTCAGTGGGTAACTGATATTTTATACTATTTGAAATTGGAAAAAATCAAATTTTCAGTTAGAGGATCTGTGCAGAACTTTTTCAAAACCTGGCAGGATCTAATCAATAATATTTTAGAATAAGCTCTTAAAGCACTGAGGACGTAACTCTCTTCCCATTTCTTTTCTTCTCCATTTATCTTTATCCTCCTATTAAACTCATCAATTTATGTATTTTTACAAGCTTTAAGTTTTATTCCGTTGGCCATGCTCTCTTTCTCAGGGGTGGGGGTTGATTTGTTTTCAATCCTATTTTTTGTAAAAATTAATCTATTAGTATGGAATGATTACAATAAAATAAATAAAATAAAAAAAAATGTGTGAAGTGTGAATCAAATGAGGGTGATATTGTCGGATTCAGTCACTGCATTACAGACTATATTAACTTTTATGTCAACACTGTGGTACCCTCAAAGGCAGTGTGCTGTTTTTCATACAGCAAGCCCTGAAGTACCAAGGAGCTAAAACATACCCTGAATGAGAAAATGAGTGCATTCAAATCCAGTGACAACAAGGTTCTGAAGGATGCACAGTGAGTGTTAACTATAAAAGTTGAGTGAAAGAAAGGAAACTTACAAAGCTAAAATAGAAAACAAGTTATCTGCAACTTAACATCAGAAAAACCATGAAGCTGGTCATTAAATTTTGCTGCACAAAAGAGCCTCTGTGTCCGGTCACTGTTTAGAGCATGAATATAGAGGTGGTAGTCTTCCACAAATACTTTAAGGTCCACATCAGTGAGAGTTTGTACTGGTCCGTTACACAGAGGAACTACCATATATACTCATGTAAGTCTGGTCTTGAAACCCAAAAAACGATCATAAAATCAGACCCTGACTTATACGGCCGTTCAAAAATGTGACACTTAATCTTTTTTTGTTTTACATCTTCTTGCTTCCTCCAATGTCGCATCAGTTTCTCAGACGCATAGAATTTTGTTGCAGCAGAGCAGTTACCAATTTCTTTCTCTACTTCAAAGATATTTAATTAAAAACCAGCTTCATATTTTCTTCTGATCGAACGCTCCATCATAGATAAGGGATGCTCTTACGATAAAGGTGTATGAGGGTGTGAGATACAAAATACACACGCCAGTGGAAACGTTGCTTCGGAATAGTTTGGGTATTACCGTGTAGTTACTGATACAGTGCATTGCCGCACACATATAGAAAAAAAGGGCAGTGTTCTCCGTGGTTACTTTCTCAGGTGGGCGTTAGCATATCATCATCCATCCATCCATCCATTTTCCAACACGCTGAATCCGAACACAGGGTCACGGGGGTCTGCTGGAGCCAATCCCAGCCAACACAGGGCACAAGGCAGGAATCCAATTCCGGGCAGGGTGCCAACCCACCGCAGCATATCATAATCTCTTGGACCAATAGCGTGAGTTTTCTGACATAAAATAATAAAAATTATACTGTAAAATCAAGTTCTGCCTTATCTGCGGGAGAACTTATCTGCAAGTATATACAGTATATTATAAAGGGCAGAGTGGGCTCTTTTTCCTTAGGAGACTATATAAAGTATATCATCTATCCATCCAATTTAGAGAGAGAGAAGACCGGATTATTAGATTTTTTTACATTAAAGAAGTTGGAGTTTTTAACTGAGAAAATGGAATTGGAAGGTTTGCCCTATGCAGTTAGATAAGTGTCAAGAAAAGCTACATTAATGAATTCATACATTTTTATTTTGTCCTTTTAATTAAAATGGATGGTGAGCGAGCTTGTATTAAATGTAGCAGCTTACATTTTCAATTAGATAAAGAAGACGTAAAAAGAATTTGAAATTGGTGCTTAGTAAACACTAGGTTTGCTTGTGTAACAGTAAAACTTGCCTATTTTACTTGTAAACTTGTTAAGCTTGTATCTTCTTGATAAACATTTTATGAACATTTGATAGATTTGTGTTTTTTTAAAATGTTTGTGCTGTTAATTATTTGTTCTCGTGTGTGTCATAGAGCACAGGTTTTGATAAGAAACAAGTATTGCATAATTTTAATATTATCCATATTTATATTTACACCTCAAGAATTAGGTGTGTCTAGTTGGTACAAGGAAAAAAAAATAAACACCTGTATAAATACAGTAAATGTATATTTTGCTTTATTGCAAATAATGATTAAAGATGATTCAAAACTATAAGCATGTATTTACATTTAAGCAGTGTTTAACTGCCAATATTAATTAATTCAATCAATATGTGAGATTATGTTAGACAAATAGTCAAAACTCTTTTGTTTTATATATGTTTTGTTTTAGGTAAGTGCAATACAGAAGAAATTAAACAATGTGATTTTGACGCTTTGACGCTTTTGGGTCTCTTTTCTCCACACTGCTCTTTCTTCTTTGCTTAGTCGTTGATGTTTCATTTAGAACGTATTGTCCTTACACGCTTTATATGTGCTGAGAGCACAGGATCTGTGTGTGCTATGTGCCTTTACACGACTGAGTGTTTTGCTGGCTGTGCTCTCCTATTTAATATTGTTTGCGTCTTGCGGGTCTTTTAAGTGTCTTCTGAGAAGATCACATCTTATCGCCCTGCTTTTCCTTTCTAGGGTTTTTTTTATAATAGAAAGATATTTTAGTTTCTTGTATGTCATACTGTATATACTGTATTATGTATAAATATATCCTATACAAATTTTATTTTTGAAAAGTATGCATTTAAAGGGAATTTTATTTAATTGAGTATGTTTATGGTCACTGTCAATAGAAAAAGGTAACTTCTGTTGCCTATAGTATAATTATAAAACTACCAAAGTTAGCACTTTAGAACACAACGTTTCTATGCTTCTAGTTATGTAGTAACTTCGTATAAAAGCTTTTTTTTTTTTTTTTGTTTAAAAAAAAAATAATAATAATTTGAAACGGCCAATTGAGTAACATTAAATTGGTGATCAGTATCAGCCTTGAAAACCTGACTGTAGCGTCCATAATATGTGAGAAGCCTATTTCAGCATTACATTTACATCTAAAAAAATAACTTTAGTTAACATTACATGCTGCCTGGCTGTAATAACAATGAAATGATACACTTCTAGTACATTACAGTAAAAAAAAAAAAAAAAACAGAATGTGCTAAAAATGGGACATAAAAGGGGTTAATGCCTCACAGGTCCTCAGTAGCTTTTGTGCTGTACTGGCACTCTTTGCAGGTTTGGCTCCAGCTTTGCCCTCTGTGACCCAGAGTTGAATTAAGTGGTCTTGAGAATGTTATATCCTTAAGTCAAAACATCATTGTGAGTGATACTTTGAAACATGAACATGCCTCATAGTTTTAGTAGTGACCATGCTTCTTGATGCTTCAGCATATTAGATGAAATATGTATTGAGGAAAATGAAGGAAGAACCAAAAGACTTAACATTTAATACTGCCATAATTGGGGAAAATACATAAAATGGTGTACTAAATGCTGAAAAATATAGTGCCTCCTGTAACAGTGCATGCATGCATCCAACTACTGCAAGAACATCAGAAGCTGTTTTTATCAATTATATAAAGCAGATTTTGATAGTAAGTGAATGAATCATTTGTAGGCTATGGGTGGGAGGGACTTTACACCACTGTTTGTCAAACACAATTTTATATTTTTTTCCAGTCTGCCTTAAAATAAAAAAAAGTAAATTTGCAAGATATTTTGACCAAGATCAGTTTAGTTTTCCTGGAATTTGATCAAAATACTTTGAATATTAATGAAATCCAGAGATGATTAACATTATAAATAAATGATGCAAACAGTTGCTTAGGTTGCAGTATTGTATGCTCTGTTTTAGTAAGACTGAGTGTCTGACTGCACCGTAGAAATAGTCAGGAGTGTAGCTGAATAAGAGTGTCTGTTATCAGTAAACTCATTGAAAAGAAAGCCAGTATCCACAGACTTACATGATAAAATAGACTGAAAATCCTTGGGTGACCTTTGGACAAATGCTAGAATAAAGAGATTTTTGGCTTGAGGAAGGGGTAGTTGTGGTTTCTACTGAAGACATTGGGGACATAGTGGAAAGAACTACAGAACCCTTCATATTTTGGGATCTTTTTCACATAGACAGCTCTAGACTAACTGAATTCACATATTTGTATAAATGCTGTTTGTGAAGAAGGTTTCTGATGTACACTATGAAAATGATTAGCATTTTCTTGTAGACACAGACTGATGCAGATCTATTTAACCCACTGAGTTTCTAACGTTGCTCTTGTGCATCTCAAACCATAACTGTACTACAGTATTAGCTTAGTCTTTGATCAAAAATAGTTTGCAGACTTGCTGAAGGTTTTAGTAAATGGTTTATGTTTGTGCCTAGCATTGTCTTTTTTGAACTGCTGCACATTTTTTTTTTTTTGGTGGGTGAAACTGCAGGCTTCCATACCGAGCACTAAAGTTGCCATAGTCCTTACTGCATTCATCCAGTCAGTGTCATCTCAATGCAGTGGTTTTAAATAATAAAATGCACATCTGCTCAATAATATGTGGGTTTAATAGTTCATAAGCTTATATTTGGGTATTTGGGAGTACAGTACAAGTAACCCAAATGGAGAACAGGAAGACAGAATCAAAAGATTTAAATACTTTAATTATTTTATATTAAAACAAACAACTATCTTATTAAAAAGTAGTTTTTATTAGCACTTACTGTTTTTTCAAATAATCTGTCCCTTAGTCAATTTTGCTTGCAGCCTTCCAGTTTCACTACTCAATGGATAACATTCATATCTATTTCTGGAGGCTTAATATCTGCTGATAGCTGTAATGCATAGTAGCATATGGACAGCTGTTAAAAATCATTTTGTATAAGTTTGGGTGCTTCGTAACTTCTGACGTTAGAACCTCAGGTGGCAGTTAAAACTGTGAGAGCGGAATTAAGGATTTACCACCATCTGTTAGCATATATGAGCAACTGTAAAATTGGCACCTTAGACAAGTGTTTTTTCTCCTATTAAAGTTTGAATAAAGTTTAACTGCAGCCATTCAGAATCTTTATGTGAGTGGCACAATGATGCAATGGATACTGCTGCTGCCACATGACTTCAAATCTGGGACCAGTCCCTGTTTGTGTGAAAGTTACATATTTTCTTTGCTTCTGTGTTTTTTCTTTTATCTCTGTTACCAGTTTATCTTCCTATCCTAAAGATGTGTTTGTAAAGTTGAATTGTGATTGTAAATGGTGTGGACACTAGAGGCGTTGTTGCCCCGTTGAACTCACCAGACAGATGTCCCAGACACACGTGTAAAAGCACAAGAAGATTTATTTTAATATTTCCTTCAATAATCGTGCACAAAGCACTGCCCTCTCCACAATTCTCTAATAATACAATAACCAATAATAATAACAATAATCAATCACAAATAACACAATCCTCCACTCCCAGCAGCTCCGTCCTCTACCACCCAACTCCAGCTCCCCGATTGTAGGGAGGCGGCCCCTTTTATTTCTACCCGGATGTGCTCCATGTGCCTGGTGACGTTCTTTCCTTTGTACCGGAAGCACTCCGGGCGTCCCTGGAAGGATCTTCCTCCATCTTCCCGGGTGTGGCGGAAGTAAATGTTTCCCGGGTTCCATGAGGCTTGAGGCGCCCCCTGGCGGTGACCACGGGTCCCAACGGGTTGGAACCTCCTTGCTCCTCTCCCGTGGTCCCCTCCTAATCCAGGGTGGTTGCCCCCTCTAGGCCTGGAGGACATAAATGCCACCTTCCGGTCCTTCCAGGCATCCCGGCTGGGTAATAACTCCAGCCTTCTGTGACAATGGGTTTGTGTGAATGTGAGTATATGGTATGGTGTCCAGTACAGTACTGACAATGTCTTGTGCTTAGGCACTACCAGTGTAGACTTTGTCTCAATGGGATCCTGGATTAAATAAACTAGGTTTGAGAATGTTATTAATTCCATTGTCATGCAGAAAATGTTAGTTTTCCTAGTCTGCCACTGGTTTATTTTACCTTATATACAATATGACTAGATTTTCCGTGTGATAACTACTTGTTTCTTGATCCTGTAACTTTGGAAAATAAATAGGAAAAAGTGTAGCAAACCGTAAAAAACCAAAGTGATTCAAAAGAGTACTGGAAATGCAAATCAATTATTATTTTTACCTAAACAATACATTTTCTCTGTATAGGTCAGTGTGGGAAAGTCCTTATTTAAATATCACACAGTAGTGGTACCACTGTATTTTTTTCCCAAAAGCAAAGAAAATTTGATCCATTCATCATTGTGGGGTCCTGGTGCCTGCTCCTACAATGTCAGGTGCAGTGCATTAATCGTGAATCGGACAGCAGTTCACCACAGGGCACCTCCATTGCACATACCCCAGCTCAGTCTTGCAAAGGTAAACTAGAATTTGCAGTCAATGTACCATGAATATTTTGGAGATTTGGGAAGAAACGTGTATACCCAGAGAGGAATTAGGTGACGGAATGTTGGTCTGCCTCAATATCCTCTGTGCCTATATGTTTTGAAAACCTCCTTTTGACTTGATACTAAAATATTGAACTGTTTCTTCCTTGTAACACTTTACAGTATCATGAATTTTTGTATCCCTCTAATTAGACAGAAAAACCTTCATTCCATAATCTACGAGACAAAGACATCACCTTACCTGACCGGACCTCTGTTGTAAATGCTGAAGTATGTTTCCATGTCTTCATCACCTGCATATTGCTTGTGTACAAAGTATGAGTGATACTTGTTCCTGTTTGATAATGAATAGCCTTTTAAACCCTCTACTACTGACCTATAAAGGTATTTGCTTCAACATGTCAAAGTAAAAAAGTCTTGTTTATTGACATGAAATTGAAGATTTTCTGGCTCTGCTCTTCTATGTTCAAAAGCCTTCCAACATATCATTTTACAATTCAGCAAACTCCCATCTGTGTTACTTTTATTCATCAGTGTGTTTCTGATCAGCATTTATTCTGATGCTTTTAATTGTCCTTTCTTTCAGTTACCAGTTTTAAAACAACTGTTCCACCAGTTCACTTTTAAGCACTTACTGTACCCAATCACTCTGCCTGTTAGTAACTCTTTTAAAGGCTGCATAAAATTATAAATTAATTAGGAAATCAAAAAAGCTGTGTATGAAAAAGTACAAAACCACAACAGTCTAAAGTAGGGTGGCAGAACATTGTCAGTACCTGATTTCCAGGTTACTGCTGGATTCAATATTTTGCCTATATTGTATATACAGCATATATTGTAAATATATGTTGAGATTTTGGAAGGAAGTAGATGGTAAATAAATAGTACCTGGCGAGTCATGGAAAACTCTTCTCTGTTGGAATGAAAAGTAGGGTTTTCTTCATGAGTCAGATATCTCAGTAGCAGCATTTAATTGTTGAAATGAATTGGACTAAGTAGGGAGGGACAAAACTGGGAAGCAAAACAAAGCTGGAGCCGCCATCAAAGATGAATAACTGCATGTCACTAGAGAAGTAGAAACACAGCCAGGAAGCGCAGGCTCCTTTAATCCAGCATTGTTTTCAGATATGTCAGGAGGTTCATGGCAGCCAAAAGTGTCAAGATCTGCAGTGAAGTCAAGGAGAGGCAGGTGAGAGGGCATGGCAGCTTCTGCTTGCCACATATACATTTATCGTTGTGCAAGGCTCCTGTTTGCTCAGAAGTATGTTGAAATTCTTGGCATGTGTGTAGATACTACAGTTATTATGTACAATAATGATTTGGGCCTAGGTTATTAACAGATTCCTTTTCTGTTAGATTTAGAAATTTGCTTTCTGGTTACCTGCAGTATGGTTTTGTTAGTTTCTTTCTTTTTTGTATTATTGTTTTTTCCCTTTCTTGTTTGCTACTTTTGCCCTTTCTCTGCTCACTTCTCTTTTATATTGCATGTATTCATTTATAAATTACTAATATATTCTGTTAGTTTTGTAGCGTTCTGTAATTTCTCAACAGTCTTGTGTTCAATGCTTAATTAATTTTTTTAGTCCATGTTTGTACAGCCATCTTGTGTGGGATTAGCTATTATTAATTTTGATTTTAACATTTTACTCCCCTGTTTTATATTGGATGCTTGATTTATTTTAAAATACCAGTGATACTGACTAAACTAGACTAGATTAGATAGACTAAACTTGCCTTTAGCAAGTCATTAAGTGCAATATATTTTTTGATATAAAATACAAAATTGATTTGGATTTTTTTGTTTTGTTGCAATTTATGTCAATGTTTTAAGTGCTGTTTTGAAGAACTGTTCCTGCTCTCGTGGTTATTACTTCCTATTTCTGTACAAATGTACCACATAAGATGAAAATAAGAGATGTCTTCATTCTTTGATAATTCAAGCCCCACCCTGCTTCTATTATGATTTGACTAAAAGTGTAGTGTGAAGAGTATGGGCATCTGTTTACATCATCCCACTGGTATGTTTGTTTTTTTATATATATATAATATATATATATATGGCTTTCATATGAAGACATTGACAATACCATATCTTAGCCGTATTGCTGGCATGAGTCCTAGTAGTCTTTGTCTTGAGAAAGTACCTCCCAGATAGAAAATGTTTTTAGTCAAAACTTCAAGCCTTGCCCTCCGTTGCTGAGGTGTGTTGTGTCACTTGTATGTTATTGAGCCGCGGTGATTGCTTCGTTTCGATGTTGTGTCTCTTCATCTGTGTCATTAGCACAACATTGTTGTTGTGCGACGGTGTTTGCTGCACACAGGTCTTTCCTAGTGAGAAGTGAGGTGCATGCAAGTGCTGAAAAAAAATTAAATGCGCATGCATGCACTATCTAGCTGCTGAGGTTGAGTGTGAGTGGACTGCTCCTTACACACTCAGGTCTTTTATTTATATATGTCTGATCATGAGAATTTTATGAAGCTCTATATTACACTTTGTTTAAATATGTTTTTGCCAGTGTGTGTAAATGTTACTATTTTGTATTTATAAATCTATGTAAGCACTCTGTGGGTTTATTCCATAAAGTACACGAAGAGTCGATTTGATTTACCTTTGTTAATATAAGATGCCCCCCTGCTCTTTCAATTTACATTATATTTAATTTAAACGCTGCAGGGCAGCATTTTGGGGCAGTAGTTAGCTATGCTGCCTTGTTTGATTCTCTGCCAGGTCACCTTAGCATGGTGTCTGCATTTTAATCTTTGTGTTTCCTTTGGCATTTTTTGGTTTTCTTAATCATGCAGATGTTTAATTTGGATTAAACTAATAAAAGTAAATTACATGTCAGTGTATCTTGTGGTGGACTATAATCTGTTTTTAGCTGGTTTCTTGTGCCTGCTTCTGTGAAGATAAGTTGTCCTATTATCGCAACCTCATAGGTAAAGGGAATTCAGGGGATGCATGGAAGAAATATGTTATATGAACATTTAGCAAATTTACGGAGAACAGGAGTTCATTCATCTTCTCTTCCTTGTTTATTTAGACAATGGCCAGTGTGTCTCAGTAACTAATGAAGTCTGTTCTTAAATAACAGGGGGGCATCCACTTCAACAACATGAATTGCAAGTTTGTTCTAGACTCTGACCACATACTGTATAAAGAAATGCTTCTTGATTTCTGTCAACAAAGCACTTCTCAGTTTAAATCACTGTCTGGCTAATGCGTTTGCATGAGCTGAAGGAAATCTGCTATATTCACTTTGTGGGAACGTTTGTGTGAAGGAATCCATTCACAGCTTGTCTTCTTCTGTCAATGTCCTCTGAAATACTTGGCTAGTAGATATAGACGTTTACTCTCTTTCCAGAATGGATCCCTTTTGGAGGGGCATGATCTATAACCAGGAGTTTCAATGATATTTATGAGCTGCTCTTATACCCTGCTTCCCCAGTCCTACGTGCACAAAGACCAATATCCATTTGTTAAGTGTCAGTAACATTTAAATGATTGGGTTAAGCTTTAAAACATATCAGAATAATAAATGGCTGTGAAACCTTTAAATATTATGCATATGATATTACGTTTAAATAATTCCAAACAATAACACTTTTCTTATAATTGCCCAGATCAGGGTGTTTACTTCTTCAGCAGTCATGAATTAATTTGAGCAGTATACTGTACATACTGTATCTTAATATTTATCAATACAAGTACTCGGTGCATTACAAATGTATACATTTGTAGACCTTTAATAACAAAGCTGACTTACTAAGAAAATGTAATGAGACAGCAGAAAAACAGTTTGCAAGGAATTTGGCCATTAACATAGGCTGATTGTATCCCCGATATGTGGTGAAAACTCTGTGATACACAGTACGTCAGTTTTTGCACAGTTTTTTTGTAATATGAAGGAGACAAATAAAAGAGACATGTCCTTGACCAGCAAGCAGAGTGCTTTCATGTAACATCTAACCCTCAATTAATTGAACATGAGTCTGAGAGAGAGCAAACGAAATATTAAAAGCATGATTCATACAATATTTTCAACAAATTTAACTCAAGAGGAAAAGCATTTAAATATGCTTGAAAGTCTGAAATATCTTATCTTATTAGTTTAGATATTCATTGTACTGAGCCATGATCTGACAAGTACCTTTGGCACCAATTCCAACTTTGAATGTGTATGGCTGTATGAGCTTAGTATGTCTAGGTTTAGAATATTTTGTTAATTTTTTTCTTGGAGTTTACTTAGACTATATTGAACTGGTTGGAGAGTATTGGTGAACTGCAGTATTCAAATATTTTATTCATAAGACTTTCCTAAATAGATTCATGTGTGGTCACTCCAGGGTTTGTTTTGGAAATTCAAAATGAGACCATTATACATTTAGGAACATGAAATTTTGCCAAGTCTGATGTGTGCAGCTGATGAAAGAAGGTAGCTCTAGCTGCCTGTTTACTAATATCAGGAACCCCAGGGTGTATTTGTATCAGAAGCAAGTGCCTAAGGAAAAACATTTATACTACATTGATGGCATCAAGCAAAATAGGAATTTGCATTCTTGTTCACATGGAAATTATTTTTTTTCAAATTTTTTTGTAGGCATTAGACAATACTTTTCCCATGATGCAGTTCAGACTTCTGCCACTTGTGTGTGTAGTTAATGTGCTTTTTCAACCTTCTCCCTTAGTCAAACCCTTTTCCTTATGATTTTCTTTTACTTTATCCATCCATCTCTTCTTTAGTTGCCCTCACTTTCTCTCCCCCTGTACTTCCATTCCCATCACTCTCATCACCTGTGCATACCACTTCAACCTATTTCCCTGTACTCTCTTAAATATTACATTTTTGTACCTCTGATTGTCTCATTCCTTTTTATGTGCTTTTTTATCTCCACACATCAATCTCAGCATTTTCATTTCTACTACATCTAGCCCTTTCCTCTTTTTATTGCACATGTCTCATCTATTTACATCATTGCTGGTCTAACCACTGTCTTATGAACCTTACCTTTAACCATTGCCTTAATTCTTCTATCACATAATACTCCTGGTACTTTCTTCCACTTGTTCCATCCACACTGCACTCTATGGGTTATCTCTCAATCTGATTTTCCATCTTGTGCTACCACTGATCCAAGATATTTAAATTTATACACTCTTTTCAGTAGCTCTCCATGCAGGCTAACTTATGAATCCAGATCATCATTAAACCTCATTATATTCCATCTTCTTCCTGTTTGTCTTCAATCCCCTATCTTACGAAGAAGCCCTTCTCCATTCTTCCAACTTCCTCTCCACTTCCTCTTTTCTGGTGCTACACAATTTAATATCATCAGCAAAAAGCATGTACCAGGAGAAATGGTCTTTTATCCCATGATTCAACACATCCATAAACAGAGTAAAGAGGCAAGGGCATAAAGAAGATCCCTGTTGCAGACCTACGCCAGCTGTGATCTTGTCGCTTACCCCAACACTGTTTTTAACCGGTGTCCTCACTCTCTCATACATATCTTGGACAGTCTTCAAAGACTTCTCTGATACTCCATCCTCTGTCATACATCTCCAGACTTCTTGATGTGGCACTCTGTCATAAGCCTTCTCTAAATCGATAAACACCATATGTAATCCTTTCTGTGTTTCTTGATGCTTCTCTATTTGCTGTCTCAATTCAAAGCCACATCAGTTATTCCTCACCCTGACATGAAACTAAACCTAAGCCTTCTCTCTATAATCCTTTCCCAAATTTTCATTGTGACATCAGCTTTATCCATCTATAGTTTTCACAGTCTTGAATATCACCCTCCTTCTTATAAATGGATACAATCACACTGTTCCTCCATACCTCTGGATTTCTCTCCTGTTCATGGACGTTCTGCATTAGATTCCACAACACCTCTACTCCCTCTTTTCCTAAACTCTTCCACATTTCTGCTGGTATTTCATCTGGTCCTGTTGCCTTTACATTTTTAAATTCTTTTTAGTGCCTCATTATCCTTGGTTCACATTCAGCCTTCATGATACAATAGTCTAAAGTTATGACATTTTCATAAAATAAGCGTATTGAATGTTTACTGTTACTTATTTTAGCTATTAAATCAGAGCACTGCAAGATAAGTTAAAATCAGTGCCTGCAAGTTTTAACGTCCGCTTTAGTAAGTTTTTCTTTCTTTTTGTTAATGTAAAATAATCTTAAACATTACCATAATATAGTTGCTTTGTAGTAACATAACCTGAATCGTTGCTTGTTAGGTAGCTCATGCAAGTAAGAATTTCACTGTATACATGAAAATGATGACCCCATAAACCTATATATACAGTTACTGCAGTATAAAACCATTGTCTAAGTTAACATCTTACATTGCTCCAACAATTGCTGTCCTTTTATTTCTGCTTGAATGTCATTAGCGTTGGGTCCTGACTGGATCTATAAAGAACTACTGATGTTATATTTCTTTTTTTAAGAAAAGTGAGAATGTGAACACTCTGCTTAAAGCTGACACCTCTCTGCCTTGACAATATCCTCTGCACTCACAAGGTACAGACATAGCAGGGACAGATGCATTATTTCACCAGATAAACTAGGATTGTGCATTTAGCTTATTTCTCTCTCCAACTTGCTAGAGGACTACTCCTGAGGGCAACATGAGATCCACTACTGTATAATACCTCCTTGCTCTAATCTACCCCTGTTTTTGATTCAGTATTCATAAAAGTTGTATCAGTGTTCCGAGCACTCATTCTCACATCTGTGACTTGTTGCAGCTACAGTAACCGCAGCTTGCTGCTCACAGGAGCGTTTGAGTACCCATCTTGAGGATAGTTCTGCCATGGTGCAGTCACTTTGGCATGTCATACCTTGGTTCTAATTTTAAATCAGATTTTTAAACCTCTGGGTTTTGACAAAAGAATATTTTTGTTTGTTGTTGTGTTTCATTTCCATCATGTGATAATTTCGCACAATATATACTACAAGGCCACATTTTATTTTGGTGGTATTTTGTAATCTTTTTTAAAAAAGTGGTGAAAATAAAACATACATAAGTTAATCCTGTTTTCCACCAATTCAGACTTTTTCATAAATAAGATATAATACGGAAATATTTTTCTTTGTGACATTTTATCAATCATAGTGGCCATTATAGTACATTTTAAGAATATATTTTTGAATCCATTTTAATAATTGCATTGCTGCATTTAATTCATTTTAATAATTGCATACAATAACGCTAACTATAAATACAATAGAACGCCAGGTCATGTCACTTGCAGAGTTTCTCAGATGACTCTGTACTTATGGGGTGTATTGATCAAGGGGATGAGACAGAGAAGAGGAGTCAGGTGAAGAAGTTTGTTTTTTTGGTACAAAGAGAACTGTCTGCAACTTAACATCAGCAAAACCAATTAACTGGTTATTGACTTTAACTATACCAAATAGCCTGTGTGTCTGGCCACTATTCCAGGAGTATATGTAGGAGTGGACCACGTTGACATGTACTTGACAGGTTGGTCTGGTCTCATAACACAGAGGAACTATATAAGAAAGTGAAGAGCAGGCCCTTCTTCCTCAGGAGACTCTTTTAATGTGGGAAGTGACATCCTTCTACAACTCTGTGATGGCCAGTGCAATTTTTGACACTCTGGTGTGCTAGGCTGGTAACATCACTTCAAGAGATGCCCATCAAATCAACAAGCTAATTAAAAGGGCAAGCTCAGTTGTAGGATGCACTGTGCACCTCCCGGAGGTTGTAGAGAAAGAGGGAATTAAAGCAAAACCGAGTGCCATTATGAACAATGCTGCACATCCTCTCTGTGACACAATAACACTGAGGATTTGTCTTGCCAACAAATTATTCAGCTGAAGTGTGTCAAGACATACTACTGGGGCTTCTTTATGCCAACAGCAGTACGTCTGCATAATGCCTCACTGTGACTGAGAATGACAAGTCTGACATTTTCTTTCTATTTAAATTTGTATTTCTTTTTAGTCATTTTGGCGTGTGTGTGTATTTTTATATGTGTATACGTTTGGAAGTGTGTGTGTGTCTGTCCGGCCTGGAAGTACAAGACTACAGCATGAAGCTCAAAGACCTGGCAAGGCGGCCCCAAGTTAACAGTTCAGAAGAAGAAATAAGTACAAGGCTACAGCATTAAGTGACTCCATTGCCAAAGTGAAACCGAAGAGGAAAGACAAAAACAAAGAGAGAAACTCTCTTAGCTGCTGATAGACAAGGAGGGTCGAACACATCCGCAAAATTAAACCGCCAACTCTGCATTTAAATTTTTTTTCTTTTAAATAATAATAAATAAATAATAATAATAAATAATAAATCCGAGACCAAGAAAGTAGCAGAGATAAAAAGCGAAATTATTAAAATAGATGAAGAACACGCCAGACTACCAAGTGAGACTCTACATAGGAGAAGGCAGGCTCTACATTCGGAATTAAACCTCTTGACAACTAAAGAAACTGAACAACTAATCTACAAATCCAGACATCATTACTATGAACATGGAGAGAAAGCTAATAAGCTTTTAGCTCAACAAATTCACAAGCAAGAAGTGCGCAACGCAATCTTGGTAATCACTAACACGAACGGAGATAAAATCGTCGAACACAAAAATATAATGCACACTTTCAGAGACTACTATAAATCCCTATATACTACTGAGTTTAAGGAAGACAACACACAATCTAATGCATTTCTGGATACATTACAGATACCACAAATAGACGCTTTTAGTGTGGAGGAACTTGATAAACCTCTGGCGTTATCAGAATTACTAGATACTATAAAGTCACTCCAAGGCGGGAAAGCAGCAGGCCCTGATGGCTACCCTGCAGAATTTTACAAGAAATTCTCCATTCAGCTAGCTCCCCTCCTATTAGCAACATTTACAGAAGCCAGAGATAACCAATTTCTTCCACAAACCTTTCGCCAAGCACTAATCACTGTATTTCCAAAACAAAATAAGGACTGTGCATCATACAGACCAATTTCACTTTCTGAATAACGACGTTAAAATACTCTCTAAAATCATAGCCAGAAGGATGGAGAAAGTGCTCCCCTCGGTAATGTCACAAGACCAAACTGGATTTATTAGGGGCCGGCACTTATCTTCAAATCTTCAATGCCTGTTTAATGTAATATACTCACCAACTAAATCAAACACCCCAGAAATATTATTATCATTGGATGCAGAAAAAGCATTCGACGTGATTGAATGGAAATACCTTTTTACTACATTGGAGAAGTTTGGGTTTGGCCCGAACATTTGTGCATGGATTAAATTACTGTATACTAACCCAGAAGCTTCAGTTTGCATCAACAACATTTGCTCAGACTACTTTAAACTAGAACGTGGCACTAGACAAGGATGCCCCTTGTCACCGCTGCTGTTTGCGATTGCCATTGAACCACTGGCAATACATTGTCGAAATACTGATCAGATAAAGGGGATTAGCAGAGAAGGACTGGAACAGAAAATCTCATTATATGCAGATGATATGGTACTGTATATTTCGGACCCAGAAAATTCTGTGCCTGCAGTCTTAGCAGCACTCACAGAATTTCAAAAGATCTCTGGTCTCAGAATTAATCTGAATAAAAGTGTACTCTTTCCAGTGAATTCTCAAGCATATAATATTAGATTAGATACCCTACCTTTTTATCATTGCAGAACAGTTTAAATACCTAGGGGTAAACATTACAAGTAAACATAAAGCTCTATATCAACAAAATTTCGCCGTCTGCATGGGAAAAATTAAACAAGACTTGCATAGATGGTCAACCCTTCATCTCACACTAGCTGGAAGAATTAACACCGTTAAGATGAATATTCTTCCTAAGCTCCTTTTTTTATTTTAAAACATCCCAATATACATTAATAAATCATTCTTTAGGCAATTAGATTCAACAATAACCTCATTTATTTGGAATTCAAAACATCCACGCATCAAAAGAGCGACCCTACAAAGACAAAAGGCAGAAGGCAGCATGGCTCTACCTAACTTCCAGTTTTATTACTGGGCAGCAAATATACAGGCGATAAGAACCTGGACACAAATAGAAGAACATAGTCAGGCTTGGACCGCAATAGAAGTAAAATCCTGCAGTACTTCTTTGTATTCCTTGCTCTGTGCTCCAATAAACACACGCTATCGGCAATATACAAATAACCCAATTGTGCTCCACTCACTTAGAATCTGGAACCAATGTAGAAAGCATTTTAAGACGGAGAAGCTTCTATCTGTGGCACCTCTGCAAGAGAACCACCTCTTTCAACCTTCACAAACATATGCAGTTTTTAATATCTGGAAAAAATTTGGAATTAACTTGCTTAGAGATCTTTATATAGACAACGTCTTTGCATCCTATGAACAATTACATTCCAAATTTAACATTCCAGCTACACATTTCTTTCACTATCCTTAAATCAGGAACTTTGTTAAACAGAACCTTCCAGATTTTCCTCATCTTGCACCCTCATCCATGCTAGAAAAAATATTGCTCAATCTCAAGGACAATACAATATATAAAATCATTTTACAATCCCTCCCTTTCAAAGATCCAAGAGGACACTGGGAAAAAGATCTCTCAATTAATATATCAGAAAAGGAGTGGAAAGTAGCAATGCAGAGAATTCACTTGAGCGCCATATGAGCAAAGCATACAATTATACAACTTAAAATTATATATCGAGCACATCTGTCTCGACTAAAACTCCCAAAAATGTTTCCAGGGCACGATCCAACCTGCGAACGTTGCAACCAAGTCCCAGCCTCACTAGGTCACATGTTCTGGGCCTGCACCAAATTAACATTATTCTGGACAAAAATTTTTAATTACCTTTCAGATAGCCTTGGACTCACAATCCCTCCTAACCCATTAACAGCTGTGTTTGGGGTTCTTCCAGAGGGGCCTAAAGTGGAGAAAGACAAACAAATTATGATTGCAGTCACTACATTTTTGGCACGCAGACTTATTCTGATAAACTGGAAGAACCCAAACTCTCCTCTTTTAAGTCAGTGGGAAACCGATGTGTTATATTATTTGAAATTGGAAAAAATCAAATACTCAGAGTATCCGTACAGACTTTTTTCAAAACATGGCAGGATCTAATCAGTAATATTTTAAAATAAGTTCATAAAGTACAGAGAATTTATTAATTTAGGTATGTTTACAAGCCTTAAATTTAACGCCGTTTGGCTTGCTCTCTCTCTCAGGGGTGGGGATCGATCTGTTCTTAACTCAATTTTTCTTTTTGTAAAAACTTGATTGCTTTGTATGGATTGTAATAAAATTAATTAAAAAAAAATAAATAAATAAAGATAAAAAAAAAAAAAAATTCTGACAATTTCAATAGTTTCTAGGAGCCTGGGCTTTTTACAGCACAGGCTTACACAGCTAGTATATATATATATAATATTTATCTATGTATTTTTTTATTTAAAGAACTTCTGTAAAAAAGCCAAATTTCCCCCTGGGGACAAATAAAGTTCTATGTATCCTATCGTATCCAACCCAACCTAACAATACCTTACTTTTGTGAGACTGGAGATATCTTTTTAATTTTTTTTTGTGTGTGTAAAAAGAATGATTGATTGCTGGAATGTTTTGGCCAATTTTAGTTTTCTCAATGTTACAGGGAAGAAACCCATTTGAGGTGAAACATTCTGCAAGCACTTTCATATGAAAATTAAAGTAGTCTGGCAACAAAACAAACACAAGGACTAATCTCGCATGGCTGGCGAACCTGTGGTTAAATGTGTCTATTATGACTAAGAATTGTCAGTCTTATGTGGATATTGTTGAGACACACCTGAATTCCATTTTCAACATTGAAAAGATTTACAAGGAATTAATGTAATGAAAGGTTTTTCTGATTATTATTGATGCATTTTTGTCCATACAGAAATTATTTTAACTTTCAGTCAAAAAACATAAATACATTTCAGTATGATGCTATCATATATTGTACTGATTAATATATCACAAAACAAGAAAACAGCAACATTAGCACATTCTAATTCATATCTCTCTATTATAAAAAAAATCTTGGAATGGAGACTAGGGAGATGAGACGTGATCTTCTCGGAAGACAACTTGACGTCCCATGAGACAACGCAGTGAGACAACATTTTAAAACAAGTTCACGGACTTCTAACCTAGCAGTTGTTGGAATGCTTGCTCCCAGCTCATAAAACAATGACAAGCAGAACACACACCTCGCCAGCAGCAGCAAGCCAGCAGATGATTTGACCGCTTCTCCTTAGCATTCGTTCAGCCAAACAACCCCCAAACCCACCCACACACACAACGCAAGCGGCAGAGACACGAAGTGGCAAAAGGTTAGCTGCTATACAGGCTTTTAAATGACCGACACGCAGCGCGTCAAGTAGAATACGAGCTCGCCAGCAGCAGCAGCAACAAGCCAGCAGATGATCTAACCGCTCCTCCTTATCATGTGTTCAGCCGCCCCCCAGCACAACGTGAGCAGTGTTATACGTCCTGAGAGAAAGAGATTTAACCACGCCCGGGGCCGGAAATAAAGGACAAGTATTGTTTTTACAAAAGTTTTAAAGTAAAAGTGAAAATAATGCATATGTAACAATTCCCATGAAAATAAATTGTATATCCGGTAAACCAAACCCGGGGGTGGGCAAGCGAAGCAAGCAGGGTGTGGAGCCCCCTAGTATTATGATAATATTGTATTGTGATATCCCTTTACCTGACCAACTGAAAGGAGGTATATTTGTTTTTTTTTTCTCTTCCCTGCCTAGTTGGTCAGTATATGTTGCTGAAAAGCATCTCCCATAGCTGCTGTCTCTATTTTTCATGGTTGGTATTGTGGTGTTCAGCATTAAATTCAAACCAAACTAATTAATTATCTTTCTCTAGGAGAGGAAATGTTTTTGCTTCTGATACAGTCTGCCGCTTGCCTTCTGATGCAGTCCTTGATGCCATAAAGTGGCATTTTCTCAGCAGTTTCTTCTGTGTAGTCACATGCACGTTAGCTGTGAAAGGCTGTAAATGTTGCTGTCCTACAAACTAGCCCTAAATCTCGCATACATAAGCTTGTCGTGAGGGTTTCTAGTTATCTTGATGAAGTTTTAGAATGCTTCTGGTCAAATTCTGGACTTAGGAATGACTTAAGAATGGGAGCTCGCATTACGTATAGTCTGAATGACTTCAGTGTTCCCTTCATTTTCTACTGGTAAATTTAATTTGACTCTTGAAAACTTCAAATAGTCTAGAATGTTTTTTTAGTACTGATCAATGTGCCATCACAGATTCTTGGTACTCGTGGTAGAGCAACTGCCCTGAACTTGTGTTTTGTAGTTGAAACATTTATAAGTGAATGTGACCCTATTTTTTTTTTTTTCTTTTCTTCAAGTGATGTCACAGGCAAATCCCATGGAGCTGAGTTCAGTTTGGATTACCAAGGAAGTTAATATTCATGGATATTTTTAATAGCATATCACACAGTTTTACATTTTTCATCTTGTAGATTAGACAAGTTTAGTTAACTGGTTAATTATATTTTAGCTTGAAGTCTAACAGAATGTGAAAGAAATCCAGAGGTGGATGGCACTGTATAACTTTAGTAATAGTGGCAGTGAACTGGTGCTTTTTTAGACTTGGATAAAAAGGCATTTAAATTAGTTTATCTTTCTAGTTAATTCTATAGAAATATGTAAGATTGATTGTTTTTGTGTTAGCAGTAATGTCATTTACTACTTTAGGGTCTTCTGAGCGCTGATGAACACTTTAAAGGATGCATCATGCAGAACGTACAGCATAAATTGTTAACTTACTGCTTAGTCTTGGTCTCGGGTAACGGCCCGGGGAATCTAATTATATTCTGAGTGAAGTGTACAACATTTTTTTTTCGTGATGTGATTAAACATGTTTTTTCAGTTTTTTTTTTTTTGCTTGTATTTGAAATTCATTGCTCAGTATTTAAATACTATATTACATAATAGGCAGAACTATAATTGAATAATGAATATGTTTGGTTGTGTCATCAATCCCAGAGGTGTGGTGGTGTATTGGTATTTTGACAGCAGGCCTACAGAACAAGTTATAAGCATAGCATGCAGTCTCTATTGGAAATATTTTGTTAAATGCTTGTAGTAAATTAAGTTAAATTACATTTCTTAGGAAAAATTTATGCATCCATGTAGTTTCCAGTTCAACTTTTCTCAGCACAGAATTGTGAGATGCTGGACCTAAGGTAGGAACAACCATGGTTAGTGATAATAACCATCAATGAGTGGCTTACTGAAGCTGGTCCAGCATAAAGATGTTAATTAATCTGACAGCCTTTAACTGGTCTATGAGAAGAAATTCACTGGTGTGAGTGGGATGCTTGATTTGGGGGATCCCCATGAACTATGCTTACTAATTGTGAGCCAGTTTGAGTTTCCTCCTCCCAGTGCTTTGTAACCTGACTGTTGTGCCTTCATACCTATTATTTACATTTATTAATTCATTGTTTTTCATTTTTTACAATGTGACTTACAATGTGACTGTCTAGTAACATTAATGTTTTGACATATGATACATACAAACTTTGGTTGAAATTAGGCAAGGCCAGTGCTATGTAGATGAATTGACACCCTGATGGTATTGTTTTTCTGTCCCAGCTGTGCAGGGCTCACAACAGATCAGATTAGATGATGCTATTCAAAAAGAAGAGCCTAAATCATAAAAAAAAAACTTTAATTTACATATTTTTTGCTATCCATCCCAGCACTTTCTCTATGCTATAATGTAGTACAAGGAGAGAGGGTAGGGCTGAGAAACGAATCCTCCGAGGATTACTGAAATGTCAGCCTGCCCCAGTTTTTTGTCTGAGCATGGCTTCACTTGACAGTAGAGCCAAGGCTAGCACTTCTTCAGAGAGGAGTGAGGATTCTGTTCTTTAACCAGGAACTTGATAACAGACACTGAAAAAGGAAATAGGAAACCAGGAGTGAAGAGGGCGGGGCCCGGGCAGAGTGAGAATAGAATGCATTACGTTGGTGCTTTGATGTCACCTATTGTGACTCACTGCAAAAAAAGACTGATTCAGCTTGGAGGAGAAGCTGCTGACTAGCATCACTACAGGGTATGTGTAGAAAGCTGTAGTCAGGGAACATGGCCAAACTGCCTTTTAGGGGTATACACAGGTATTAAACTGTAGTGTTATGTATAGCTCCAGTATTTGTATTCATCTCTTACATACATATACCGTATGTCAAATGGCACTAAAGAAAATGAATCTAAGACGAACGGAACATTTTGGAACCATAAAATCCAATATGTTGTTCTTTTGAAATTATGGTAAATTTAACAGTTGGTTTGGATTTTTGTCTCCCTTTACATTGTCTCTGACTTTTTTACACTCTCTTCCAACCTGTATGTCTTTCATGGATTTTATCCCATTTACCTCCATGGTCTGCTGTGTGTATCATAACCACCTCTTCAATTATTTGAAAAGTAAGGTTTCCTGGAACCTAACAAAGCTCATTATTAGTGGGAGTCCTTCCTCAGTACTGTAATTAGGAAGTAAGCAATCCTTTAGGTGTCGTTAATGAGAAGACCCTCAAAGAATTTGGTTTGAATTCAAGATAAGGCTGAGAATGATCAGTACATATTACTAAACATATAGAATTTCTAGGATTACAGGGGGAATAAATATAATTCTCGGTACTGACAGCATTAGTTAAGCACACAATTATTTTACGTAACATTATTATCTGTATAGCTGTACATCATTACAAGGCTCTTTGAAAAGCAAACAAGACTACAGTAGAGAAAAGTAGAATCTTATTGAGTGTGGGGGGATATATTCCAAGGAAACTGGGATACTGAAAAATCAGGTGCATGTTGCTAGACAATCTGGTACATCTTCCCTAGAGTACAGCAATCTTGATTTTAGCCATAACCCCCTCAACAGCTTTAAATACAACTGAGCCATGTACAGTGATATTACTTTTGCTTGCTACAGCAGAGGCACATATGGAACCTTGTTAATATCCAAGGCACCCAGAATATAGTGCTATTTCAATAAAATTAATCTGAAATCTGCTCATTTTAAGATACGCATTGTGAGTAAGACACAGTGAGTGTGTTTACACATACACACAAAAGCAGGATAACCCAGTTAAAGCAGAAACCTGGTTCCTAAAAAACTCTGTTTACATGTGTGAGTCCTCCAATGGAATTATTTTCTGGCAAAACACTCCAATGTCATAAAAATGTCATAAAAAAAGATTAAACATTATTAATGGCTGCCATAGCCTTCAGTCCTGTTGTCGGATTTATGTCTCCCGAGATTGTGCTGCTGAGCATAGCACTGTATGTTCAGCTCATCAACAGAAATTCAGTGACTTCTGAAATGTTGAGTTAACCAGGAGAAGGAATAATGCAATCACCTAAGCATTTTCCTCAGGAAACTTGTTTGTAGAATGTTCCACCTTTTACTACCTGTGGCTGCTGGAAGCTTTTGTGAAGCAAAGACATGTGCAGGCTGAGAGAGTGCCACAGACATGCATAGGCTACAAAATCCTTAACTGCATCTTGGTTAAGGGTTTACTTGGCTACATAACTGGGTTACTCATTGATTAATCTACATGTGTTAACCCGGTTTTTCACAGGTACCTGGTTCTGGTCTAACCAGAATAATATTTTTGAAACTGGATTTCTGGGAATAACTGGGTTATTAAAGTGCATGTAATCACATTCTCTGATAGTGTGGGCGGCATGTATCAAAGGCTGAATGCGGGAGAGATTACAGGAGAAACGCATCTCTGTCTTTCACATGCTGCTACATATGCTGTGTTGAGTAAAATAGTGAGAGTGAGAGGAGGTAATCATTTTGCATCTTTTCATACCCTTGTGGCTAAAAATACTGCAAGAGTAGAGGATGTGCACATCTCCTTCCATCTGGCACCATTGTATACTGCAGTAAGGACAGGTGTATACTATGTGATTTTTATTTTTTAACCCAAATTGCAAGCTCCAGAGTGGATTTTCAAATCGGTACAAAATTGTCCGTGAACATTCTGATGTCACTATACTCGCAAGGTGTGAGGTACATTTCAATCCAATCGGAGTTCCTAACAGCCTTACGTTTTTTGGCATTTCAATAAAAATGATGCACTTTTGGCTTGTCTTCATCAGGTGTGAGAGGTCACACAAGCTAATTCTGTGTTCCGGTTCCTATTAACCAATCGGTAAGTGAGTCCAGGATTATGCTTTTGCAACCAAGGCAGTAAAACACTTGAGGATGCATGAGACAAATTGGTTGTATTCTGGAAATAGAAAGATGTACTGTATGATATTTCTTCTGAGAAATATCTTGATTGGTTCTTCAAAGAAGATATACTAAGGAACATTGCCCAGCAGGAACAAATTCCTTCTAGAACTGCATGTTTGTTCTTTTAACAGATTAACTTAAGTAATGTGGATACAGGGATAATGAAGCGAGTACTGGTTATGATCTTAGAGCCTATCATAATAACTGGGACTGAGTAAAATATTACATTATTCTTCACAGTGACAAATTGCATGGGCACTGTGATTTTAGCCCAATGGGCTGGTGTGACCTTTTATTCAAACGTAATGTCATGTGGTGTATGCTTGCCTTCAGTTGGCTATCAGTACAATGGGGTCATTAAGCCTGAGGGAACTCCTAAACATCTGATGTAGCAAATGAGAAAATTGCATAGTACACACTAGGGATGTTAAAATATAACACATTTTGGTGACGTTTTCTATAAAAAATTGGAAGCATGTAAACATTTTACTGTACATGGAAATCTGAACTTAGTAATGTCAGTTATTCAAAGTAAGAATTATTAGATTGGAAGATGTAATATTTGTCTTGACTTATTCTTGGCGATTTCTGCTAAGTACTGAAAGGTCACATGGACCACGTTGTGCCTCTAGAGTGTTTGCTAACTTGGCACAAAGTCTCCACAATTTATTTCATGTTTTATTCTAATGTATGTGGCTGATGCTTAAATGTTGGGCGCTGTGGTTTAAGACTTGTAACATCCGTTCTTCTGTTTGGTATTAGAATCTCTTTTTACTTGTGTTGCCCACTCTTTGTGTGAGCTCTGTCTCTCTCTGTTTTTCTCTTGCTCAATCCGTACTAGTGGAAAAAACAAAGTGGATGATAAAGTAGCTTGATTCTGCCTGTTTGTTTGTTTTTAGCCATTTCAATTTAACATGTAAATCAGGGGAAAATAGTAAAAAGGAATTTGAGAGGTGGCTGTGCACACCACAGGCCTTCCAATGTACCTGTAAGCAGATTAAACATCCCAGCTGCAAGCTACACAGTCAATGCTTAAATTGTTAAAGCAGCATGTGCGTACTGATACCGAAAACTGTTATAAAGGATGTGTCCTGAAATGGTGAAAGTTCTGACACTTTTTTTTCTTCGTCTGAACACCCATATAACAGAAGTCAGTATCTCAGTCTCATTAAGGTACGACTTCTCTCTATTTTCTGTGCTCACTGCTTGACTAACCTCACTGCAATTTCCTTGCCTGTGTTTTAAAAGGTGTAACTGCCAGTGAGGGAGCACTTACCGGATTAATAAGTACTGGATTAATAATTTCTGAATGGGTGTGTCATTATAGCATGCACAATTTGGAGGACCAGCGAGGAAGGGTTTCAAAACCTGTTCTACCAAGGTCTGCCAGAGGTCGCTTTGTTATTACATTCGATTTGATTTAATTCTGCAAATTTGATTTATACAATCGATCTGCAATTTGACAAGGAAGCTATGTTGAAACTTTCTTTTCTGTGTAAGGTAGACTGTCATTTGTGGTAAATGCAAGAGGGTGTTGGGCTTATTTACACTTTATTTTTTCCCTAACTGGTTTTCAACATCAAATTGGTTAAATGTTCAAATGTTTTTTTTTTGCTCCCATCCCTAGTTCATACCTAACCCAACTGAGAAAAAAGAATGGATATGAGAGGTTCTCCTTATGTCACAAAAGGAAAATGTTTCACTTTGCCCCATATGGATTTTAATTTTACAACGTTTTCCTTATTTATATTCCACCATTTGTTCCTTGACCTTGAGAGAGAAAGTAGTACCAGAGAAGTATGTGAGATTGTCCAGGATATGTAGAGAGTGAGAACTCAGGTTAAAAGCAATGTTGGGGTAACAAACAATTTCAGTTAAAGAAGATCCCTGGTGCAGACCTCCTTTAAGTCCTTGATGCTCTGGGGTTAAAGACCAATCCTCATGTGCATGATTTTTGGTGATGACATTGTGTTGTGTAGCACCAGAAAAAATTATGTTGGAAGAATGGAGAAGGCTTTTGGAAGATAATGGAATGAGGATCAATAGGAGGATGAAAGAATATATGAGGTTTAATGATGAACAGGATTCAGAAGTTAGCCTGCAGGGAGAGCTTCTGAAAAGAGTGGATAAATTTACATTATATTGGGTAAATGTTAGCCTAAGGTAGGCAATTAGATGTAGAGATAACCCATAGATTGCAGTGTGGATGTGACAATTAGAAGAAGACGCCGGGATAATCAAAGAATTAAGGCAAAGGTTAAAGTTAAGGTTTTTAAGACAGTGGTTATTATGTATGGAGCAAAGACACGAGCAGTAAAGGGAACACAGATGAAGAAGTTAGATGTGGCAGAAATGAGAATGTTGAGATGGATTTGTAGAGTTACATTAAAGAACAGAATAAGAAATTAGACAATCAGAGGTACAAAAAAAGTGGGAAAGATTTCTAAGAATGTACAGGAAAGTAGGTTAAAGTGATAGACCTGTGATGAGGAGGGAATTTGGGGGCAAATGAGTGATGGGAATGGAAGTACAGGGGGAAGAGAAAGAGAGGGAGACCAAATATCTGAAAGAAAAGGGTAGGACTGGTGAGGAGGTGCATGACTGAGCTGTTCAGAGAAAGCTGATCAGGCACATTCACCCCACACATAAGTGGGAAAAGAAGAGGAAGAAATTCAAATGTGGAACAAGTAAATACAGTATAAGAACATGAGAATCCCAGGAAATCCTTGACATCAAGAGACAAGAACAGTTTGTGTTGGAGTTGGTGTAACATAGTAAAGTTGGTAAGAACACAGAAAGAAATAGTAGAGGTAATTTAGGAAAAGCAATCCCAAAATTAGCATCAGTTTAATCATATTTGTAGTGGTATTTGTAGTTGACGTGTCTCATGGGAGTTGGAGTTTGAAATTTGCCAACTGTCATCTTCAGTGCAAAGGCTGTGTAGTTTTCATCACTGTCCTCTTAACTTGTTCTACTTGTGCAACCCCTCCTGCTCCTCTGGTATCAGTTTAGAATAATGAGAAGGATGCTTCCATTATCGCAACACTTCTTCACTGCCACACTTGTATGACCCTACCATAAAGTGCAAACAGTGTGACAGACTGTCCTCCTTGACATTACTGAAACATATAACGCTTCTGTGACAGGCTCGCCTTAGCCTTAAAACCAAGGCATGACCTCATTAAATGTGTACATTAAATTCAGGGGTGAGGGAGTAGAAATTTGGTGGAACATTCATCTCATTGATGTGCTCTATCTGGTGACCTGTCTTCCCTGTAAGATTAACACAAGACTTCTTCTAAATGTGTGCAGTTTTTATATTGTAAACATCTGTGCCAATTACAACTCAAATTGTATTCTTACTTTTGCATAATCTTTGACCATATAATTTGCTCTGATATACAGAAAGCATTTTTAATTGTCTTGTTGAGAAAGCAAGTCCAGAACATAAAACAGGATGTATTAAAGGTCCTTGAATGTTTTTATTAATGAATACACAAGGGAGTGATGAGGAAAAGAAGAACAGCAAAGCAGTAAATAACAAGTAGGACTGGACATGTTGTCTAATGGGATGGCTTCCTCACTTACCCACCTCCCCACAGCATTACAGACACTCTTTCTCGGTGTCACAGCTTCATGCCAGAAAGCTCTTGCCCCAAAATGTTTTTTCCAGGCTGTATAGACTATTGACAGGGAATGGATTTATAACCCCACCTTTGGGTCAAGACTGGACCCTTAAATTGCCAGCACCTCCAAATCACGGTGCCCTTTGATTGGTCCTAATGACTGTACAGTATTACCTGAAAATGTATCTCTTCATGAAGGGTCAAATAGCCATGGCTGCTTCTACGTAATTTGCCCTAGCTTGTTTTTGACTGTATATCCCCCTATGGGCCGTGCCAGATGCCTGTAAAGTAAGGGGGCAATAAAACCTTCATCCTCTCATGTTCTTTGGTGCATAGATTGCTAGTCCCTTATGACCTTGGTCACAGCTAATCTACTATTGTAAGTTGTTTGTTTCTCTCTGGTAGACTCCTATTAGGGTATTGCCATATTCTTTGCCGCCACTTGCCCCTGGCAAGCCCTTATTGTTGTGTTTACTCATATGTACTAGTGGTATTTTATAGATCATCTTTGAATGTTGGCATGATTGATGCTCTCTAGTCTCCCTGCAGACTTCTGTGATATTCAAAGACCAAAAATAGAAGCCTATGATTTCTGGTGTGATTTACAGCTTTCTGTCTTCAAGGCATTAATGCTGTTTATTCAGCATATGGATGAATAAACCTCTCGTTATTCTGTCTTATATTCTACATATAACATGATGTAATATACAAAGTGTGCAGCAGAATGTGGAATTTGGCATTGTGACCTTGGTTGTGACACCAGTTTGCACTAACCTTTTTGTTTATTGGGTTGGCAACTCTGTGATAATAGCAACCCTACAGTTTCCGAATTGGAGATCAATACTGAAAGGCCAGATTTTTGGTGCTTGCTTCAAGAAGTACAGTAACTGAAAGTTAGAAATGGTACAGAGGAAACTCTAAGTAAAGATTTCTCTCTGTTCTACGTCAATTCTGAACAAACAGGTGCTGCTGTCTTTTTGAGGCATTTGACTTCTTTGCATGTTGAATGAACATTCCTGTATTGGTTCACATTTTGTTTAGCGCTGCTGTTTTACACATCCTGCGTCCTGGGTTCAAATCTTGTGCCAAGTTGCTGCGTCTGCGTAAATTTCATATATATCGGCAATTATCATTTTAAGCCTGTGAAATGGAAAACATTTTCTGAAATAAGAACATGAGATTGCCCAAGATGGGCATGTTTTCTTTTATTTCTATTTCACTAGGAAGGGCCACTTTTGTGAGAAACCTGTTATACAGAGTCATGCTAAGGAGAACAACATATACAAAACTATTCTATAATGTACTATTACAAATAATAATAATAATAGTGTAATATAATAATGTAGTAATATAACAGGGGTGTCAAACTTTTTTTGAACCAAAAATAACAGTGTACTATATATACTTTACGCAGCCAAAATATATCAATATCAATAAACATCTGCCTCATTTTCTTTACAAACAAGACACACATATACCTCTCTGCTCATCACAATCATATATTCTGCTTCACATCTGTCTTCAAACTGTCTCCCATCTTTATCAGCTTTTCTTTTCTTGGGCATTGCAGCAGGTTAGGGAAGCTACCAGGGACTGAAATCAGAACAGAGTAAAAAAAAAATGCCACCAACACATAAAATCAAGTGAGAGTAGCAGTCCAGACAGCTGCGACCATTTGTAGATAAAGTAAAGTACATCATCTGTTTACAGTTTCATTGCAATTGGATGAGACTTGATATTGTAAAAAAACATGCATTACACATGCACATTTGGAGTTGGTTAGAAAAGGATACCAACCACATTTAACACAGATGGAAATGCATATGCATTTTCCACTCGAAAATAAGTGAGTGCAGTTGGTGAAGCTGGGCTGCCATCTCTCTGTCTCTCATGACACTGTCACTTTGCAATCATGCTAATATACTAAAGTTCTTTATGTCAATGTGGCATCAGCTTCTTTTCACATTTTCTTGTTGGGAAATTACAAGTGGGCAATTTGCATGCTAACTACAGGTTAGTTGCTGTGGTGTGCTGTGCTGCACAGATTAAGACAAACAGACCCTAGATATACATTTTAATGGCAGGTGTGAATGTAATTTGGCTAAATTATATACAGATATAATGTACGTATGAAGCGCACATTAAAAGTGGGTCTTTGGGAAAAGTAGACATCATTGCAGGCTATATGTATTATATTTTGGATATTGATGAAGCAGGCCAAGTTAAAAAGGTTGAAGGGCCAAATCTGAGCCACAAATTTTGAATTTGACACCTCATTTAAATATGGTTACATAATGTATGTTCTACAGTGGTGTGAAAAACTATTTGCCTCCTTCCTTGATAATCAGAAACATTTTGTGTGACAAACATGCAAAAGAATAAGAAATCAGGAAGGGGGCAAATAGTTTTTCACACCACTGTATGTTTGTAAACATATCAAATGTACTTTATCCAGGGTTATGAGGTGGCAAGAACCGTGCTTAAAGTGTATGCTAGTCTATCGCATTTTCACACTCGTATATTAAACAGACAAAAATAAAAGGAATATGCAAATACAAGAGTAAATGGAATAACACAATGAAAACAACAAACCAAACCCAGTCGCACAGTATACTTCCTGTGGGTTGGCCTGCCACTTGTAATCTACCCATAAACACTCCCTTCTCTCATTTGCTATCCTTTTTCTCTCTCTCTTCCTCTTTCTCACATATACATTTTTATAGACGTACATTTGTATACTGGCCTGTTTTTCCTACTAAAAGTAAGCTTTTGCTCTGTCTCCCTTCATGACGCACACAACCTTTAAACCCAACCTGAAAGTTTACTAAATTTACTAAGACCTTGGTATTTGAAGCACAAGGCTGGTGGTGCATTTCCCACCCCTACTCACTGTGTGGCCTACTCTCTCACTCAGCTAGCCTGAGATTCTGTTGTAAGATATACATTCTTCTTCTTCATCTTAACATTGTCCCACTGGTTTGGGGTCCACTTTTTCGATAGCAGTATGCCATTTTGCACAATCAAGTTTCATGGCTTTGGTGTAGTTGAGTGTTGATCTTCATGTCCGCTCTGATTGTGTCCTGCCATCTATGCTTTGGCTGTCCTCATGGGCATTGGCCATCAACTGTGAAGTGTTAGGTGATTCTGAAATGGTTCCCAGTACTGCTCACAGGACGTGTCCATACCACTGAAGTCCTCTTTGTTGCATTTTCTCCTTGATTGGAGCATCCCCTACTTGTCGCCAAATTGCATCATTGCAGTAGTGGTCTTGGGAGAGTCACAGGGGGAATCTCACCGGAGCATGCACAATCTCCAAAGCGTGGAGAGGGCAGTTAGTGCTCTTGGTGGCTGGCCAGCATTCAGCTCCATACAGTGCAACTGGTCAGACCACTGTCCACTATACCTGTTGTAAGATATATAAATAATTGCACAATAGGTATGTACTTGTACTTTAATCAAGTCTCTGTTGAAAGGTGTCATTTGAATTAATGGTATGTTTTCATACATTGCTGAAATCCAGTTCATCTGTTCCAGGCCAGATGCACTCGGTTGCTCCTATGCTGCCTTCCCTACTTAAAATGAAGCTTGAACCCATCCTCTTCAATGTGAAAACCCCATGCTGCCCTAACATTTCTTTAATTTTGGAGCTCACAGAATTATTTCTTCTGGGGCTATCTGTAGGTAAATGTCTCCTACAGGCCCCAGTAGTACTCTGTTGCACTGATATGATGAAGTGTATTACCAGTTCAGGCACTTGCTACACTTACATACACTTACTCTGTAGCACACTTTCCTGCCTGCAGACACCTTGCCCAGTGGGTCAGAAATTACTGCTGCCAATATGTACAGTATTGCACATTGTTTATTGTTGATTAGCAATGCTTTAGTAGTCCAGTGTTGGGAGACAGTGGATTGATGGACACTTCAAGAGAATTGCATTGTTATTCTTAACCATGAGATGCCAAAGCCTGTCAAACATGATGTTTATCTCCCTGTTGTAATTATTCTGGGATTATTTTTATTGACCTGTAGAAGAGTTGTTTACAGGTTTTCATTGATTAGTCGTATTTATCCTGTCTAAAGCAAAAGCAGAACACCTACATACTGTGCTCTTCACAGAGTGAAATGCCTTTTTCCCCACTACCTTTTGGGCTTAAAATGATCTTATTGAGTGAATAAAATTGTCTGCTTTGGAGTAGTACTATCACTTATTGATGCTAAAAATAGGTTTAATTTCACAGTTTAATAAAAGAGACAAATAAAATTTACATTTTGTCGTTGTCAGCTGTTTTTAAGTGGTAGGAAATATTATTTATAAGACAGTTCTATCCCTCAAACCTCAGAATTTTTTGGGTGACATCTTAAGCAGTCAGTCCTTAAGCATCTCATTTATTGGACTTTTTAATTCACTTTTAAATTGTTTACTTCTGAAAAGTAGGGAAATGGCAAATGCAGTTGAACAGCGGGGAGAGCATACAGTGGTGCTTGAAAGTTTGTGAACCCTTTAGAATTTTCTGTATTTCTGCATAAATATGACCTAAAACATCATCAGATTTTCACTCAAGTCCTAAACGTAGATAAAGAGAAACCAGTTAAACAAATGAGACAAAAATATTATACTCTGTCATTTATTTAGTGAGGAAAATGATCGAATATTACATATTTGCGAGTAGCAAAAGTATGTGAACCTCTAGGATTAGCAGTTAGTCTGAAGGTGAAATTCGAGTCAGGTGTTTTCAATCAATGGGATGACAATCAGGTGTGAGTGAGCACCCTGTGTTATTTAAAGAACAGGGATCTATCAAAGTCTGCTCTTCACTACACATGTTTGTGGAAGTGTATCATGGCACGAACATAGGAGATTTCTGAGGACCTCAGAAAAAGAGTTGTTGATGCTCATCAGGCTGGAAAAGGTTACAAAACCATCTCTAAAGAGTTTGGACTCCACCAATCCACAGTCAGACAGATTGTGTACAAATGGAGGAAATTCAAGACCATTGTTACCCTCCCCAGGAGTGGTTGACCAACAAAGATCACTCCAAGAGCAAGGAGTGTAATAGTCGGTGAGGTCATAAAGGACCCCAGGGTAACTTCTAAGCACCTGAAAGCCTCTCTCACATTGGCTAATGTTCATGTTCATGAGTCCACCATCAGGAGAACACTGAACAAGAATGGTGTGCATGGCAGGGTTGCAAGGAGAAAGCCACTGCTCTCCAAAATAAAATTGTTGCTCGTCTGCAGTTTGCTAAAGATCATGTGGACAAACCAAAAGGCTATTGGAAGAATGTTTTGTGGACAGATGAGACCAAAATAGAACTTTTTGGTTTAAATGAAAAGCGTTATGTTTGGAGAAAGGAAAACACTGCATTCCAGCATAAGAACCTTATCCCATCTGTGAAACATGGTGGTGGTACAGTAGTATCATGGTTTGGGCCTGCTTTGCTGCATCTGGGCCAGGACGGCTTGCCTTCATTGATGGAACAATAAATTCTGAATTATATCAGAGAATTCTAAAGGAAAATGTCAGGACATGGGTCCATGAACTGAATCTCAAGAGAAGGTGGGTCATGCAGCAAGACAACGACCCTAAGCACACAAGTCGTTATACCAAAGAATGGTTAAAGAAGAATAAAGTTAATGTTTTGGAATGGCCAAGTCAAAGTCCTGACCTTAATCCAATCGAAATGTTGTTGAAGGACCTGAAGCGAGCAGTTAATGTGAGGAAAACCACCAACATCTTAGAGTTGAAGCTGTTCTGTACGGAGGAATGGGCTAAAATTCCTCCAAGCCGGTGTGTAGGAATGATCAAAAGTTACCGGAAACGTTTAGTTGCAGTTATTGCTGCAAAGGGGGGTCACACCAGATACTGAAAGCAAAGGTTCACATACTTTTGCCACTCACAAATATGTAATATTCGATCATTTTCCTTAATAAATAAATGACCAAGTATAATATTTTTGTCTCATTTTTTTAACTGGTTTCTCTTTATCTACTTTTAGGACTTGAGTGAAAATCTGATGATGTTTTAGGTCATATTTATGCAGAAATATAGAAAATTCTAAAGGGTTCACAAACTTTCAAGCACCACTGTAAGTAGCTAAACCATATTAAACGTAACAGGACCCCTTTGCCTTCACAGTCTGGTTGTACCATAGCTTTGTGCTGCCAGTGACTTGAGAAAGCACAGTCGTTTTTATTTTGGGAATGACCTGCCCGAACTAAAGCTTTGCGGTATGCTTTCACTAAATGGTGAGGCTGACGCAAGTTGTTTTCAGCTCTGGTAGTGAAATTCAACATAGGGTCCTAGAAATAATAAATGCTGAGGATGTTTACAGCCCATATAAAACATTTTCATTCCCATTAACTTGTTCATCATATTTATCATGTTACAGTAGGCAATGCTCTGGGATAAACTAAAGGTTATATGTGATCATGAAATAAACTCTTAAAATGTTAAAGTGAAACCCCAAATAACCTAATTTTCCCAAATTAGGTAGAAATCAAAGAAGATGAAAGAACACTAAAATTTCTGAGTGATTCATTTCCTGCCTGATGTTTAAAGGTAGTGTTCTTCAGATTTGCTACAGCACTGTATTAGTCATTCTAATTCCATTTGTTTATCATACTTCCTTTTTCTTATTTTTAGCCATATATTTGAGGTCCCTTCATTTAGTAATCAGGGATACCCTTATTACAAGGTGGAAGCCTGTAAAATCCCAGTTTCTAAACTCATTCTTGTTAGGTTGAGGGTTGGGCGAGGGGACGGTCACTAACCATAAGCACCCTTTGAACATGGTTAGTGACTAACTATATTTAGGTCATTCAGTACACACTATTTTTGTGGGTGAGGGATTATTTTAGATATATTTATTAACAGTGGCGGGGTAATCTCTTTCAGGTGGTTTTGCCCTTGTGTTTCTTGTGAGAACACATCAAGGTGTGCGCTGTGCCCTGAAGAGGATGTATGTTAACAATGAGCATGACCTGCAAGTATGCAAGAGGGAGATTCAGATCATGGTGAGTAAAAGCATTATGTACAGAATTTTTTTTTTCTTCTTAATTATTTTTTTGTTTTCCTGATGTTCATCTGTCGTCTATGCTGATCTCCTTTACAAGGTCACTTCTTGAACGAAATGCTTCATTAGATCGCTATTTATTTAGATCGCTGTGTGAGTTTATTTCCACAGTTTATGGGCGTTTGTGAATTGCTTCCTTTTGTGTATATTTTTCCTTTGCTTATAAGGTGTTCTGTTTACCTTGGATGTTGGAGATGGGATTGGGATCCCAACCAAGATGACTGCATTCCAGAAAGCCATCGCTGTGCTTGCACCTTTGGAATAAATAGCAGTTGATAACAATGCATTATTGGGTATTTTGCATTTCCAAACATCGTAGCAACATGTCCATGGATAGAGGTTGGACAGTATTGTGTGTATGACTGATTTAACAAGGCAAAAATAGACAGAAATCCTAATGAACAGTATATTACTACAGCATTCACTAAAGTTCATGATGTACGTCACCTTTTTGAGTTGAAGTCATGATCTGAAGTTGGACAAACTCGGTCTTGACAGACCAGCCCCGAGTTTCTGAGTTGAAAATTCTGACTTCCCACTTCAAATGGAAAACAGCTTTATATACACACAAAAATTTTATTATAGTCGTACAATGAGTATTTCTTAATACATGTTACTGAAGTCGAATACACAGACATTTTACATGATAGAAAGTGTTTAAAATCATGTTACTTAGTGTTGCCCTGTTTGTCAAATAAAGTCAAGTTTATTCTCATGTTTGTTGTACAGTGAAATTCTTACCTGCATCTCTAATCAGAACAGGTGACAAAAATACAACAAACAAATAAAAAGTATTTGTCAATACATTCTAAAGTTCTGTTTTCATTATTCTGCATTACACAGATTTGAAGGTGCCATCAGTTCCTCCAAGATTCTCTCTATCAGTACGTTAATTATTTCAGGTTTATTTCTGTATACCCTACAAAAGACCCAGGAACAGAGAGTTCAGGTGGCTCGCCCAGAAAACTGAAAAATGCTTTTCTTTTCTTAGGATTCTTATTGTTTGTGTTGGTCTTTTAGGTTTAACTGGAACAATGTAACCCATTTTCTTGCCTTTGCTTAATGAAACTCCAAATGTATTGTTAGAACTGTGCTTCTTTAGAGTAGCAGACTTGATTCAAACATAACATCCTCCCGTAAAAGTTCACTGTTTTGCCTAGAATAACACTTAATGTTTTTGAAATAGTGAATGTATTGCTTTTCATTGCTATGCTTTCTACTTACACAGCACAGGTTATTACAAATTAACAACAATCCGTCACCCCACTTCTCTTGGTATATTAAAATATTTTTCCTCATAACTGCTAATTGTTCAGTGTAAAAATACACATTTTACAGTTGAGAGGAAACCACTCCTTTTATTAGCTGAGACTAAGCTGCCAGTATACTTCATCTAGGTATTTTCAAAAAGCTGGTAGTCTTTGTTTTGGCTCTGTGAGTCAGTAGTATGTTCTAGATTCCTCAATTATGAAAAAGCACTTTCAGGTTTAATGCAAAAGTTTTACTAGAACAACTTTCTTGATTCACGTATACTGAAGATCACCCTCCTCATCCCACCCAGACATCCACTATAACAGAATGCTCTTTTTTGATACCTATAAAATTCCTACTTTCCAGTACTTGTATTTATATATAGTATGTGTGTAGTGTTTTTCAGCCCCTTAAATCTGGTGACTGATTTTATTTATGTGCTAAAGCTGATCATTAAGTATGAGAGCAAACCACCTCTGGATTTTAATCAGGAGTCAGTTTATGTTTGTAATTTAAGCTAAATTGTTCAAGTAGTTATTTTCTTATTTCTCACTGTCATCCCAAAGTGGTCATTGTAGTTTGCCTTTTTTACAGAATCTATGTATCAAAGATCTGAGTGTTGTGTTTGAAGGATTTCATGGGGATGATCTTACAGGGTCAAACAGAACTGAAGACTTCCTTCTGTGAATACACTAGCATGTGCATCGGTGATTTGGGTTTTTTAAAGCAGACTATTTAGAAATAATTATAAAAAGGAAACTGTTAACAATGAGAAAATTGATTTATAAAAAGTAAGCAAAATGCACATAAAACGAATCTTTTATCTTAAAAGCTATTAGAACTTGCTAGTGGTGGCTGCCATTTGTTTCACTACAAGCCCAATTTCTGATTTAGAGAAACAAAATTAAAACGGACAAGAAGCTTAAGATCTAAATTAAAAATAGTCATTATTCTGTAAATATAAATATCAGTCAACAGAAATCGCTCTAAACCAAGGTTTTCTGTTAATTGTTTGCTTATTTAATTGGAAAAATAATATACTGCACTTGTATATTAACGCAAAGCCTCTTGTGGCCTTTAGAGAGAACTGTTGAAGGTAAACCTATCATTGTTGTCTCAAATACTTTCCTTCGTGAGAGCCGTGTGTGTGTGTAAGAATCTTAATTTCATAGTTAGCACTGTGTTGATTAGCATTTTTAAATTGGATATGTGAAGGTGTTTAGGAAGATGTAAAGGTGTGAATGGGTTGGCCATCCAGAGTGACATCCTGCCCTTGACATAATCGCTGATAGGGTGCACCCCTCGCAGTCATGAGTTAGATGAAGCTAGCTTATGGACACCTGTCTCCGTTACCAACTGCATGTGCATTTCATACCCTAATTTCTGGTCAGTCTGCCACAAAATAGATATTGCAATCATTGATTTTATCCTAATCTTGTCATGAAGTTCTATTAATACTACAGGGCATATCCTACTCTGACAGGCTAAGAAAAGGGAATTAAATGTCTTAGTCTTGAGATAATAGCACTACATTTGGAACTTATCCAGGTCTTCAAATTTCTCAATGTCATCACAATTTTTAAGTTAAAATGTGTATCATGAAATTAAGGGGAAGTGCATTTAATATTTAAGCCAAGAAGCACTTCACACAAATTGGAAATATGGCAGAATCCACCAAGTAATTGTAATGGAAATCTTGACCTTGATATGACTGAGATATTGGGGCATTTTAGCTATTAGATGACCAAATGAGCTTGAGAGGCTGAGTTCTGTGCAATGCTGCTTATTGACCACTTTAGCCAAGTGTTGTATTTTAATTCTATCATTTAAAACTTTACAGAGAGATCTTGTAGGGCACAAGAACATTGTGGGCTTTCTTGACTCCAGTATAACAGCAGTGGGATCAGGAGATGTTTGGGAAGTTCTCATCTTAATGGATTTTTGTCGTGGTAAGTGCTCCCTTATAATCTCTATCTAGTCAATGCCACCTATGGTCTCAGTCTTAGTCTGAAGTAAACTACCAAAGTAAGTTGTCAGACAGGTTTGCTGTCTGTTATCTCTTTTCTGAAAGTTCATTTTGTCTGATGAAGAATATGCTTTTTTTTTTTTTTCTTTTTTAAGGAGGACAAGTTGTTAATCTAATGAACCAACGCCTCCAGACTGGCTTTACGGAGGCTGAAGTCCTGCAAATCTTTTGTGACACTTGTGAAGCAGTTGCAAGACTTCATCAGTGCAAGACGCCCATTATTCATCGAGATTTAAAGGCATGTTCTCTCTGTCTCTTCATCTGCCCTTGTCTTTCAAGGTGACCCATGTCTGGGCCTCCCCAGTCAACCTTTTCTAATGCTTGAAACATTTTTTGTATTTGAAAGTAAAGAGCAAATGTGATTTCCAGACACTTCTTGACATTAAAAAGGGTTTCACAGTTTATTAGATGTTTTACTTTTGTTGGCATGTAATACTGTGTCTTTTAAATAGTGCTGTTTGGAAAAGAAAAATACATTTGTGTAAAACTGGGACCAAAAAATGATCCATAGAAAAACAGTGGCTGCAAACATTAAGTAATTACAATTGCTATTCCACAAATCCTCAGCTCTTAATTTTCAATGACCTGCATATTAGGATGAGTTCAATGTTTGCACTTATTCCATAACTTTAACAAATTCCATTCAGAGTACCTCATTCCTGATAAACCCCAAATGGAGTCCTTACTGAAATCATTTTAAGTTGCATACTTCAACAGATCTGATAAAAACATACCAATTGCATTGTACAAGAGCTGCTCCCCCAATCACATGTCTGCTTTTGTATGAACCATCTCTAAAATATTGGGTGATTGGATGAAAAAGTAAATCACACAGAACTACAAAGCTAGATTGTTTTATTTTACTAATGCTGCTTCAGTCATTATCATTCAACTGTAAAAAAAAAAAAAAAAAAAAATGTTGATTTTTGTCTTGCACGTTATCAGGATAGAAAAGGACAGTTATGTAACATCTTTAATAGAAATAAACTAGGGTTGCATGGTATACCAATACTGTAAAAGTACCAAAAAGAAAAAAAAAATTTTAAAGTGATTTGGTATCAGCATTATGTGATTTTCAGAGCTGGATGTAAATGTTACCTTTAACACTCAATCCCCCAACCAACCCCAACCCAAAACACTAGTTTGTGAAACTTCACAAAACAAAACTACATGCTTCAGCACAATCAGAACTTCATGTGGGACACTCCATCCCCATTGCTTCAACTTTGCTTCAACTTTACTTCAACTTACTTAACAGGGATCCATTATTGCTTCAACATGATCAATCTTCACGAATATCAAGAGGGAAGCGTAGAATGTGAGATGTGATGGTGATTGCATTTAGAGCTCAAAATGATCCTGCTTATCATAGATGTGCAAAAACATTCTTTTTCTAAAGGAAGTGCTTTAAGATTAAGTAATTAACTAGTTAACTAATTCATAAATACATAATTGTCAAAAAAGTCTCTGCACACTAGGGAAACTTCTAAGGACCACTAGCTAGCAAATATTTTCCAGTTCAACAAAATGATAATCAAGCTGATCCAAATAATTATAGACCAGTAAGCTTAACATTCAACAGGTAAATTAATGGAAGGAATTATTAAGAAATAAACCAAGCGGTACATCCCAAGTGCAGGTGCATTAGCAAATGCCACTTCTTTTGTAAACATCCTACATTGTTCCTGTTCCAAAGAAGGCACTCACCTCTTTACCTAATGACTACAGACCAGTGGCACTTAATGCTTCACATCATGAACACCTACGAGAGACTGGTCCTTTGCTATATGAGTCCTTTTGTGGTAGAGCACCTGGACCCACTGCAGTCTGCCTATCAGATAAAGACTGGAGTGGATGATGCTATTACCTGTCTGCTCCACAAGGCTTATTCTTACCTGGACAAAACTGGCAGCACTGTGAGAATTATGTTGTTTGGTTTTTCCAGTGCTTTCAATGCCATCCAGCTATTCCTGTTAAGGGGTAAACTCAGAAATATGCAGGTGGATGAGCTCATGGTGCCCAGGATAATGGACTATCTGTCAGGCAGACTGCAGTTTATGAGACTATTGTATTTTTGATATGGATGTGAGCAACCCTGGAACATTACAAGGAACAGTCCTGTTTCATTTTCTCTTCACTCTGTACACTTCAGACTATAAATATAACACCAGGTCATGCCAGTTGCAGAAATTCTGCACTTATTGGGTGTATTGATAAAGGGGATGACACAGAGGAGAGAAGTCGGGTAACATCACTTCAAGAGAGGCCCATGGAATCAACAAGCTATTTAAAAGGGCTTGTTCAGTTATAGGACACACTCTGGACCCCCTGAAAGTAGTGAAGGGGAGAAATCAAACAAAACTGTGCCATTATGAACAGTGCTGCATATTCTCTTCATGACACAGTAACAATGAGGACTTTCAGCCAAGGAATTATTCAACAGAAGTGCGTCAAGAAACGCTACTGGGGCTTATTTATACCAACAGCAGTATGCCTGCATAATGCCTCACTGTGACTGTGACAGCCAAGTCCAAACATTACTTTCTTTTGAATTTTCTTGCTTTATAGTCATTCTGATGTATTCTCAGACCAAAGTGTGTGTGTTTCTATTTATTTATTTACTCACTTGTCTATCTGTTGATTATTTATTTATTTATTTAAAGAGCCTCTGTAAAAAGCCAAATTTCACTAGGGGAAAAATAATATATGTCTGTCTGTCTGTCTAGGGTTCAGATGGTGAAGGTTGTATTTCACTAATATACTGAAATTCAATGATGAAACAAAAAAAAACATATAATAGGAGAGATGCCCATGATATTACTTGTCTTGATTCTTTTGCAAAATTTAGTAAATATATTTTCAGCTTCTAGCTGAAGAAAAGTGATGAAAATGAGTGTAAAAAATGGAAATTAAGAATTACTTTTTTGTTTAACCGTTTTAAAAAGGAGTATGTTATCGATGTAGTATTCAAAGGCACAACACTTTTTTTACGGTTAACAAAAATGTACCATATATTGTGACTATCTTGTTTATTAATTAAATATGTTTGTCTTCATTTGTTTTAAAGAGCCAGGGACAAACCCTGGTGCTTTGATGTTCAAATAATTTATTAGTCAGCAGGCTTATTCATTTTTAGTGGAATTTCATATCCTTATAATTCTGTTATCAATCATCTTTACCACTAGGTGGAGAACATCCTGCTCCATGACCGAGGACATTATGTCTTGTGTGATTTTGGCAGTGCAACCAATAAATTTCAGAATCCTCAAAATGATGGAGTGGGAATAGTTGAGGAGGAGATTAAGAAGTAAGTCTTTTTTGTCTGTGATCAGCTTCAATAGAAGGCCATATTGGAAGTGTTCATATGTACAGGTTGTGATGGAAACCTCTGGAGCATCTTGCATAATTAGTACATTTGCTGATGCTCACATCTTCTGTAGTGTTCCTGGTTTTATTGGGTTTTTTAAGTTTTTCAGTACACCCTCCTCAGGTAAACCAACTGAGAACGAGTGGGCTTCTACTTGCAGTATGTCTAAGTGGCACTGGACTAATTCCCAAATGTCTCCACTCAAACGAAAACCTTCCTGAGGCTGTTTTTACTGCTTTTGTTGTTTGACTAATAGCCGCCTTCCTTCACTAACCCACACTGTCCTAAGATTAGTTGTTTAGTGGTTTTCAAGATGAACAATATGAGCACTATTGTAATTATTCTTTTATGAAGCAATTTGTCAATGAATCTGTTCTTAAAAGGGAAGGTGACCATTTTGTTGAACACAATCCTAAAGAGGTTCTTTCCTTCAGCGTCTAGCAGTGACATAATTCTGTCTGACTGTATTTTCTTCCTTTGAAATGCAAACACTGTTGTGCATTATTTTCCCCGCCTTTTCCAGATATATCTGTTCCAGAAAAACAGAACCTCTTTCAGCTGCAGCTCATTTAATGTTAAACTCAAGAGAACACGTCAGGATGACATATTTTTCTAGCTCCACTTTTCAGCATGAAGCACTTCAGATTGTTCCAATTCCTCCCTTGAACATATCATCTCTCCCCTCTGTTTTTGTTTCAAGAGCTCTGTGGTAAACCTGAATGGCTTGGAGGTGAATACAACTCACTTTCTTGCCTAGTCTCCTCCACATCTTTAATGCCAATCTACTTGCCTCATCATTAGGAGACTTTTCATCAAAATGCTTCATAGCTCAGCTTCACACGTGCTTCCTGATTTTGTTTTATATTCAGTGTCTACATTTTTTATGGAATAAGATGTTTTTGGTTTGCTTTAGCCTCAAAACTTTTGGTTGCTGGAATCAAAGCAATGGTAGACGTTGTTTATATCTTTCTGACATCATTATTGCTTAGTTTGCTCCATCACTTTGTTAATGTCATCATCCATCAGCTGCAACTATTACTTCTAGTGTGATGCTGTCCTTTTCAATTTTAACTCTCTGGGTGGATTCTGTTGGTGGCAACTGGGTTGCTGTACCTGTATTGGTGTCCTTCCAGTGTCCACAGTCACTTCAGTATCACACTTTTCAAATTCAGCATTTTTTGTTGTCAACCAGTCTTTCCAGGTGGTCTGTAGTATAATCCATAAAAACTAAATCACTACACCTGTTACATTTACAATAGATGTATCTTCAATGCTGTTCCATCCATCCATCATCCAACCCACTATATCCTAACTACAGAGTCACGGGGGTCTGCTGGAGCCAATCCCAGCCAACACAGGGCGCAAGGCAGGAACAAACCCCGGGCAGGGCGCCAGCCCACCGCAGGGCGCACACACACACCAAGCACACACTAGGGACAATTTAGGATCGCCAGTGCACCTAGCCTGCATGTCTTTGGACTGTGCGAGGAAACTGGAGCACCCGGAGGAAACCCACACAGAGAACATGCAAACTCCACACAGGGAGGACCTGGGAAGCAAACCCAGGTCTCCTAACTGCGAGGCAGCAGCGCTACCCATTGCGCCACTTTGCTGCCCTCAATGCTGTTCCTCAGAAGAATTTATTTACAAATCTCTCCATCTGAAGTCCTGAAAAATAATCGTTTTCATTCCAATTATGTATCCAGCCTTTTGTACCTTTTTTTTTTTTTTCTTCTAGACACAAACATGATAACATAGTACTTCCTCATAGTGATTTTTTCATTCCTTTTTTTTTTTTGTAATTACCTTCTTATTTTTTAGTTTGGTTCAGCAAAAAAACTCAAATGAGGTTTTTAACTGTAATTGATTTTTGCTGCTATTTATAAATTAATTTTAAAGATTTTTTTTTTGCTTTTTTGCTTTTCAAGGTTGACAGTAATTTTTTTTTTTTTTTTTGCGCTGCTTCGACATAAATATCTTTTTGTCCATTTTTGTACAAATTTAGAAATGATGCAATGATCAATCCAGGCAGAGCTGCAGAATTTGCTTTCATTGCTGTCCAGTTCTAAAGTGTTATTGATTGACATTTGCTTGCTTGAATCAGGATTTCAAATCAAGGCTTTAAAAACTGTAGAAGACTAACTCACCTGCTGTTTTACCCTGTGATTGTAAGATGATTAATTCACTTAAGAGTTATGGGTAGTTATCTTAACAGCAATTCATGATTAACTCTATAACCGTTGGGTGATGACTTGCCATCCATGTCTTCTGCATAACAAGAAGTGATTTATGATGAAATTCTTTGAATTTCCATACTTTGCTGACTGTAAATCCCAGTTCAGCCCTGTAACAATGTCTTACAAGGAATCATTCATCTGACTTCTGTGAACCATGCTAAAGAATTTGTGCCAAAAAAAATTCTGAAAAAAACAAATACACGTATTGTGCAAAATAAAATGTGTAATTCCTGGTTTTGCAACTTTGTGACTCAACTAGTAGACAGCACGTGAAGAAAATACTGAATAGGAAGTTATGGCTAATTTTCTATCTTTTAAAACTCAATGCTACTACTTTATAGAGGCAAAGCTCCTGGGTTCACGAAACATGGCTCTTGCTTTTCAAATTTTCTATCATTCTTTCAATTTTTAACAGTATAATCTGACACATTTAATGCTTAACTATATTACTGTTTTTTTCAAAATTTTGCAGAAACTACAAAGCAATGATGCATAGAAATATCCAACCCTTCATTTGTTATATTTATTTAATTTATCTATAGAAATAAGTTGTTTATCTGTCTTAAAGGAGAACTCCACCCAAAAATTCTGTTTTTTTAATATATTACTTACCCAATGTCGTTTGCAGTGGAGAAAATTTTTTAATCTAATGTTTTCATGTAGAATGGAGAGAAATTTTATGATATAATAGAAGCCAATAGTGGCCAATGCTGTACAAAGGCAAACGATTTGAAAAACATCCATGGGAGGAAAAAAAAATTTGTGTTACTCCTGTCACATAATCCACATCTGTTTTTCAGTCCTATGTTTAAACGCATGCGATTCAGGAGGACAGGTGTGTAACTGGAAAACTGGCACTGATTATGTGGCGGAAGTAGTGTGTTTTTTAGGATTTTTTTTCTTTCTTTTTTTTCATGGACATTTTCCACATCGTTTGCCATAGGTCACTATTGGCTTCTAATATGTCATAAACTTCTTTGTCTGTGTTCTGCATGAAAACATGAGATTAAATTTTTTTTTCTTAGTTACCCTACAAGCTACATGGGATAAATAACAAATAACAAAATCATTAATACCATTTTTGGATGGAGAATTCCATTAACCCAGTTTAAGATCATGGGGGGCCTTAACATTCCAGAACAATTGAATATAAGGCAGAAAGTAATTCAAAAGAAGCTGCAAGTACAGTGAAACAAAACATCCTAAAACCGAAAATATTTGTGCTCATTTTAAAATATGCAGTACTACTAGTGATGCTAATATTGATTAACCAGTTTTCTCTCAAAATGAATTAGATCACTAATTGGTTAATTGGCCAATCCCAAGAAATTATTTTTTTAGCCTCTGCTCTCTGCTTTATGGTAGTTTAATTGTAGTACTGTTTTACACAGTGTATTACACTACTTGATGGAGTGCATGGTGTAGTTTTGCTGCTGGAACTTCCCATAAACAAAGAGCAGACAAGTGGTCTTTGGGGAAAAGATGAGAGAGAGGAGACTAGAATACTGCCATTTACATGAAAGACGGCAGAGTAATAAACTGAGAAAAGGATGGAGAGGAATGGCAGATACATATGTTTTCCAGTTGAACTTGGAATAGAACAAAAGGAGCTCTAGCATCAGAGAGGCGTCCTCTTCAGCAGTAATTGAAGGAGAAGCTTCTTTAATGAGTTCAGCCCTTTTCGTTTTGTCCTTTATTTAAACAGACATTGCTGGTCTGAGGTTTGCCAGTGAGCAAGCTGGTATTTAATACAGTGGCTCACATTTTGAGTGAGGAAAACATAAAAGAAGAATTTGCTCTTGCTGTTAGTAAACAATAGGCTTGTTAGCTTAAGATTCAAATTTGTGGATTTTACTTGTAAACTGGTTAAGCATGTTAGGCTTATCTTTTTGATAAACATCTTATGAACATATAAGAATTGTGAGTTATAATTATGACATTAATTTTTATGCCATATGTGTTATGCATAACTTATTTTGTGTACATGTTTTATTAGTTTGTGAAATTTTACTTATTGTAGTATTTTTTATGCTGCTTGAAAAATAAGCCTACAGTTTTTCATTTGTTAATAAAAAGTGAACCTGTAACACCTATAGCCTGCACATAAAGTGTTAACCTTCATATTTTTACAATTGAATATAGAACACAAGACTTAATGTCTGATTATGCAGTAGCTTAAAAAATTTAAAGAGGGATAAAGAAAAAAAATTATCTGAATTGTAATTGCCCAGTTCTAATAAAATGAAAGCAGTGTTTGGTATCAACCCTAACAAAACACTGATCAAAACATCCTTAGAAAAAAAGAATAGTATGTACAATTTTTGCTATAAGGTTTGAAAAAGAAAGGTGGTGCCTGATTATGTCTTAAGTGACAGAAAAACAGCCTGTCTGGCAGAAAAAATCACATTTTTGGGCCATACTAATGTATTTTAATTGTCATTCGTATTTACCTCCAGCAGCATCTACCGCCTCTTCATTGGTTTCAGGGCAAGGAGGCAAGCTTGGCTCCTTTCTTTTAAATGGCATGCTTTAACTTAAATGATTTATTGATTTCTCTATTGGTGGTTTATCTGTTCATTTTATCTGTTTCCTGTTTTGGTCAGGTATACAACCTTGTCATATCGTGCTCCAGAGATGGTGAACCTCTATAGTGGCAAACTCATCACCACAAAGGCAGACATTTGGGTAAATGCTTTTCTTTACAGCTATTTTTCACTGTACCACAACATGCTTTCTGTAGGTGTGTGCTTTATATCTTTAGTATTGTATGCTGACTCGTGGGCCAAAGTCCAATTTTCTTTCCCTGTTCTACTGACCTCTTTGGGGGGTTGTTGCAGCCAGCACCCAGGTTGTGTGGCTTTTTTCCCAGGCTGAGTATTGGGAGATCTGAAGGCATTGGTGACCTTAGGGTCCTTAAGTTTCATCTGGCAGTTCAACACTTCTGCTCCTAACACATGTTGATGGGGCTTTGACCAGTTTAGGCCTTAAGCCCTCATAGTTCTGTAGTTCACATGCCTGACTCAGCTTAATCCTTCAATGAAACCCCTAGGTTGACATCCCCCACACCTTAACCTCTGAGAGCAGAACGAATTAAGAATATAGATCAAAGTAATAGTAAAAAGGTTTTATCTTGTTTATTGAAACACAAAATACAATGAAAGGTTAAGTGTAGGTAATTCTTAATATAATACTTAGTTTTTTTCGTCTTTTTTAAATATTAGTTCCTATAATGCGCTTACAGTAATTAATCAGTGATGACACAAACTTGGACTTTCCCTTCTGTCGTCAAGATATCTGACAAAATCAAATTTCACTGGCTTGATATTTAGTAGTTTCTAATAAAAGAACATGTATATGTGTGTTAAATTTACTCCCTTACTACCTTCTGTCCTAAAAAAGAATTTAATTCTGGATTGGTATAATACTTTTAAGTTTCATAGCACAACATATATAAGTAGAATATATGTTTCTTTGCATAACAAATATTTTCATATTTCTAATTTTATTTTCACGTATATCTATGAAATGTTTCAACCTTACTATTATGTTAAAAAGAATATCTGTGTTTAAATAATTATTTCAGAGTATGAGTAATAAAACATCCTAGTTCAAAAGTTCATTTTTAACTGCAGAACACAAAGAAAGAACTTGCTGTTGTGGTTTTTAATTAAAACTTCTTACACTCGTGTTCATCATATCACTTTTTTATTAATCATTTTTCTTACCAGTTATGGTGTCACCCTTAAATTTTGGTGTCTTGATACCTGTGCACCTTTGGTCCATTTCTAACAGAAGCTAGTTCTTAAACCCAGCTTTCAATGACCTCAGGTGGTCTAGTTTCTTTGCACAAAAACTCTCATAAAATGTACAGTATGGGTTTTGCATAATTATCCTTTTTAACAATGTTCAAAACAAATTGTATGCATGTGTGAATAGACAAAGCACCTAGGGAATCCAATGAACTGGAGCAGAAAACAAAAATTTACATTCAAATATTTATTTTTATTACAACAGTAGATGTATGTTATTGTAGACAAATGTAGCAGTATGTCACTGATATGCATCAATTGTGTAGACCTTATCCTAGTTTGTGTGTGTTTGGTTTCACTTTATTTACTTTTGTGAACTTTTGTTTACGTGCATTTTAGGTGTATTGGTTACCTAAAGCAGATCTTACATTATGCGACTTTTAATCATGGGGTATGTCAAATTTGCTGACTACAGTTGCTAATCACGTTGCCTGGACCATGTCAGTTTAAACATCTAAAAATTACTGAGCATGTCTACTTTACTGACTGAGTACCGACCTTCCAGTGCAGTTGTGTGTACCCCCTTTTCTAAAGCCAATAGCATGCTGCCTAATGGAGTCAAGTGTTGTACAAAGTATTAACAGGTATGGCGAGTTCAGCTGCACTCTCTGCCCTTTTTTCTTTTTTCCATTCTAGTGTGGTATGTAAAACGTTTAACATCAGACAGACAGAGTTCTCTCCTGTTTTTGAGGTAGAAAACACCCATGTTGCTTATTCATCATTGCTGCCTTCTGTGCATTGTAATTCTGGATGAGCATTCTTTGGTTATCAGCTCTCATGCACACCGTGCCTGCTCCATGACTAAAGACAAAACCAAACCTGTTTGACTTTTATCGGAGTGAGCTGCTGGGCATGTCACATTAGGGCAGCTCATGGGAGCATCCTGCTGTGTGCTTCTGACTCACTAAGATTATGTAAATGAAGGCTGTCATTAAAAATTGCTGGAAAAGTTTTGTAATATGACATAGCCTTAAGGTGAACTTAATCTAAAAGCTAAACATGCTACAAGTGCCATAACGTTTCCCACTATGTCAAAGTGGCCCAATGCAACATTACAGCTTTTTATAGACATTTTAAATATATCCACAACTGTATCTTACTTTGCTCAATAAGTCATTGTTCTTACTCTGTTTCTGAATTATTAGTTTTCTTTCAGACTTCCAGTATTTGCATTGTATGTTTATACACCAGCTCAAAGCCAGAATTGCAGGAGTAAACTGGGGCGACTCCTTCACTCATTTATTAATATGAGCAGGGCCTTTGATGCCAAATGCTTTCTGTTTGTTTAACCTCCTTAGTGTTCCATTTTATTCCAAAGAAACATGTAAAAAGCATTTCATTTTTTGGCATGAAAAATTACATTTTTATTAAATCTCAAGAAAATAATAATGGTAAAATGTATAGTGCAGTAAAAAGCACAATCCCATGTCACAGTCGGGACAGTAATAGTGTATTTCTTTTCAGATTTTCTTTCCAGATTTATCAGTATTTGAACTGCACAGGTACAAGTTGGATTCTGTTTTTTCTGTTGGAGGCATATAATCAATAAAATGTCTACCAATAAGATACTCTGGATTGGTCCACAATGTGCTGGGTAGACCACATCTCTTTAGCGTGTGGACAGTGGATGTGCAGCAGTGATTTATTCTACAAGCTGGCATGTAAAGTTTGTCCTTCTTTTTCAGCACAAGCACTTTACCCTCTTGCCAAGCTACTAGCGCACCTTGCTGTAATTTAGCTATGCCAAAGTCTTCAGGCATGCCACGCCTGTTAAGACACATTGTTCCATATGCAACAGTCTTTTTTTGCAGCAAGATGTCAAATATCTCTGATGAAGTCTAAACATTGTCCATGATTACACAGTAACCTTGATCCAGCAGAGCATCTATCAAAGTCTGCAAAAATGACATAGCAACGCCATACTGATTAATTTCAGATCAAACAGTGTCCCTTTCCCTGTGTACAGAACCGAATTCCAAATGTATCCCATTTTAGATTCACAAAGCTTTATGCCAAATCTTGCTCTTTTTGATGTGATGTACTGTATCCATGACAGTCTGCTCTTATAAGCCATGAGACTTTCATTGATGCTCACATCACACTCCAGAATGTAAATGGTCCAAAATTTTACTACAATCGACTTTTATAGCTCCCAAATCTTCTTCATTTTGGGTGCCGATTGGGTATTCTCATCAAAGTCTTCATTGTTGGTAAAGTGTAGATATTTCATAATTAGTGAAAATCTGCACCCAGACATAATTTCTTGAGAGAATGGCAGCACTGTCAGCACTTTTACAGCTTGAGTGACTCTTGGTTCTAACACTTAACACTAGAATTACCAGAGCCTATGAAAAAACTCGTTGATCCGGCCCACCTTAAATCCGTTCGCACCTCTCCGTCAGCGTCTTTTGTTCTGTAAATGTGATGATAAAAACAAGCAGCAAGCAGCCTGCTATTCCATCCCCCCACCGCCGCAGACCGTGCACAAAGTACTGCCAGCTCATGCCTTGATTATCTGGGAGTGAAGTGCTGGAGTTTTAGAGTGGAAATAATAGATTGTTATTTGGAGCACATGCATTTCATGTGTGTTCCGTTTCTACAATAATCTGTGTAAACACATTGTTAAAACAGAAACGTTTTTCGTATTTTAGTAGTAAATGACAAAATGTTGGCATAAACTATATAATGTATGAAGCCTGAAGTCCAAAAATCAAATAAACACTTTCACAAAAGGTTCAAGGATAAGACAACAGCTTCCGTGGCGTAGCGGTAAGATTTGCTGACTGGTAATCAAAACTCCCCGGTTTGATCCCGACTGCATCCTATATTTACCGTTTTCAGTAGTGAGCTGCTCTTAGTGTTAATATTATACAGTAAACACATACATTTGGTTTGCATCTGTATCAGCCATTTATAGTACTTGTAAAGTTACCTTTTTTTTTTTAAGGTAACTTTTACAAGTACTATAAATGGCTGATACAGATGCAAACCAAATGTATGTGTTTACTGTATAATATTAACACTAAGAGCAGCTACTACTGAAAACGGTAAATATAGGAGGCAGTCGGGATCAAACCGGGGAGTTTTGATTACCAGTCAGTAAATCTTATTTTAACAGGTACACATGTCATAAATGTAGGAAGGACGGTCCTTGCGTGTGTGTGAACTGTTAACATTTGAATTTGATAATTGCATATAGCGCTTTACTGATCTCTCTGTACTATTCTTTCCTCTGCATGTCCTGGAGTACAAAAGAAGTACCAACATGCAGCAGCATGTTGAGATTGGCAAGATCAAAAAAAAAAAAAAAAACATGCGGTCAACCACAAGATGTTATGCGAATGAATATGAATAATGTTGCATCCGTGCCACAGTGTTTTTTGGAAATGTACTATACAGGTCATATCATATATACCTATGTCTCTGTTTTTTTGTTTTTTTTTGTATTTTTTTTTGACATCATAGACCATAAGGTGCATGTTAATTCAGCGTGAGCAGGAACACTCAATCAAACTGAATAAAAAAAAATCAAGTGATGGCAAGATATGAAGAAGGCAGATTCACTAACGTTTGTGTGTCAGTTTTTATCCCTCCAGATCAGAAAATGTCCAGTTCCATTGCCTCAAAACACCACTCACATCTACAGTTACTCTCAGTTTCAAATAAAAACTAACCGTGTCAAATCACTAGGGCGGTAGTATGTATCATGATCGTGAATGAGAGAATCAAAGTGAAAAAAAAAAGCGGTAACTTTTACAAGTTCTGCAGCGGTTGGGAGATGGAATCGCAGGCTGCTTGCTGCTGGTCTTTATCGGCACATTTACAGGACAAAAAATGCTGATGGAGAGGTGCGAACGGATTTAAGGTGGGCCGGATCTACGAGTTTTTTCGTAGGCTCTGGTAATTCTAGTGTTAAGCAAGATGCGTCTGTACAGTTGCCCGAGTGACACTTGGGACTAGCGCTTTTAGCATGGTTTTTGCATCCCGAGTAATACTCAGATCTTACATTAAGGAGGTTAAATAGTCAGAGGAGGTAAAAAAGTATTTACTTTCAAATGGTAAAATTAAGAAAAAATGTAGTTGAAATTGCAACATGTACAAATCTCTTTTATTATAAGATATTATTGGCCATCTCATCCATTTTTAAACCTTTCAGAGAGGAGCCAACATGTTGGTTATGGCTGTTAAAATTCAATTTGTTTTTTTTTAATTATTTTCTTCAGGATCCCAACTAGGGTTCTCTTGAAAGATTGTTGTTCTGTTCTGACTGGATTAATTGGTTTCTGAGTAATAATTTTAAACTGTAATAGAAAATTACTAATTAATATCTAACCGCCTTGATCTAAAAGCCTTTTTTTGCATTTAGTTGTACAAATCCACAGTGTAACTGACTTGCTTATTCTTATAACTGTTGAAGCTTCTTCTGTTTGGGACACAAAAAGAATGTGTGTCTTCTAATGAATCACACCATTTTGGCATAACTGCAAGTCATTCCAATTGAAACTTTACCAATATCTTTTGGGATTGGTTAGTTGTAAGGTCTTCTATTTGGACTGGCATTTCAAGTTTTTGCTCTGGGATCACATTAATTGCATAGCAAGATTCAATTTTGATCTCCAAGGTAGAGAAAAAAATGAAGTACAAATGATAAGTGTTAAATACCTTTTAAGTGTTTCTTTTTTGGAAACATTTTTATACCATTATTTACCTCAAAACTTCTTTTCACAGTATATGGTTTTAAAGAGCCTTATGTGTGAATTTGTTTTTTTCACATTTTTTGTTGCACATGATTTAAAATTTTTTTTCTGTCTTCTTTTAATCTAGGCAATGGGCTGTCTGCTTTACAAGCTCTGCTTTTTTACCTTACCATTTGGAGAGAGTCAAGTGGCTATCTGTGATGGCAGCTTCACCATTCCTGACAACTCTCGATATTCCCAGGACATGCACTCTCTCATCCGTGCGTACCCTGTAGGCTGTTTTGTTTATATTCCAAACATTCTGACAAACTTTGACCACTTTTCCTCCCTCTCTGTGTTTCTTAGGGTATATGCTGGAGCCAGACCCAGACAAGCGCCCTGATATCTACCAGGTTTCATATTTTGCCTTCAAAATGTCTAGAAAGGACTGTACAGTTCAGAATGTGCAGGTTTGTATGATTGCCATTTTTAAATGCTTATTACTTGGGTCTCGTTTTGAACTGATATTAAATCTGCCTCTGCAGCATTTCTGCTACATAACACATCCTTGTTTGTGACAATACAGTTGTGCAGCTTATAATAAACTACCCAACCAGGATTGTCGTGCACTCTGATTGGCTCATGTTTTTCCATCCTAAATGTATGGAAAGCTTCTTAAGGAATTGGAGAGCAACTGTAATTCAATTGCTCTGTTCCTCAGGTTGGCTTTACTTTGCATTAACACATATCTAATGAGAAGGGTTAGAAAAGCAGTAAAAGGCTTTCTGCATTTCACAAGTCCCATTTATATTTTGTCTCCAGCACATGGCTTTATCCAGTACCTACAAATACAAAAGATTTTATTTTTATTTTTATATTTAGTACTTCCACACACTTCCATTTTTGGGACAAATTCTTTTTCATAGTTTAAAAAAGTTTCAAAATGGGTAGAAAGCTATTCTGATATATCTGGAAACACTTTTGAGATATTGATTGTATTTTAAATATCTCAAAATAATAGTCTGTTTTGAAATAACTTTTTGTCTTTTAAAGATATCTTAAGTTGTATTTTGAATGTCTTAAATAAAATATGAACTACTGATGTACATTTTAAAATATTTCAACAGAGTGGAAACACATTTTAAAATGTCAGGAAAAGAAAATTGATAAATCTGAAAATGTATTTTAGTTATTTCAAACTGGAGTCAGTGTTAATTATCTGAACCGCATTTTAGACATACAAGAACTAGACACAGAATTCTTGCTACAGTGAGAGCTAATGTTCCCACTAAATTCTACTCATGAAGACAAAAGAGAGGAAGGTTTAGTGAGCTAATAAATGTTTATACTGCATAATGGACACCTGAAACATCGTTTTGTCTGGTAAAGGATCTGCTCTGCTGGGTGTCAGTGGTGCAGGTTGCTAGTGACAATCTGTTTGTGTACAACAGGATTATGGCTTTTTTAAATCCCTTGGGAAACACTGTATGAACATTCTTGCCAGCTAGATGCATCTATTCATAACAGTAATGTATCTATTTGCTAATGGGCTTTTCATCAGTAAACATTCCTCTTCTACAAGGGTATTAAAGTTCTGTACTGGTTCAAAGAAAACGATCAAAAATTGTGGATTTTTGAACACTTCACTCTGTCTGGAGTTTCCTTTCTTTGATACAAGAATCAAATGAATCAACACCTATTAAACAGTGATTTGTGGCTAAATTGTCTCCCCAAAGTCTCATTTAGCATCCTTTTGGAGCGAGAGTAATTCTTTTCATATCATTCAACACCACCTTCAACCAAATCTTCTTCGGCCTCCCTCTTGGCCTCATCCTCTTGGTGCACATCTTCAACCAGTCACCCTCTAACTTTTAGTCCACATGCCCAAACCACCTTAAGCTGTCCTCTGTTTTGATTTTTAAAGGAGTCTCTCTGGCATTAAAGGGTAATGTTTATGAAAAGTATGTGAGAAGTAAATTCTGTTGGAGTGAGACATGGCCACTCAAGGTGAAACATGAAACAAAGCTGGAAAAAAAGGAAATGAGAATGATCTTGTGGAGTGTTGCAAAGTAAGAGGAAGATGTATATACTGAGTTAAGTGTGGAGTTGATGGGAGTTGTGCAGTGCATTCAATATTATTCCATACTTAAAAATGACTGTGGTTTTAAATAGTACACATAGAGCTTTGCAACACTACAAGGCACACTGACACCATCTCTTATATAAGCAGGCACACTCTTACATTGTAACTTTCAAAAAGTGGTGCAAGAAAGGATTATTAAAGATGGGTTTTTCTTTTTTTTGTTTGACTTACACATATTAACATTGCTTGATAATAATCCTAGGGGGTCATAAACTGAACTGACAACAGATAAAATACCCCACCTTATACTGGACTAGTAACTTTTATCTGTGCTCTTAGTGGGGCTGGTGAAGAATATGCATTATATGTCGTCCATGTTAAGGTAAAATCCAAGAAGAGCAAAAGGTATGTAGAAACATACAGGCATGGACCTTGATAAAAAGTAAATTGCAATACACCCATCAGATTGGGACATAAGAATTTGTTTTTGTTCCATGTGATATTCACAACATTTTCCATCAAAATCAATTCACTATTGTTGCCCATAAGACAAAGATCATGATTTGACTTAGACCTTAAAAAGGCCTAAAATATGAGAGGCACACAATGGTTTTCTTCAATCCAATTTACACATTTGAAACATTAATTTGGTTTAAATATAATCTGCTCATCAGAACTAATTGCAGCTATTCTTGGAAATTAAAGCATTCACAAGATTTACAAGAGATAAGTGACTCTTAGTCCTTTGTTCCTAAATTCTGAAAAACGGGAGCCATTTTTAATTAGACCTCTTGAGATGTATTAGTTGTTTTGTGCAAAATGTTTAAAATAATAATGTCATTTTTATTTTTGAATTGGCAATGTCATATCTGTTTTGCATCAGATTTATTCTCAATTCATCCTCTGTCTTAAAGAACACATTTCAATTTTTTTACAACAGTTATTATTTTTGCATTCATATCAAGACTGTTGGAAGTGTTTTTCTTTTTTTTTTCCTGCAACATTCTTTTTCATTTGTTTATTGAACACAGAGTCAAAGTACATACTGTTTCACCAGTTTATTTACAGTGACCCTGTGAGATGTGCTATATTTGATAGTCAGTTTATACCAGTAATAGGCATATACAGTTAGACAAGGGGAGACAGAGCCAGACAGGACTGGATGATCTCTTATTACTTAGAGTTAGCTCAGATCAGGTTAATATGCTTCTTTAAAATGTGTTTCACTCAGTTTTTTGCCCTACCCTTTAGTGAACATGAGTTATGTGGTCAACCAAAAATTTTAGCAACATCCGAAATAAGAACACTGATAACTTGGATCAAATGATAGTGCCCGACAGCATGCTTACTGCCACTGATGAATCACAGATACAAAGGGTACTTGGATCTGTTATGAGTGTTTTGGAGTCATGTTGGTGAAATTTCACAAAGGAAGCTTTTTCACATATTCATATACAAAGATTCCTATACTGATCTAAACCCCCAAATTTTCCATGTGTTTAACTTTTTTATTTTTTTTTAATTGTAAAGTTGTAATATTTCACCCTATAATCAAGTTTATTTGTCCTTTGATAAAGTGTACATTCTGCTTTCCATTTATGGCAGATATGAGTAGCATTATATAATATAAAATCTATAGGGTGGTCCAGATCTAATTATGCAATTTTCATTACTCTATAACTTATTAAGTTTATTACATAGAAAATCACCCAAAAAATCCTAGACCATCGACAAGTGTGCGAACTGATGACATGAAAAATCGTCTTTGTGCCGAACTAGAATCATCCCCGTGTAAATCAAAGTCATTTAGATGATCTGGATCTGCATAATTAGATCTGGACCACGCTGTATGAGCACTTTTTGCAAACAGACAAAAAAGAACAACACAGAAATAAAAAAGTGAATGGAAAAGAAAAACAAATTTATATTGTCTTATTTACAAGGTAATGCTGACGTTTTGTAATGTAAATTTGGTATTTTTATTACTAAAGCACTGATTGATCACACTGTCATCAAGTGCTTTACGTCCTTTTATTTAGTACAAATTTACCATTCCATTCATGGCAGGCACTGTGCAAAATAACAGTAGGATGTATTAACATTTCTATACAATATAATGAGCAAAATAATGTGCAAAGAGATAGTAAAGACAGGCATGGAACTAAATCTTCAGTTTCTCATTGTAAAAACAATGCAGAGAAATGTAATGAATGAAAAATATTAACAAACCCCATTCTGAACTGAAAAAAATGTTACTCTGAGTCCTTTCAGACATTATTTACCATTATATTTCCATTTCCTGTATGACTGCCCTTTACTGGTAGAATAAAATATATTAAGTGCTTTATAAAGTATATCAGATGCATTCCTCTAATTATTCTACATCACGTTTTATTTGTGTAGATGAAATAAAGAATAAGGACTCACCAGGCACAACACAATACCAAACTCCTCCTCATTTAATCCAAAAAATTGCTAACAATAAGTTACTTGTATTTAAGTAAGATCTTGCCAAAATATAGTGGTGACAAATCCACCCACAACAGTCAAGGTGGGCTTAGCAACAGTGACATCACCTCAGGTCATATCCCAAATGTCATGTTTTAATCAGGATGGCTGCAACCACAGTATTCCATCTCATGATTGGCTAAAAAAATAGTAAGCTGTAAGTGCCTTTTAATGCAGAATAATTGCACCCATCAACATACAGCTTCCTCCTAGAGGGAGAGCCATAACATTTAAGGGGACTACTGAACATATTTACAAAATTTGCAGAATATATAAACTCAACATACCTTCTTTTACTTGACATTCACATTTTTTTTTATATCAAGTAGAATAGTAATAAAGCTTACACGAAACATGCTGTTAGCCAAGACAACAATTGAGCCCTACCTGGTGAAATAGTACATAGACAAGTGTCGCATGTCTTTGTAAGTGGCAGATTTTTCAGTGTTTATATGTACATTAAAGCATCCTGATACCTACAACCAGTCTATAACATATAAAACCACTGGTATTGGGGCTGTACTTTTTAATAGAGATTTCCCTACAGTGGCGCATCACATACACTCATGAAATGTGCTACTGGAATCCAATGATTCCATACTTTTTTGTAGCAATCAAAATGTCTTGATATAGCAAACTCATCTGTAATAAGGGCTTAACAGCTGTATCAACAAAAACAAATTCAGGTAGATACAGTTTAATAATTTGGATTTGTCTCCAAAAATTGTGTGGTAATATTCTCAGCTGCAAATTTCCACATTGCACTTATTATTAGGCCTAACTGTAAAATATGTGGACACATTTTCTTGACAGAAACTAGCCTGTTGCTATCATATGCTGTCAAACATTGACCAGCAAAAAACATCACAAAAGGTTTTATACAGAGTGACTATTTGCTCTGTATCAGCTCAGTTCCCAAAGTGTATTAAACAGATGGCGGGTAAATATTTATTACATAATACAATACTGAGGGTCTGTGCCTCTATGTGCGTATATGTGTCTGGTCCCTACAAGTAATCTGATTAGTTAGTTTGGTTTTGGTGATGTAGTTGAAAGAGGAAGTGCATGTGTGAGACACACACAAGGGGAAGCAACGATGTAGGAGGCACACTGAGAGTTGCTTTCAAAGGCATAATATTTGACAGGAGGTAAGCAAGGCTCCTTGAAAAGAGAGATTCTAAGAAGAAAGCTTTTTGGGACCACACTCGAGAGAAAGCCCCGATCAAAGGGTTCAGACACACACACAGATACTGTGAAAAAGCACTGAAGTTACACGTAGGGCAAAAGATGTCAAATATTTTAAAATTTAATTTAAAAGGTAATGTGGCTAGTTAAAGTTATCTCATAGGTTAACTGGCTATGTATTTTTTTTATTTTTTTATTTATACAAAGCGCTTAACTTTAGAACACAATTTTGTAACCTTTGGTCTAGTGCTTCAATACCCTGCAGCTGGTGAGCTTACTATCAGTGTTGAAATTATTTTGAACATTACTTTGTGTCTCAGGTTGCACCAAAGAGCAGGGAAATGTGATGTGATTTCGTGGGTAGAAGGTATGAAAGGAAATTCACTCTTGTTTATGCGATTATTATTATGGGTCTAATGCTTTACTTCACCCAAGTGTCATGTATACAAATGAACTGTTGGAAAGGCATGAGAGATTTAGAGAACTTTTAGGACGGCAATCAACATCAACCAATGCAACATTAAAACCAGGTCCCTTGTTCTCAATGATAAGAGTGACAGCTTTGAAAATTTCATCATAGTTAAGAGAAGTCATAGATTTGCAGACAATGACTGCATGGAAAATAAGAGGTGCATTAATAGGTACACACTCAACCAGAAAAACATTTTGTTAAAGCAATCAGAATATGTATTTCACAAGATTAAGCAGGGAGTTCATATTGAGGCATAATGAATTTAAAAGTTCTATTAAAAATGAAAAATAAAGTGTGAAAAAATTTCAAAGTACCCTTGTGTGAATTATGTACAGAACTGAATTTTAGTCTTTGTATTTTATAAGAAATACAAAAATAAAAATGGGCTATCAATACAATTAAACCTTTCTGAAATTAAATTATATTAACTTAAATATGATAAATTGTTGGCAAAATATTTGAATTAAAACAATTGTTAAATGTCATTTAAAAATACCATAGATTTATTTGTAATAATTTACCAAATTAAGCCTGGCATACATCTGAAGAAAACACGTTTGGAGCTGGTGGGTGGTGTCATGAGAAGATATGCTAGGACCCCTGACAGTGGAGTAAAAAGATTTTAGGGGCAGCTGGACAATCTACATAAACTTGGAAAATGCTGTTAAACCGATGATGAGAGTTTAAATGTACACTCAGGTGTATAAGCAGAACATTGATTCTAATTTATGTAGCAAAACAATAGTGTCTAATTTGATCTTAAGATGTATGGCTTTCAATCAAAGTTAATCAATATTAATATAATTTATTATTTGGCAGATGCCTTTTACCAAGGCCTTACAACATCAAGATGTGCTACATTTGATTACATATTTTAGGTGTGTAGGACATGCTTTTATAGTAATATTCAAGTATTCTTTTAATTTTCTCCTTCAGAATTCTCCTATTCCATCAAAGCTTCCTGAACCAATCCGAGCAAGTGAGGCTGCAGCCAAGAAGAGCCAAACAAAAGCCAGGTGAGAATACAGATGGGAAGAAACAATCGTTAGCATAATGTAATTGAAATATTTTTTAATATTAACATCTAATGCATTAAGTGGTATCTGGCATTATTGTGTACCCAAATATAAATGGCTGTTGCTCTACTTCTGTAGTAAATGAGCTACAAATGGATGAAGAGTAGTAAGTGCAATACTTTCAATTTTTAAAACCTTGTTGAAACCATTATCATCTAAATAAAACACAACAAATTGTGTTTTAGTGATTTCTGTCAAACAAACTGGAATTTACAGTACATAGCTAAGACGTTTTATGATGCACAGCTCTAAAATCAGTTTTCTTTTTTGCTCCAATCAATCGGCTAGGATTGAACCAAATTTAGATTTCAGATCCCACAGCATTGCAAAGTTATACTGTTTGGCACAAGGTGTCCTCCTTTAAGGAAATGTTGTGTCTCTTTTTGAAAACATTTATTAGTCTCTTGTACCTCTCAAAACAAGTGTTGCAGTAGCAGATTTTTTTTTTCATATTTTTAGAGAAAATGCATACACAGACACACACTATATATCACTCTGAAGCAACAAATAAACAATTTGTTACTTTGCATGTATAAGTGTGTACTCATCCAAACCTTTACTTCCAAAATTGTTTTACATGCCAGTCCTTGAAACCATTACTGTTTACCACTAGACACAGAGGAAGCTTACGTTTTGTACGCTAGATTGGAGTTTTTGTGTTGCAATTCATACATCTTCTCCTGCCTTCTGAAGTTCTCCAGGTTAATTTTTTTATTTGTTCTTCTTGTTGATGCTTTTTTTTTTTTTTTGCACTTCATGTCTGGAGTAAACTTAATACATAAACATGTTTAACATACCAGCTTTAGTGCTGAGTTATGGGGTTACAGGGTGGGGACAATGCTTTTCCTGGCATCTATGGGCACAGGACAGGAAATAGCAGTCCTAAGTGCAAAGCTGTTCATACAGACACATGCACCTAACCAGTGTTTCTCAGCCACTTTTGAGCCACAGATGGCAGTCACTGGGTTGCAAGCATATGAGACTTATTCACGGTATAATACGTGCCACCTCCACCACCACCACTGAAGTAATCAGCACAGCTGTGCAAGATGTTTTTATCCCATTAGTAATCATGCTTGCTACAACCTATCGCCACATTCCCCGAAAAAGTCCACGTTTCCATTTTATTTTCCATTTGTAATCATGCTCATGTCTGACTTTCTTTGGAGATTGGGGTTTGGAGACAAACACGATTTAAAAATGGATAGAAGACATTGTATGGCACAGTTGATCCCTGGTGGGAGGCGGTTTTTACAATGAACAAGCCACTAGGTAAAACACCACTATTTCTCATGTGTTTGCAACACAGTGACCTGAGCAGCGTGATACGGTGACATTCGATTAAATTAGGTTAGAGGGGTCACCTCACATAAAACTTGAGAGGCACTGGTACAGCTTAACAGTACACATACATGTGCAAAGAAACATTGGCTGTACTCTGTGTTAAAAGTGAAAGAGAACGGCTTAGTAAACTAACATTGGGAGAATGTGAAGCAGACAGTGTCCAGATATGGTAATTGAACCCATGATGCTTGAACTGTAAAACTGCAAACTGTGATGCTTGAAGTTACATCAGCAAGATTTATTTCATGCAAATATTGTTGCTCAGAGTGCTTTACAAAGTATCAAAGAGATGCTTATAAGACACATATATAACATAAATATATAATTCCTTCTATACAATATACACTGATAAGGTAAGATGGCTGGGAGGATGAAAAAAAACTCCAGTTACTGGAGAGAAAAAAAGATAAATCTGCATGGTCCCAAGGCCAAAAGACCACATAGCCCTCATGGCATTCTCCCTAACCCAAATGTTCTTAAGTCGCTCCTCATTATTTCTTGGCTTACTTGGATTTTTTCCAAGTTATGCTAAATGCAGTACTTGTAAATCAAGCGTAACATCAAGTCCTTCGTCAAATGCATTTTTCTCAGTAAAGTCAAAACTATTATCAGAATCTGAACTAAGCATTGTGTGTAACGATGTGTAAAGATGAGCATTCACAGAACCATTTTATGCACATCTCTGACTTGTAACTTGAATGACCATAGACAATTATACATCATTAGAATGGACTGAATCTCAGCTGTCCAACAGTAATGAGTCTTTCACTGTACTGTATGTGGCTTGACATAGGTGAGATATTTGATGAAAGCAAATTCACTCAGTTGTCATGTGCTCCTTTTCTCGTGGTATACGTGTGCTAATCACATATTTTAATAATGAAAGAGTAAAGAGAACATGGAAACTTGTTTATTTGAAAGAAGATACCCTTGGTTATGTAAAATAATAATAATAATAATAATAATAATAATAATAATGCATTTTATTTATAGGGCACTTTACATTAGCAGTAAATCTCAAAGTGCAACATAAAAAGATTAAATAAAGGCAAGGCAAGATAAAAACAGAGATAAAGCAACAATAATTATAGCATTCTTGTTAATAAGTTTTCCTAAATAGAAAAGTCTTTAGCTGTTTTTTAAAACAGCCCACAATCTGCTGTGTTCTTAGGCTCTCATGTAGGGCATTCCAGAGCCATGGAGCAACGGCTGCAAAGGCTCGGTCTCCCATTGTACAAAGTTTGGTCAAAAGGGGGCGAAGGCGGTGGATTGTAGTATAAGGAGCTCTTTGAGATATTGTGGAGCATTTCCATGGATACACTGGTGAGTAAACAAACTGAGTTTGTATTCGATACGGAGATGGATAGGGAGCCAATGAAGTGACCAAAGGATTGGTGAGATATGTTCATATTTCTGCACCCTCATAACATAAAATCAAAAATAACAAGACTTTGTCCTTCCGGGGACACCTTGTTCATAAGTGGCTACAATAAAGAATTTTATTGGCACAATTTAATCTTCATTAGTGCTATGCAAAACTGACCTGAGCAAGAACATAAGAAATTTGACAAAAGAGAGGAGACCATTCAATCCATCAGGCTTGTTCGTTTAGCTAATAGCTAAGCTTTCCCAAAATCTCATCTAGATACTTCTTAAAGGTTGTCAAGATTTTTGCTTCAACTACATGTCTCAGTAGTTTGTTCCTTAAGCTGAAATATTTCTGCTGAATCTACTTCATCAGTGCCTTTGAGGATTTTAAAGACCTGGATTAGGTCCTCACACAGTCTCCTCAGTTTGAGACTAAACAGGTTTAATTTTCAGAGTCTGTCAGAGTACAACATGTCCTTAAGTTCTTGGATACATCTGGTTGCTCTTCTCCACCCACCATCAAGTGCTGCTATATATTTCTTGTAGCATGCACACAATACTCAAGATATGGTCTCATTAGTGCATTATATAGTCTTAACCATAATATCCTTCAATTTACATTCAACAATTTTCATAATACTGTATAACCTAACATTTTATTTGACTTTTTAATTGCTTCTGCAATTGCTTATTCCACAAAAAAATTGTGTCAATATAAACCCCTAAATCCTTTTCAGAGATTAGTTACTTTAGGATAGCCATTCATCAATCACAAGTTTACTAACTATTCCAGAATCAAAGTTATTAATCAGAAAAAGTATCCGTCTCATGACATACCCCTGAGAGACTCCACTGATGTCCTCATTCTCCTGTTATCTGTACACTTGGCCTCCTGTCTGTTAACGAAATGGAGATCTAGTTTTGTAGGTTTCCTCTGATGCCTGTGGCTTCTAGTTTCAGAATTAATCTTTGCTGTGGAACTGAGTCAAAGGCTTTTTGAATGTCTAAGTAAATTATGTCATATGCTTTGTTTTTGTGAACTATTCCAGTTGCCTGTTTAAAAACAAATTAAAATATGATTTTGTCCAGATCTTGCTCCCTTAAGCACATGCTAGTTGTTATTTAGTATATTATTTTCATATAGGTACTTTTCTAATTAATTTCTCACTATAGTTTCCATACTATGTCTAACAAATGTCGTTGAATGGCATGTAAAGGGTCAGTTTCAGATTAGGGCAAGTGCAGGGTTTTGTTTTAAAATAGTCCATCTTAGATATGCAAGTGTAGGTGTGTGGAGGATAGACGTGTGGCCACAGAGTGCTAATTTGGGAATGGATTAATTAATTATGTACATGCATGTGAGTGGTTTGTGCACTCAGCCCTCATTAGTAGTTCTGTGGGTCAATGAGCACAGCACCTATACTTGCAGGGATATAAAAGATCTGAGAATCTCCAAAGGGGAATAAATGAAAGGAGAATAGGAGGAGGACAAAAAAAGATCGCAATAAAAGAAAGCAGGATCAGGTGGTTGGGTCAGTGCAACGGAAAGGAGGTGAAGCAGTTAGAAGAGTAAGAGGAATGGCACTCCAGGGCCGGGGTCATGCCATTTGAGCGATACAAGAAGCAGGAGAGGCCGAGTGCTCCAAGTGTAATCCAGCAGATGCCAAAGGATGGTGGCAGATCGACTGAGCTGGGCTCAGATCGTCCCAGTAGTGATCAACTGAGGTGGCTGGAATGAGAACCAGAGAGAGGACCGAGTTCACCAGAATGCAGGCACAAGTGGGTGAGCAGAGTTGGAGTGAGAGAAGCACTGGGGAGATGAGAGGTGAGATAAGCTGGTTAAGCCAGTTCTAACTTTATTTTTTATTCTTGGTTTTAATATATTTATACGGATCTGTTTATTTATTTTAACCTCCACATGGACTGTTTTTATAGAATATTTTTAGAAGAGTTTTTGTGTTGCACTTTTGATTTGGACTCTGACTGAATTGTGAATAAATGCACTTTGCACTTTTTGCCCTAGTAACTTGTTGTTGGTGTCCTCATTTGCCCTAGTCATGACTATTGCTTCGTGACTATTGATGTCCCAGAGACAAGAGATGCCAAGGCTTTAGGCACCAGGGGCACCACACATCGATTGAACACTTCATAAAACACTAACTGTATGTTTAAGTAGGCCAAAGTAGGTGTAAATTCAGCACATTTTTATAAATGGGTTTGTTGATGAGTCTCATGATCGAAAATTTGATTAAAATGTTATATTTCCTATGCATTTTCTTTTAATATTGTGGCAAGAATTTTGAAAAATATTTCAAGTTGCATTTGTTGGTAATTTGTAATATTAAAGTGTTTAGCCTACTACAGAAAAAGTTGCATACATCAGTTCACCAAGGGTAATATTTATTTAAACAGTTATATTTTCAATATTCAACAAATATGTTTTCAGCTGTATTCCAGTGGAACATAAGGAAGTTAAAAAGACAACTTTCTCGTTTTGCAGCAAAACAATGCAACAGCTTCTTTTTTTATGATCTTCTGTGGTTCTTGGGTGGTGACAGTGTATTTTACTACATGTGTTTCGTTATATTTCTCAGCCCTGCTTTTTGACTTTATCCAAGTCTTTTCCTTTCGTACACTTTGCAGGGAATAATGGGAATGTGTTCCTTAATAGGTAGTACTGTATAGCCTAAATTATTTGTGTTTCATAGGCTGTGTAGTCTAACTATCTTTTGAACATACTGTAAGCTCACCTTTCTCCTTATGATCTCTGAAAAGTGTGACATCTATTGCAGTATTGTGCCTGCAAATAACTGAAGCAATTATGTAACGCAAATTCAGAAAATGCCATCACAGGTGAAAATTGGATTTTTGTGGTGCAGCGTCCCATATTTATGAGCAAGTCACGGGAAATCCTAGATAAAAATTGCACATTGTAATAATAGCTGAGACATTTAACTCTGTAATACAGATGTGTAATGGTGTTATGTGTGAAAGCCAGGCAAGATATAGATTTCACAGCTAGACAGTGTGAGAGCATGCCCAGTATGCACAAGTATGAGTACATCTGTCAATTTCTGTGTACTGTGCCTGTAGAGAATGCCGTTATCTGGGTGGTTTCTAAAATACATCCCAGAGAATTTCAGAACAATTTTTGACTTTTGCTCAACACACACTTTTAATGCCATTGTGTTCTGCTTTACACATCGAGCCATTATGAACTCAGTCCAGTTAAGTCTAATGTTAATTTAGGTTCTGGGTCCTCCAGGAAGCTGTTGAATTTACCAGTTCTTTTGAGAAACAAAAAGAGGAGATGTGCAGACAGTAATATCTCATGATCGCCATTTTAGTTGCTCTGTGAACAAGAATGATGGCATTTATAAAACAAAAAAGGCTGTTATCATCTAATATTATTAAAATTAGTAAATGTCATGCTGGAGAAGCAAAATTTTATATCAAATAAACTTCCCACAAATGAAAACAACCTGCAGCAATATGGACATTAAAATAATACAATTGTGAAATTTCACATTTTTTTCCGCCTTATTTTTTTTTTTGATTTGCTGTAACCCTTAAACACATGGAAACAGACTTATCATCTGAATTTGTAGCTCTTACGTTCAGATTTTAAAAGTTTCTTATTTTCTTGCTTAATTATTCTTTCTATTCATTCTGGTATATGGAGCTTTCTGTAGCTGGCCATCATGTTAATTCAAATGATTACAGTGTGATCTTGCAGCTTTAATGAAAGGCAGTTGTAATTTGAGTATTTTTATACATTTTACTAATCCTGAGGCTTGTTTTTTGTTATTTCACCCCATAAATCCTAGAACTCTTAGTTCATCTTTAGATTAGATTTGCTGTCCTGTAATTTATGGTGCATTGAATAATCTTCTATTTTATTGTTGTTTTATGTGTACTCCTGCTCACTCTGTAAAGCCTCCTTGCTGTGTGCTGTTTGTAAAATAAATTGACTGAAGTTAACAAGTGTAATGGGATTTCTCCACTAAAAAAGACCACTTTCTGTTTTCTGTTCTTAGACCTAAAACATTGATTTGTTACTGTTTTACAACATGCTTATTCATTGAGGGGAATGAATAAGCCATATAAATCATGAAGAAGGAAATCATTAGTAAATCATTAAGAAACTGTCAACAAGATGATTAACCTGGCTTGATGTAGTTAGCAGAGCACATTTTTGCAATCCTGGGGACCTGCCTAATTAGCGGTCTTGTACTTTTGAATTTCTATATTTATAATTCACCTTTTTTATTTTTTTGTTTTTTTCCACTATGGATTTCCAAAATGTGCTCTTGTTCAATGTTACCCATTTAATTGTCCAAAGTAAAAAGTTTTATTCCATTCTTTATTGGATTTTTTTTTTTTTTTTGTCCAGGCTGACTGACCCCATTCCCACTACAGAGACATCTATTGCACCTCGTCAACGACCAAAAGCAGGGCAGACTCAGCCAACTGCTGGCATCCTTCCTATACAGCCAGCCCTCACTCCACGCAAAAGAGCTAATGCGCCTGTTGTAACACCTCTTCAACAAGGTAGGTCTATGGTCTTGACATGTATTAATGGGTGCTTTCAAGTGCCATGCACATACTGCTAACTGTCAGTTATTTGATGGGTGGTGCATTGTCGTAATTTGTTTTTCGTTTATTTTTTATAAGGAATACTATACTGAAAAATTATTTTTGCTATGCTACTTACCCAATGTAGTTTGTAGTGATGAGCAAAACAAATGTGTAATCTCATATTTTATTGCAGAAGTAAAAAGGTTTATGATACAAGTCAATGGTGACCAGTGTTGTATCATAGCAAACAATGTGAAAATGTCCATAGATTAAAAAAAAAAATCATATTACTCGTGCCACATAATTCACATTTTGGTTATCCAGTCGTATGCTCAAAGTTTGCAAAACCGCATGCATTATTGGCGAAAGTATTGTTACATAGATGCTTCCAGAAAACTTGGTGCCCATCATAAACAGGAAATGCTAACTGCATGGGATTGGGATTTTGAATTGAAGATTAGCCTGTACCCCTTTAATACTTTAACAAATCCTTTTATTTTCTAGTTGTTGTTGGATCACCATCAATAGTAATTGCAGGTGATTTACTGATATCGTCTTTTTGCACTTTAAAATGTTCTAGCAAGGTTTTAGCCAAGTCTTCACCTTGTTTTGAGCCACAGCATATCCTTAACTTGCACGCTCTCATCAAGAGTGAAACTGAAAACAAGTACAGCAGATTGTTGCTCCATGACTAGTATTTTGATGATGATGATCAATCCTTGCAGTGTCTGTTTCTTGGAAAATGCTGTTAAACTGATGATGGATATTTACATGTAAATGTTTGTTTGTTAAGCCATCGGATAAATTCTGTGCTGCACAAGGGTTTCCTTAAATTCTCCATCAGTGAAAGGACTTCAGTGTTTTGCAGTGGACTAGGCTACTTTGTAATATCCCTTTGTTTCATATCTTTCACCAGCATATACATTCCTAATATAATTAATCTGTTTTTCATTTCTGGAAACTGCTCGTTTTGATTACCTCCACTTTATCATCGTAATATTTGTATGTGCGTAGATGCTTAGATTGCTAATGTCACAAACTAGATGTTTGACAGATGACACAATAAATACACAAAACATACAGCTTTATTTTTTTGTTATTCAAAACCAAATTTCTAACATTGCTGAATTGTGGTGCCTTTTATTCAACAGTATATCTTGGCCTACTTTATTTTTGGTGTATATATTTATGTATGGAAACTCTGATTTACAAGATGAGGATATATTTCATGCTAAATGCAGGTAGAATTTCTTTAATTGACATGCGATATATCTCTCATGTGAAAACAAGATCAGTAGGACAGGATTTTGAAGGTTCCTCCCCAAATACCAGTCCCAGGCCATCCCCTGGCAATCCATTACAGTACAGGTGTCAGATTTTTTTATTTTTTTTTTTTTAACTTGAGGACTGTAGATACATATACAAATGTAGGTTTGGTGGCAAATCATAAAAAGGAAAAGTGCCCAATAAATGTTAAACACTTTTTCTCATGATGTGCGGAAGGACCCTTTGACATATTGTCCATCGGTCTCAGTCACTGCTCTGTGTGTCTCTCATACTGCCTTTCATCCACACCAGTGCAAATGAAATCCAGTGTGCTGTTGCTTGTTTCACTCATTGAGGCATGCACTGGTGCAGGAATAACTAGTCACACATCCTGCTGCACTCTCCCCAAGAGTTAGAAGTGTGCTTGGTTTACACTTGATCAGTGTCAACCACAGCAAGTTGAGAAAAAGAAAAGCAAAAGTCCATTCTGTACTGTCACACTGTCTAGTTTATTGTGGCATGAGAAAGTGGCAGTCATGCCCGTTCGTCTGTTTTACTCTCACTCTCTGCCACACAACTGCACAGCATGGCAGGGGGAAGAGAACGATGCAGTCCTCTTGTGTTCTGCATCACGTGGCATGTATAAATTTCACCGTCTTACTCAGCAAGTGTATTGTCTGAATTGCACATATCAACTGGCTAAGTGTCATTTTTATGTAGCAATGCCTGTTAAACTTCCTTTACTGAACTGAAGGGTCGTGTCTGCCTCAGCTATACCCCGAGCACGAAACCTGAGTCGCCTGCAAAATAATATTACTGTACATGGGTACATTGCATTTAGACCTATTGATACACTTTACTGATGTATGTACATATTGAATGCATATCTTTAAACCATGCTTGCTGTTATTGTAGGGACAATGTAAGGGGTTATCCAAGGACATTTCACCACAGTATATGCACATTTCTGCTTTACATGATTCTTTGGAATGTATATAAGTCAGCGTTCTAGAGTATATCATCATGATACCTTTTAGTTTCTAATTTTTACAAAGTACAAAGAACAAACCAATGCAGTATTTCTTTTTAATAAAATAATTTTGCAACATAATAATGTAGTAGCCAAGCAGTCTTGATTTACATTATCTTACTATTTTCATTATTTTTGTTTGAAATAATTGTTTTGGGATTTTGGTATAAGTTGTCTAGATTTTGTCTCGTAATGAAGATCTGCACCCTTTATGCCCTCAATATTAGTGAATCCAAGTGAAAGTTATTCCACCTCCTGTTTTGTTACTTTTCAGTTGAAAATAGTTTTACTTGCAATAAAGTTTGCTTTTGATCTAGTGTTCTTACGGTATTAATAAATAATCCAGTGTCAGATTTTGTTTACATTTTTACAGTAGGCTATTGGGTTTACTACACTTTTTTAAAATAATAATTCATTATGCAAATTTGTCAGCAACCTTTATCAAAGTTGCTTTGCTACTGCTGGAAAGTTTAACTTTTAGTTTCATAGTTAATCTGCTATTTGTATGGATATCCCCATTTACACACAATAACTTGTTGTCTTGTCCAGTAAGTAATGAATTGCAATTTATGACTCAATAACACCAGAGTAAAGTGATGCTTACTTTTTTTAGAACAAAGAAGAGAAAAATCGCACAATTTTTCAGTTTCCTAGTACTCTTAACTTGCATGCTTATACTGGCAGCCGTCCTGTCGGCTAATTATTTCTATCCTAATAAACAATACGTTCTCTGCCACTTACTCTGGCAGACGGGAGGATGCATTATTCTGTTGTTGTTTGGGTTATAGCAATATACATTTTCTGAAGTATTTTTTTTCATTTTTCCCCTATTTCTGTGGAGTCAAGTCTTTTTGTTTACAGTCTTGAGAAATCCAACTGGAGCAGATAAAGTATTCACTTGTTATGTCCTTCAGGATTGGTATAATAACTAGTCAGATTCCTTTGGGTGAACATACCATTATCTTAGTGGTCAGTACCACCCTCACAACCCGATGAGCTTATTTTTAACTTAAAATCGCTAGAGCAATTTCCACCCCCTCATGTTCATGAAAATAATCTGTGTGTGTGAAAAATTGGGAATACACAGTTTTTATCACCCAACTCCCATGAGGTAAGGAAAGCTCTAAGAAATATTTGCCATTATTTATTGTAAAATGCTAAATTTATCAGTTAACATGGAATTGGAGACATAATCCAATTGTACTCATTTAGTATAAAATAAGACACAAATATGTTGTGGTTGTTTTACAGATTCTAATTGCAGTCTGTTTAAAAACTACTACAATAAGCAAATGGATTATTGTTCTTGCTCCTACAGATAGTTTTTCTTAGAACAGTTTCCCATTTCTCAATCATCCTTGAATCTCTGGCACATATTTAATAAAAATAAAAAAAATCAATATTTGAGTGTTTTTGCGCCTAGATCTTGTATTTCAGTGTTTTTACTTATTTTACTTATTATTTAACACATGCAAGAATTTTGGGAATTTCATTTGCATCCCATTGTCGAGATGTCTACTTACCTCAGCAGTAACATTCATATTTCTGGTGACTCTCCCTATGAAATCAATAGACAGATTGGGAGTGCATAGAGGGGGGTCATCAGGTCGCTGGATAGGGCTGTGTGCTCAGGAGCTCCCAATATCTATACAAAAGGACGAGGGTCCAAGCCTTTAGAGTCCTGGTGCTTCCTGCCTTGCTTTATAGTAGCAAGACATGGATGCTATCCAGTGACCTGAGATGAAGACTGGACTCCTTCGGTACTTGGGTACTGCTGGTTTGACTTTGAGTCGAATGGGCGGTTGCTCACGGAGTCCTGATTGAGGCACATTACCTGCATTGTGAAGGAGCATCAGCTGCGGCACTACGGCCATGTGGCGCGATTCCCCGAGGTTGATCTGGCTCACAGGATCTTCATTGTTGAGGACCTGAGTGGCTGGACCAGGCCAAGGGGATGCCTACGTAACACCTGGTTGCAGCAGATAGATGGTCATTTCCGGACGATGGGACTGGACCGTGTGTCTACCTGGGGGGTTGCCAACCAGGATCCCAAGCTGTTTCGTCGTGTGGTGGGTGCAGCAACATGCTGTAGCAGTGCATGCTTCCTGAGCTGACCTGACCTGACCTGCATTGACACAGTGGCTAGTACTGCTCCCTCATAACTTCAGGAACCTGGGTTTGGTTTATCCACACAGTCACTGTCTGTTTCCAGTTTTCGTATTCTCCTTGCATCTGTGGCTAATGGAAATCTTCTTTAGTTACAGTAAGTGTTAAAACTGCTGGTTCTCAAATGTGTTTACGCCTTATCTCTGTTGTCAAATGGAGGACAGCCCATATTACTCTGCAGCAAGCTCCCATCCATACCTGCCCATTGTTGCAAGAGATAATCTGAAAAATGCACTCTACATTGTCTCAAACCTCATACATATCAGCAACAGAGTGTTTCTCCTGCCATCCAAAAAGTGATTGTGATGAGAGAGGTTTGTGACATTAGGTGGTTTTAATGAAACATTAAGGAAGTAGGTGCAGCCCTGTGAAGTGGTGTCTTCCTTGGATGCTGAATGCCTGGCGAATGGAGGCATGAGTGGGGTTTGGTGCTGTGCCCCACAGACACCAAAGGAATTGATGGTGGGAACCTGAACCTGGTTCAGAAGGTTGACTGCACCTGCTGTTGGGTGTCTCCTCCTGCTGCAAGGTCCTGATGGGAGAAGCAGAGGAGATGACGAATTTTAGAAAGGTGCACTAGGGCTCATGTTTTCAAAGGAAGTCCTTCCTGTGTTTTAATCTTTTTATAGATTGGTTATTTTTCACCTCTACTGAATAATATCTTGATTCTATGGATTATTTTTTAAAATACAGCACTGCAGTATTTTCCATGTTGAGGATTTCAGCTCCTGTCTCTTTTGGGTTGACTTTGCACTTAAGCACTTTTACACCAACCTCTTTCTGACAGTGTGTGTGACTTCATTTGCCCGGCTCATCCACGGATATGAATATCAATGGCTCTGGGCTCAAGCGCTGCCAGGGACGTAAACCCAACCCAGACCATCAAAGTAATATCATAACATAAAATGCTGTACCAAAGAAACCCAGAAGCAGTCTTCACATGTGGGCCTTTTAAACTGTTATCTGCTTGACCTTGCTATCAGCAATTTACAATAACTGTAGCTCAGTTACTTTTAATGTCCTCTTGTTACTTGTTTTGTGTGGTACTTTTTTGTATCTTTAAAACTGATGTTTATAGTTTTTATTTAATACTGTTCAATGTTTATTGAGAGGTATTTGGCAACAGTAACTTAGCCTAATACAAGAGATTGTTGGTATGCCTTGAGTGTACCCTGTGTTGGACTATTTCACTGTCCAGGATTGGGTCTTATTTTGCACATGTTGCTCCCATGATAGGTTGTGTCCACTGTGACTCAAAACTAAATTAGTGGATTAGAAAATGAATGTATGGATGGACTCCTAAAATACAGTATTTTATCAATATAATGTAAATATAAGAAAAGCTCTTTTGATGATCATCTTCATCTAATGAAATATCACACAGCCTTTTCAGCAGCCTTCACAGTTCTGTGAAGTAGTGCAATTGTGCCAAGAGTTTGTTTTTTTTTTTTATTTGCATCCTTAATGCGCCCTGAAACTTCCCTTACATATGGATTACTTTTATAATATCATTTGTGTTCCAAGTAAGGGAATTTTTTTAGTTTTGTGTTGATTTTATAATTTCTTGTTACTGGGGATAAGTACTTAAACATACCATTGGTTAAGGTGTTCACTACATTTTTGTATCGTATTACTTTGTCTCTTACAGGGCCTCAGTCAACAGCAGCCAGTACTCCTATCCAACCACAGAATGTCCAAGCCTCGCAGCCCCCAGCTTCACAACCGCAGACCATGCACACCCAACCTCCACCTTCTCAACCACAGGTCCCAGCCTCTCAGACACAAACACCATGCACCCAGCCACAGGCAAATCCCCAACAACAGCAGCGCTTCCTGAAACAACAACAGGGGGCTTTTTTTAATCAGCAGCAGGCATTGCCAGCTCAGCAGGTAAGTGGGCTCACTTTATCTATTAGTATGGAAAGTTGTCAAACCCAAAAAGATTTTTAAGGTGACCTAGTGATAATTCAGGCATGTCATGATGGATAAATTGTAATTAAGTTCCTTATTTTCATTCCTGTCATAAACTACATAGCATAAATGCTGTATATGTTTTCAACATACAGTACATAATGATAATGTGTGTGTGTTTGCCCTATGACAGCAGTGTAAATGTGTGACATGTGTGATCTCTCTTTAGAAGCTAAGTGTTGGCATTTGCCTGTTCCAATGTATTATTTCTCTTCCTCTTTCTCATATTGATTATTTTGCTGATTCTTTCTCTTTTTAAATTTATCCCGTTGGGGTTGGTCAGTGTTTATCTTTGTAAATAATTAGGTGATTATTTCTCTATTTGCTCTGAAATGTTTTCAAAGGCCTTAGACTCGGACAGTCTTGGCGAAACCTTTTTCTGAAAGATGCAGTATCTGAGAAGCTTCAAGTTTTTCAGATATTTTGGCATGATGTTTTATTAGTATTTGTTGCTGATAGCTTGTGATTATTGCATTCTTATAATCAGACAGGCTGTATTCAGTATACTGGGCAATGTGTTTCCAGAATTTGTCACAGTACCCTTTCACGAAAAGTATATTTTTAAATTTATAAAACTGAAGTATTTTAGTGCTAGTTTTTATTCTCAGAAATGTACAAATACATTTAAAATGTAATATTGGAAGTGAAACAAAACAACTTTTCTATTGATTTTTCCCTTATGAAAAATAGCAGCTCTCCAGTGATGATAGGTTTACATTAAATTATTGAAAAAAGAGTTCTAATCTTGATTTCTGTGTCATATTAATATTGTAATACTTTACTGTAAAATTGAAATAAATTTGATGTCCTAATTGGCACAGGCTAGTAAAACAAAATTAGTATTTTCCTTTACTGTTGTTGTTTCTAAGCAGTGATATACTGCACAGGGTTGTCTGGTTGTGTACATTTATTTTATGACTTTCATTTGTGTGCTAATATAACGTACAGGTTAGCATCATCAATTATGTATCAGAACAATACCTTCTAATACTTCGTCTTTCCTTTTTCTCCTTCAAGTCCCCTGTAAACTAATACTATGTAATTATTCATATGACAAGCTTACTATTGACACACACCATTACGTTTGTCTGCTCTTTGCCTTCTCGGCATGTTAGAACACTGAAATAATTTTTTCCCTCTATATACAAATAATTTGTCTTAGTTTGGGTAGAACACAAAAGTGGCAGTAGTGTAAAATGTTTTAACTAAATGTGTGCAGAAATATCAACAAACAAAAGGTGATATTCATTGCTTATGACAAATTTTCATCTCATTGCATGTGCATACAGGAGAACAGCAATTTAGATTTCACTGTACCAGTAGTTGTATTTATTATCTAATATGAGTTACATTCATATTTTAAATAGTAATAATTATGAAACATTGCTTTGTTTGAACCCAAATCTTGCCTTAGTTGCAATAAAAAGTAGGTTTTCCACATCCGCTCCACTTGCTTTGGACATTATCATTTACCATTTTAAAAATGTGGAATTTGTTAATATTTTATGGGAGACTGGCATTCAGTTTTAGAATAAACTTACTTTTTGTACACTTCACATTCAGTACAGTGATGATTAGTCACATCTCAGAAATGTTCTCTTTATTCAGTGTCATCTGCTGCTTCCGTGTATTCCTTTGCCTGCTTGCTCTACAGCTTACTTTCATACAGTCAGGCATGCATGCTAATCAGACAAAAACTGAGTGAAGGCATCTGCTACCACAAAGAAAAAAAAACGGGAATGAAATGGCTGGATCTCTGAAGATATCACTCCATTTAGGTTTTGTAAAATGTAGTATTATTATACAGATCAAAGGAAGCTTTTAAATCTCCCTCTTTCTCACTATCACAATTGCATTGCTTGAAAATAAAGCCTGTTCTTATGTGATTAATTGCTCTCTGGCATAGTAAATGAATCAAAATATTAACCCAGGCCTTCTCCACGCTGTATTGCTTTTCCCAAGCCTACAATACCTAGGTCTACAAGTAGAATACTGCAAACAAGGATTGTGTATATAGTAGTGAGTTATTGTAAGAAACTTTAATGGCATGGCAAGTTTCTTTCATGGTATATGCTGTAGCTGTGTATCAGCACATTGCTTCATAATTCTACTTTATCTTATAAAAAAAGCATGCATGTCTGTAGCACTCTACTTTTCAGCCCTTACGATGTCTGCTGTCTTCTCAGAAATATCCTTGGCTGTGCCCATTTTCTGTTGAGGTTTCTGTACACCTTTGCCCTATTCAGACTAATATTGTCTGCCTAACCTTTGGTAAGTGCACACTTCCTGATAAAATAAGAAGAGCCAAAGGGTGTATCTGAGGCACTGAAGCCCACTGGTATGTTAATTTGGATCTTGTGGATTTTAGTAATTAGTGCACAGTATGGCATTTATAAGACCTTCCTCTTTCAAGAGGAAGAGACAGGAAACCTATAGAGCAGTAAATGGAAGGATGGCCAAAGTAAGAAATGGGGCAGTTTAGAATTGGACAGTTCCATTGCTGAAATGAAAAAAACATTCAGGGATGGTTCAACAAGTTTTGTGAGCACTATGGCAGTTACTCATTTCAAACTCATTTTTATATATACGGGATGAATGGAAGTCTTCTCTTCTCCCACAGTGCTTTAATGTGAGCAGTCTTGTTATTCATGCCCAACTGCCATCAAAGTGATAGTCAGCTAATATCAGTCCTGCAGTCAGAAAGCGGTTAAAGGGGTGTTGGTGTACATTCCGTGATTTTCCTGTTGTAGGCAGCTTTTATGTCTACCCAGAGCTTAAAGTAGAAAAACAGGATTGTTGCCCAACATTGTGTTAATCGGACTTCCAGGTATGTTATGCTGCTTGAAAGATTAAATGTGACACTTGAGGAGATGGCATCACATTGCTTGTGTACTGTTTCTGTGACAGTGTTGAGATAGTCCTATGCCACTGACTGTCTCCAAAAGACATATTTGTGTGACTGTAAGTTGGCCTAGGTGAAGGGAAACACTTTGATCATCAGAATTATGAATGCTAGTCAATGGCACCTTTGTATGTTATTCTCCTAGCTACTCGGCTGCTAAGATGTGAAATCTGTCATGCTAAATTCTGACTTGAATAAAGTTCTAAGAGTTAATACATTTCGTAATTAGAAGAACCTAATGTATGCCATATGTTGCTCATTATGGACAGCATTGTGGTATTCTGGAAAAAAACATTGAGTAGAGAGCAATAAGGCCAATAAAAAATATTTGTGTTCTGGTGAAACTGTACCAAACATGGGGAGCACAGATGTTCTCTCATTAATGAAGTAATTTCACATTTCTTGAGTTGCATTAGTTTTATGGGTTTTTTGGTAATTTGGTTTATTTCCACTGGCAACTCTAAATTGCTCTGGTATAAATAATGTTTTTTTTGTATTATCAGTGTTTTGTGATGGATTGGTTCTTTTCTGTAAATGGTTACTGATGTTGGTCCAATGTTATCTGGGTATTTTTCAAATCATCACAACCCTGCAATGAAAGCGGCTGGTTCAGACAAGGGATGGCATTTATTTGCATTTTTTCTTTTTCAGGCCGTCTCCTCTTAAGCTAAAGAGTTAATCAGTCATTGTTTTACACAGGACAATCAACAGGATGCACTAAAATTAGGGGCAAAAAACATAAATAATAGAAATTTAATGAAACCTTAACATTGTTCAGGCATTACCACAAATCTTTTTTAGTTTGTGCCATAACTACCCTGCTGTGAGCATAATCATAACTTTCTCATCCAAAGCACGGGGTGAAGTATAAGACAATAGATAAAATATTCTTATTTTACAGAAACTGCTCCAAGACTGAGGACTCCTTGATTATCGATTGTTCAATTCACAAATCATCTTTTTTTTTTTTTTTGTAGTGCCTTAAAGCAAAATTAAAAATATACATGTGCAATGATTTTTCAGGCTACATGACCCCTGTTCAATTCTTTATTGTTTGTTTTTTTTTTAATCTGTTCATTTTCCTGGTAATATTAATAAGGATTGTGTGGAACCCATACATAGTTCTAATTTTTATAGGCGTTTATTGAATGATGGAGTTAGCATTGGAGGAATGCATATGGTAGTGAAGAAAAAGTTTTTTAAATATAGAATTCTTTTATGGACTTTATTTTAAGCATTGTATTGGGTGTGCTTCCAGGAAATCATCTATGGCAACTTCTACCACTGGCGTGTTAATAGAAATGAATGAATGAATGAGTGTCATACAGTAGTATTCAACATAAAGGAAATATTAAATATTTATGTTAAATTAGCTGGTGAATGAGTGCAGCGGAGAGAAAGGGCATGAGAAAAAAAGAGTTTAATACTTGTATAGCTAGTTTTATCAAGGAATGTAGATGTTATCTTAACAGCTCTTTTAAAATTCATTGAAACCTCAAGAAAAATAAATTTTTGCATGTTGACTCAGGCTGAAATAGTATCAGGCATATTATGAATAAATACAGTGTTCTATTCTCAGTGAAACATTTTCCTCATGCAGAGTTTGTATGTACTTAAAAAGCTCCAATCCTGATGATTTCTTCATATATAGTTAACACAGTAACTCTGTATAATAAAATGAATATAGTATTTATACTTTTTGTGTAGTACCGTGTTAAACAGCTCTACAACTAGTATCATTTATAAACAAATACCTGTATGATATGCCTAAAATGTTGTCTTTCTTAAACAGACAAAGCAGGTATTTTTAGGAACTTAAATACATATGAAGCTGCGTCTCAAAAAAAAAAAAAGTTTCAGTACCTTGCAAATTAAAAATACAGTGTAGGAAGACTGCACTTTTTCTGTTGAATATCAAAAGAAGATAGCCACTGCTGTCCAATGTAATTTTTTGTAACATTTTGTGTAGTATGAAAGATTAGCATAAGTATATTTAGAATAGGCAATTAAAGTAAAGATTCAGAGCAAAAAAGACAGAGGTAATTAAAGTGGGAGCTCCTTCACAGTCTAAAGATGTGCCATCCAGTTTTCCTAATTCACAGGGTTTAATTATAATTAAACAATTGTATTGTATACTTTTATTGTCCTTACTGATGGTTTATTAGGAGCATTGCAGTTAATGCTGTAACTAACATTAAGAAAAAGTTCTTTACTTCTTGATAGGATCTTATATAGCATATTTTCCCTATGATAGATATAACTGACCTCAGCAGGGTAATTACTCCTACCATGAGATGATAATTCCTTTAAAATGCAATGCATTTGTACTTTCTAGTCTTCCAGGAAAAGGTTAACACATAGGAAACTGATACATCATAGCCTTTGGACGATGCAATAGTAAAAAAAAATATGTTTTAATGGTTAAACCCAAGTACTGGTCCACCAAAGCTGTTTGTAGGTATCACTGCATAGGTTACTTTGCTGTGCCAAATCTATTTCTATCAATAATGTGTAAAGTAGTTTGAATAGCCATCCTTCTAGCAATAAAATGCTACATATTTCCTGTGTTGGAGTTTAGAGCTAAAAAGTAGCCATGTGTGAATCTCTTAAGAGAATGAGAAGCACCTATAAATACTGGACAAAGAGCTTTCTCTTTCTGTCCTTCAGTGTATTTAACGAGGAAGTGTGGAAAGTTTCGTAGTTGTAATTGAGTGAATGCTGTCAAGACCAGGATGGGTGAATACACATTGGTGGAACAAGATGGTGATGATGAAATTATATGTATATATACATTTTTATTTTTGGTTTGTACTAAGTGCTCTGCTGGTTATCCTTTTCAGTCCTACTCCTGGATGCATAGAGATGGTAGTGTTCCTCATTCAGTTCTCTGGCTGCTCTAGAAAGACACACTGCTAACAGCCAGTTATCGGCTCACCACTAATATTGTTTTTGGCAGGTGTCATCATCTCTTTTGCTATTGCAAGCTGACATTGATTGCTTCACTGGTAGGGAACTGCCTTGCTGCATAAATCAATAAAGATGACAAAATGCACAGTGTTTGAGTATTGCGTCTGGCTTGAAGCACTCTGTTTTAGAGCTAACACTTGTTTGCACTATTTTGAAGTCAGTTCACTGGGTAGCAGTGTTCATGTACAGTGTTGTTAAGTGATTTATGAGGTGGCTATGTTATGTCAAGCTTCCATTTTTATGCTTCTTATGTAAACAACCAGGTGATGACTTTGTATTTTTTCACATAGAAAATAAGATGTTGACAGCAACTACGATATTATAATCTGGGATTTTCGGAAGTGCTGCTTTCAGAACTCTGCAAAAATAGGTAGCACAGGGTAACATTTGGTGTGTGTAAAATTAAAGTTTGCAAAAGCAAAAAAAAAAAAAAAAAAAAATTAGACCCAGAGCTCTTATTTTAGCCTCAGTGCTCTTTGATCTAGCATGACCTATGTTCTTAGCAGGTCAGTAGGAGATCTGTAACATAAAAACAGACGGATAGCTCATTTTTATATAGTACTTTACTAGCCACTGTCCAATAAAGAGCTGTTCATTCTTCAGCCACTGTCCCTTTAACATTTATTTGTTTTCAGAACAGTTGGTTATTAATCCAGACTTTCTACTTGGGAGTACTGTGTTTAAATAGTACTTTGAATCTGAGTAACTAGAGAGGCACCTTTATGAAGAGGTTATTGTGTTTATTCAGTTTCCTTTTAACTTTATGCTATAAATCTTCATTGTATGCATAGAAGACTCAGTGTCTTTGTTCTCACAACACTTTTTCATTCAACATTTTTAATGAGTACATAGTATAATATCATTAAAAAGATGTTTGTAAATTAGGACAGATGATTTCAGAGATGGCGATGTTCATTGCTTTTCAGTGCTTCATGCCGAGAAGCTACTTTATCTTTACTATGAGGTTGCATGTGTTTTCGTATTTTTCTTTTGTTTTTTGTTTTTTTCCTAATGCAGCAATACCAAGTTATGCAGCAGGCAGCACAGCAGCAACAGCAGCAGCAGCAGCAGCAGTGGATGCAGAATTTCTACATGCAGCAGCAGCAGCAGCAGCTTATGGCTCAGATGCCTGTGACAACAACAGCAGCAGCAGCACAGCAACCATCCCCTCAACAGAATCAGGCACAGCAGCAGCAGTCTGCACCTCAGCAGAGTCAGGCACAGCAGCAGCTCACACCTCACCAGAGACAGCAACAACAGACCCCACCACAACAGCCTTCTGCTCCTCAAAAGCAGCCGCAGCAGTTACAACAGCCACTAGCTCCACAAAAGCAGCCTCAACAGCAGCAGCTGCCACTTCTGCATAGGCAGTTGCAACAGCCACCAGCTGCACAGAAGCAAGCACAGTCATTACAACAGCATCAGCAGCAGGCCTCTGCTCTGCAGATGCAACAACAGCAGCCGCCTGCCCCACAAAAACAGCCACTGCAGCAGCAAGCTCAAGCTCAACAGAAGCAACTGCAGCAGCCTTCACTTCAGCACCCTGTTCAGCCCCAATCAACCACTGTTTCGCCGCAGCTGCCATCGCAACAAGGGGCTGCTCAGCAGCCTCAGACTTCATCACCAGCACTGGCAGCACAGCCTGCTGTTCAGAACCCTGCCAGCCAGCCTCAACAGTCAGCCACACAAAATATACTGAGTTCACTCCCAACAGAACAGACGGTAAAGACACCCAGAGCATTTGGAATTGTCACACTCTTCTCCTGCACCTCGGCATGGGTTGTGTGGTTTGATATAGGGGGGTATGTGTGTGATAAAGGGAGCCTGAATTTTTTTCTATACTGACTCAACTGTCTTGTGTATTCTGTCAGTTTTGGGGTTGTAATCTAGTTACAGTTCTTTTGTTTTGTCTGATACTTAATACTAGGCTTGTGCCTTATTCCCTTTTTTTTCCTTTTGCCTTTTACTACTTTAACTGTTTAAATTGTTTTGGTTTTACAGACGCTGCCCCATTCCCGGGCAGACCACGGAATAGCTCAAAAAGTGGGATCTCTGACCCCTCCATCCTCACCAAAAACTCAACGCGGTGGACATCGACGCATCCTGAGTGATGTCACTCATAGTGCAGTCTTTGGGGTCCCAATCAGCAAATCCACCCAGCTGTTACAGGCTGCTGCTGCAGAGGCGAGCCTCAACAAGTCCAAGTAAGTGTGGCGGAGAAACAGTGGTAGTATTATTGGCCTTTTAGGCCAGATCTGCACTTTTGTGTCCTTTTTTGCACAGGTTCTAAAGCTGATTATCAATTTCTTTGGTAGTATGGTGATTAAAACTACATATAGTGCTACAGATGAGATTTTACAAGTACATTAAAGAGTGAAAACATAATGTTCCCTCATTTATTTTGGCAGTTTTTACAATATACTGACATGGAATTTGCCTCTTCATTTGCCTTGTGTCAGCATAAATGCCTAAATCTTTTCAGGGTTTGCTTATTGTTAGTCATAATCCATCTTGTTCTTCCAGTAGTTATTTATTTTCCTTTTCCTTACCTATAGAACTTTGTATGTTTCTACACGAAAATACTTTTATATAGTGTTTGCCAAGGTTTAAAAAATGCTTAGGTCTATTTCAACAAGTTTTCCTTTTTCCTTAGGTTTTGTCCCACAAGGACATTGAATTGGATTAAGTGGGCTTGAGAAATGTAGTATGTTATACTATTTCTTATCTCATGGATTTTGGTGCCATTTCACTGTATAAGAGTCATTGCCATTAATGAACCCTTTGTTCAGAAACAAAGGAACTCCACTGAGAGTCTCACCTTATATGGAGCATCCCCCTTTGTAATCTATGTCTCTGAGCGCTTAACCACGATAAAATCGAGTTTTATAAGTTCGTGTCAACAACCTCATATAGACACTTTCGTATTGTTAGTACATTATGTATGTCATTTGCTTTGCTTTTGTTCTCTAATGCATTTTATTTCAGTGTTCTTGTTTCCATAATGTTGCATGGCATAGAAATAGGGATTAATTAGTGAAATTCATTTTCTCTCCCTTTTTGCTTATTAAAGTCACATTTACAACTTTCTAATCATCAAGGGGCCTCATTCTGATGCTACAGCTGGATCATATTTACTGGCATTTTTTAAATAATGTATTTCATTATTGTCTGTGCGGTTGGTAAACTCCCACCAAACACAACGATTTTCTTAGTTGATTTAGTACATTTATCATTTCCTGATCTATTCAGTGAGTGACGACTTTGTCGCTTTCTGGTGTTGTCCTGTGTAATATGATGCCAGTCCATTCTGGTCTTGCTTCATTCTTGATTGCTGCTTGGTCCTGGCCAATTAACTGGCAGACATATTGTTGTTCATTTTTACCTAAAGAGATTTGTTTTAGGAGTCTTGTGGGGTGCTATTCTTAAAGAACCACCTGTTTGCAGTCATTGTCAATATTTAAGAAGAGGCTTGCAGAAATTGTACAGTAAGAGAATATTTGTCACAAGATATTTAGTTGCTTTAAAATATTTTGCCACCTGAAATCAAATCTTACATGTCACATACAATTGCACTCTTTTAATGAAATTAAAGTGATTTATACATTAAATACCTTTCTAATTCTTCCTGTGTTACAGATCTGCAACCACTACACCCTCTGGGTCTCCCCGTTCCTCCCAGCAAAATGTTTACCATCCCACCATTGAACAGCCTGCTTCTCTACGTAGCCCTACAGAGGCTGCCAGCTGGAACCCATTTGGTAATGATAACTTTTCCAAGCTGACAGCTGAGGAGCTGCTCAACAAAGATTTTGCCAAGCTGTCTGATGGTGAGAGCTTAGGTAGGGTTGGCAGTGGCATTCTTTCTGTTGTGCGATCTGTAAATTTAGTTTGAATTTTGATTTACTCTTTTCATGAAAAGAAATCTCCTGTAGCGATGAATCCATCTTCCAACTGTCAGGCAATTTTCTCTTGTGTTTGCTCACCATGCTAATGGCTTTTATCTCTCTTGCAGCTAAACATGTAGAAGTGGTGAGCTCCTCGACAGAAAACCTGATTCCAGGACTGCAGCCAGCCCCTACTGCCCCTTCTGGCAACTTTGGTGATAAGCCATTTTCTCCTGGTACTGGTAAGTTTTAATGTGTGCTTTTTTTTTCTCAAAACATAGTGGTTGATTGAAAAAAAAAATAATAAAAAAATATATAAGTATTATCCTAATTGCATACATTTTATAGTTCATCCATCCATCCATTACCCAACCCACTATATCCTAACTACAGGGTCACAGGGGTCTGCTGGAGCCGATGCCAGCCCACCGCAGGGCACACACACACACACACACAATCACACACCAAGCACAAACACTAGGGACAATTTAGGATCGCCAATCCACCTAACCTGCATGTCTTTGGACTGTGGGAGGAAACCGGAGCACCCGGAGGAAACCTACACAGACACGGGGAGAACATGCAAACTCCACGCAAGGAGGACCCGGGAAGCAAACCCAGGTCTCCTAACTGCGAGGCATTTTATAGTTCAGTAGTACAGTATTTTGAAGTTGTAGTGTTTTTAATTTTTGTAACTAATTGCAGAGGGATCATTAAATCGAAATCATAACTTGAGGAAAGTTTGTTTATATAGGGTGATAAGATTGCTTACAGTGTTTAATTTTTGACACATTATAAACAAAATTGAGTGTAGTTATTGTTTAATATTTTGTGTAAACTGGGCTGGTCTATTCAAATGCTAAGAGTTAATTAAATACCTGCTAGTCTCAATTTACTTTCTGGAGTAGTATTTGAAGGCATTTTCTGGGTCTCTGTTTGCCCACAGAAAGGATAATTCCAGGATTTCGGCTCAATACAGAAATAGAATGTTTCTAACATTTGAATAGCTTAGTGCCCAAGAGATTATTTTGGAAAACCTCATCTCTTGTAAATACCAACATGTGTAAAGTATGTTTAACAGGCACATTTCAAGTGCTGAAAATATTCTTTTGAGGCAAGAAAAAAATTCTATGCCGTTTTAGTAAATTCTACAGAATATCCAATGCTTTAAACATAAACAAAACAGTACACCCATTTGTATTATCATAAGTACCATCATATATTGTTGAAGAAAAATTTATCAAAACTGGTCTAACTTAATTTTTTTTAATTTTTACATACAGCTTAAAATTTAAAAGTTGTCACTTCTGAAAACAAACATATGCCAACATTTTGACAAAGCTAAAAATAAATTCCTATTTGTTATTATTTTTTTTTTTTCCTCATGCATTTTGCACTCTGACGCCCAAAGGTCATGTGAAAGGGCAATTACCCCTTGGGCATTAAAAAAGTATATTAAATCAAAATAAAAAAAAATCATTTCAAGATTTGTTTAGTAAACATTTATATAAACACATTATTGACATAGAGAAGTTTTTGATCATTTTTTCTAGTTTTATCTATATATGTAAAATGCAACTTCTGAAAAGCTTTTTTTTTCCTGTAATACTCTATTCCTTTAACCTACAATAAATAATGGAAAAATGATATTTTTTTCTGTATTGTACAACTTTTTTCATAAATAATATGGGGTCACTATGGTGTCACAGTGATTAGTGCTGCTGCCTCACAATTCCAGTGACTTTGGTTAGAATGCATATTTTCTGTTTCTACTTGGGTTTTCCTCCTACTTTCCTACTTTCCCAATGTGTGAGTTAGATTAATTGCCGAGTGTAACTATATCTGTATGTGCCCTTTGATGCACCGGCATCCTGTCCAGTGTTCTTTCCCAGCTTGTGCCCAGTACTGCCAGGAGAGACTCCAGCCCACCAACACTGAATTGTATTAAGAGGGCCAAAAATTTGTGACTGCATAAAAATATGAGCACAACACAATTCAATAGATTTATCAAAAATCATTTTTGGGCTTCTTGAGCTTTGTTGCTGGTGCAAACTTCGCATGTTCCTTTGTTCGTTTAGTCATTCTTTATGAAATAAAGTATCAATATCATTCTGATATTAAGTATAAAATACCCTGAAGTAGACATGATAAACCTATTGATTGTGCTTTTAATATTATGAAGAAAAGGTAAGGCAATATTGACAAAACTCTAATGCAAGAGAGCAGTATAAGCAACTATCTTTACTAAGGCAATTATTTTACTAATGGGTATTGGAAATCCCTTTATATACCAAACAAATAAGTGAGGTGGGCCCCTTTACACAAGCAGCTCAAGGTCATAGCCATGCATTTTTCAGGATCTAAAATGTATGAGCCCAATTAGAATATTATATATTTTAAGTCTATTTTGTGTTTTAATATAACCAAGAGGACCACTATAGAAAAGTTACATTTGATTAATACATATATTAATTTTAATTTGAATATAATAATTATATTTGATATGAAAATATATCACTCAGTTAGAAAGGAAAGCATTTTTCTTCTGTCAGTGAGAACCCTGTATCTTCATTTTAATGGAAGGTTTTTCAAACTTATTGAAGTCAAAGTTGTGAAAGGTCCGGTAAAGTTGAATTTGCCTAGCACAAATGATAAGAGTAGGACACCGTAAACAGCTGGCCACTTTTTTTACATCATTATCAGTAGAGCCCAGTAAGAAATAAAGTACCTAATTAAATGATGCAGAAAAAAACTCAGAAAACAACCTAGCAGTCCCATTGTGACCATCTCTCACTCTGCCTTTCTCTTATAACCAAACTAGTGTGGGTCTAACTCATCTTGTAGTCTGAACAAATTGCTGCTTTTTACAATCTGTTTAATAATGAGGTACATTCTGCCAGTTATTTTTCACAAAGTGAGCTTGGAGATTTAAGCGTTGCTGCTGGGACCATCACTGATTCTTTTGCTAAATCAGTGATATTAAAAAAAAAAAAAAAAAAAACACATGCTGCAGGGGCTTTGAGCTCACATAACAATACACTGCTCCAGTAACAGTCAGGTCCTGGACTCTTTACTCTGACCTTTTAAAGAGCCTTGAATCCATCAGTTTTAATCCTACAATCGGGGACAAAGCTTCTTTAAAACATTGAGTTCATTAGTTAAATCATGTGCCTGAATCCTAGAATGGAATTGATTTAATTAATTGCATCTGGTTGTCCATGTATGTTAATGCCATGAATTACTTAGTATACTTTCAGAGAGTGGGTGCTACCTTGTACACTTTTCACTCTTATTTTTATCTATATAGAGTACTTTTACTTGGTCATTTTACTTATTCCTTTTATGTTGTTTTCTATAGCCATATTCAGATGAAGTGTTTTATTTTCCTGTTAGTAATTGTTAGAAATTTTGTGCCTGTGCGTAAGAGCCCATTATTTTAGAATATAATGCATGATTTCTGCGCTAGGATTAGATATTTTCACAAAATGTAACAGAGAATTCAGTGGCTCTTGGTTGGCCTCTCATGTAGTTGGAACAGAAGTTTAACTGTGGTTTACTGGTTTAGATTTACAGAATTGTTTCTAATTATACAGGAAAGTTTTATATATATATATATATTATATAAATGTATTATTATTATAAAAGTCTCAATTTTGAAAAATAATGTAATCCTTCAAGAACAATATTAATTTGTGTTATCATAAATGAAGTCAACAAAAATGAGTGCCACTATGCGTGCCAACAGAAAAGCTTTAAAGCAAGATTGTCATCAGGCAAGGTGATCAAAAGGTAGTCAGGAAGGAACTCCATCCTGTGTTGGGTTTGGTGCAAGACTGAACATCTCCTACTGGCAGCAGTGAGATTTATAGCTCAGAGACCAGAAGAGTCGCAGTCAGTTACCCTCGCTAGGCGTCTCCTCTGTGCTGCAGTATTACATCAAGGTATTGCACGTGGTTGCAAAATATTTTGCTGAGTGGCATTTTATCATTATGTCAGTCACCAACATAACCATTTTCTTCTAATTTAATTATGCAGTTTCATTAACAAAAATAGCATAGATGTCATAATGTTTTCTATGCATATCAGTAATAGTTTGTACAAAAAAATTTACATTCTGTACAAAAACAAAAAAAAATGTGGTGTTGAAGCAGTTAGATTGGTGCTTGGGAACTGTGACTGAGTAACCTTACATATTGAGGTAGCATCTTTTGGGGTGAATAGCTCTGTCTGGTACATTTGGGTACAAATAAGCAGTGTCTAGAACAACTCTTTTTTTTACTTATTGAAATAGAACATTTTCAGTGAAACCTGACATTTTTCTCCCCATATGTCTGTAATTCAATAGGCAAGTCTTTTTTAAATGAAAAACATCATTTTCTGTTCAAGGTGTTACTTCAGCCTGCAAAGGTGTTGTATGAGATGTTCTTTCATATAGTGCCTTGTCTGTCTGTCTATCGTATAGTGTCTTACATATCTGTCTGTCTGTCGATCTGTCTAAGTAGCTTGGTTTATCATTTTTAATTTTTCAGTTTTAAAGGTACCTGTTTTTCTATTAGAAAATTACTTTTACAATGGATCATATTGCAAATATTCTTTTACATACAGTACATTTTAAACAAAATGTTCTTTTCCTCTCTGAATAAAGCTATGTTGCTATGTTATATATATATATATATGACACTGATGTGAAAAATGTGCTTTTCTTAAGATTACAGCAACCTTGACAGCCACAATAATGCACATCTCTCACCTTAGCTGCCCTGTGTCATTAGCTTTTCTTGATAATTTCTCTTTTCTCCCCTCCCTGTCTTGGTGTTTGTGTTCTGCTATCTGTTTTCCTTCTAAGCTGAAAGACCATCTGATATTCTGGGTCTCGCTCCCAGCTCTGGTCTTTTGAGTGTGCCGGATCCATTTGCACCTGTTTCTCTCTCTGAGACCCCAGGTAACATCTGCTCTCTTTCTTTTAATTTCTGTTCTTCTCAGTTTAAACAACACCAAATGAGCCTGTCTTTCTCTTTATACCCTGGTGAGATAATACATTATATTCTTTCATGGTACTGTCTGCCATACTCGTGCCTGCTCAGACATGAAATTTTCATTTTAGTCAAAGAAGAATGGGCATTTTTTGCAGTCCCTATTGTGGTCTTCTACTCCAGAGATATGGGAGTGTTTTCTTGTCAGAAAGGAGACTGCTTCAGCAGCCTTTTTGTAAATCAGTTGCCACATTTTGACATTTAAATTTTCTTACTCAGTGATGAGTTTGAGCAGAAGCTTTTGGTGTCTCCTGCTCCAAGCCATCCTAGCTTCCTTGTTCCTAATCCAGGAGCCGTTTTACACCGTGTGAGTACCTATTTGCATGGAGTAATAAGAGCCATTTCTGATTTGCTGATTTGTGTTGCAGATGATAAAAAACATATGTAGTGTTTGCATTGTCTATCAGATTTAACAATGATGAATGTGTGTTTTCAAGTGTCTAATTCAAAGAAAGAAAAATAAAGTATTGTACAAGTATCAGAAAACTGCTAAAAATGGCCTGATAGTGTTATTGTTTTTGTGCAGTCTCATCGAGCACCTAACTATAAGGGTAAATAAAAGAGTAAAGGCAGTCTAAATATTATGCTGTAACTGCAATGGATCGGAGCTGATACAATACAACACATTATGGGTAGTATGAAGACGCACAGTGCCGTACTCTGCCATTAGTGTAGTTGAAGCCAAGGTCAAATGAACATGGACATTGCGCTCTGGGATTGCATTGTCGTTGAACAACACACAATAGTGAGGTTTCTTTCAGTAGAGGGAGTGCTAAAAGTCACTAAAGAATGTTGCCTTGTGCAGATCAGTAAGCTTTTTGAGTACCCATCTTGCATAAACTTTATAGTAAGCCAAGTCGTCTTGCACTTTCCATAGTGGATTTCTAAATGTGTAGCAACAGCAGATCCATCAATCTTCTCTGATTAAGGTATTTGCCATGTTGATTTGGGCTTGTGTGAGTGCAATGTTGGTGGTCGACCAGATGGAGCTTTGTTGGTTATATTTTCTCTTCCTGGCTTAAACCTTCCTGCATATTCATAAAGTTTTAGTTGAGTCATGCTGTTTTCACTTCCATACTGAGCCGACATCCTTTGGTGAATTTCAGCAGGTTTCACTGCCTCATTTGACCTTTGCTTCAACTAGACTAATGGTAGATCACTGCACTTTGTGTGTTCAAACTACCCATAAGCCATCATGAACGTGTTGTTTCGGCCTCTGCTTCTACACATTGCAAATACTTTAATTTTCAAATTGCCTTTACTTTTTGATATACCCTTGTATATACAGCTCTGTGGAGGACTATTTATGCAAAATTATAAATAAAAAAAACTTTTTTTAAGTGAGTGAATGAAAAAATCAAATAAGTAAATTAGAGCAGTAATTTTTATAGTCATGTTTTCATGTTTGTTTGTTTTTTTTCTCCAGTATTGCTTGGCATATTTGCATTTGAGCTTGCATTTTTCGTTTCTTTTTTCAGCAGGTTTTAGCTAACTCTGTATTTTGTATTTTATACTGTGTTTGAAAACATCCTCTATTTCAGTTTATTTTTCAAAATGTAATCTTGTGGGTTTTTTTTCTTTTCTCTTTATTTTGTTTGTTTGCTACATTTACTACTTTGATTTTTGGCATAAATTGTCCTTCATCCCATATGTAAACAAGTTGCAAAAACAGTGCAAAATTAATCAGAATGTGTGTGTGTGTTAAAATATATAATTCTCTGAACTTGTGCCCTCATTTATTAGAGAGAGTATGCTGTGTTTAATAAGCTCTTCTGTTCAAAATGTGATGCTTATTATTATTGATTTATCTGCAACATGCATTTTTTCACAAACTTTACCTTCCAAAATAATTTAGTTTTTGTGAAATGTTTACTTGCATTAAAAAACATAACCGTACCACCTACATTCACTTTTTGTTAACTCTGACATAAAATGCACTCTAGATTGTTATTCCAATTCTTTGGAAACCTGCACATACTGTTACTGCATGTGTGAAAAATATAGACCATTGACATTTCTCCATGCTGATTTTAAAGTTTAAACCTGAGCTAAATATAGCTGTTTAAAAATTGAATACAATGTCTGTTGGAATGACAGGCCTCCAGAAAATAGAAACATTTTTCCAGTTATTATCTCTTGAACTTAATATGGAGAGTTTGATTTCTTAATACATGCTCTAGTGTTAGATTTATGTTGTGAAGACCCTCAAACTTCCCAAAAGCAAAAATTTCACACGTATGCCCAGATTAAGATCTCCCACCCCAACCCCCAGCCCCTGAGTGACTTAGCTTCTTCACAGAGACTTGATCATACTTTTAACACTGCAGCATATGGACACCCTGTAGGTTATTGCTGCACAATATTTCCCAGTCTTATGTTTGCTTGGCCATTTTGACAATTGGAGCCTACATCGATTCATTGAGTGGATTCCCCCTTAGTCATTTTGGTGTGTGAAGATTCGATTGTTTCATAGAGGGGCTGGTGGTTGGGTATGTGTGAATTGTTGAAAAGGCCTCTTGCACTCACGACCGCTTGACACACTCTCAGAATGCTCTGATGGTAAATCCTCCCCTGTCTATTGGATAGTGAATGGGCTCTTAACACAGTGTCCTCAGATTTTGTTTAGCTTAATATCCAAGAATGTTACTCATATTTTATACCTTTCATTTATGATCTTTTTATATCAGAAATTGATATCATAACAAATGTGTATGCATATATATTCATCATTAAATATAATACAGTTATTTCAAAATAAAGCAATATGAGATTAAGATTTATTTATTTTTATAATTGAGCCGATTTGTTTAGAACAGTTGTCATTGACTAAAATATTTTGTCATAGAGCTAAAACAAATTTTAGGCACATTCACATAAAATTTGAGAGCACCTTTTATCATTGTCATATATGTCTGTATGTACATCCATCTGTTTGTTCAAACATTTAGGCTCCTTATTAAGATGACACCATGATAATTAATGCATTATAAACATGTAATCAAAATTATCTGTAAGTATCAGTTGACTGAAGTTTGTAGTTATTGTTAGATATTATAATTTGAGACAACAAAGACATTAGTGAAAAGATTACATGTTTACAAATAAAGTGCAGAAGTAGACATAAGAAGTTAAAACGGTACTGATATCCACATGACAAAAGGCTTTTTGAATCCAATTCACATTAGTTAAATGCAATACTGTATACATAAAGAAGTCAACTTTTTAAAACTCAAACCACAGTTAATATGTTGTCTCCAAGAAACAATGCAGAACAAAAGCTTGGGTGTTTTATTAGAGGACAAAACACGGGAGCGGGTGGTGCAGGATTTGCCATTTGTTGCTCATATGTGCTTACACAAATACAGCAGTGTGTCATCTACTGGTTATATTAGTCATCGAGATAACATTGCAGGAGTTTTTTTCTTTCTTTTATATACTATACACCAAAAATGATCATCACAAAACATTTTCATTAATAACATTATGAGTGTGATATTACAAAATACAGAGAAGTAAACTTTGTACAATATGCCTATCAGCAATGGACAGTTGAAAACAATTTGTAAATTATGTCAAAAGCATCCTTCACTGCTACACACAATCATTCTCAAGTTTCAATTAAATTTATCTTTGTACTCTACAAAGACTATCAAAGCAAGTTTAGTATGAATCACACCATTCTTCCTGCTGACATCATTAGTGATTTCTACAGTGAAATTATAGCATAAAGAGGTGAACTACACAGTAAATAAAATCCTTTCAAGGACTGTGTTCATTTAAGTGTTTTCGCCGTGCCTAAACTTTCTGTTGTTCAGTCTTTACTTTTTATACAATCGTTAACAGCAGGCACAATTACAGATTACCTTACAGAGCTAATAAAATTACAATGTAGTATCAGACAAAAGCTGATAAAAAGCTAAAAATTAAATGAGGAGGTGTAGACTTTTAGTAATTGTTGTAGGTGTGTGTGTGTACATATTTATGTTTCTGTGTGTGTTTATATTCATAGTGCACCTCATAATGCACTGAATTTATAATAAATTGGTAATGTTTTCTCAAACTGCATGACAACTGTTCAAATTTGCTTATAACAGTTTTTTGTGCTTTGTACTTTTCATTTGCTATGGGATGTGTATTAATTACAGTTACTAATAATTATGCAGTGGCAGGCATTACTTTAGTGAATGTAATGTTAAAAAAAGTAATTAGATAGCCAAGAACTGCCATTACTGGTGCCTTTTTACAGTCCTGCTTGTTTTCCTTTCTTATTTTGTGACTTCTTATGATTCCAAATTAATTTTCTGTGGTTCTCTTATGCATGAATAAAAATTCAGATAATTTGTGGATAAAGAATTCAAGCCTCCATAGTGTATGATGTCCTGAAGTTCATGTGAGGGAATTAATTGATCGTAAGAGAATGAGACAGTGACAAATGAAAGTGTTGAACAATGTTATTTTTTCTGTTAGCTTTTTGAAGCATTTTCTGGAAATGTGAGGAATTTTAATTTAGGACTTCCTCATCATTCAAACCAATGTATTACTAGATGCAGCCATTTAGCACCTTCACAGAAAATATTTGCCCCCAGCAAAGAGGGTGTTGGGCTCTATCAGCTCTCTCTTGTGATCATTTTAGAGTGATTATGCCACTGCTATTTTTACAGATTTAATTTCTGTATACTGTCTCTAGTTTTCCTTCTCTTTCTTCTGACTTTGTAGAGAAGCTGATTGAGGGGCTAAAGTCTCCTGAAACCTCTCTGCTTCTTCATGATCTTCTGCCTCTCTCTGACCCTTTTGGCAGTTCTGTGGACAGCTCCAATGGTAACAGACTTTGCCTTTCCTCTGCAGTATCAGACAGCAAATTTTGTATCTATTCCATTAAACTGTCAGCAAGTTAAAGTACTAATTTCTGGTTATCGTTGCTTATAATCCCTTTCTGTTACAGGAAAGTCGGATGTCTTGGTGGACTCCTTGATTCCAGGACTGGAAGCACCACAGGCTCAGCGCTTGACATCTCAAACAGATTCAATTTCTTCAACTCTCACAGGTAGACATTAAAATGATTTTGTTAGCAAACAGTTACAGTTGTCCATACATACTGTATAATATATACATATAAAACTGCACACTTTAAAGGGGAGACACAGCTGTTTATTCAGCTTAAATGTCCATTTATATATTTCCTATTCCAGTGCAGCAAAACCAGAGCATAGCCCTGCAGTTCCTATAGTGTTCACTTAGAAGGATTTTAAATTAAATGGTTAATTGAAAAATTACCATATAAAATGCATGCATCTCTGAAGGCATTAACTAATCAGTAAGGCACACAAACGTCTGTTTAAATTGCATTCATCCATTTCATATCCAACCCTCCTATATAGGTAAGGGTCGTGGGGTCCTTAATAACAGGTTACTATTAATAAATGTTAGAGACTTGCAACAATTTCTTGCTCATTTGGCATCGGTTGTACTGCATAATATTTTCTGATGTAGTGTGGTTGGTCTTCCTCACTCCATGATCTAGCCCTCAACTATACAGTGGAGCACATCCTTTCTTTCTTTTAACCATGTCTAATAGCAAAATATATCCTATACGTGTGTGCCTTTATATTTAAAGGATTACGAAAAGGTCATTACATATTTTTAAAGCATTATTACTACTACATCAAAGGACATACTCTTTTCATTTTGATAAGCCTATACTGAATATATTTTGTTTGTTTACTTTTATATATGTGTTTGTAATGTTATTAAAATTCATTCTTGAATTTTGACTTGAGACCTGTGAACCAAGTCCCCGATGGCATAAGGAGGGTTAGTTCAAATCAAGCAAAAACTGAAATAAAACAAAACCTCAGGTTTCTCCCTTTGTACCCAGATATGCACAGGTTACTTCTGGAGTAAGGGTAATGGCAACAAAGGATGTTGTGTTTATTCACCTTGTGTAGGACATACTTTTCTTCTCTCCTGGAATTTTTATACCAATATTTATATTAACATACAGGATGCTGTCTTAGGCATGCATTAGGCAGTCCTGAACTTTATTAATATTTTGAATGTAATAAGTTTTAATTAAATCAATTTATTTGAATTATAAGCTTGTTTTAAGGTCTCCTTTGACATTTTGTTTACTGACGATTGATACCATTTAGACTGTGTTGCTATTAATTTTGTAGTCCTTATTTTTTACATTTATGCTTAGAACCTTTATTTAAC